>CM028362.1:61455918-62055918 GCA_016624345.1 Platycodon grandiflorus
ATTAAAATAATTAGATTTTGAATAAAAAATTGTATTTTTTAAAAATCATTAAATACGTAACTTATAATACACAAAAAATACTATAAATTACATATTTTAAGTATTTTTTAAATAATAATTAATAAACATCAAATTTTTATTTAAAAATCAATTAATTTGACTTTATAAAGTCAAAACATGCCAATTATTTAGGAACAGAGGAAGTATTTGGGAAGTAATAAATGCAATATGTACAACCTTGGATTCGCCTATTAATTAATTTGAGATGTGCACAAACTAACCAAAAAAACTTATCTTACCTACTAAATTTAAAAAGAAAATTTTGATTAACATGTCTCCTAAAAGTACATTTCAAGAATCAGATATAATTAATACTAGTTTTTTGTTGATTAACACTTATTATAAGTTTCAATACAATTAAAGTAAGTTTTATGGAAAAATATATTACTCCCTCCGTTCCAGGCAAAGAATCCATTATACTATTTGAGAATGTTTCACTTAAAGAGTTCACTTTCAAAATTTTATATTTACAATTTTCATAATCTCTCATCTTTACCAAATACTTGTGTTGTAATCATCTTAATTATACATAAGTATTTTAATAATTATGACCAACTTCAAAGACTTAGAAAATTGTATAAGAAATTAGAATGTAATGTACTGCCTATTCTGGATAGGCTGGTCTAAATGCGAGCACATCAATCAAGTAAGTGGACTCCCAAAGAATAGTGATACGGCCCATTCAACTATATATATAGCATACCCTCAACCTAAGGTATGCTCGTAACGCACGCCGTAATACTATTTGTGCTCAAGAATAGAGAGAGATATCGTATTATGGCATTAATATACCTTAAATATACTATTTGTGATCACGCTATAAATATTATTATAATTATAATCAACTCTAATAATACTAATATATTACTTAATTATTAGACTTTTCAAACGTGAAATATTTAGATATAACGGAGGGAGTATTAGACTTTCAATTTGAACTCATTGATTGAAAAAAAAAAAGTTTTACTTGAGAATATTGCTCAAGGAAGGTCGAAAAAGGTCAATCGGTTAGGTGGTGTCTTTTCTAATTTACGTGCATCATAATTATGAAAAATGTTAGGTTTATAATTATTTTTATAACTATTGCAATAACTAAATCTTGATAAAAGAAAAATATATTTTGGAGAAAGATAACTTTGTCTATTATTAAAGCTTAGTTGTAATGATTGTTGTAAACCTACCAAAGTTGCATAATTATTACTCCCTTTGTTTTTAATTATTATCTTGTTTGAGTGTGTACACAGAAAAGAAGAAAAAATTATTGACTCTAATATTTGTATAATATGTAATTTTATTTAAAGCTCATGTGCAATGAATCATCATTAAAATAAAAAAAAAAGAGGTATAATGGTAAAAGTGTTTTCTCATTCTTTATTTTTTTCGTTTTTATTTCTCAAGTAAAGGAAGGGTCTATTTTTTTCATTTTCTTATTTCTCTAGTGAAGAGGGGTTTTTTTTTTTTTATAAATTTATTTTTCAAATAAAGGGGGTGAAGGGAGGGGGGCCAATTTTTTCAAGCCTAACAAGTGGTGAAAGGTGGGTGAAGAGGGGGCACTGGGGGAAGGGAAAGGGGACGGGGAGCTGGGGCCTGGGGGAAAGGAGTAAAGGGAGGGGATGTCCGTTGTTGGGGGAGGGGGGAAGGGGAAGGGGGCTATTGGGGGAAGGGAGTAAAGGGAGGGGACATCCGTTGGAAGGGGGAAAAGGAAAGGGCAGAATAGATATTTGGTCTGAGAAAAAGTGTAATTTAGCATAAAATGGAGGTGTAATTTAACACCCTATATATAAAATGTATGTGTATGTAGAACCAGTATCAGAGTAATTAACTTGAGAATTTTGGGTCCTTATATCATTTTGTGTACAATTGACATAGATTAATTATCGACCAAAATCTTTTAATCTACCGAAATCCCACGGCAACAAGTTAATACAACCTTCACACATGTGAAGGCGGTTATCCTTCTTCCTCCTCCGACTCCCTCCTTCCCCCAATTGGAAAACATCGTTTTGCCCAGAATTTAGATCTTTACAAGTTCGACTCTCTCCACTGCCTCCTTCGCTCTCACCGGCCCCTACCCCACCTCATCATGGTCTATCCTAGGCCTACCAATCTAACGTGTCATTTCTATTTTATAAATTGTCCTTAAATTATTGTCTTTTTTTCTTTTTTTCGCTCGCTCCAAAATAATTTTGTTTGAAACTTTTTTAAAACATCATTTTTACTATTTTACCTTATTTTTTTCTCCCTACTTTAATTATGGGCCACATACATATAGGTATTAAAGAAAACAACACATTTTTTCAATACTATTCCAATATTAATAATCAAACAATTGAGTTTTATTAATTCGCACTAGGATCAACCTGCATAATAATTTAGACGAGGAGTATCTTTTCCATCCATCTTTCACTGTCCTACTCCCGGAATTAAATTTTCTTGTCAACAAATTGTATGTTACTTTTATTTTAACTATGTAATTTTAAGATGATCTATCATCTGCAATCGCTAAAATTATTTTAAAAATTAATAATAAAATAAAAATAACACACAAATAACACCCAATTTATGACCATAAGAAATTTGATTCCGGAACTAACACCCTCCTCTTGCCTTTTCTTTTCAACTTCCGCCGCCGCCGCCTTCTTCTTCTTCTCTCTCTATATCTCTCTCTCCCGGCCTCTACCACACGTGTCTATCCTACCCTTTACAACTCTCACGTTTCTCCCGCAATTGGATAAGCAAGGACTGAAATTGGATAGCTGGAGAGGACTTTTCCACAGTAGGTTTGATCTCAATCCAATCCGTAGACGTTTTTCCGAGACTCCCTCCTATATCTCATTTCTATTTCTTTTGATTTTTTTCTAATCTTTTACTTTTCAAACAACGCGCCCCTTCCCTCTCCTGTCTGCATCACTCAAAACCTCATGACAACTTCTTTCCTCTCTCACCTGTCGTCGCCCACACATTCAATCTATATAATTTTTCCCTGAATTTTTCCGAGACTTCCTCTCTCACCTGCGGTTATCCTTCCTCCTCTGACTCCCTCCTAACCCCAACTGGAAAACCTCCTTTTGCCCTGAATTTAGATCTTTACGGAGTTCGACTTTCTCCTCTACCTCCTTCTCTCTCACCCGCCCTCTGCCCCACCTCCATCATGTCTCCTAGGCCTACCAATCTCTCAAGTCATTTCTATTTTATCAATTTTATCTTTTTCCCTTCCTCTCTCTCACCTGTCGTCGCCCACACAATTCTTTCCCCCCTGGTGAGAGAGGAAGGGAGTTGCCGAGCAAAACAAGCTCGGGACAGAGATTAAACAACAGAAGGCTCTTTGCCCCGCCAAATGACGTTGGCGCTCCAAAACGCCACCAACGGACGTACGAAGCACCTTCACATGCTATTATACGCTGCTCAACCTGTTACCGCCTCGCCACACCCTGGCTAGTTAGATCTGACGCTTCTCTGGTCACACAAATGTCTCCCCTTGAATGCTAAACGGTTACAAACTAACCACTTTATTACTGGGTAGTTACAAACGCGTTCCTTTTATTACTGTGAAATTACAATCCTTTACTGTGGACAGTTAGTTACAAAAGTGGTCCCTCCACTACTTAGATAGTTATAAAATATGGGTGATGTCACCAACGGTGCCCTAATGGGCTTAGACTCTGTTAAGGATCGTTGGAGTCTGTTAAGCTCCGTCAGAATTCGTTTATGAGTCTTATTAAACTTTTAAGGTCAAATCAAATGAATCAAAGCAAAATAAAATGAACTTCTCAATCACAGTCAAATCAAACAAACATGGAGGTTAAATTAAACTAACTTTTTAGTTGAGGTCAAATAAAATGAACCTCTCAGTCGAGATCAAAGTAAACGAACATCTCAGTCAAGGTCAAATTAGATTGTTAATCGAATAAGTAAACGAATCTCTAATCAAGATCAAATTAGATCATTAATGAGAAAATAAACGAGTCTTGCAAGTCAAGATATAGCAAAAGAGAATCACAAGAAAATAGTACTCACCCAAATAGGTTAATTTAATCCACTAAACCAATTTAAGTCTGTCTCCTTTTTAGAGTTACCCCATCTCAGACAAACTATCATACTAAAGAAAATGATATTTCGGACACAAGGCAATCATATTTGCATTATCAAATTTACTAAAATCAACCTTACAATATAAATAAAAAGAACAGCATATACTTTCGCCTAAAAAATATCCTTTATGCAATTTCAAGTCGATCCATAAAAATAAATAAATAAAGGTTTTTTAAAGTGTGAAGTTTACTATTTTATCAATAATTTGTATGTTTTGACGGATTTCACTTCCACATAGAGGTTATTTAAGAATACAAATAATACAATTATTTGTAATAAGAAACATTTATAATATATGTTTGAATCAAACAAAATTCTTTATAAATAACAGAGAAGTAGAACTTATATTCAGTAAAGATCAAGCTTAAATTTCATTACTATTATCTACAAGTACAAAAGCTTAACACTTCTTACATGACGGTTTGAAAATGTCATCTAAGAGTAATGTTATGGATATAAAGAAGTACTAAATTATTTGCATCAAATAATATGTCGGTTGATATGGCGGTGATGTAATACAAAAATAAAATTAAAAATCATAATTAATGCATTACATCAGCTGAAACATTATTTGGTGAAAAAAATTTAATACTCTTTAAATACTCATAGTATTAGTCGTCACCTAATAAAAGAAATATTTACTTTCTTCATTCTTAAAGTTTTTTAAAGTTTATTCTCCTTACGATTTATAGTAATTTAGTTTGGTTATTTAGTAATATCTTTTATAGTTTTAAATTTTATTTTTTCTTAATCTCATAGTTCCTCTATGTTTTTCTCTATTTTTTTAATTATTATTAAATACAATTTTTAAATATAAAATTAAGCTAATTAATTAAAGAGAAATATATATATATTGTGAAAGGATAATGATAAAAAAAAAGTAAAAAATACTTATCTATTTTCAAAGTTCACCCAAGTGAGGGTCACCCCCAGTCTCTCTCTCTCTATTCCTCTCTCTCCAACAAAAATATTTACATAACTTTCCACACCATATACTTAAAATTTTAAAAATAGATTAATTGATGATGTTAATTTTTACAGCGTGATCCTAATGAGAAATTGATTTGGTGAAATGATTGATAATTGATCTAAAATTTAATAAGACGAGTTACTATGCATAGAATTACTACAAAGCCCTCCGGTGTGAGAACTAACACTATATTTAAGAGAAAATAATGTTAATAAAAGGTACAAAAAAAAATATAATTGCGAGTACCTTGTACTATATCTAATATTACTATCTACATCTCTTTCAGCCATATAATTAAAATTTAAAAAAAGGTTAATACTCAAATAAGTAAACTTACTATCTATACCTAGAGATGTTAAAGGGTCACGCCGTAGGGTTGGCCCGTTTAAACCGAAAAAATAGGGTTAGCTCAATATTTTTGGCCTTTAAAATTAGGGCCGTTAGGGTGGCCCGTTTAACCCGCACCGTTAGGGCTGCCCGCTAGGTTTCAGGGTTGGCCCAACTCGTAATATTAATTAGCCGTAAAAAGTTTAGGAGATACGTAAAACAACCACCATGAGAATAAAACTAACAACCTTTTAATCCAAAGTCAAACACATTTATCCTTTGTACTACGTGTCTTCTTTGTGTACTTGTGAATAAATCTTGAAATATAAACAAATTTTTTGAAAGAACTGTTAGAGCTATTACATTATTTATTTTGACAAAAACAAGTTGGAAATTATAACACATCGATGTAAAAATGTCTAGTTTATATTTCAAAACATAAGAAACTATCAAAGTTATGAATGGTTTATTGATTCACTATTTAAAAATATTGTTATATCATATTTAATCGCGCCCGATAGTGCCCGTTTAAATTAAACGCTAGGGTTAGGGTTAGGGTTAGTCTGCAATATTAATGGTAGAAAAATTAGACCTTAGCCCGTACTGTTAGGCCACAACCCGTTGTAAAAATACTAAACCGACAGGGCTAACCGTTTAACATCTCTATCTATACCTATTATGTAGAAGAAAAAAAATAAAAATTGATGGAGGAGAGGTGGGACCGACCGACCATGGACCAGAAATGGATAAGCATTAAAGCTAAACCCTGCCCCCACGTGGCCCCATAAAAAAGTACTCCAATAAGTAAACTTATCACAAATGTACCTCTTTCTGCTCATCGCAGGACTATTTAATAAGTCGTACTAATGTTGCAGTCATACTGATTGCAGTAGAAGGGTACTTGTGTAAATAGATCAAACATACCCAAATTATGTAAACTGCACCGTACCCTTCAGACCCATCTCCCACATCTAAAAGTTGGACTCTAGTGAGAGCTTTTACGTACTACTCCTGTCCCTAAATTATTATTATTTTTTTATTTGTTTTAAAATAATTAATAATTTTATTTAAAAAAAAATATAACAATATTTTTATTATTTTATTTTATTTTATTTTTTATTTTAATTGTGAGTTACATAAGCATAGACATTAAAAAAATTATACAATATATCAATATTAATATTCAAATTAATTATTTTTCTTAATTTTTATGTCGTCAATTTAAGACAATAATAATTTAGCAGAGAGAGATTGGATTATGAGTTTTTTTTTTTTTAATATATATGGCCGATTCAAACACCATGTATTCTAATTTGACCTCATTTACTAAAAATATTGACCTTTTTACTTAAAAGCTACAAAATACCCTATTCGTTCAATAACTCAAGGTCTTTCAAACGACCACTAATTCGTTTAAACTATTCACCGATTCGTTCAAACGATTTAAAGATTGTTCAACATCATTATCGATTCGTTTAAACAACCCATGAGTTGTTTAGATAGAGAAAGAGAAAGAAATGCGTTGTGCAAAGGGTTTTACCTTAGTAGCCGAGGGCAAAGTCGCAAGCGTCCATTAATTGCGTTAGAAGAGCAAGATACAGTTGACGATGGTGAGGGTTAGGGTTTGGGTTTGAGAGGAAAGACAGAGAGATGGAGAGCGTGAGGAAGTAAGGAAGACAAGAATTTTGACCAGAAGAAAGAGAGGCGTGGTTATATTGGGAAGTTCACAAATTTTTTTTAGACAAATGCCATAAAAGATAATTACTCAAATCAAAAGACTCTACTTGACATAGTCCATATTTGATTATGCAGAAAGTATTTGACCATTTTTGAGTAATATGCACCATGTTTATAGGTTACATCACGATTAATAGCCATATGATATAGAGGTAAAGTAATTTGAAAACTAATTTTCTTTATATATTTTTAAAATTATAATGTATTGCTATTGATTGTGATTCATCATGTAATCGTATTACGTATTTTTTCGAGACCATGTAATATTTTCCCAACCATTAAAATCATTTTACCATGACTTCATTAGATACTTGAAAAGCTTGAAAAGGAGCAACAAAAATATATTTCCTTTGTCCCAATGAAAAATAATAACCTTTTAAAATTATAATTTTTTTTATTTGTATATTTTTTAAATTACACTAAATTATATCGTTCTTTAAAAATAAATTACTTTTTTAGCAATTAGGTTTGTATCTTGATTTTTTTTTTGTTTTTCTGAGCATCAAATTAACTGATATAATGGATTGCGTAATCTTTTATCGGTCGCTATAAGAACACAACTGCAGAACTTCTACCACTGGGTCACTGAAAGTCAGTAACTGTACATTTGATGATTTGCACCCAGCACCCTTAAGTTTTTACTTTCTTTAATCTTTTACTTCTTCCCCATGAAAAAATAGTCTCCGTCCCTAAATTATTACTCCCTCTGTTTCAAAATATTTGTCGTTTTAGCTCTAAAAATTTGTTTCAAAAAGATTGTCGTTTTAGGTTTCCAATGCATGTTTTGCCTAATTTACCCTTGTCTTCTCACAAGTTTCAATAATTGATCATCTCTTCATTAAATACTTTATCTTCTCCCAATGATTATCTTCTTCTAATTTATCTTTTCAACTACTCCTAGCACAAAAATTAAAGATATTTAATAAGGGTATATTTGTCAACTTATAAAATTTCTTAATATGTGTGCACAACTCTAAAACGTCAATCTTTTTGAAACGGAGGGAGTATCTTTTTTTTCATTCTAAAATAAATTTTTGTTTGAAATTTTTTTTTTAGGAAATTACTTTATCATTCTATCCTTACTTTTTTCTCTACTTTAATTATGAACCACATACACATGGACATTAAAGAAAATTATACATTATATCAATATTAATAATTAAGTCAATTATTTTTTCTTAATCTGTGTGCCGAATCAAACAAGACAATAATTAAGGGAGTGAGGGAGTAGTAAGTACAAAGTATTTTTTATTAATCTTTTGCGAGTTTACAAATATTAACTCAATTTAGTTATCTTTAGTATCCTAATGAATGAGTTTTTCTTTCTTCTTTTTTCCTTTTACAATTAAAAATTAGTAACAATCTATTTAAAAAATCTTTTTAAAAACAAAAAATCACTTATTTATGTAACATACCAAAATAAATATTCCCTCAGTTCTAAAGTAAGTATCTATTATTTTATTTTTAGATGTTTTAAAAATAAGTGTTCTCTTCTATTTTAAAAAACATTTCTTAAACAAATTATCCACATTACTCTTACTAATTGTGAGATAGAAAAAATTCATTAATTGTCGTGCTTTCCTTTTTTATCGGTTTCAAAAAATATCTTGTTTCTAAACTTTTCTTTTAGAAAAATACTTTTACCAATTTATCCTTATTTTTCTTCCTACTTTAACGATAGTCACATGCACGGGGCTTTAAATGAAATTAAATAATATACAAATATTTATAATAAATTTAATTAATTTTTTATTTTTTGTACCCAATCAAACAAGACACTTATTTAAAAACAAAGATAATACTTTTTAAAAGTTCGTATAAAATAAGAAACACTTATTTCGAAACGAAGAGAGTAGGAAATACTCCTTTCGTTCTTAAAAGAGTTCAATTTTTTTCTTTTTCCAACCGTTTCAAAATAAGTGTCTACTTTCTAAATACTATATATATATATATATATATATATATATATATATTTCATTTTGCCATGTTACACTTTACTCTTGAATTGAATTATATTGACCCACATGGACTTCATTGAAAAGCATTTGAAATCCTATTACTTAAAATAAAATCAATTAATTTTCCTAAATTGGTGCATGACTTTTATTTTTCTTACTTATTTTGAAAAATAATGATATACGTAATGAAAAATTAATCATAATCTTTAAAGTCTATATATATGGCCAAAGAAAATCACTCATCTTCCTTTCTCTTCTCTTTCTCTTTCTCTCTCTAACAAAAACTTTTTAGTCACATGTACAAACTTTAAAAAATTACAATTAATTTTCACTGTATATATTATTACCCATTTTGAAAAGAAGGAAGTAGTAGTAATACTTTTGAGATTTGACATCAATTTATTACATCAGGTCTCTTTATTGATGAAACCCTAGGATTTAGGAAAACCAGACCTTGTTACGGCAATGAGACATTAATGAGTGTATCTCCAACGTTACCTTGTCGATATACTACAACACAAGGAATCAATGCATTATTGCAGCGACAAAGCTAGAACAAGATACTTACTTGATCAGAATTGTCAGTGGACCTGATATGTCTTCTTCAATAGGGGCACACCGAATACCCGAATCCAACAAATGAAGTAGTATTTTGTTTGCACGGTTTAATTGTAATGATATATTCATAGAATTTATTTACAAATTTTATTTACATTTAATTTTAAAGTATTGTGCTTTGGTTAGAAAATATAACATGAAATTTGTAGATACTGTATCATGTTCCTAATCTTATATACATGAAGTCATTAACTTACGTTCAAATCAACTGCTACCTCCCGGTGGCGAAGTCAGGATTTGATCATTATGGGAGTTGAGTTAATTTTTTTAAAAAAAAATTCTAAAACTAAGGGGCCAAAATATAATATAAATAATACTCCATCCGTTCCATTCAAAGAGTCAACGTTTAAAAAGTCTAATAATTAAAAGATATATAAATAGTATTGAGTTGGTCATAATTACAAAAATATTTTAGATATTAATATGTTTGCACCACATGTAGAGGGTAAAGTTGAAAGTTTTATGGAGATTGTAGACATAATATTTTAAAATAGACTCTTAAGTGAAACATTCCAAAATAAGATAATGGATTCTTTGTCTGAATTGAGTAATAATTATATTTTTAAAGGAGGTAAATTGGATATTGCTCAAACCCTAAGGGGGCCATGGCCACCTTGGCCCTCAAGTAGCCTCGCCATGTTACCTCCTCCTAAAATAAGAGTCATTTTAAAAAAAAAAAAATTGTTACAAAATAAGTATCGTTATAGCATTTTAAAAATATATGCTCATATTCTATAAAAACTACCATTATTTACTACTCTCATAAAAAGAGTTGTTAAAAGAAAGAAAAAAATACTCATGTAACTTATTTACATAAATAAATTTAAATTAGGGTAGATTAGTTTTTATACAAGCTTCCGTAATCTGTATATGAATTGTTAAAACGAAACTTATTTTTCGTAATCTGTATATGAATTGTTAAAACGAAACTTATTTTTGGGACGGATGTAATACTCCCTCAGTTCCAGGCAATGAGTCCACTATTCTATTTTAGGATGTTTCACATAAAAAGTCCACTTTCAAAAGTAATGAGTTTCATAATTTTATCACTTTACCCTCCAAATGTAGTATAAATATATTAATCATGCTCAAATATTTTTGTAATTATGGTCAATTCTAGTGATACTTATATTGGTTGTCTTAAGTGTTTGAACCCGGACCAGATTTTTTATTCTTATTGATTTTTTTTATTTTGGGTGCAAAACTAGATCTTTTATATTCTAGTAGTGAGATGGAATGAAAATAAACTAGATACGATTAAAAATAATAATAAAAAAGGAAAAAAGATAGACGGAAATCATTAATTTTCCTTCTTGCCCTATTGTTCTCTCCACTATGGCCGCGGTTGAATATACACACATCCAGAATTACAAATCCATCTAGCTCAAGTAATGCCAACAAGACAGGCTCAAGCTCAAGCTCGATTATTAGGCTCATTACATACACAAGTCAAGCTCGTGACGGTGGTCTGCAAAAATATTAGGAATAAAATAATTACTCTCTCCGTTTGCATAAAAAGTCTATTTTTCTTTGTTAAGTCAACATGTAACTAAATAAATCAAAATTTTATATACTTTACTTATGTTTTAGGAAATAAAATTTTATTAATTAAAAATTATCTTAATAATACTACGGATTACAACTTTCATAACTTTGTCAAAACCACTAAATTTAAGTTAATTATCGGTCAAACTTTAGCTAAGTTGACTGAAAAAAGTCAAAAGTGAAATTTTTGCTTAGAACGGAGGGAGTATTTATATAGTATATAAGCACTTTTTATTTGTTAGTCCCATTAGACTCAAATAGGTTAGAAGGTGAAGTTGAATAGCATATGTCCAATTTTAAAACTTTTATAAAAATGACTTCACAAAGTAACAAATGTGTTAGAAAATGGTTTGTAGCGGAATAAACTTGTTAAATATTGGACAAGTCAAAATGGCTGATCAAGATCACTGTTCTTCTGGGCAGTAGGAAACTGGATGTTCTTGAGTGAAAGTAAAAACACAAGTGCAGTAAATAAATGAACAAGTTATTTGAAGTGGTTCACACTATGAATAAGTGTTACGTCCACTACCAAAGCGATCAACTTTGTATTTAAAAAGTGCACTATGTTTTTCACTAGAATCGTTACAAAAGATCACCAATGGATCGTGTACAAAATATTTTACCAAATGTTTCGATAAGAGTTATAATCTAGAAATATTTAACTCTCGTGTGCCTTTAATGTTAAGATTGCAATCAATAAAGTGCAGTAAATAATAGAATCTAAGAACTGTGCACTTCGAAGAATGTTTAGATGGAATAAGTCATTGAAGCTCTTGAATGCACTTGGAGTTATGAAGCTTTAAAGGTTGTTGAGAATTTTGAATATTCAAGAATTGTCTTCAATGCTTCATTAAGTCTTCAATTTATACTTTAGAAAGATCCTTGGAGCCTTTGAAGATTTCAGACTTGGGAGATTTGAATTAGGTGCATTTAATGCAAATTGACATGCATTAAATGCTCTAATCCTATTGTGTCTAAGTGGTAAACCCGACACATCCAAGTGTCTATAAGCTTTCCAAAAATGGGTAGACAAGTACTATTTGCAGAGTGTTATTTTCTGAGAGAAATGCCTAAAATGGAATGGTTCAATAAATGAACCAGCACGTTAACGTTACACCAAAGTCAAAGAAGGACTTTGCTGGCAACGAAGGCATATCTTCAGGACAAGTCTTGATCAGTCAATCTTCAAGTCTCGCACACATTGCCGATAAAGCTTGGTTGGAATGGTACTTGACTAAGAGGCAGTATGGACATGCCGGTAGGGATGGCCGATAGACAATGCCATCTCCGAAGAACTTAGCTAAGTGTAATGCACCCTAAGCTATTACAAGGCATGAGTCTAAGTACAAGTTGTCACACTACCAGACACGCTGGCCCAGTAGTCACTTATAACAAAGACTTGGTGATGGATACAAGCAAATCTAAACAATATCTAACAATCTCCTCCTATTTGCTTGTGTCCATGACCTCTAAATACAATATGCTGAGAATGTCCAATACTAGTAATATCATACTTTAGAAATATTTATATTAAGCAAACATGCCCTAGTTGGATTTACAAAGCAGTCAATGTATTCAGATTACAAAGTGTGTACAGAATAAGTAAATCAAACACAAAATACTTTGTAATAAGACTGAATTTAAAGACAGTCAATTATAACCAGTTATAGAGTATGTCTTTAAATCAGAGGTTTAAATTTTATGCACACAGAATAAACAATTAATCATAAAACATGAAAATTAGACAAGTTTAAAAGGATATAACCACTGTTTATCAAATAAGCTGTTTAATCATTACAGGGTTTCAAAGTAGAAAGAGTTGCTGCTTAGGACATGGTTAGATATACCAGTAGAGTTCAAGCTTGACCTTGATCCTTTTCAGCAGCAGCAGCAGCTTTGAGTTTAGCAATTTCGATCTTGGCTGCATTTAACTCTTCTCAGAGTTCTGCATTTTTCTTCCTTAAAAGGACATTCGCCTCTAGCTTTTCAGTGTATTTAGCACTAATGCATAGATTCAACTCCTCCTTCATGGATACAAGCTCTTTGTCCATGGCAATAAACCTGTGATCATATAAGGTGTGCTGACGGTGAAGGGCTATGTGGCTTCTAGTGTTGGCTAGGTACAAGGCAAGAACATATTTGTGCATTGAACGCGAAGAGACCTTGTGAGCCTTTTCCAATTTCTTGATTCCAGCAGCAATGACATCACCAGCACCTTCCATGACCCTTGTAAGCTCATTAGTTTTGGAGTTGAGGAGAGCAAATGAAGATTCGGCATCATTAGAGGCAGTTGTGATGCGATTGACCAAGAGATTCTTAGTGGTAGTGACGGTCATTCGGCAGACATCGCATCATGCTTGGCCTCTTTGGCAACTGGACCACTTTGGTCATATACTCGGCCGCTCTCAGTGTGAGCCTCGCTTTTTGCAAAGAATTTCCATATTCCATTCCAAAACGCCCATATTCTTGCCAACATCATCATGATAATATCTATGCCTACAACAAGGTCCGTAATAAAAGGATTCCTAGATAAGTCGATGGATGAAGACTCGGCTGGTCCGCCATAGTCGGCTAGTAAGTAAGTTAAAGGGATTGGGATAGGGATAGGAGAATAAATTTGAAGTAGGTCACGGTTGTCCAGTGAGACATGGCCAAGAGAAAATAAAGGTGGAAAAGATGGGGAATTGTTCTTTGGATTAGGAGGGGAAGGGAATGATCAAACAGGGGGAAGGCTAGGAAAAAGATCAAAGAAATTAAAGATGGCTGGGCTGAAGAGTATGGAAGGGAATGTTATTATAAGAGCTTTAGCTCCTTTCCGCAGTTTCTCGTATCAAGGCCTTGGCAACATCATTGATGAGGTCAAAGAGAAAGCCATCAAATGCCTTGTCCTCGCTCGGTAGTAGAGGAGGATGTAAAGGTAATAGGGGAGAATGAGGGTCAGGAAAAATGAAAGAGGCAATGTCAGTTAGTAGAGAAAGGAGAAAGGTTGAAGGAGAGGGCAGAAAAGAGTTGGGTAGTGAGGGGGTTTGGTAGGGGAGGAGGGTTGGGCTTGGGTGGAGGATTGGATAGGTAAAGAAGGTTAATTGGCTGGTGGGGTAAAAGATGATGAGGGTACTGGAATAGAATGATAGGGGAAATTCAGATTGGGTAGGAAGGGGAAGGCCATTGTCCATATGTATTTGGTTCTACTATTTAAGGATCCTGGACAAGTGGAGTTATGCATGTAGAATCTTTGGGACTAGGAGGAGGTTGGGGTTCATAGTTAACCCACTTGACAATAATTTCCCTAGCGGTCAAGGGTGGGCTGGGAAGGCGTTTGGGGTAATCAAGGGTGGAAAGGATTGGGTCGAATCGGCAAGATTAGGATTAGGTCTCGCTGTCTCGAAAGAATAGTAGTTCCTGAACGTCCGGATGGAGGTGGTCGTAGGGGTTGATTTTGGCTTTCTTTTTTGGGATTGGTGATGGGAGTAGTTGGTGGCATTTAGTTCGGACAAGAGGTTGACTCTTAGCAAAGCTTCGAGCTCCTCAAGGTCGATCGTGGAGGTGAGAGAGAAGAAGATAGCCTGGACTTGGGAAGGCACAAACTTGGCCTTTTTAGCATTCTTCTTGAGGCATTTCCTTGTCTGGGTTTGGAGGAGGTAGATGTGGGTGTAGGGACACTGGCCGGGAGGTTGTTGGTGTGGGTTCGTTGGTGAAGGAGTTGGGGTTGGAATTTGAGAAGCGGCTTGGTTTGATTTGGAGGTGGTGAGGAGGAGTAGGTATAGGCGGACAAAGCTTTCTCGGTGGATTAGAGGGAGGTTTTGATCTTAAGCTTGGCCTTGGTGGGTTTTGTATAGGGTTTTGGACGTAAAGAAGAGGGTTGGTGGTAGGCTTAAGAGTGGCCGGTTCAAAGGTTTGGACATCCAACTCAATGACCTTTTTGGTGGCATACTTCTTCAAGGGTTTGGGTGTAGGTGGAGGAGAATGAGGGGGAGTTGTCTATTTGGACTTTTTGGTTTTGGGCTCAAATGGGTCATGGTCAAGGCGGGAAAGGTCAAAATCCTCCGGCGCAGAGGCAACCAAAGGGATGGGTTGCTCCTCCCGATCTAGTAGACCCTCAACATTATAGGTCACCTTCCTCTTCCCTTTCTTGGCCCGAGTGGATGGGCCAAGAGTAGCTCTCTTTGCTGCATCCTCCTTATATCGCTCGATGTTATGGAAGTGAATACATAGGTGTTAAACACCTTTAAGAGCTCATCGACAGCCAGGGACTCATCTATCCCTTCATAACTACACAACAACATATTAATAACCCTTACAAAGGGCCTCCTCATTCCAGGAATACTCTAGACCTCCTGAACACTCTTGAACAACTGTGAGTAAAATATCTTGGCCCAGCTCAGCTGTTTCCTTAAGACAACATCACTTGTCAACATCAATTGGTGTAAAGTGAAGCAATCCCTAGAGCCATTCTTGAAATTGATGCCATTGTCAACCGGGACGATGTGT
This sequence comes from Platycodon grandiflorus, assembly GCA_016624345.1. Classification (NCBI taxonomy): domain Eukaryota; kingdom Viridiplantae; phylum Streptophyta; class Magnoliopsida; order Asterales; family Campanulaceae; genus Platycodon; species Platycodon grandiflorus. Next base: position 61,471,714 of record CM028362.1, read on the forward strand.
AAGGGACTTCAGAAAGAAATTCATGTACATCTCGAGATGGGTTCTAGCTCAAGATCAACATGCATCATGGTCCATGCGCCTTCAACTCCTCATCACCAACTCTAACTTGTCCTCATTGGGCAATCCCGAATTTCACCCGAACTTTATAGGTGATCTTGATAAAACTACATCTGATATATCCCTAGAAATAACTCTTGTCAACGGTGCATCCTTACCAGTAAGAGCCTCAGGAATAGTCATCCTAGTATAAAATTCTTCAACCAAATTGTTGTAATTCTCATCACCCAGAAATAGTGGGAGAAGACCATAGCCATCTAGATCCTTGACTAAAGTCTCTCCAGATGATTATGCTAGTACAGATTTAGCATTGACAAGTAACCCGGTGATACTTATTGTTGCGTAATAGGGATAGGCTTCGAGTAGCCTTAGTAGCCCTGTTATACTAGGCTAATTGCTTAGAGGAAGCACCAATGAAGTGGTAGTAGAAGATGAAGAGGTTTTAGCCTATACAACACCAAGAAAGTTAGGAATGATCGGTACATGTAAAATATCAACATTTATGAAAAACATGTACCGTAGAAATTAAAACCCAATATATATATGTCAAGAACTTTGCAAATAATAAGCAAAAGTTCACCAATTACAACAGTTCATCTCAAGTGTTTTAGCCAAACACAAAATCAACGAAAATCTAAAGTGCAAGTTATAAGTATGCATAATCGAACACTAAAAACACCATAGATTCTCATAAATTACCAACAAACAACCATAAAATAAGAAAATCTAACATCCGCAATTCTTAAAATAACGCCAAATGCAACAATTCATAGAATCGACATGTTGGTATATAACTCGTTGAAAATGACTAAAACTTGAATTAAATGAAAGAGGATGTTAAGAAACACTAACCATCGTAGTTTATGAGCGTAAAATATGAAGAATCAAAGATTTTTGAAGATTCGAAAAGCTTGAGGCTTCAACAATGGTGAGAGTTTGAAAGGGTTTTTAGAAGAGAGAATTGTAAAAAGTAAAAAGTAATAATTGCGTCCTTTTATATGATAGAGGAACGTCCGACATTGAATGAAAATTTGAAGTCCGCATTGAATGAAAATTTGAAGTCCGCATTTAATGAATGTGATACGTGACTATTCATATAAAAGATATTTTGAGAAAAGTGAAGATTTGGTCCCTACTATTGCAAAATTTTTGGTAGGGTATAAGAGAAGGTTCGCGAATACTTACCCGAGGTTGTCCGTAACACTAGCAATGTTTAACACGTGGCCGATAAGATATATAAGTAGTTCTATATATATGCAACAAATGTAATTTAACAAAGAAATTGACAAGTGTTAAGGATTGAAGTCAAGCATACCAAGCTCTCTTCTAAGATAGGCAAACCTGGTTGAATCAAGTGGCTTGGTGAAATTATTAGCTAATTGTTGATCAGTAGGTACGTATTGCATGCTGATATTACCTTTTTTCCACATGATCCTTTAAAAAGTGATATCTTACATCAATGTATTTTGTCTTAGAGTGCGTGATAAGATTCTGAGAGACTAATATGGCTGATGTGTTGTCACACATGATTGGGCAATCAACAGTCTTGATCTCATAATCTACAAGCTGATGTTTGATCCACAGCAGTTATGAGCAGCAGCTACCAGCAGCTATATATTCTGCCTCAGTTGTTAAAGTTGAAATAAAAGATTGCTTTTTACTGGCCATGAAATTAGTTGATTCCCTAGGAATTGACAAGTCCCACTATTACTTTTCCTGTCCACCTTACAAAGAAAATCGCATCGAATAGCCAATTTGTGTGAAAGATGATTCCCTTAGATACCAAATACCCAAGTTAGTCAGTGTCAATGAGATATCCGATGATCCTTTTGATCGCTTGTAAATGCGACTTTGGATCGCCTTGAAATCTAGCATAAACACGAACAACAAATATAATATCAGTCCACTAGCTGTTAAGTAAAGGAGAACCAATCATGCCTCCGTAAAGAGTCATGTCTACTTTCACTACTAGAAAACACGTATTTACGTCGGAGAATTCGACGAATTAAAATTTTCCGACGTAATTATAATTTTCCGCCGGAAACGCTCCGACGCTTCCGACAAAAGCTTCGACGGTAATTTTCATCCGACGCAACGGACAACAATCCGACGTATCTCGTCGGAAAATCCGACGAATTCCGTCGGACAATATTCCGACAAGAATTATCCGGATTTTCCAACAAGAATTACCGCGGAATAATGTCCGACGGAATTACCGTCGGATAATCCGAGAAATCAATAACGACCGTTAGCTTAGGTTAGTTTATCGTCGGATTATCGTTAATTGTTTGACGGAACTCCGACGTAAAAACGGGTAGCCGTTAGCGTATATTTTATTTACCGTCGGAGTGTTCCGACAAGTAATTTCAAATCAAAATAAAAAAAATAAAATTTAAAATTTTGAAATTCGTTTTTTTTTTCACCTGATATAACAATTATATATACACAATCACACACATACAACATTGCATCAATATAATTAACAAATTAATAAAACAAATTAAAATTAATATATACACAATCCAACAAAGTTTACAATGCTAAAATAATGTGTCTACTATGGAGGGGGGGAGGGGGCTCAAATAGATTACGGACAATGGAAGACCTAGGCTGAGGCTGAGGCTGAGGCTGCTGCTCCATGAACAAATCGCCGCATCCGCTCTAGCCGCTCACTCTTCGCCGCATCATCTGTCGCGTCGCCCGGTTCTCCTCCTCCCGCCGCTCCATCCGCTGTCGCGTCGCCGATTCTCCTCGGCCGCCGCCGCACCGCCGCTCGAGTCTCGCTTCTCGATCGTGGCACGCCGCAGCCGATCGAGAAGGACCGAGGACGCGGTCGCCGAGGAAGAAGTCGATCCGCCTCGTCTAAACGCCGGCGCCGTGGTCACCAAAGCCGTAGACGCGATCTCCCCTCTTCTTCCTTGACTCCGCAGTGACCGAGTGCCAAATGTCGCCGACAAAGGGCGTCGCACCTGGGGTCGTCCGGACAAGCCCTCGGCGACTGCGTGGACATAGAGTCCTTATAGGCTCTCGTGTCACAAAAACATAAAAACATTAATATTAACATTTACCATTAACTAATAAACAAAATAGAATTAAAATATTTTAAGTAATACTTACAAATGCTCTCTCCTCGTCTCATCGACAAAGACAATCGGCGAATCGGCACGGGAGGAGCAGGAGTGGTGTGGGTCGCAAAGAAATCGGCCATCTGTACCTCGGTACCGTAGTATTGATTCTACAAATATAATGAATTAAAATTAGCAAAGAACACATATTAAGCTATAACACGATCAACTTATAAGAAAACAATAAAAACAGCCTATATATACACTCAAACCCTACTAAGACAAACTTATTTGAGCTCAATTCATTCTCATAACAACCTATTAAGACTCAAATCGTTATAAAATAGTCTATTGACCCTCAAACCCCTTCTAAAACAACTTATTTACACTCGAACCTTCAAAACAACCTATTTGCACTCAAATCCTTCTAAAGCAACCTATTTAAACTGAAAACCCTTTCATAAAGGCTTTTGTACACTCAAACCCTTCTAAAACAACCGATTTACACTCAAACCCTTCTAAAACAACCTAATTGTTACCAAGCTTCCGTTTCACCATGGATTTCATAGCATCCACATGGCTACCCAACAAATCAATTTAAATCATAAGTAAAACAATAGCATATAATATGTATGTTTTGAGGAATTCATAATGCGTGTCTGAGTTGAAATAAGATCGGATGCATAACTGACATCCTGGCAGTCTTCCTAGTTCGTGCCATCCTGCTACAGGCATACAATAGAGACATTAAATCTCTAAAGGGAAGTGAAATTAAGTGGTTCAACTAAGGCATGAATATCAACATAATACTCTCAATTCTCAACTCAACACAAATATCATGCACGTCGGGTTCTAAGGGCAACCGTGTCATTATACCAACAACAGTAGATTTATACATCTAAGATTAACAGTAATATTGTAGCCAACAACAGTAGATCTAAACATCTAAGATTAACAGTAATCATATTTTTTAAAATGTAATAAAATACTATAAGTTGAACTATAAAAAACATAACCATGGTACTGAACTGAAAAATCTAAAAAGTTTCAAATTAAAAAAAGCAGATATGAAGGATATTCAAATCCTTACTACAAATACATCTATGAGTGCAGAACAAGACCCAAAACTAAAGATTATTCAAAATTTGAGTACAATTGGAAATATGAACACAAATACATCTGTATCACCAGATGATACATCAATACGAGTTGGACTAGAAGTAAAGGGTCTTAGGAGTAAAGGGTCTTAAACGACATCAAAAGCTTGGTCAACTCACTAGCAGATGCACACCAGAACAATCATGCTTTTATGAGCATACAATTATAACAAAAATGGACATGTAGAGTATCGAGTAATAGGCCATAACTATTTCTCTTGCCTGAATGCAACCACCTTAAACAAACACAGGCCTAGATCACCTGAAGTTCTGTAACTGAATAAGCAGATCTGGTCCTAACAGGTGAACTCCCACCGTGCACAACAAAGTTGAACAAGAGAAAATGCTTATTTGGAGCACACTGTGAAGCATGCGTGATGAATTTCAAGGTTAATTATAAATGTCGGAATATAAACCCACAATCAAACTTAAGGGTCTTTTGTGGTCTGTCGCCAGCAGTAGGGTTGGTAGGTCATTGCTGGACACCGCAAGAGAAGAGGCCGACCAGAAACTTCAGGTTCTGATGATGGGTGAAAAACCTTGACCTGAACACATCCACTTTACTTTTTGAACATCTATTGAACTTGCCTCAATAGACCTAGTGTCATGGAGGGGAAACTCAAACACACACAGAAAGAAACTCAAAATTGTTGTTTATGATAATTTAGAAGAAAAACCATACTAGAATGTTGAGAACAGGAATGTATCATCAAAGGTACGATTGCATTTCAAGAAATTCTTAAAATTGGGAAACCTCAAGAAAGAATCACAATTTCTTGCACTTTGTATACGTAATCACAATTTCTCCTCGAAAATTTTCCAAACAATGTGTGATTGTGTCGGGTTGGAATAGAATTGAAACTACCTCATAAACGCAAAGGTACACTTTCAACAAGAATCCAAACTAACTAAAACGATAACCAACAAAAGTTAATGACAAACTATGTAGAATAAGTGATACTAGTGTAGCTCAAATCTCACAGAATTGCATTAATATTTTCAAACTTAATGGACGGATTAGGTATAGTAACTAAAAACTAGTGAGTGTATACAAAACAAACCGACGAGGAAATCCCAAGAGAGAAGACACACCACCAACTTCGTTGATGACACCATTTAATTAATCAATCGGCCAATCTCACTTCCTCACTCAACCAACACATACACAATTCCGTAAAGCCCAAACAAGTAAAACCCTTTGGTGGATTATGATTTTACCACATCAAGTAAGAAAAATGCAGAAAATATAGTTCGAATTACACAAGGGTATAATACACCCCAAAAGAACAGGGATCTGCAGAATCCGACCCGCCCAATTGAGGGGGATAAAATAAGGTAACCCAAACATCTTTAAGAAAGATATAAACTCTTTTCTTTTTCCTTTCCCATCGGAAATTATAATGTACTTACAAGAACACAGTAAGTCATCTAAAGCTAATACGCCAAACAGAACTCTGCAAGGCAAATAATCAAACGGTAGGTGTGTGTGTGTGTGTCGAATCTGTAAAATACCAATTGTAAATGTAAACTGAAACTTGTCATCTAAAATGCGAAAAACTTAGTCGACTAAAATCAATACCAATCTACGTAGTACAATTTATTTATTTTTTGAATAGTACAATTTATTTGAATCGGGTATATTTCAACCCCTCCGATTGGAACTTAACTAAATTAAAAGTAAGACAGTTGATGTTAGCATGATCATTGGTAACAAAGCAATTCATTACAAGCAAACAAGAAGTCATCTAAAGCTAATACACCAAAACGCACTCTTTCAGAATAAAACCAAACATTGGTGTGCTTACGTGGTTGTATCCTTAATATACTACAAATATCATCTAAACTTAATCGTAGAAAAACTTTGTCAAACTTTGTCAAAGAAGTAAAGACCCTTGAACATAAAAATTGGACTAGAAAAAGGTGCATGTGTCTCTCCCTAGCATACATGCAAAGAACACAAACATCTGAAACTTAAAGGCGATGAATCGAGATAGAGAGAGAGAGAGAGAGAGAGAGGGAGAAATGATTACCGGCGTTGGAGGTAGTGCAGGGAGAGAAAGAGACCACGGCTGACGGAGGCGACGACGGCAAGCAAGCGACGACGGTGGGGTGGGGCGACGGCTGACGGAGGCGGAAACCACGGCTGAAGCAAGAGCGAGAGAGAGAGAGTGAACTGAGGCGACGACGGCAAGCAAGCGACGACGGTGGGGTGGGGCGACGGCTGACGGCGGCGGAAACCACGTCTGAAGCAAGAGAGAGAGAGAGAGAGAGAGAGAGAGAGAGAGTGAAGAGAGAGAGAGTGAGAAATCTGTCGATTTGGGGAAGGCGCTGCTCGATTTAGGTTTAATTTCATTTATCAGTCGGATATATCCGACAGAAAACCTCCGTCAGAAATTACTGTCGGACTTTTACTGTCGGAATCCGACAGTAATATCAATCTCCAAATTCTGACGATGCAAAAAAGGAATATTCGAAGAATATTCTCTTATTTACTGTCGGAAAATTACTGTCGGACTATTCCGACAGTTATTACTGTCGGATGAAAAGGTATATTCTGAGAATATACTTATATTACTGTCGGACAATTACTGTCGGAAATAATCCGACAGTAATATTTATCCCGCCAAAAAATTAACGTTACTGTCGGATGTCCCGACAGTAATTTCCAATTATCCGACAGAATTACTGCCGGAAAATCCGGCGATAAATCCTCCGCCGCAATTAGCGTGTTTCTAGTAGTGTTTCTTGCCCTTTTCATCTTTGTCAAGATGGCAGTTAGTAACCATTGGAGTGCTGAAGCTTTCTCAAGACCAAATTTCTTGATAAGATTTTTTGCATATTTGGCTTGGCTGATGAAGATACCAGTTGAACTTTTTTGTATTTGAAGTCCTAGGAAGAAGGAGAGTTCTCCCATCATGCTCATCTCAAATTGCTCTGCATAAGCTTCTCAAATATTTTACACATGTTTTCGTTAGTAGAGCCAAATATAATACCATCAACATAAATTTAAACTAATAAAGAATAACCTTTTATGGTTCATGATAAATAAAGTAGTATCAATTTGACCTCTCTCAAATTCTTAAGTAATCAAGAACTTTGAAAGGGTCTTAAACTAGGCCCTTGGAGCTTTCTTGAGTCCATATAGTGCTTTCCTCAGCTTGTAGACATCTTCTCTTCTAGAGTTGTCTATGAATCCTGGTGGTTGTTACACATAAACTTCTTCTTGCAGCTCACCATTCAAAAATGAACTCTTGACATCCATTTGATATAGCTTGAAATCTTTAAAGGATAAATAAGCAGTGAAGAGTCTGATAGCTTCCAATCTTACAATAGGAGAAAATGTTCATCATAATCAATTTCATCCTCCTATCTATAGCATTGGGCTACCAGTCTTGCCTTGTTCCTTGTGATATTCTCATTCTCATCCATCTTGTTCTCGAACACCCACTTGGTTCCAATAATAGTTTGCCCTTTAGGCCTAGGAACCGTGTCCATATTTGGCATCTTTCAAATTGGTTCAGCTCTTCTTGCATAGCCTCTACCCAGCTTGGATCCTCCAGAGCTTCATCTACCTTCTTGGGTTCAATATTTGAGACAAATGCAGTGGAGTACATACATTCATTTCTTGAAGCTTGTCTTGTCTCGACACCAACATTAAGATCACCAATGATTTGAGTAATGGGGTGATCTTTTACTTCTCTAACTTCAGTCGGTAGGGGGGGTAATCTTTTACTTCTCTAACTTCAGCCGGTAGGTCCTGTCTGGTTGAATCAGCAGTTGGTAGTTCTTGAGAAGTAGAGATGTTTGGAGATTGGTTTTTAGAATGATAGGTAAGTTCTAAAATTGGTTGAACTACTTCTAGAGAAGATGGAACAACAGCTTCTTCTTGATTAGCTGTTTCAGTATTGGCTGAACCATTATCAGCAGATGGCAGTTCCACCATATTAATCCGTATAAGAACTTGAACATTGGCAGAGTTAGATCTTGTATGTTCTATACCTGTCTCACACTCATCAGAATCATCAGTAACCTTAGGAGCTAAATGTGGCCCAATAAAATCAAATTCATCAAAAGAGACATGTACAGATTCTACAACTTTAAGAGATCTTTTATTGTAAACTCTATACGCTTTTGAAAATTTAGCATATCCCAAAAATATTCATTCATCAGCTTTGGAGTCAAACTTGCCTCTTTGTTCTCTACCATTGTAGACAACATAGCATTTGCACCCAAAGATTTTGAAGAAACCAATATTGGGAGCTCTGTCTCTCCATATTTTATATGGATTTTTGTTGTGAAACTTGTTAATTAAAGACCTATTTTGTGTGAAGCATGCAGTGTTGACAACTTCAGCCCAGAAGTACATCGGCAGCCTTGCTTCAGCAATCATGGTCTTTCCAGCTTCAACTAGAGTTCTGTTCTTCCTTTCAAAAACTCCATTTTATTGTGGTGTGCCAATAGCAAAGAAGTTATAACTAATCCCACGATCATCACAATATTTGGCAACACCATTGTTCTTGAACTCTGTGTCATTGTCTCATCTTATATAAGTAATGTCATCCAGCTTCTTTGTTTGAAGTCTTCTGAAAAGGGTTATAACAATGTCATAAGCTTCATCCTTTGAAGACATCATTTTAACCCAGGTAAATCTTAAATAGTCATCAACCACTACTAGAGTGTACTTGTTGCCACCAAGACTAGTAGTAGTAATAGGACCAAGCAAATCCATATGCAGCAGATGTAGAGGTCTGGTAATTGATAGACATGGCTTGCTTTTAAAAGAGGACTTGGTTAACTTCCCCAGCTGACATGCCTTGTAAATCTTGTCAACTGATACCTTTGGTAAACCAATAACCAAGTTGTCCTTTGATAACTTAGAAATATACTTAAAGTTAAGATGGCTGAGTCTCTTATGCCACAGCCAGTTGTTATCATTTGAACTATTTACAACCAGACACAGACTTGACTTCCTTCCAGTTGCATTCAGATTAACCACGTACACATTTCCTCGTCTAAATTCAGTCAAAATGGTTGTGCAGGTCTCACTGTCCTTGATTGCGCATTGGCTTGAATTGAACTGAAAAATTAACCCCTTATCACAGATTTATGATATACTCAGGAGATTATGATTCAAGCGTTCAACTAGAGAAACTTTCGATGGAGAAGTTTCCTCGAACTATTAAGCCATAGCCAACTGTCTTCCCCTTGGAGTTATCGCTAAAAATCACTGAGGGACCTTTTGCTTCAATAATATTAGAAAGAAGATCTTGGTTTTCAGTCATGTGCTTAGAGCAGCTACTATCCAAAGACCATAGATCCTTCTCCTCCTCACTGACAACCATGAAGCATTCCTAAAATTGAAACATTAAAGTCCATTGTCCCCTTTATTTTTGGGTCCTGAGGGTTAGCAACCTTTTGGACCCATACCTGTTTAACCTTTGGAGGTGTGAACCCTTTAGGCTTAGGTATGAATCTCAACAGACATTCATGAATCTCATGGCCATGACCTTTATAGAAAGAACACGAATAAAATCCTTGAAATGTCTAGAGATTTCTGTTTTCTTGGGAGCCATCTTACGATCAGCAGTCTTGGGAATGACTGGCCTGCTGATGTTAGGCTTAGTGGTCTTAGGCTGATAATGCAACCTCCTAGTGTTATTTGGCTTTACAACAGCAGGCCTGTTAATAAAAGGTTTTGCAGTTTTAGGCATAACACCTTTAAGCTTTTCATCAACAGAGTTGTGGTTAACAGCCTTTTGTTTGACAAATTTAATAGGTTTGAGCTGAGATTTCTTAGACCTATTATCAGCTATCATTGTTTTCATAAGATGACTGATAACTGGTTTCTGTTGCTCAGACTCCCTATTAGCAATGTCATTTGGTGTGACAGTTTGCTTACCTTTGGACTTGACCGATTTGTTTTTAGCATGCATAAACAAACGACACTTTGGTAAAGCCAAGTCCTTAATTCCCTTTTTGAGAAGGTTGTTGATCATAGATTACTTCCTCAACTATTTTCTCAGCTGTCTCATTCTATTAAGAATTAGATGAATTTCCTACATTGAACTCACTTTGAAAATCGATATCAAGAGGTTTTTGTTTTGTAAGAATGGTATCAAAATTTCCTTTAGCATTATTCCAAGTATCAATGACTTTTTGAAGGTCATCTTTCTCAGAATTGAGTTTCTTGGTGTGTTCAAGTAGGAAATTAACTTTTTCAGTTAAAGCTTTGTTCTCCTTTTAAGTCTTGATATTTTCCATTTGTTGCCTATAGAGTTCTTTATTCTCGATCAACAATGCGATTTCTCGAGACAACCAATTCATACTTCTTTGGCTAATTTCACATAGGCGCTTTGAAAGAGGCAAACTCTTCAAGCATTTCCTTATTGACTTTGATGAGTTCTTCCCTAGAAGGTTCATCGAACTCATCCTCCTCCTATGGAAATGGCAGTGACCTTATATCCTTATTTGAATCATAGGGTGATTCTCTGGCCATAAGGCAAATATTTTCTTCTTCAGTAAAGTCACATGAATCATCCTTATCAGAGTCAGTGTCATACTAAATTGGCATGTTTCTCTCATCAATGTCATCAGCAATCATCCCTCTAGGTTTTTGAAATTTAGAGACAGTGCGTTGTTTGTAAAATTCAAATTTTAACTTTAGACATTTAGAGGCAAAATGGCTAGGCTTCCTACAGTTAAAATAGACAAACTCATTGTCCTTTTGAGGAACAACAGCCCTTTGAGGAGTAGCAACTTTTAAGAGGACTGGTAGGAAGGCTAGTTAAACTTCTTGAAACGTTGATATTTCTTGACAAACATAGCAAAAAGTTCATCAGAGAAAATATCATCACCATCACCAGATGTAGATGGTGTTTCAATAGTTTTAGAACAGAAGGGTTGTTTTGTCATGGCTAGTAAAGATAGATTTTTGAAATTCTTTTCCATTTCTTGAGGTTCTTTGTATTTCAAGCTCATAAACCTTAAGACTTGCATAAGATTCCTAAGAGTCAATTTATTTAAGTCCTTTGATTCTTTCATGGCTGTAATCTTTACATGCCATAAACTGCCTAAGGCATTCAGAAATCTCATATTCAATTCTTTATTTTCATATTTTTTACCTAAAGAGTAACAAGAGTTTACTACCTCATAGAATGTTATAAGCGCTTCGCGGGTTTTTTAGGATCTTTTGAAAGAGTCAAACTATTGAATGCATGTATACAGACTTGTTGTTCTTTGTTTCAACATCTCCTTCCAGATACTCTAACAGTGCATCCCACATATCTTTAGCTGTATCCAGGTTGATGATATCCTGATAGGTGCTTGTTAGTCCCAAAGGGCTCACGTTAGGCTAGAAGGGGGGGTTGAATAGCCTAGTGACAATTTAAAAATTATCACAAGTTTCTTTTCCTTGAACAAATGTTCAGCCAACTTATTAACTAAGTTGGGGCAGCGGAATAACTAAAGAAAGAAACAGCAGTGAAGGGCTGCTGAAGTTGTATGAACAATTCAGCGGTCTTCTATAAACTACTGAGCTTTGGACATATCAAGAGTAATAAAATAATAAGCAATTAAAGTAGTATATAAACACAAGTATTTGAATTGGTTCACACTATAAAGAGTGCTACGTCCACTACCAAAGTGGTCAACCTTGGATTTGAAATGTGCACCATTTTATCCACTAAAATGATTACAAAGATCACTAATGGATCGTGTGTTGTATTTTGTATAGATTTGCTTGTATCCATAACCTAAGTCTAAGCCAAGGTGACTAATGGGCCTGCGTGTCTGTTAGAGTGTCAACTTGTACTTAGACAAATGCTTGTAATAGCTTAGGATTGCTTTTTGTACTTAACTTTGTCTTCAGAAGATGGCCTGTTATGTATCAGCCATGTTCATATCAGTCATCTTCATATCAGCCATGTCCATCAAGTCATCAGCCAAGTTAGTTCCAGCTAAGCTTTATTAGCAATGTTGAAGACCTGTAGATCGTCCGATCAAGACTTGTCTGAAATGTGCCTTAAGTTATCAGCAAAGTCCCTATTTGACTTTGGTGTAACGATAACCTGCAAGTACCATTTAATGGTGCATTCCATTTTAGGCATACATCTCAGAAAAGGACAGCCTGCACAAAGTACTTGTCTACCTACTTTTAGTAATACTGCAGAAAAAGGACAGAGATCAGTTGGACAGATTAGAAGCTCCTCTGAAAATTCGACAGCACGACACAGGGTATTTAATGCACATCTTCTCTCTATTAAATGCACCTAATTCAAATAAAATTCAAGCTGAAATTCTCCTACGGCTCAAAGAACTCCCCTGAGTATAAATTGAAGACTCCTTTGAAGCATTGATGATATAACAAAAAGAGCTCAATAACTACAACTCTGAAATCTTCATCTTCATCACAGCTAGTGCATTAAAAGCTTCAAAGCTAATTCTGTCAATCACTCTGTGAAGAGCTCCAAACTTAGACGCATAGTTTTTATTGCTCTTCACTGATTGCAATCTTTAGCATTCAAAGCACACGAGAATTATATCTTTGTAGATATCAATTCTCTCATAAACACTTGGTTAAAATCTTTTTGTACACGATCCATTAGTGATCCTTGTGATTATTTTAGTGGAAAAAATAGTGCACATTTTCAAATCCAAAGCTAACTACTTTGGTAGTGGACGTAGCACTTATTCATAGTGTGAACCACTTCAAATCTTTGTCCATTTACTTCTTGCTTTATTACTTTGCTTGTTTACCTAAAGGTTTCCAGAATTTCCAACTGAGTTAAGAACTGCTGATCTTGGCTCATCAAGATCAGCTATCCTTAACTTGTCTTATACTTCACTAGACTTCCGCTGTAAAATATTTTCTAACTCTCTTGTGAAGTAATTTTATAAAACAAATTTTAAAATTGGACATAGGCTATTTAACACCCCCCCCTTTAGCCTATTTGAGCACCTTGAGACCTAACATCGTGTACAAAAATACTTTTGACCGAGTGTTTACGGTTGAGAGAAATAATCAATAAGATATATTTACTCTCGTGTGTGCTTTGAATAGAATCAGAAAAGGACAAACTCAGAAGAGCAATAAAGACTAAGAGTGTATGATTGCAGCTTCTTCTTCGAGTTTGTTGGAGTGTTAGTTCAGTCCTCGATTTCTTGAAAGCACTTAAAGGCTATGTAGTAATGGCAGAATGTTCTAGCTTTAATGTTCGCAATAGATGTTTGTCAAGAAATATTCAAGAGATGTTTCTTCCAGTCTTCAAGTGTAGAATATATACTAAGGGAGATCGATCGGACCATTGGATTTAGAGTATTGAGTGAAGAGCCAAATTTGAATACATTAAATGCATATAGCTGTTGGTCTTCATCTTCATTGGAGCTTCAGACGATCCATGTTTCGCACGAATAGACAGACGAGGCGCGGCGGCTATGCAATCTTGCGAGTGGAAAAAATCTTCTTTGCTAGAAATGACAAAGGTTCAGACTTGCGTGCTGAAACAATTTTTTGCCAGATACACAAATGGGGAAATCACATTTAATTCACCCATGTGATCCTTTGAGAAGTGTGTTTTGGAAGTCAACTTTGAATTTGATCAACTAGATATATTTGAAATAATATCTAGTTGATAATCCACTTAAGATCTGAGTTGGACTTCCAGGATCCATGTCATCAGCCTTCTTGACACGCTAAAGCTTTCAAGACCTTAAGGTCTGTTGGTCAAAGGCTGCTGATCTACCGAAGAACCTCTAAACTAACAATAAGTCTATTCTATTCTATTACAAAGCTTGATTCTAGGATAGTTGCCACGCTAACCGGTACGCAGCCTTTTAGCCAATATACACTAGAATCATTGTGATGACTTTAACCAAATCTAAACAAATATGAATAACAGTGCTTGTGTCTACACAACTTGTAATGATGTTGATAGCTTTCCTATCCGAATCATCATTGTAATACCTTGGTTCCTCTTATATTTGATGTGTTTACTTTATTGTATTGTCATTATGTTAGATATACTTGTTAGGCTTATTTGAGTAGCATGTTGTTTGATTCATGCCTTAATTCCTTATTGTATTTTGTACTTGCAAATGTTGTTAATTTAGTTGTGCCTTGGAGGTTAATGAGTTGGGTATTATTGTCACATCTCTTGTATGCATATCACACCCTTAGAAACAATATAATGATAGTAATTGTATATTTAACTTTGATTTGATCACGTCGTGAGAGTTTGTGTGGTTGGTTTATGTTACGCAAACTTTGTGTGACTCTATCGGCAACCGTTTGAGTCCATTTCGAGTTTGTTTTGGTCATTGGACCATCCTTGGTAGTTTTGGTGAGCATAGGGGTCATCCTCGTTATTTGGAGAGTTTTTGTTCCAAACCTTGGCACGCTCGCTTGGGAGGGAGAGGCGACCGTGCCTAGGAAGCCTTGGAAGAGTTTTGAATCCTGAAGTTTCAGGCGCTCGCGTTAAGTTTAGAGACACGACCGCATTAGCTCCCAGTACTTTGGTGCGCTCGCGTCAGGTATGGTGGCTCAACCACGCGACCCTATTCCAGCTTTTGACGGGATTTTTAATTGTTGACCCTTTGACCCAAATCCCTTGGCTGAGATGTGACCACGTACCTAAAACGACTTCAGCCCCTCTACCCACCCCTTAAACATCATAGAGAGTGAATCCATGTCTCCCATTTCACCCCAAATCAACCATGAAAGCTAGAGAGAGAGAGAGAGAGAGAGTGTGTGTGTGTGTGTGTGTGTGGAGATATGGTGAGATTAGTGTGTGTTCTTCATCTCCAAGATCCAACCAACAATTTTTGATCCGAGACCACCAATACGTTAGGGTTGAGTAGGAGAACAACATTAAAGCCTTTGTTTTCGTTTTTGTTGGTTTGATTGTCGGTTCTAGGTATGTTACTAAACCCCTTTTGTATGATTTAAGCTTTATTACATGCTAGCTTTAAATTAAACATGTTAGCTATGCTAGAATTGAGATTTACATGTCTAAATGCTATAATGATATGGGTAATCCATGTTTGTGATATTTGCTTGAGGTTGATAATATTGTATGAGTTAAGTTTGGTATCAGCCTTAGAATTAGACTAAAGAAACAATTTTAGGACTTTAGATAGGTAATTTTGCATATAGCAATTATGCCCAAATTTCATGAATTATAGTAATGACTCAACGGAGTTGATTTTAGGAAAGATAAAATACCCTATAAAGTATATTAAATCCTACGAGATTTAGAGTTCATTTGATTAAGGATTCCTAATTTTAGAACGATTGATTAAGTGTGTAAATTGGCACTTGTACATTAGTGACTTGCATTGTAACTCTAACGTGATTGTTTAAGTTCTAGCAATTATATGCTTAGAAATAATCTTTGGTAGAATTATCTAATCTACTTGACATTAACCGGGTTCATTACTTTTGAACTCGGTGTTGATTTGCATAAGACGAGTAAACACCTTCTTGTGCATTGCATTGAGTCCCGGCTAGCAATTTCGGTAGAGTCAAGGTGGGACAACGTATGGCCTTTACAAATTAATGTTTGTGATCACTATGGGTTGTCGAACCGAAGTTCACACCCTTCTCTCGTTGGCTATAGTTGAGATGTAGCCCCACTATTGTAGTAATGCGCATGACTTTGGTTAGCTATTGAACCGATGGAATTAATCGGGGATATTGATACATTACACACGAGTATCGAGGCACATTTGTTTCTCGTGTATTGCAGGAGCAACGCGGAGATGGTAAAATGGAAATTATATCCTTTCTTATGTGGTATATTTATGTTGCACTTATGTGAACATCATTGTGCTACATAGTTTATGTGACTTGTATACTTATAATGATAATACATGTTCAGTTTGGTATATCGATGTTATTACCATGTTATCTTATCGCTTTAGCATTGTGCCATACCATGTAGTTGCATTTTAGTAACTTATTGAGTTTTGACTTCCCCCTTTGTTGTTTATTTATTTTTCTTAGATTCGAGCCAGCCAAGCAGTTCGCAGTGAGGTCGGTGAGATCACGACTAGTTTGCAGGTGGTCTTTCGGTTTAGAAGCTCTAGGGGCTTGTTCTTAGTTGTATTTTATTTTCTTTTGGCAAGGACGAATGGTTATGTAAAGTTATGTAAACTTTACCTTAGGTAGTGTTGTCTTATGTTGTTGAATGATTATTCTTTTGGTGCCGACACGTGTGTTTCGTGCTTGTGTATATAATCTTCGTAGTAATTCAGTTCTTTCCCAAGGATTTCTTAGCTTGTGGTTTATAGTTGTTCTCCAGCATGTTGTTAGCCGTTGAGGTTGTTGTAACCTCTTGTTATACTTTAGTTGGGTTTCGGCAGTAATTTTGCTGATAACTTGTTTTATTTCAGTCATAATTTGTGATTAATGTGTGTTTGTAGGCACGGGTGGTTACACCACGTGCTTTTCTATTTTGTATTTAGTGGTTTGTCGATTTATCTGGCGCACCGACCTTAGGATTCCGTGTTAGAGTCTGGGTCAAGGCATCACAATCATTCTTTCTCTCTTCATCATCTCATTCCTCTTCAGGATCAGGAATTTCTGGATCAACACTTCCATCTACAACAGCTAGCGCATTGGGCTTCATTGGAGTTCTTGGATCTTCTAAGACACATTTTCACAAACGTTTGTTAATAGAGTTCATATGTATTTTCACTTTATCCTTCCAGATATCAAAGTGAACTTCGTCCAATATTAGGACATGATTCACATTTGAAGTTTCCAACATATGGTAAGCAGCCATTGGATCTTTAATCTCTCAAGAGTTTAATCTCGAAAAAAACTAATTTTCAAAGAGTGAAGCTCTGATACTAATTGTTAGTCCCAATAGACTCAAATAGACTAGAAGGGAGGGGTTGAACAGCCTATGTGCAATTTTAAAACTTTTATAAAAATTACTTCACAAATTAACAAATGAGTTAGAAAATAGTTTGAAGCGGAATAAACTTGTGAAGTATTAGACAAGTCAGAATGACTGATCTAGTATGAACAAGATCAGTTGTTCTTCTGGGCAGTAGGAAACTGGAAGTTCTTGAGTAAAAGTAAAAACACAAGTTCAGTAAATAAATGAACAAGATATTTGAAGTGGTTCACACTATGAATAAGTGCTACGTCCACTACCAAAGCGGTCAATTTTGGATTTGAAAAGTGCACTATGTTTTCCACTAGAATCGTTACAAAAGATCACTAATGGATCGTGTACAAAATATTTGAACAAGTGTTTCGGCGAGAGTTATAATCTAGAAAGATTTAACTCTCATGTGCCTTGAATGCTAAAATTGCAATCAATGAAGTGCTGTAAAGAATAGAATCTAAGAACTGTGCACTTCAAAGAATGTTTAGATGGAATAAGTCGTTCAAGCTCTTGAATGCACTTGGAGTTATGAAGCTTTGAAGGTTGTTGAGAATTCAGAATATTCAAGAGTTGTCTTCAATCCTTCATGAAGTCTTCAAATTAATACTTCAGAGAGATCCTTAGAGTCGTTGAAGATTTTATACTTGGGAGATTTGAATTAAGTGCATTTAATGCAAAGTGACATGCATTAAATGCCCTAATCCTGCTGTCGAAGTCTGAGTGGTGAACCGACACATTTTAGGTGTCTTTTGCAGCGCCTGTAAGCTTTCCAAAAATGGGTAGACAAGTACTACTTACAGAGTATCCTTTTCTGAGAGAAATGCCTAAAATGGAATGGTTCAATAAATGAACCAACAGGTTAACGTTATACCAAAGTCAAAGAAGGACTTTGCTGGCAACGAAGGCATATCTTCAGGACAAGTCTTGATCAGTCGATCTTCAGGTCTTCACACATTGCTGATGAAGCTTGGCTAAAATGGTACTTGACTGAGAGCTTGATGGACACTGCTGGTGGGATGGCTGAAAGACAACAGCTATCTCGTGAAGACCTTATCTAAGTGTAGAATAAGAAATCCTAAGCTATTACAAAGCATAAGTCTAAGTACAAGTTGTCACACTACCAGACACGCAGGCTCAGTAGTCACTTCTAATAAAGACTTGGGGATGGATACAAGAAAATTTAAACAATATCTAACATTATTAAAGTTATAAAATATTTAGTTATACATTGAGATATTTTCTTTGAGTACTCGTAGCGATACAAATTGTAATATAAAATTTTCATCCCAACCTAAGTGGCAAGCATGTTATCAGTTAAATATTAAATGGCTTAGCATGTAATGTCACTCTTTAACCCATCATGTGTTTGACACCTAAATTGGGATGTAAAAGTTGTACGTAAGAGTTTGTATTCTTATCATTTTTATTTTTTATATGTCACATAATATAATTATTTTATTCTTGGGTAAATTAGAAACAACCCCCTCAACTATGGGTTGGGTTCGAATTGCCCCCCTCAACTACCAATTGAAGCAATATGCCCCATCAACTATAGCATTTTCTTTAAGGAAAACTACACAAATGGTCCTTGTACTTTTTAGATTTTTTGGGATTCTTCCCTAGACAAATTTTTGCAAAAATTTTGTCCTTGTACTTATCAAGTTAAACGCAATTGGTCCTTCCATCCAATCCCGTTAGCTATTTAGCCGTTAAATATAATCACGTATTTCTCACGTAATTTTGTCTAGAGGTAAAATTGTTCGTGCAATTTTTTCTTTAAATAGACAAAACTATCCCTAATAATTTTATTTTTTCAAAACTTTATAAAAGGATATTAATGTAATTTTAATACCACTTTCTTCTCAATCCCAACCCCCTTCCCTTCCATCCACCACAGATGCCATTGTCACCAGATAAGACGGTAATGAAGGGAAGGAATGGTTTTTCTGGGTGTGAAAGAAAGAGAGCTAACCCGCTAACTACCCAAT
This sequence comes from Platycodon grandiflorus, assembly GCA_016624345.1. NCBI lineage: Eukaryota > Viridiplantae > Streptophyta > Magnoliopsida > Asterales > Campanulaceae > Platycodon > Platycodon grandiflorus. Next base: position 61,490,871 of record CM028362.1, read on the forward strand.
TCCGTCCCTAACTCTCTCTCTCTCTCTCTCTCTCTCTCTCTCCTTCACACACCCAATAAATTTACACCGATCAATCATTCGTATAGTTACTCATATCCATGAACGGCCTCAATTTCGTCAAAGATATTCTCATTACTAAAGTAATTTCATCAATAGGCCCCTTCATACGTCCCCAAATCTAGAAAATTAATAAAATCCCATTTGTCGACAACGTACATGTCGCCCTTTCCAACATTACCATTTACGAGGTTGATGTTAGGACGTCTTATGCCAAACTTTGTCAATCCACCGTTGCCATTGTCGCTCCTCCTCGTTTTGTGCTTTGAAACAAATACCCGAGAATGATAAAGGCAATTTTGTGTGTGTAGACACCCTGGTGCTCACGGTGTAACTAATGGTATGCTTTACTTGGGGTTGAATTGACAATCGGTCTCAAGCCAGTTGGGTCTCCAAGAAAGATTGAGTGGGTTTTAGAGAGAAACCACTCTTCTTGGAAGAAAGACGAAGATGGTTGTTGTTGTGTGTGTGTCCTGAAAAGGAAAAAGGAAAAAATTGGGGGAAGAGCGGAGGGAAGAAGGGGAAAAAGAAAAGGCTTGGATTGAGGGAGGAGAGAGAAAGTATTTTTCTATGGGGAGCGCTACTAAAATCCCTAACCTCTCTAAATACACCCCCCAAATTTTAATTACAAAAATGTCATCGTGTAAAAAGACCTTGATACCTTTTACCCCTTCTAAATACATACCCTCTATTTATTTTTCTCTCCTTCTCTTGTGCTCGACTTCGTTTCCTCTCTTTTCTTTTTCTTTCTTTCTTCTTCCTTCCCTAGCCCTTCTCTCCTCTCCCTCTTGCCTTTGTCCCCTATTTTTCCCTTTCTTTCTTCTTCCCTCCCCAACCCTTCTCTCCTCTCCCTCTGCTACCTCTATCCCCCCCCCTTTTTTTTCCCTTTCTTTCTTCTTCCCTTCCCCAGCCCTTCTCTCCTCTCCCTCCCCTCTTAGCATGAAACTGACAAGGATCAAATAAATTCAAACGGCACAATAACAAATTGAAGTAAGAAAATCAATACCATACAAAGAGAGATTACTGACGGAGCTTAATGATTTAATTATGAAGCGAAAGAAGAGCTCAGTGCTCTCTCTCTCTCTCTCTCTCTCTCTCTCTCTCTCAATTCTCCCGAAAAAAGTGACATCTCAAGGCCAATCGAACATCACTGTAATGTTTGGGACTGGTTGATCGAACATCACTGTAATGTTCAGGACTGGTTGATCAAATATCACAGTAATGTTTGTCCAGAACCAACCGAACATCACATTGATGTTCAGTCACCGAACATCACAGTGATATTCAGTCAACCAACTGAACATCAAAGTAATGTTCAGTTGGTACCGGCCAAACATCACTGTGGTGTTCGGTCAACCAGTGCCGAACACCTCCAACCCAGATTTTTTTAATCTTCTTCCTTGTTCTATAGAGAGAAGAGAGAGAGAGGGATGTGAACTTCAAAAAAACAAAGGAATGATTTCTTCTTCCTTGAGTTTATACTATGCGTATGGAGAATAAAGGGGCTTTGCGGTTTCTTATGTATGAAATGGGGTAAGGGAATGCGTGGGTGTAATAAGAAAGAGGAAAGATAATGGGTGAGTTTTAAAAGGGGTTAAAGAGGAAATGTAAGAGGGTGTTTTTAGTATTTAGGTAGGTTAGAAATTTAGATGGTGTATGTATTAAAAAATTGGGTATATTTAAAGGAATAGAGGGTGTTAATAGCCCCACTCTTCTTCTATGCTTTTTGGAATGTCAAGGCATTAGAAAAGAACTTTTCTGACCTTTCCTATTACTTTTTGTTATATTGGACAAACTACATAATTGGTCCCTATACTATATCCAAAGAAATGACTATTTTACCCCTCAAAATGCACGTGATTTTACTTAACGAAAAAATATTTGAAAACAATGAATGGAACGACCAACTGCGTAAGGAAATTCGTTTGAGGGACCACTAGCGTGGGATTAGAACGAATTCCAAAAAATCTGTAAAGTACAAGGACCATTTATATAGTTTTTCCTTTTCTTTAATTGCAACTTCTGTTCAGGCACTCTCATTTGAGTTGACGTAAAATGTCCACCTAAAACTCCATGTGACCATCTTTAAGCATTTTTATTTTGCTATAATGCCCTTTTGGTATTTCAATTATTATTTTACCCTTATTGCTCTAAAATCCTATTTGTACCTAAAAATGGTCAAAAAAAAGTAATTACTTATTTTTATTTCAAACATTATGGTAAAAATAATACGTAAAGATAGTCACGTGAGTTTTAGGTGGACAAATTTTGTCAAGCTCAAACGGCAGTACTTAAACAGAAGGTGCAATTTAAGAAAAAAATATAGTTGAAGAGGACACATTGCTTTAATTGGTAGTTGAGGGGAGTAATTCAAACCTGATCCATAGTTGAGGAAGGTTATTTGTAATTTACCCTTTATTCTTTTATGACATTGAAATATATTTTATTATCTTTTTATGAAAAAGGAAAAATATAAACTTTTTAAAAAATTTATAGGATTTAATATAATTTTAAAAATAAACAAGCTAAGCTCATTAGCTCTTGAAAAAACTTGGCTCGTTGCAAGCTCAGCTCGAGTTCGTTCGGTTAGCAAACAAATCAAACTCAATATTGTTTTAAACCTCGTTTACTAAACAAGCCAAATACAAGCACACAAAAGCTCGGCTCAATTCGGCTCGTTTGCAACCCTAACTGGCGCTGCTAAAGTGGAAGGCCACTGTTTACAAAGTGGCTTAAGGTTTCAGTCTAAAACTAGCCGTAAAGAGAAATTAGAGTTCATATCCTTGAGAAAAGTTCACGTCAATCGTGAAACACACTTTTCATAAATTGATGTGCATATTCTAAACCGGCTAGATTGTATGGGCCTCACCCTAGCAAATGGGCCCGAAATGAATGGAGGCTCGGTCCACTCAGGGCTATATATACTATCTCCTATACCAAGCCAAGGTATGCCATTTTCATACAGGGAATACATTTTCTAGTCAATATTCTCTAATGGCCTATATACTGATTATCACGTCAAAGGGCTTTGGCGGGGACCCTTCCCGTCCCTCTCACGGTGTCTTTTTTGCAAATAATTATACGCCAGATATCCTACATCCCCAACGGCTTGGCACCCCCGGTGCCCCTGATTTTTTCGGCATCATCAGTTGGTTTCGTTGCCGGGAACAATGTCCAAGTTCCACTAGAATTTGTGATCAAAGCAGAAGTCATCAAAAGTCCCTTCGATCCCGATGGGGCTATTCGATGAATTGACCGAACGAAAGTCACCCAAAATAGGGAGAGAAACTTCGTTTATCGAGCATTACTGCAATGTTTATCGCAATTCAGGAATGCTCCCCATTGTGATACTATATCTGAATTTTGTCACATGCCCAAAAAAAAAAAATAAGTTTCTGGGATCCTTTGATTCAGCCCCAAGATTTAATTCACTAAATTAAATCTCAAAAGTTATTATTGGAGGAAAATCAATAGCGGACTCCATGCTCTGTCCTCCGAAATGGGTCCATGGTCTTTGAAGGCCATAATTTATATTTTGGATTATTGAAGACAGCAGACATTTTGAATGGTTCGGAGGTTTCTCGAGCCGCTTTGGAGAAGAAAGTTAGATCACAACTCAAACATGTGACTTTCACCATGGATTGGAGAAGAGATCCGCGAGTAGAATTGAAGGTGAAGACAAGAACAAAGACGATAGATCGGCAACAATTTGATCGACATTTACATATCAAAATTACCTCGGATGCAAACTGGGAAATGGAGAGAAGCACGAATCAGAAATCGAACGGCACAAGGCCCTTCGCCCGATCAGGACGACTCCGGTTAGGCAACGCCGGATGCTCCCACATGCTTCGGCAGGAGTGCCCAGAATTTTTGGGCGTGCCATCGATGAAGAAGGCTTGGGACGGAATTGATGACAAGCCTTCCATGTCTCCCATCAGTTGAGACGCACGCATTAGGCAGTTACCACTTTGGTCCCTTATTGCGGTGGTTACAACTCGCCCCTTAATTGCATTGCATCAGTTACAAACTATCACATTACAATAGAACTTGCAACTTGGTCCCTTCAGTTCAAAACATTCACAACATGACCCATTTACTGCTGAGCAGTTACAGGTCGGGCCCTTCAATGCAGTGGAGTTACATTTTGGTCCCTTAACTGATAAAAAGTTACAGCTTGGCCCTTTAACTAGGAACAGTCGCCAATGGACCCCTCCACTATCGGTCAAGCTCCATGAAGTCACGGTCAAAACAAACGAACACCGCTCGAGCATTACTCGCGGTTGAGTTGTACCCCGCGCCTTCCTGCGCTTATCCTCCCCACTCGAGTGTTACTCGCGGCCGAGTAGATTTGGTCCTCCCGCTCGAGCGTTACTCGCGGTTAAGTTGTACCTCGCGCCTTCCTGCGCTTATCCTCCCCGCTCGAGTGTTACTCGCGGCCGAGTAGATTTGGTCCTCCCGCTCGAGTGTTGCTCGCGGTTGAGTTGTACCCCGCGCCTTCCTGCGCTTATCCTCCCCGCTCGAGTGTTACTCGCGGTCGAGTAGATTTGGTCCTCCCGCTCGAGCGTTACTCGCGGTTAGGTTATACCCCGCGCCTTCCTGCGCTTATCCTCCCCGCTCGAGTGTTACTCGCGGCCCAGTAGATTTGGTCCTCCCGCTCGAGCGTTACTCGCGGTTGAGTTGTACCCCGCGCCTTCCTGCGCTTATCCTCCCCACTCGAGTGTTGCTCGCGGCCGAGTAGATTTGGTCCTCCGGCTCGAGCGTTACTCGCGGTTGAGTTGTACCCCGCGCCTTCCTGCGCTTATCCTCCCCACTTGAGTGTTGCTCGCGGCCGAGTAGATTTGGTCCTCCCGCTCGAGCATTACTCGTGGTTGAGTTGTACCCCACGCCTTCCTGTGCTTATCCTCCCCGCTCGAGTATTGCTCGCGGCCGAGTAGATTACATCCTCCCTGCTCGAGCGTAGCTCGCGGCTGAGTAGATTTTATCCTCCTCGCTCGAGCATAGCTCGCGGCTGAGTAGATTTTATCCTTCCCGCTCGAGCGTAGCTCGCGGCTGAGTAGATTTTATCCTCCCCGCTCGAGCGTAGCTCGCGACTGAATAGATTTTATCCTCCCCGCTTGAGCTTAGCTCGCGGCTGAGTAGATTGTATCCTCCCCGCTCGAGCGTAGCTCGCGGCTGAGTAGATTGCATCCTCCCCTCTCGAGCGTAACTCGCAGCTGAGTAGATTGCATCCTCCCCGCTCAAGCGTAACTCGAGGCTGAGTAGATCTTATCCTCCCCGCTCGAGCGTAGCTCGCGGCTGAGTAGATTACATCATCCCCACTCGAGCGTAGCTCGCGGCTGAGTAGATTACATCCTCCCGGCTCGAGCGTAGTTCGCGGCTAAATAGATTTTATCCTCCCCGCTCAAGCGTAGCTCGCGGCTGAGTAGATTTTGTCCTCCCCGCTAATGAGAATCAACCCAACCAAGTTCAAGATCCTTTGAGCGTAACCGAAGGTCCAATGATTCGTACGCATGCAAGGAGATTCAAGAGGCTTTGGTCACACTTGTGGAAGAGATTCGGAGCCAAAATAAAGCCAAGGTTGATCTGGAGGGTCAAGGGAAGTTTGTGTGCACATTCAGGAGCTTAACGGCTTCAAAAATCATCCTAGAGGATTCTGACCTGCGCCCCAGCGCGACCTAAGCCGCGCCCTAGCGCACAAACACCCAGAATTTTTCAGAAATCAGAAAATGCAAACTTCAGCTAACTTGCGCACCTTATGAACCTATGACCGCGCCCTAGCGCGCTGCCCCGTACCCTAGCGCGCCAACCCTACGCCCTAGCGCGCCGTATGGACTGGTTGGAATTTGGACGATTTTTTGAGTTGTTTGTTCATCTTTTCTGCTGTAGAACGTATGTATTGACCTGGGAGGTATATATAGGGCTTAAAAAACACTTGTAAACAACCTTTGATGAATTAAGAACTGCTTTAAGCATTTGAGAGTATATCTCTTGATTTCGCAACTAAGTTTGTGAGCATACTTCGGTTTCTTGGATTAGACTCCAAGCTTTGAACTTATCAATCTCTTTCGAGTCGGGAGATTGTGGCATTCCGTGATTTGAGGGTCGTAGGCATCGCGTTGACGGTTCTCAATCGCACCCCAAGGTTCCTAATCCTTGCGATTAGCGGGTCGAGAGAGACTCCTTATCAAACTATCATTTCCGTTTCTTCGTTGGTATTTGCTGCGTTTTTCTTTCGTTCGAGTGTTTGAGTTCATATTTCGCGTTCGTTACTAGGTGCGTATTCTTCGATCCGGTCTTGGAGCGAATTCACCCCAATCAATCAGGCGAATTCACATCAATTGGTATCAAAGCCAATCGAAGAAGTAACCCAGATTTTCGTTCTTTCATTTAGTTCTTCAATTTCGTGTTCTTCCATCTCTTCCAATTCTGAATTCTAGTGTTATCTAGATCTTGTTTATCCATTCGCGAAGACCAAAGACAAAAAAAAAATAAATAAATAAATAAAAAATAAAATAAAAAATCTGAATTGAAATTGCTGTGAATCAAACCGAAATCAAATTACGTTTGACCCCAAAAAAAAAAGTGTATAGAAGCAGAAAAAAAAAAATTTGTGTGGCCTAAAATTGGGTTTGGGCAAATTTGATCATCCTTGTTCATTTGCTATTGAGAAATTTTCTGGAATTTTTTTTTTATTATTGGAATCATCATTTCATAATTCATTGTGCTTTTGTTCTATTCTTGCTTTCGAGTGAATTGATTCTCACTTTGAAACAAATCATTGATGCCCAAAGAATCTTAGAAAAGCTAGATTGTGTTAGCTTAGAATTCACTCCCGGAACATATAACATACTTGAACTCTTATTGTTGGTATTTTCAAGGGTAGGTACTATCCAAGAAATCTAGAGTGTGAGTGTGGGAGGAGAGTGTATACACGAGCGATACATTTTGTGAGATTGTGTGATTTGACTTTTAAAACATGTCACTAAAGGGTAGAGATAGTGAGAGGTTAGTTAAGGAGGATCCTATTGAACGTATGATAAGGATGACCGAGGATCTTTCACAAAGGTTAGCTAGGATAGAAGAGAAAAAGGCCGTACAATCTCGAGGGGATCCACATCGATTCCAGGCGAGGAGGGAAGCCTACTTTGAAGAGGATAATGATTGGGTAGGTAGTGATGATGAGTGGTTAGATAGTGATTATGTGGATGATAGAAGAAAGAATAGAAGAGTAGATGTAAGGGTTCCTACTTTCAAAGGTAGGGATGATTCGGAAGAGTATCTTACTTGGGTTAGGAGAGTTGAAGTTTTCTTTAGGCATAACCACTACACAGAAACTCAAAAGATGCAATTTGCATCCTTAAGGTTTGCAGAGTATGCTTGTGTTTGGTGGGAAAAATTAGTGAACAATCGGAGGAAGATAGGAGAGGGTCGCATTGACACGTGGGAGGAAATGAAACGTGTAATGCGAAGGAAGTTTGTCCCGAATTACTACTAGCGGGACTTGTTGAGATCTTCTTCTTATCAAGAACCTAGTAAACCCAAGGTGGGGGACACCAGAGTCTTAAAGATGTACATGAGAGAGTTCGTGTAAATTCATTACAATGTAAAGGAACCTTGAGAGAAAATAATGAGTGTTCGACTAGAGTGATAAAAGATGTTTGTGTGATAGCCGAGAAAAAGGAGAGTATGAGTGAGAATGAAAATAAAGAGAGGTCGGCTAAGATAAAAAGTGTTAAACAAACCATAGCCGAGCAAAAGGAGAGGAAATATAGAAATAGTGAACAAGAATGTGAACCCCAATTTCAAAAGAGCAAGAAAAGTGAGTCTTGTGTGATTGAGTGGAAAAATGAAATGAGTGGGTTGATGGAAGAAAGTGACAACCCTAGTGAAGAAGAAAAGAAGAATGAAAAAGATAAAAACAAGAGGGTGGATACACGAAAGGAAGAGGGTGAAAATGAAATAGTTGAAAAGCCAAAAGGTCAAGAGAGAGTGAACCCACACTTATCTACCGTCCCTAGTGAGATTGCGAGGGAGTTGGTGAAAATTCATAGTGAGGTGATTCCCGTCTCTACGGAGATACTTTTTAATTCTAACATGTCACCCCGTTTGTTTCTTCCATATGTTCATTCTTCTTTTCAGGGATTTGATGAAGTGATTCGGAAATCAAGCAAGCAAGCTTTGAGATTCAAATGCGAAGATCAACTAGGTAAAGAGATTGTTGTAGTTCCTACACTTTCTCAAAGGTATGGTCTTCCTTTTTCTTGTGATACTCAGGTTTTGCAACTTCTTCATCATGTTGATCACCATAATTTTAATAAGAAACTTGAAATTTCTAAAGATGTTAGATTGGTTAAATTCTCTAGTCTAACGTGTGATCTATTCTTGAGAAATCTTGATAGTTCACATGACATGTATAGGATGTCATCATTTTCAGTTTTAATTGATCATCATGGATTAAATTGGTTGAGATTTGGTAAGTTAAATGACCATGGATGGTGCTTGTCGTCACATATCCCGAATACTCAATATGTTGATCCATTTCTTGAATGTGTTTCAAATGTTAACTTGGTAGATTTGTATGATGGTTTGGAAGATATCTTGTTAAATCTGAATTGTACATTAAGGATGTCTAAGAAGTCTATGAATGTGAATGCAAGTGAGTTTGCTGAATTTGATTGTCATAGTCCATGTCATAAAGTAGATAACATTTTTCATGTTGGATTGTTCTTTCATAAGATTTACGAATTATATGAAGCATTTAGAATCATAATGTCTTTGATGAAAGCAAATCATCTTAAGCATGTTGAATCATGGGAAATTTGTTTGTGCCATGTTGAAATGATGCAAGTGAATGCATTGCCTTATAAAAGCTTGAGAATTGCTAGTGTTGGTCATGATACTTCTGTTGAGTTTGTGGGAAGTTTCTTTATGAGGATAGAAGTGTTTGTTTCTTTGAGTTGTAATCATGATCTTGTTTTGATGTGTGTTGCTAATGTATTAATCGTGGTTTTACAAAAATGGAAAATTGTTAGATTGGTTTTCAAACCTGGTGAATGTAATGAATTGTTGCCACATGAAATAGAGGATGTTTTTGGTTGTGTTAAGCTGAGCATGACGAGATATGCTAGCAAATTTAATCCTCTTGCATTGTATTGTGAAGTTGTAATTCTTTTCCAGATTTTCATTCACATGGTTCCCAAAGCAAGCAAGAATAATGTGGGGGTCGAATGGGAATATATTCTGGGAAATGAGATTGTTACATTCTATAAACATCCTCAAAAGTTTGTCTTGTTTTCTTTCGTGGATTGTAAGATATCGTGTTTTGAGGAAGGTGACGACTTGCATGTTGACTCTCATCACTTCAGGGGAATAATTTGTGTTTATGGAGAGTTTGGATGTATCAAAATCCTGAAGAATGTAAGGGATTTATTTTTAAGTAATAATATGTCCTTATCGCGTATGTTTGTGAACTTGTGGTGTTTGGACAAAGGTGATTCTCTTGTTTTGCATATATTTGTGGGAATTCTTACACAGGTTCAAACAAGAATCATTGCGGAGCGCTTGGATGGTGTTAACTTTAAAGGGGACTTGAACGGTAAAAATTATATTAGTGAACTTTTCAATGTTGCTAATTTATCTCATTTTGACACAGGTTTTGATTTGAGGACGAATCCTTTTGAAGAGGGAGGGAATGATGAGAATCAATCCAACCAAGTTCAAGATCTTTTGAGCGTAATCGAAGGTCCAATGATTCGTATGCATGCAAGGGCGATTCGAGAGGCTTTGGTCACACTAGTGGAAGAGATTCGGAGCCAAAATAAAGCCAAGGTTGATCTGGAGGTTCAAGGGAAGTTCGTGTGCACATTCGGGAGCTTAACGGCTTCAAATTCTGACGCGCGACCCAAGTCGCGCCCTAGGGCGCAAACTCCCAGAATTTTTCAGAAATCAGAAAATGCAAACTTCAACCAACTTGCGCGCCTTAGCGAGCCTATGACCGCGCCCTAGCGCGCCAACCCCACGCCCTAGCGCCGTACGGATTGGTTGGAATTTGGACGGTTTTTCGAGTTGTTTGTTCGTCTTTTCTGATGTATTTCTGCTGTAGAAAGTATGTATTGACCTTGGAGGTATATATAGGGCTTAGAAAACACTTGTAAACAACCTTTGATGAATTAAGAACTGCTTTAAGCATTTGAGAGTATATCTCTTGATTTCACAACTGAGTTTGTAAGAATACTTCGGTTTCTTGGATTAGACTCCAAGCTTTGAACTTATCAATCTCTTTCGAGTCGGGAGATTGTGGCGTTCCGTGATTCGAGGGTCGTAGGCATCGCATCGACGGTTCTCAATCGCACCCCGAGGTTCCTAATCATTGCGATTATCGGGTCAAGGGAGACTCCTTATCAAACTATCATTTTCGTTTCTTCGTTGGTATTTGCTGCATTTTTCCTTCGTTCGAGTGTTTGAGTTCATATTCTGCGTTCGTTACTAGGTGCGTATTCTTCAATCCGGTCTTGAAGCGAATTCACCCCAATCAATCGGGCGAATTCACATCACCCGCTCGAGCGTAGCTCGCGGCTGAGTAAATTTTGTCCTCCTCGCTCGAGTGTAGCTCGCGGCTGCAGCGCCTTGCCTTTGTTTTTTTTTTTTTTCCTCGCTTCAAAACAACGTCGTTTTGAGTGATTTTAGGCTTAAACAACAACGTTTTGTTCCATGTTTGGTTGATAAACTCCAATAACTTTATTTGTTACCCAAATACATTTTTGCTTAATAAGCAACAGTAATGCTACTCCATTGGAAGGGCAAATCTCACTATGCGATTCCCATATTCTTCCGTTGTACATACTCTTACATATAGCTATTTGACGAGACTTTAGTTATTGTTTATGTCAAATATACATCCAAAATCTGTTCAAATTGACCAAAATAATCAAAATGTACCTCTTCAAAAGGAGAGGGAGTATTCTTTGAATTGATCTTCAAAAATAACTTTATACACAAACTATACCCTAATCAAAGAAAAAACTTATAACCCATCTAATATTGCTACCTATTGGAAGTAGACAAGTCAAGCATTTGTATTTATGTTTTATGTAAATTTGAACAGTGTTATGCTAACGAGTGTCCCTAAATTACACTAAGGCTATGTTTAGATGCTTAATTACAGAGCTCGATATTAGAATTGAAAAAAAAATTTAATTCCGTAGAGTTCAAATTGTTCATCCATTTTCAATTCTAAAACTTGACATTTAGTAGCCAAATATAACCTAAGATATTATTATGGAGAATATTATGTATTCATCAAACAAATGTGAATATTAACCAATGCATTGATACTACCCATTTGAATTACACATCTTGGTGATGATAGTTTCTTAAAATAACGAGTGTTAGCGTTCACTACCTGAAGAAAATAAGGTCAATATCGGCTGTCACTCATCACTAGTAGAGTGCTAGTCTATTTCTCCATTACGAATATGTTTTTATTTTTTATTTTTTATTTTTTTATGGGTGAATTACAGGTCGGTCCTTTTTTAAACATTTATAATCGCTCCAGTTCACTCATTTTTTTTTAAAAATCGGAAAAAGGCATTTTTGAAGCGAAAAGACGATTATACCATTAATGAAAGAAAAACACGCGCGCTTCAGTAACCCGATACATCGCGATGCACTACTTTGGCATCGCGATGCACCACTTTGGCATCGCGATGCATCACTTTTTGCATCGCGATGCACCAAATTAGGGCATCGCGATGCAACAATTGGTACATCGCGATCATCGCAACGTGCTTTAGGGAACCAACGCATCGCGATGCACCACTTTTGGCATCGCGATGCAACAATTGGTGCATCGCATGCAGCGCGCTTTAAAGAATCAACGCATCGCGATGCACCACTTTTGCATCGCGATGCACCACTTTTGGCATCGCGATATAATAATTGGTGCATCGCGATCATTGCATGCAGCGCGCTTTAGAGAACCAATGCATCGCGATGCACCACTTTTGGCATCGCGATGCAACAATTGGTGCATCGCGATCATCGCAGCGCGCTTTAGGGAACCAACGCATCGCGATGCACCACTTTTGGCATCGCGATGCCACAATTGATGCATCGCGATTATCGCAGCGCGCTTTAGGGAACTTGATTTTCGTTTACCTTTCGGGGGCGTTGCCCCCTAACCCCCACGAGGAACGCTGTCCCCTCGACCCCTGCGACCTGACAAGGCAGGTCGAACCCCGTTGCGTTGCCCAACATACTGCGATTGGCGAATTAAATCAGTCCAAGAACATCTTCCTCTGTTTTCGGACAGCACACTGTCAAGCTTGATTTGAAGCTCAAAAATGGTATTTTTTTGATAGAAAAATTGTGCACAAATATAGTACTAAGTTAGAATAATAATATGAGATTGATTTTAAATAAATTCGAAGCTTAAAACAAAGATTTAAGTAGCCAAAACAACTCAAGAACAAAGAAAAACGGAATGAACTTAAAAATTTTGAATTTGATCAATTCGTGTTTTATGCATGAAAATTGATACCCAAACATGAGGAAAGACTATATTAACAACATAAAATCATTTATACATCAATTTGAATCTCAAATCTGAAGCAACCATGTTGTTGAGGGTATTTTAGGAAGAAAATTTTCAAAATGCCTTTTAGCGGTTAAAAAAAAAAAGGTATACTGGACAGAAAAAAAGTTTGAAAAAGTAGACCGACCAGCAATTTCTCCTTTTTTTATTCTCCAAGGCATCCCTCCAAACTAAGAACGTGCATTTTAGGAATTGCATGTAGCAGTTTATCATTAGGCCCGACAAATAAGGTCCACCAACAACAACAATTGGGCCTAGTTTTCACTGGATTCCGTACATGCAGTTCGACGAAAGTGAGAGCATGTACAATGGGTGGGGAGCTTCCCACCATTTTCAACCAAATTTATTACAAAAATACTCTTAAAGCTACTCATTAGCTATTCAATTAAAAATCTCCTTCCAATGGTAGCACAAACGTCAATATTTTTATATACTCCACCATATTTATCTCCATTAATTTAATATCTTTATTCTTGTTTATTATTTTGTTTATGCAATTTTAATTTGATATTTGTTAGATTAATATTTTCGAAGTCATATTAATTTTTAATAATAATAACTTTCGTATATTATTATTATTTTTTATTGAAAAATAATTTAATTAGTATTCATTATTTAATTAAAAAATAATTTAATTAGTATTTGTTATTTAATTATATAAAAACTCCATAAACTACTATTATTTTCTTAATATTAATTAATTCATTTAAAAATAAAAATACAAATACAACAATTGAAAGGAAAAATTCGAGAAAAATACAACAATAAAAGCGAAGAAAATACAACAATAAAATCTAAGATTATTCAACCACCAACATGCTGGTTACTAAAAAGTTTCCAAATATTTTCAATCAAATCATGAATCAGGCGGCGATGTGTTTCCCTATCTCGAACGAGACACCTTCTTTGGAGATACCTCTCGTGCTCGGGAATACACTGGTTAAAATTTTTGAAGAGGAGGTTGACTTGGTAAATCAGAAATATTTTCACGATTAAAGAGTTGGTTTGGCGTAGATGGACGTGAATTATCTTGATTTTTAGAGTTAATCTTTTTTCCCCATAAATTACGTGAAGCCATAATAGCAATAATAATAAAAATTAACAAAATAATAACAATAATGACAGTAATACTAATAATTAAATTATAATAGCAATATTGATAATTATAATATTTAACTAAAAATAATAATATTAGCAATAAATTAAGCTTAAATACCTTAAAATGGCTTAAAATTCTGATTTGAAGAGAGAGAATGGAGGAAAATAGGAAGAAACTTTGAAAATTTGTAGAAAATTGCTCGGATGTCCAAATTCAACAAAACAAGTCTCTATTTATAGCTAAAAATGTGTACTTTAATACAAAAAAAAAACATTTTATTTGGCTGAAAATTGGCCGTGAAAAGCAAAAGGGAAAAAAATTAAATGGAGCCACAGCCTTGCAACACGTGGAAAGGGGGGGGGGGGTTGACACCACTGCACGCTGCCTGCTGCCTTGTTTGTAAAACGGTGCCGTTTTGTGTAAATTTTTGGCCAAACGGTGCCGTTTTCTTGGACATTATTGGGAGAATTTGAGGAGCTTATTTAGCTACTCAAACCCACTTTTCCCAATTTGGCTCCCGTGTAGCTACTTTGTTGGATCTAAAGCTACCGTGTTGCTACTCTTTAGATCCTCCATTGTACATGGTCTGATACGACACCCGTTCTCCTTAAACCGTGCAAAAAACAAAAACAAAATAATAATAATAATTAAAAATAAAATCACAATTTAACTTATCAAAATCAATTTAATCACTTTCCAGTCCGATATTTAACACATTTTTACTTACTTAGTGTCACAAAGTACAACCTTCAAAAGCTCACTAAAAGTACTTAGAATCTCATTATGAAAAAAATAAGTAAATTCACATCAAATTTTTATTTGGAAAAAAAGAAAAAAGAGAACTTGAATTTGAAAAGTTTGAATGCAACTCTTTTTTATAATTATTTTTTTTTTATAGGGGGATTAGAAGAAAGGAGTATTTCACACGTACAAACCCATCTTGGGAGCTAGGGGTGTAAGGCCAAATGCCAAACCGAATCACACCGTTTGGTTCAATCTTGGTCCAAGGTGGTTCGGTCTCGTTTCCAAAATTCAAAAATTGATCAATTCAATTTATTTTACGATTTTTGGGATTGAACTGACCAAACCAAACAAAATCAAACATATATATATATATATATATATATATATATATAGGGGGGATTAGAAGAAAGGAGTGTTAATAGCATTTCTTTTATTTACAAGTATTTTTAAAAAAATATTTAAATAGTTAAACCGCAGAACTGAACCAAACTGAACAAAAGTATTTTTTTTATTTAAAATTATCTTTTTGTAATATCTAAATAATCAAACCGTGGAACGGAACAAAACCAAACCAAACCAATTGGTTCTGTTTGGTTCGGTTATGAAGTCTAAGCCGATTCGGTTCGAATCGGTTTACAAAAATGAAATCAATTGGGGCCGGTTTGGTTCATGATTTTTTCCTATCATTTTTGCTTGAGATTTCTCTTTCTATGCTTGTCATAAATACTGATGTGTCGCTAACTTTGTCATGCCAAGTGGCTGAATTTGCTTACGACACACTAGCATGAAACTTAAACAAGTAGAGTGGTTAAAGTAGTATTCGAACTCAATACAATGGCCAAAAGATGACGTTAGACCTATTGTAGATAACGAGGGTAACTTTCAAGTCAACTTTCTGAATTCATCTTGAAAACCCACAAAAAGATACTCGTGTAGGGACTGGAAGAGTACCAATTTGTGGCTAACATTATGTAAAGTAACCCACTAAATTACCTCAATTTGGAATCCGAAGAAACAAAAAAGTCTAATATATATAATCAAACTTAGTTTTTAATTGTCGATATCAGATTGATGCTAATGGTACGAAATTGAGATGAAAGAGGATTACTACCTGATCATTCGTGTATAAGTGAAGGCAAATGAAAACAACCATGAGGATAAAAAGTGATGCTCGATCATCAGCTGGCATTGGTACTGTTGACAAGATATGAAACAAGAGAAAGTTATGAACTTGTCAAAACTATTCAGAGCAGACAAATAAAGAAAGGCCAAAAGAGCAGTTGAATTCATGTGTTCTTACATGGAGTACTCGTGTGTTTTGCTACCTATGTATGAAATTTTTTCTTCAATTTGCTAGTTCCTTTATGGTAGGCTATATAACAGCGACAAGATGAGACGTTGCCAGTACGCTTTATGAGAAAATCTAGACACTCTTATGAGAGATATAGACAAACCTTCCCATGATACTAACTCAAATACAAATATAAACAACCAAAAACTGGAGGAAGTGCACATGCAGATATGACCACCTAGATTATGCACTCCACAGGCTGAATTATGCCTCTAGATGATATTTCAGCAATCAATCTTTCGTTGCCAGTGACAATTGGGAGGAAAGAAAAGAGAAGGTTGGATATAATTCTCTTCTTCGACAACAAGGATATCGTCTGATTGTCTCCCACCAATCACAAAAATTCTTCTTTTTTAAAAAAATAAATCCGAGTATATTCTCTTATATTGTCAAAAAAGTTATGACCTCTTTAAACATTACTTTTAAGAACATGGAAAAACGAGCAAACCTTGGCACAACGATAAGTTTGCTTCACTATATATGATTTGGAGTTTTTGAGTTCCAACTACAAAAATTGCAAATCTAAAACTGTGTACATCACCAAACCCAGTAACGGAGGGAGCCTCGTGCACTGGTCATCATATTTTGGAAAGCTAACAGTCATTTATTAAATGAATCCCGAATCACCCAACAATGTCCAAGGTAAACTCTAGGAATTAAGGTGAGTGCCAAGGTTTGTTCCATTATCACTTCAGTAGATCTGCCTAATATGCAGGGCAACATGATCGATCAACTACAGTACTATAAAGGGTGCTGAAGCATCTTAATGACCTCCATGAAAACAAACAGAAAAGAAAAGTGAATGGAGAAGAAAGAGTAAGCAATAGGAAAGCCATCAATATGCTAAATAGAGATCAGATTGGTGCACCTTCTCGGAAATAGTGAATAGCAATCATATTTCACAGTAGCAACCTGACAACCCAGTTGAGCCAACCTGTGTAGATAGGCTATAGCATATGGTTTATCACACCCCTCCATACCTACTTAGTCATTGTCTCATTGGGTTCCCTTCTGCAGAGACCATAAAGGTTTGCTGCACGGCACTTTAACGTCTAGTCGGCATTTAAGTCATGTACTTGCTGACAAAAGAAACCCATAATGAAAGTCTCGTCAAAAATATCCCTATTTCTATTCAGCAAGCATCAAAAAATAGTATGTTGATAAAACAGATAATAGAAAAAATATATATATATCTTAGAAGCAAACTTTTACATCCGAGGCCCACCATAATTATTTTTCTTAAGAAAAATAAATAAATAAAAATAAGTTCTTTCAATCTTTTGGATCGTGTTCACAATGGATCTACTTTGTGTTATGTTGCCTTTTTAAATGAAGGCCGCTCATAAAGGTCTTGAAATGATTCATGAAATAACAAGTTTCTAATTTTTTTCATGTATATTCCTGCAATTACATTAAATCCCCAAGCCAAATTCAGCGAAAGCTCAAGTGACAAAGGAAAGTGTCAAAATAGACAACTCCATAACAGACTTTTGAGAAATGAACACAAATTCGCATAAAGTATTGCAAATATACGTAGAAATTTTCAGTATACATAACATGAATTTCGCTAAAAGTACAGCAAATTTACAAAAAGACGGCATAATTGCAGCGTGATCTAGTGGGAGGGCAGGTACGCATCAGGCTTATCAAGAATAAACAAATAAAAGAGACAAACATACCTTCAAGTAGATGTCACGAGCTGAGTTGGTTTCCCTTTGTATCAGTGGCAGCAGGAATGCCCATTTTGTATCTTAGCTTCTCGTTGGCTTCCCATAAGGAGGGTAAATAGACTTTTACTTAGATTATCCAATGCCATCCTATTTTATTTGATGTAATTTCACATAAACGGGCAATTTAGCGCGCATGATGATGAAATCCCATCCAAATGCCATCCTATTTTATTTGATATAATCTCACATAAATGGGCAGTTTGGCATACATGCTATTGAAAGCCCTTAGAACATGGTACCTACCGGTGCAAGTTGAGGATTAAAGCTAAAGCCACTCAAGCCTCTTCAAAGGATGTACCTAACCACAACGCTGAAAACTGGGTTGTTGTGTTTTAAAAAAATTCATTCACATAACAAGCTATCTAAGGCTGTATTCAATTGCAATAAACAACATAGCACTCAACCAAACGGTATCGAAATCACATACCAGAAAGGGGAAAAGAAAATAAAAATCAACTAGCATCGACCAGGTCCATGTGCATTTGCACAGGTAAACAGGGATGCAGTTGCACATATGACCAAAATCTAGCGAACCACAAATATAATTCGAAAACTTGTTCTACCATATGTAAGAAATTTATGAATATACAGTATTCATATGGGTATACAATTGGTAGGGTCTTTTTTTTCTTCCTTTTATTCTTTTTGGTCTGGTTGTCAGATGGTGTACAGGCAGCTTGCGTGCACCTTGACTAATCCACCTTCCAGACTAGTCGAAGGCAATCCATCCACACCGCCCTTAGGGAATTCATGAGTAATAATTCCTCATTAACCGACCTAGGGGGAGTCAAACTGGAGACATCAAGAAATTCCTTGAAGCCAATTAATAACCTTTGGGATTCCATTGATACTGAACACAAATATTGCAGATGACAAATAATAAACCTTCATTGATAATTAGGCATGTTAAGTGAATCAGCATAAGTCTGCAGTCAAAGGAGCTTGGAGTTTCAGAACCTCACTGACTGTATTAACGTGTATAAAAAGCAATTACGCGCATTAATTAGTTGATATTGAATGTCAGTCTCAGTCACAAACTTTTGAATACTCTCACGGAAAAAAAATTCCAGTAGGATGATCAAACAGTTAATAAGAATTACTTGATGAAAAGCAATTCCATAGAGGATCGTTTGCAGACCATTGTGTTGTTTCCTCTAAACAACTACTTGACAGACATGGTGTCCTTAATAATTTGGATTTCACATGAGTGATTTTGGTTTGACTTCTGACCAAAAATTTATATAGGAGAACGAGAAAGATAGATCATCAATCAATCATTTGGAGGTTGCCCAGAATACATTTTTCGGGAAAATTGTTGAAATACATAGGCCTAGTTGAATTGAGGTCAAATTGTTGAATACATAGGATAAAATCTCGCTTTGTTCCAAATAGAATGAATAAGTGAAAAATAGAAATTATTCATCAGATAATCAATGAGAACTTACAATCACCTAAGTTTTGATAGGCCGTGAGTAGACCACTGGATTAGCACCTGCAGGATCTTATATATTAATTAATTAGCTAGGCTTTAACACAATATCATATTTAAATCCTCAATATCTGTCACCAACACAGTTGATTTAAGAATGAGCTCAAGAGAGGTCTATAGTGAAAGAGATGGAAAAACTTTACGAGAACTGGAGACCACAACCTCTCATGATTTTCAGAAAATGATTTGTTTATTTATTTTTTTCTTTCCCAAATACTCTAAAAAGAAAACATATCAGACATCTTTTGTTATAAAAAATAGTTATATTTATGTATAAAGATGTATGGTCTCATCAAAAGTGCCCTTTCTAAATTGTCTAGAAGCTGAAACTCAACCCTTTTTGGTATGTAGCCATTTTTCCATATATAGAGACCACAAACCTGTTCATGATGGGACACAGTACCATGTCTATGAAGATGACTGGCTCTAACAACAAAACCACCAAATAAAACAAGTCAAGGTATCATCCCACTGAACTAGAGGATCAGACCTTGTGGAGTCAAATATATGTGTACGAATGACTACGTGGCAAGACTGTAAGCAAATATTTCTCGCTGAATATACATACTCACCAATTACTAAGACCAGAATTCTGTTCATGGGGTAGGTTCACACATGGTGGTAAAACAGTTTGATTTACTTTTCCGCTCAAAGAGTCCACATTTGAAAGTCAAAACGTTTTAAGGATTCAAATAGTTTTCCATAGATACCCTTGATCATTAGAATTAAAATTAGTTTTTGAAATTTAAGTTTACCTTACCAAGGGCAAATTCGGAAACTCATAAATTTATTAAATTTTCGAAGGGCAACCTCTAAGTGGAACATCTCAAAAATAAAAAGTAGTAATCTGAGTGAAATGGAGATGGAGCGAGTATTAGCTTCCATCTGCGAGCAACATGGCACAACAAAGGAAATGAAGATTTTGGTTTCATCATAACTGCACGAGATTCTACCCATGCATTTCTGCTGAACATAGTAAGAAAAAAATGTATTTTTGATACTAAGAAAGGATTGAATCATGTTTTGCATCTGCTAGTCAAGTTATGGCAAAAGTAACAGAAACTAAAAAAAAAAAAAAGCTTAAATTATTGATACTAGATATATTCTGAATATAGAGATGAATAGTCGGTAATGGTTATACTGGTGGAGCAGATAAGCACCCTTTTAGTTGAAAAAATTATTGATACTAGATATGGAACCGTTAGGGTATAGAAAAATAGTAAGCATATATTGACTATATTTACGAGGGTGAAATCAACCACATGCCATGCGGAAAGTGCAGCTACATAAACATGAATATTTTGAAACTAGTCACACACCTATCAACAGGCACACCGGACAAAAGTGCAAGTGTCAAACATCTTGAAAGCCAATATATACCATAACTTAACATGTGAGAGTACGAAGAGATATGTTTAGGGTATGTGTCGTAGGTCAGTCACAAAATCATTAAACATGAAAAAAATCATGAACGGACCACCCTGACCATGTCACACATGAAAACATCAGCTTGTGGGTCCAAATTCACTGCCCAATTGTCAACATTATTTGATCTTTACAAAAAAAAAGCCAGCCAAAGCCTTGTAACTTTCCCTATGTTTCTCTCTACCTGCCTCTAATTTGGACCCTTCAACGATTTATGGACTTCTTTGACACGGATTCGCCACATATCAGATTTGACATAAAACCCTCTACTTCTATCAACTCTTAACACCACATCTCTAAATTGCTTAAGCATTGAGCTCTTGGGAAAAAGACCGAAAAATGAAGGTAAGTCCAGTTTCTGTTGAACTTCACAAATCCAAACTCATCCCCCTTATGTATTCATGCTTGCATGTCTTCATTGCAGTTGTTTGACTGGATGCACCGCAAGTTCCGACAGAATAACAGTGAACCACTAAAAGAATTTGCGATCGGTAAGTCATGCATCCTGGCTCGAAGTCTATTTATTTTCTATCAGTCCCTCTGAGAAAATCGAGTCTTATAATAGAGGCTCTTGCATTAAGGTATTCTCATATAATAATCCATGCAGCGGAATTTTAATAACAGCTTCTAGAACTAAAAAAGAGAAGGAAAGTGCCCAAGCATGGTCTGAAATCAGGTTTCCTGCCATGTCCTCCTGAGTCCATATTTCTCCATAAACAGGTCCATCTCTACCTCGCTTGATTCTCTCGAGTAAAGATCAGATTGAGATACCGTCAATCCAGAAACAACATACAAATGAGCTCAATTTAAGCTCATTTGATATGACGACTGTACTGTTTTGCACATGTCCCGCAGCATGCAAACTCGCTTTAAGACAGTGCATGCCACCCATATTTCTACAATCACTTCAGTGAGTAGTAAGCTGTACTTTTTATTTCTGAGGGCCATGTCATTAGTTAGATTCTATCATATAACATAGATAAGCAATAGGACAACCTTGCAGATAGTTCCATACTAAAGCAAGCATCTCTTGTCTTGAAAAAAGATTTACCTTGCAAAAGAACACAGAGTAAGAGCCCGTTTAGTCGAGCGTTTTGGCCAAAACGCAGGGATAAAACGCAGCTTATTTGCAAAAAATGTGTTTCAATACTGCGGCAGAAAACGCAGCATTTTCAAAACACAGCTGCGTTTTAAAACGCTGGAATTCCCAGCTTTTTCCCAAAACGCAGGTTTTAAAACGCTACTAGGAAAAAAAAACTGCGTATTGAAGTGATATCCCAAACGTATTTATAAGGAAAGACCTCCGTTTTTAAAACACTGCGTTTTTTAAAACATTGCATTTTGTAAACGCTGTACCAAACGGGCTCTAAGATACACGAGCTTGCTCCATGCTCATACTCCCACTATTCCACTCAAAAAGTCCATGTTTGGAAGTCCTACTTTTAAGGATTAATATTATTTTCCATAGATATCCTTATATTTTAAACAGTTTATTTTTAATGCATTAAGGGTAAATATGGAAAGCCATAAAATCTATTAGCTTAACTTTCAACTGAACTCTTTTGAGTATGTAGAATAGGTATGTGGCACTAGAGTCCACACTTGTCATTTAAGAAAAGGCTGCGCCGATGACACGTGCACCTAGGGGTGTTACCCGAACCGAGCTAAAATCATGGTCCAGCTCGAGCTTGGCTTGATATTTCGAGAAGGAAAGAGGAGATAACCCTGATCTTAATTAGGGCATGAGGATGTCACAGAAGATGGACAATGCAATTCAATGATTTCTGTGACTTGGCCGCGAGGGACGGTCAGAATAAAGTTTACAAGTCGTTTTCAGATGTAATTGCAGGCAAAGAGGGAAGATTTCGTGAGACTTTACTTGGTAAACATGTCGATTATTCAGGGCGTTCAGTCATTGTCGTAGGCCAAGCTCGAGTTCGAGCAAGCTCAAGTGGCTGATGGAGTTAAGCTCGAACCCAAATTCTCGCTTGCCAAATTCAAGTTCACGAGCTTTGTTCGCGAACGACTCGTTCGCTGTCTGGCTCGTGTGTTTGTTGTCCGGCTCGATTAGTTTAATAGAATTTATTTTTTCAAAAATAATTTTATACATCCATGCGTTGTAATCTTGTACCTTTCCAATGATTAGGGGAAAATACCAAAAAGTCTTCCTAAAAAAAAATTTACATCCTAAAAGTCCCAAAAATAATTCATAAATCGAAAAAATCCCAAAGTTAAACGTTAATACCAAAAAGTCCAAAACTTGACGTTTTTACTAACGTCGTTATGGTAAGAGATTTTAATTGGATGAAATCTTATTTTTCTTTTCATTGATGGTAATGATAATAAGAATTGCATCAAATAATAATAATAATAATAATAATACTCCCTCCGTTTCAAAAAGATTGACGTTTTAGAGTTGTGCACACATATTAAGAAATTTTATAAGTTGACAAATATACCCTTATTAAATATCTTTAATTTTTGTGCTAGGAGTAGTTGAAAAGATAAATTAGAAGGAAATAGCCATTGGGAGAAGATAAAGTATTTAATGAAGAGATGATCAATTATTGGAACTTGTGAGAAGACAAGGGTAAATTAGGCAAAACATGCATTGGAAACCTAAAACGACAATCTTTTTGAAACAAATTTTTAAAGCTAAAACGACAAATATTTTGAAACAGAGGGAGTAATAATAATAATAATAATAATAATAATAATAGTAGTACCTCGATTCTTCTCGGATCGTGAACAGCCAGGTGCATCGCAGTATGCGCCCCGCAAGCACTCAACCTGTGAAGCTTGCACCGTGCAAACTTCCACGCTCGTCCTACCGTGGCCTTGGAAGGACAGCCAAGGCAAGTCGGACCCATGGAAAGAATCGTCCGCGCAACACAACCTTTCCGCATTTGGGATTAATAAAAGGGTTGTTGATTGGAGGTTAGAATGAAGTACTGCCACATGGACCAATGATTGAATCAGACGTGGCCAAGCTAGGTTCAGTAGGGAAATTGTGGATGGTCCCCTCCATAGGGACACGCAGCTCTTGCTTGCGCAATTGTATGACTTGGCAAATAAGGGAACGCCACCACATTGTACAGACCGTACATGGTCCGTCACGTGAGGCCTCCCACACATGCCTATAAATAGGTCGTTCGTTGCATTTATTAATTATTATACAAGAGGACTTGCTGTTCATTACTACCGTAATTTTCCCGTCCTCCCTCTTGGGTCTAGGCTGCCTTCATTCTCCCCTATCCTGCTCTCTTAGTAGTCTTAGTGTGTAACGCCAATCCTTTACCCAGTGTTATTACTCTTCTGCCCCTGTTGCAAGGACTTGGTACAAACAGAGTGAAACGCCTCAAACTAGAAACTGGGACTCTTTGAGGAGTTGATGGGAGTAGTAGACTAAATTGGACCATATATTGTAAAGATTAGCAAACCTGTGGAGCAAAGTGTTTGAGATGTATAAGAAACAAAACAACTGGTCCGCTATTGTTTTCTTGAACCTGGAACAATATGACAGATATTAAACTGGAATTGTTAACTTTTCACCCTTAATGAAGTATATTATCTCAACTACTACTACATTTTGTGTCAGGGCATTCTTGTACCCGTCTTACAGGGCAGCCTTCACTAGATGACTTACAGTACTACCCTAAATCAAACTATCATGTCAAGCCCTCAAGTAAAACACAAAGAGACAATCAGCTCCGGAGATCATTTGCCAGCCTAGAGGCAGCAAGAGTGGAGGCAGACTACCTGGAAGAAGAATCATCTACTGAATTATCTGAAATCTTCCATGGCTTTCTTGCAATTGGTACCCTTGGGACAGACCCAATCGTCACTGACCCATCAACACCAACATTTGCCATCTCTATTGAGTACATAACGGAGAAAGAAACTGAAGCAACAGAAAATGAATTGAAGATAATTAACGATGAGTTAGAAAAGGTTCTAGGCTCTGAAGGAAAAGATGATGCTTGTAATGACTCATCTGGGAGAAGTAGTTATGCTAGCATTGGAAGAAGCAGTCATGGAAGCACAATTACACTTAGTGGCAAACCCTTGGAAGGGATTGAGAGCACTGAAAATGGTCCAATTGCTTGTCCACTCCAGGGCTATCTTTTTGGTTCATCAATTGGATTGCCAGAAACAACACCAGGAAAGAAAGAACACAGAACCTCACTTGGGGAGCTGTTTCAAAAAACTAAGATGGTAGAGGAAAGCTCGGGGGCCAAATGCAACAAAGGGGAAAAGCGACCAGAGAAGGGAACTGATAAATCTGCTGTCCATCTCATGAAAAAGATGTTGAAGAGAACAATGCTTCACAATTCCTCTCGAAACTCCACAGCAGCTTCTGGAGGAACCGTCGATTCTGCTTCAGCAGAGAAAATAGTGCACAAGGTATGTCTCCTAATTCATTTCCATGCTTTACATTTGAAACAATTACATTAGATTTTACTGGATTCGAAGCCTGCATAATGACATTTAACTACACAGTTTATCAATTTCCATCAAATTTCCTAATCGTTCTATGTAATACATGCAGATACTACATAAGTTTCACAAGAAAGTCCATCCTGAAAGTTCAATGGATACACAGAAGTCTAATAACCCCGCAAAATATGAGGTCAAGAGCAACATCAACGTTGAGGAGGGGTACAAAAATGGAAATCAGGTATCACCAGGTGAAGACATCACAATATTTCCTCAGAGCACAGTTTCGAAAAAGGGTATAAAACACTTCAAGAGCCAGTGTAACTTGCCACACGTCACGCTCAGTGCAAGTGATTCAAATGGGAACGGAGAATGCTGGATCAAATCAGATGCAGAGTGTAAGTAACAAAACTGCAACATGTCCTATTCTACTATATGAGCTTACTGCTTATTCCATCTGCTGCTCTCAGACACGTTAGAGGTCTTTAAAGGAGTCATATCCATCTCAAAACTTAAAGCAATTCCAAAAATTCTTCCACACCCAGACATGTCTGTGCAAATTGCATGGTCACTAACTTGGACAAGAGATGTTATTTTTCATATATGAAAGCAGTGATTCAAGGCACTTTTGCGCCATTCCCTAGGGCTTAGTTTATATGTGTTTCTAAGAAACCAATCAACAATTATGCCTAAGCAAAACTAAGGGGCTATAAATCAAATTTGTTAAACTGTTTCCTATTTTATAAGAAAATAAGGTTCCCTTTAGTGTATCAGATTTACATTTGGCCTTTGCACTCTGTTTTTTTCAATTCACTAGGTGGAATGTCAGCTTTTTCCCCAACAGCATGAGGTCCACATTAGATAAGCACTGAAAAGCTTTCAGATTAATGAGTAGTGACCTCATTTCAGCTCCAGACGCATCTATAATATCTGACTCGATTCTGCTGTTTTATCTGCAGACCTGGTTTTGGAACTGTAGAAGGCAAGACAAAGAACTAGAGGAGCTTCTGGACTTGGAGGAATTGAACAGTGAAGTGCTCTGTGATCATGAGAGGTCTCCTTATTGGTAACTGATGATCATATTATGAGTGGTGTGAGATAATTAAATCAAAAGGTAAAAGTAAAAAATAAATAAAAGAGGACCCCCTCTTCTTGATTAGTGCTTGAATTATTATTAGTGTAAAACTCATGTATACCTTGAACTGTCCTTAAGTAATGCTTGTAATATTTTGGTGGTTCTTGATTGTTCTTCAACTCAGAATAGTCATATCTTAAAGTTGACCAGCTTACATATGTACCTTAAGATGAGTTTTATAATAGATGCTTGTACACAATACCTATACTCCTCCTGTGATATACTTGAGGATACCTATCTATACTTGTACAAAGTACGCTTTATTTTCAAGTTTTAGACAAGCATGAAGTTCTCTACAAATCTTCAAGGTCCATAATATATGCCTCCCATTTTTACTTTCGAGATCCATAATATACGCCTCACATTTGACTCTCATTTGACTCCAGATCTTGTGTACCAATAGAGCTGTCAAAATGGGTTAAACCTGCCAGGCCAGCCAGCCCGCCCCGCCACTTAAAAAAGGTGGGTTGGGTTGATAAATTTTGATCGCGCCTAAGAGGCGAATCAAACGGGTTGAACCCGCCCGGGTTACGGATTGAAGCGGGTTGGGTTGGGTTGTGCTAACCTGCCAAACTGCTTGACTATATAAATTTAGTTTCTCTTTGATTTTTAAGCAGTGTAGTTATATTTCCTTAATTTTTTTTTGCTTTAATTTGTTAGATTATTTCTTGGCCTTTTGTTTGATTTTTTATTTCATTAATTAGAAATTAAAAATAGTTGTGATTTTTTTTTTTTTGCTTTAATTTGTTAAACATTGAGTTTTTTAACAAATTTTTTTGGCAGGTTTGGCCCGCCCAAACCCGTAACCCAAGAGATATTTCAGCCCACTCATTTGGCGGGTCAGCTCAACCCAAGAGTTGTGGCAGGTTGCAGGTCAGCGGGCAGCCTGCCCCGTGCCCGTTTTGACAGCTCTATGTACCAACATTGTACACAATGTGCACCTGCCTATACCACTAATAAGACTAGGACACGAGATGAGAAAAATAAGGAATTTATTTAGATTCTGATTTGGGAAAATATTACATATACAAAATTCCCAAAAATCTTAGATTTTTTTTCAGATTCGCGTTAAAAGTCCAAGCAAGGTGAGCTACGTGTCCTAGTCTGAGCTACGTGTCCTAGTCTGATTAGTGGTACGCCCCTTGGTATAGGCAATCTGGAGTCTTTTCGACTATGTAGTTGGATGGATAGGATATAATCAGTGGAAACATGAAAACCTAAAAGAAGAAAGTAAGAACATAAAATGTTCTCTTCGGAGTGTTATGTTGATAGATAAGTAAAAGGTGAATAATAACTACTTACAAGATTGTTACAAAATGATATTTCCAGTGATCATCCACTTTTATTAAGTTGCAATTCTTAAAGATGCCGAAGCTACTTAAGTTTGGTTCTTGATCCATTGACTTAAATGACGCGCTTCAAATCAACTCATTAGAAAGAACAAAACCAAATTGTACTTAACCAAAGTTAGTCTGGTCGAGAAGCTCATGTCGCAAAGCTAATGTACATCTTTTCTTTTTTTTTTACATCTTAAGAGTGGATAAAACTAAAGAAATGCGTTCGCCAATTTGGAAGCGCATAACTCTAATAATAGATAGTTTATTCATGATGACTAACTTTGTTAGTTAAAATATGGATGGGAAACCTAGGGAAAAAAAAAAGAGGGCGAGGGGGGTGAATAACCCCGAACTAGGTTCATTTAGCTGATTTATCCAATTCATACTGTGAAAAGAACCACAATTCACAAGTAACCCTAATGTTACTTGTTCAACTACAGGTTCAAGGAGACTTACAGGGCAATCTTTTTTGAAGAATTTGACCACAAATATCACAAATAATCAAACTCTTTTTGTTTATTTGCTTTTTTTTGTTTTTTTGGTTTTTTTCCTTTTTTGTTGTGAATGAGTACTTGTATTGTAACCAAAATATGCATAAACAATCTTATACTAACAACAAGAACAATCATATATTGACGCCTGGGAATCCATCAGCTTATTATCAAACTTCATAATATTTGATGTGGAAACCTTTGCACTTAAGGTGAAAGATAAAAACTCGAAGACAAAGCTTTTGAACACATTGGATACAATGTAATGACACTCCTCTAATATAGATATAGTACTTGTCAGTCCTAGAGGACAGGTGTACCAACCTGAGTCAACACTCAGTTGGACACTCCTAGCCATGTCACAACTAACTGAGGAAGAAACCGGCGCAAAAGTAAAATTTAGGACATAACCCAGATATGATCAATATATTAATATGAACTCTTCTTGATATTATAGTTCAGCTTTTCTCACTTACCTGATATTACACAAATGACAAGCAACTTGAACTTCAAATGCTATCAAAATCATAAGAACAAAACGAAATCGCATTATATATATATATATATATATATATTAAACCAACAAACAAGTTTTTAATACGCCTTAGGGAGTTCAGCATCATTCTCACATTGGCACACCTAAGGTCTATGTCAACAATTCGACGTCCCCCCAAGTGTCTGAAAATCATGAAAAAAAAAGAACCCATAGATTCAAGCCATTCACCATAAGAAAGGATTTGGACCAGTACACTGAGATGAATTATGCAGCTCAATCAACATAAAGAAATCATCGAAATGTTAATTAATTAACCCAATACCTAGGCATAATTAACCTACACCAAAACCACCTAAATAAAATCTGCAGGACAAAGTGTCCCTGAGGGTGTGATATGTACCGGGTATAATGCTTGGCGTGACACGTCTATATCAAAGAACCTCAAAAGAGTAAAACGTCGGGGTGGAAGTCAAGACTCATCAGGTAAAGAGAAAGAGGGTTAAGGCTGAGTGCTCACTAGCTCTAGATTATCGAATAACAATTTCCTCTGTACAATGAGATTCATGGCCTCTATTTATAATGAGTATGGGATGATATAGGGAATATTCCAAGCTTCCCTGCTAGGTGTCATCATCATATTGACCATCCAATAATCATAGGACACGTGTCCCATAAGCAAAGACCACAATCAGCACTTTCTTCGGTAATCAGGTCACATGCGTCGCACGTGCATGATAACATACCTGTACAACGGATGAGACTTTCTCTTGACCTCAGCCTCCAAACCAATAACCCTCGAGGTTCCCAAGAACCAGCCCGACCTTTTGGGGGTTCATTCTCCCTAGGCCGGCCGTTACACTTAGAGTAGATCACCCGGTAGTGCCCTAAGTCGGGTCATCCCTGAAGGATGCAAGTGCTAGTGGTAAATTGTTGCCCTTTACCTGAGGCATAAAATTAATTCCTTGGAACCCTAATGTTCGGGGATCCGGGCTTCCTGGCAGCTGAATCTAATAGGGTTAGGTAAGAAGCCCCTTTTGGGCTATTTCCCGGAGCCTAGTACGTTCCCACACACTAGGTCTTAGTTTGGGGAAGACGAGTGAATATGTGACAATCACCTGAAGTGATGTGGCATAACCCCTACTACACCTAGGCATAATTAACCTACACCAAAACCACCTAAATAAAATCTGCAGGACAAAGTGTTGAATTGATAATAGAGGCGGATGCACTCTTTAAGGTGGAGGGGGGCAAGTGACCCCACTGTAGAGATTTTTTTTTTCCCATGTAAAACGACATCGTTTTACTGTGGTGACCCCACTGAATTTTCTCTTCACCAGACCTAGGAACGCCTACGTAGTACGCAAGAAAAAAAAATGAGAAGAAAACAACAGCACGCAGCAAAGCAAGAAACGAACGGCAGCAAGCAACAGGCCAACAGCAAAGCAATTAAGCAACTCAACAAGGATTCAAGGAAGACTTCAGTTCAGTAACAGCAATCGGCAGAGGCAGAGCAAGAAGTTCCTTGGTTCCTCGTTCCTCCAGCAGACGGCAGTCCGGCAGTCCAGCTCCACACTCTACAGGCTCCACAGCTTCACTCAAAAATCGTAGATTTCGGTAACACGCTCATTCTCTTGATCTCTTCCCTCTTTATTTGGCTTTTTATTTGTGGTTAAAATTAGGGATTTTTATTTGGGGTTAAAATTAGGGCTTTTTATTTGGGGTTAAAATTAGGGGTTTTTGTTTGGTGATGCATGTTTGATCTGTTGGAATTTGCTACTTTGATGCTGATATGTGTTTGAAAATTGAAGATGAATTTGTGGACTTGTTTAGTTTGAGCATTGAGTTATTGTTACTTTACTTGGATTTGTGTGTGATTTTTTGTAGAAACAAACTAATTTGATAAATTAATGTTAATTCAAGGCTTTTGGTCTCTTCAACAGGATTAATGTTTTGAATTTTGGGGGAACATGGAGAGATTTTTTAAACGAATATTGTCAGAAATTGGAATTGGTTTAGGGGGGGTGCTTCTAGTGGTGCATCTGCTAGGACAATTGTGATTTCTAAGTTTTTATGTAATACGTAAAATTTGTGACCCCCCTGGAAAAAATTCCTGATCCGCCACTGATTGATAAGCACACCTCAAATATTTAATAGAATCATTTTGGGTCACAAATTAGCAACTAAATAACGTTGCTTGCTCGCAACTAATCAACGTTGGAGTGTGAGACCAAAATGAAAATCAATAACATTCTACCATGGACACTCGGTAATTAAATTATAATACATTCTCTTTCATCTATCAGGTAAAAATATTCATCAGCATTCTATTTCTATATCTCTCACACACACAGAGACAAACACACACACACACACACACACACACACACACATATATATATATATATATATATATATAGAGAGAGAGAGAGAGAGAGAGGTGACGTGCCTGGTGAAGAATGCGTCGAACAGCGTTGGCGATTGATCGAGGCGAGGAAGAATGCTTCGATCTATAATCGGTTTCACGAATTAAAATACGTTTCGAATTTGAGAACTATAGCTATGTGGACCGAAGTTATAAACAAAACAATGGTGTAATTCAGGTTTTGATGTTTGAAGATTTTTGAAGTTTGAAATTCGTTAACAGGCGCTCTTAGCCTGGAGCCTGGCTACTCCCTCCCTGCAAAATGACATTTGTCAATTGTTGTATTCTCAACTAAAATTGTTTTAAGATTGTTTATGGACATGCTGTGGTTCGACTTTTCACATACTTCCTCAGTTGACAAATCAAATTTTTGTAACATTGTAATTTTACTTTGATTTTGATTTTTTATCTCGAAAATTTATTTATAGGTGCTAAATATCACTCCCAAAAATGCTAAATAACACACCCTTAAAAAAATACTATTTTACCCCTCATTCAATTATTAAAAAAAAAAGACCCCCAAGGGGTGGCGGTCCTATGGAGGTTCCGTTAAAAATTTAACGATTTTGTTAATTTTTTAACAGAGATGTTAACTTTAGTACCTAAAGTTAACATTTTCGTTCTAAAGTTAACATTTCTGTTAAAAAATTAACAAAATCATTAAATTTTTAACGGAACCTCTATAGGACCGCCACCCCGAGGGGGTCTTCCTCCATCAGGACCGCCTAGAGGTGGCGGTCTTGTCAATTTTATTTATTTTTTTATTAAAAATATGGGCAAAATAATAAATTTGCCTAAGAGGGTGTGGTATTTAGCATTTTTGGAGGTGGTATTTAGCACTACTCAATTTATTTGATGAGATTGTCAACTCATTATATTGCTCACCTAATATGACATTCCACTTATCTTTAAATAAAATAACCACATAACTCATACGAAGGTTATAAACACCTCACACCATCAACTCTTGTGCTAATATACAAGTTGGTGTGTCGCAGCACATTACTCTTGTAACGTGGTTTGACCTCCCACCAAATAACTTCTCCATTGTACAAAAAAAAATAAAAAATTAATTATAACTTCTCCATTGGCACTTAGGATATTTATGTACATGTGTTATTTCATCCGTCCCAAATAAAGATGTACATGTTCCTCTTTGGGTCAAACATCCTTGTGGATAGGAGAGGTAACTTTGTGAATATTCAGTGAAACTGTCACACCACATCATATTACTCATGTTGTGAAGAATTTTAAAGAATGTGAAATTTCTGGATAGGAATTATTAATTGCTCCATCGCGATGCCCAATTTGGGCATCAGCTGGGGCATCGCGATAAATAATTTCTGCATAGGAATTATTAATTGCTGCATTGCGGTACCTAATTTGGTCAACGAAAGTTGGTCCTCTTCAATCATTCCGATCTCAAATTTGTTTCAATCTGTCTTATTCGTTTGCTTCACTTGGATTCTCTCTTGCTCCTTCCATGGTCCATCTTTGGCATATACTCTATAGACTGAGTCGGATGTCAGTTTCTATTCACTTCAAAGCCAAGCCTGCATCTTTGGTAAATCACACCGAGTCAGTTATTGTGTATCTTTCTGCATTGGTTGCAATTCACCCCATAGTTGGTTTGGATGAAAGAGACGGGGGCATTTTAGGAAGAAAATTACTAAAGTGCCTTTTTCCGATTATAAAAAAAAAAAAAAGATAAACCGATGAGAATGAGAATAAAAACTTTCCAAAGTGCACTGCGTAATTTCCTGTAATATCTAATGTAATTCAAATAAGCCCAATTAGTATTGAAAAGAACACAAGGATAAGTAAGTGACCATCCTCTCTTCCCCTTGGACTATTTTCTGGTTAAACATTGTCTAAATGTGAATTCATGTTTGCCAAACACAAACCGAAACCAAACCTGAAACGATTTCTCTAAAATCAAAAACCAAAACTTTCAACTAATAATAAAGCATAATCATCCATGACCTAAGCTTTTGTACAATCTTCCTTTAAGAGTGAAAACCAAATGTAATATGGCTGTGTAATCAATGTAACGTTGAACATCATTTGTAGGGAACCAAAGAATTATGAAACAACAAAAGCGGGCGAAACAAATGGAACCAAATTGAGCATACAAGAACTACGCTAGCATGTATTGTCCATGAACTCTACGAGCAATTCTTTAACCATAACTCTGTCTGGTATCTTCCCTGCAGCACCATATATAGGGGCAGACCCTCCATCTATTGGTCCTGGATTCGCTTTCACCTGAAGAAGAATAAAGAACGTTACATAAAGTAGATTGTATTTGACCGAAATACTAGTGTCACGGCACTTTTTGTCTTGAATAAGTAAACGGGCGCTCATCTAATGGCAAAGATGGTTTTCCAATATAATTCACATAAATGACTTACGGTTTGCACAGAATCCCTCACGTCTTTCAGGAAGTCCTCAACCACTGGCACATGTTGAAGGGTCACGCAAATGTGGATACTGAAGAATCAGAGTAAAAGATTTCAGAACAAAACCACAAAGGTCAAAAATTATCCTTGCATCTTATCTAGGTCGGTAAATGAGTCTAGCAGAGTCAAGTTTTGAAGTTTCAATATCAGCTAACTAAAATTTTGAACAAGCTTGAGCCAAATTTTAACTTCACTCAAGCTGAGCAACCTTGGCTGAAGCTCGGTTCATAACTTCATTTACATCACGAGTGAACTCAGCTGAGCTTGAGCCTAATGGCAAGCTAAGTTGTAATTATAGTTAAGAAAAGTTACTGTAATTTTGATATATTTTGCACTCATCGAGCTTATTATAGTCTGGTGGAACTGGCTCATTCATTTCATTGAGCTTGAAAATCATGTTCAGGCTCGGCTCACTTACTTCATATATTCTGGTCAAAATTGAGCTATGAATGAGCCGAGCTCAAGTCAAGATGAGCAAGTCACCAATCGTATCAGCCCTACGTACATACCCACTGGAAAGGCTGGTAAAGTGTACAGAACCATCTAATCAAAGGCATCAAGGCAGATGACACTACGGTTGAATTGAAACAATCAAAATTGGATTTTTAGTTTAGATGCCTTGGATCATTAAATCAACCACTGAAACCATAGTAGAATGAATACGATTTATCCAACAGCAAAGTTACTGCATCGATCTAAAGTTTACCTGTTGGGTCTTTGCAAGGGATTCAAATGCCAGCCTTTGGATGACAATATGTCATTGACTTCAAATATGTCTATCATGTTAGATCCAAAAGCAACTATTGTCATATCCGGTCTTCCAATAACGAACAACTCAGGAATCTCTTTTATTCTGCAGAAAGAGTAACATCGTAAGTGTAAAACCTAGTACTCTTGATTTAGGAACAACAATTAAAAATAGGCTATGACAAATATACCCTTTCTGTATTCTCTTTGATGCTTCCATGATTTCTCTTGTATTCTCCAGATAACCTTTAGAATGTGATCAAACTATGAGTAACCCTAACATCAAACATATGACAAAAGAATAGGCTAGCAATGGTAAGCAAAAGACGGAATGTGTCACCTTCCTGCCCTAAAGACAGCATTGCTGCCCAAGCACCGGCAATCAAGCCCCCGGGTCTGCTACCAGCAATTGTTGGAGATACATAAAGCCCACCAGTCCACTCAGTAACTGCAGTATCAACATAACGAAATATACTTGAGCACCATGATGAATTCATTCCTCTTTGGTTGCACATCTGCTCTTTAGTTCAACTCATTTCCAATTCGTACATGCAGCTTTCCTTATGTGTTTTGCCTATCTATTTATTTGTTTATGGGTTAATGACAAAAGTACCATTGAACTTTGCTTTAAGTGATTACTATACCATCAAACTCGTTAAAAAATAAAATTAAAAAATAAAATAAAACTTTTTAAAAAGTGGCCAAAAAGACATTACCGCCAACCCCCTATTATTAAAAGTAACAGAGGTGCTGACGTATGTACAAAGAAAAAAGAAGGCCACCGTCGGCACCTCCGTTAACTTCTTTGATGGGGGACTGACGGTAGTGTCTTTTGTACCACCTTTTGGAAAGTTCATGGGTTTTTCGATAATGGGTTACTGACAAAGCTAACCATCAAGCTTTGCTTAAGGAGTCCACTCTACCATTCAACTCACAAAATGACGGAAAACCAATGAAACTGTTCATAAGGTGGCAAAAAAAAAAACACTCTCGTCAGTTCGCTGTTAAAAAATTAACGGAAGTGATGACGTGAATGTACGCATAGGCAAAAATTAGCCAACAAGGCTCAGTAGTTTGTCCCATTAATAAAACTTACTGCCTTTGCGTAGCCTTAGCATCATACACGTACATCTACCTAGCTAATTTTTGCCTAAGCGTACATCCATGGGAACATTTCCATTAATCTTTTAACGTGGAACTGACGGTAGTGTTTTTTTTGCCACCTTATGAACAGTTTGATTGTTTTTTGGTCATTATGAGAATTGAATGGTAGAGTGGGCTCCTTAAGCAAAGTTTGATGGTTAGTTTTGCCATTAACCCTTCGGTAATTTAACGAGTTGGATGGTATAATAGGCACTCAACGCAATGTCCGATGGTACTTAATATCATTAACCCTTTGTTTATTCTAAATCACCCCGGTGTTCAAGGCAATATGAAGCAGTTCAAGCATCTTCCAACTAATCAGTCACTTGACCAAACAGAAATCTTTATTTTTGAATAAAGAAACTTACCAGCAACAAACTGATTCTGTTTTGGATTGGATCCCAAAAGTCAACACAGCCACCATCAAAGTGCCACGATCCAAACAAAAAGAAATAATACGAATCAGAATCCAGAATTCACTAGTTCAATGGATAACGTTCACTAGTTCAATGGATAACGTTCCCAATTAGAACAAATAACTTGATAGGTAGAAGTTAAATAACATATTATACTATCGTCTACCAATCAAGTTTAATTCAGCAGCTACATTATATATAAGGCTCAACATAAAGAGAAATGATGAAAAACGTATCATTATAGCCGGCCTTATGCAAGGAACAAAGCTTAGTCGAGTTGAGTTGACTTTTATAAGTCGTACACTAAGGGTGTGTTTGGCATGTATCATTATAGCCGGCCTTATGCAAGGAACAAAGCTTAGTCAAGTTGAGTTGACTTTTATAAGTCGTACACTAAGGGTGTGTTTGGCATGTGTCATTATAGCCGGCCTTATGCAAGGAACAAAGCTTAGTCAAGTTGAGTTTACTTTTATAAGTCGTACAGTAAGGGTGTGTTTGGCATTGCGATTTAGTAACTTCGTTTTGTAATATTGGGTTTTTGTTTGTTATAATTGAAGAAAAAGTAAGAGAAAGATAGAGAGAAAGTTGGTGGTACCAAAGAGAGAGAAATTCCAAAATACAAACCAAATCACTAAATAACTCAACGAGAACGTACCCTAAAAAATCTTTATGGGGAAGAGGCATAAATATATCTGCCCTACTAGATACCAGTTAACCAGCAGTATAGTAGATCTTGGCTGGCATAAAGGCCACGTATTGTTGTGAGATTCCATGACATACTTTTCAATTGAACTGATGTTGGATTTTGCGGTGATTCATTTAATGACTTATGGTATTGTTCAATAAGATTAAGCTAATTCACATTTTTTTAAACAAGGAAAAGAAAAAAAGGTATGCTAATGAATGAGCCCAACTAAGAGATACGATCAGATAATAATCCAAATGCTACAGTGTACTTGTACAAATTTATCACCTAAAGAAAGTATATCATTTTATTGTACAAGTTAACTTAATTACCATTAAATCTCAACATGTAAGAGGAAAATTAAAAACAAACAAGAGGCCCTTTAGTTTTTCTTTCGTGGAAAAGATGACAAGATCCTAATTCTTTTACACACTCCGCCACTCCAAACCAAGGAAAAGGAAAGCGCAAAAGCCACTCTGGTGTAAAAAGTCACACACACCATATCCATTACCTTCCGAATGTCATGGTTTCTGTACAAAACCACACTGGTCCCTTTTGGTGCCAATCCATACTTGTGCACATCGACTGAAATTGAAGTCACTCCTTGGACAGAAAAATCAAATGGTGGAACAGGATATCTGCAGTGAATCACAAGGTTAGAATAGAACCAGCACATCAAGTTTAATTTGGTATGATTCCCTCAAGAACCAATGAAGTGAACATGCTGTTATCGCATTTGCAGCTATAGCCTGAACGCACTTCATACCAAATTCAAATTGCAAACAGAAATTTCAATCAGTCCTACTTCAAACAAAGAAGGAAATCTACATAAAAGGATATGAATGAATAGCATAGATTCTAATGATGATAGCAGGAATGGTGGAAGAACATGGAGCGAATTTCAACTCAATTTATAAATAGTCAAAATAAAGCTGAAAGCATTGTGTATTGTGTAGTCTACAGTACCACACAAATACATACAAGCAACAAGAAAGAAATGGAATTGACTCAAAATCTTCAGCCAATCTTACCCAAGTTTACGAGCAAAAGGCAGTACAAAACCACCAAGACAAAGGTCAACATGTAAACAAATTCCATAACTGAAGGCCAATTCCCCAAGCTCCTACAAGAGGGCAATAATCGAATATTAGTTGCAAGCTTAAAATAATAGAACACGTACGAGCAAGTCAAACTTGGGTACCTCAATGGGGTCAATGATTCCATGTGGAAACCCAGGTGCTGATCCAACAATCTGCATATTCATAATTTTGAGTTTAAGAAGTTGAAAGGACGTTAATAATGACTAAAAACAAGATTTAAAAAAAAGGGAAGATCCATCCAGGTTACAAGATAATGACGGAAATCAATAGGCCTGGTAAAGAACAATTCACCAGTATAGTGTTTTTGTTAATAAATTTCTTTATTGCTTTGACATCTGCTTGGAATTCTTTATTTACTGGAACACGCCACAACTTAATTTTGAAATATTGAGCAGCCTTGTCATACGCTGAGTGTGCAGATTCCGGTATTATCCTACATTTGACAAGAAATAATTTACACAAAGGATTTCCAGACACCCTAGCAAGGAATTAATAGGCAACAAGAAAATTAACCCACATTTCTGGATATGTGATACCCTTCTTAGCTTTCATATAGTCACGTGATGATTTCACCGCTAACAATATACTTTCAGTTCCCCCTGAAGTCATGTTGCCACATACTTGTCCTCCAGAAGCCTTTTCTTTACTTCCAAGTAGTGCAGCTGTCATAGCAACCACTTCCGACTCAAATCGTACAACACTCTGGAATACATCCAGATGCAGTGGGTTGGTATGTGCGAACCTGAAATGTGATCAAAGCTATTAGATGAACAAGCAATCAAAGAGATTCAATTATAACATGTACTAGACTAATCAAATTTGTACAAAGAAAATATACAATGCTACAAGGGAGGATATCAAAGCTCATAAAATACACTTCTTTGATGTGTAGAAAGTGGGTATCAACATCAACTAGTATCCTAATTTAGATCAAAATATTTCATCAAGTTAGATTAAAACCCAAAACTACAGCAAAACACCAGAAATCAATACATGCTAAATTCAGGCGTAAACGACTGAAATTGCCATTCTCCCTAAGAGTTAAACCAAGAAAATCCAAAATTTCAACTTCTTTCCTGTCTTGAACCATTGTATAAACTGTATCCATTGCCAGCAAAGTAATGGTTGACATCCACCAGAGAAATTGCCTATGATGCTTTCTTCTACCCCATACTAGTAGGGTGGTTGACGCAGTAGATCAACATGTGAAGTTAATGCTTCCGAAAACAAATATATATACCTTTATAGAAACAAAACAGCAACTAAAACCAAAAAGTGAATCAGTGATTCAGCATAGTCATAACAACTCTGTCACAAGTGAGAACGCATGTTACTAGAAAGTAAGTGGCTTGTCAAGAAGCTTATTGAACAATAGCATTACGATTTGAAACAAGATAGAAGTGAAGTCACTATTTTTGCGACATAAACCAAGGGGAGGCCTGGGAACTCATTTTATAATGTCCATTGTTGCCCGCTCGAGCCACAAGCCACCAAAACCTATGGTTATCTGGCAGATAATATTATCAATAACTGAAGGTTACTTCATCACCAACTTGGATGATGAACTCCAGCTAAATATTGAATAATAACAAACAAAAATATCACAGGTACGGAACAAAAAACACAAATTAGCCAATGTCTAGTAGGTAATACTTGTATAAACAGATTTGCTTTTTCCGTGTTCTATAAAGACAGGAGAATTACAACATAGAATAGAAATTATAAAGGAGCCATCTTACTAACATCGAACATGCCTCATTTATTATAGAGAAATGTCCTTCAGACTCGCTCCCTCCAATGTAGCTGCACAAAAGGTAAAATTCCAATAGATCAAGCAAGAGAAATAGAAACTGAAGATTATCTATACTTGCAACGTGTAAAGACTTCGAGAACCAATAATTAAAAAAACATACACTGTACCAGAGCATTTGCCTTGCCAAGCCACATCATTTCTTTTCTCATCTTTCATTTTCTCTATGACTCCAGCTCCTAGTCCTGTCCTTGGCAACTCAGTCCTCCAACCATCTCTTTTACCAGATGATTGCAACTTGTCAACAACCTGCACAACCAAAGATTCACTGAAATCTCTAATACAATGCAATTGCCAGTTTTAATAGTAGAGAAAAACAAGAGTAAAGTAGAACATACATTACTCTAGTCATTATTGCCAATTTCAGTATTGCTAATCATTACTTTTGACCCATATCCTATCTGAATTAATCACATTGCGACACAAACCATAAAAACATATCTATTATTAGCTACATCATCCAATCAGCTACAGGAAAAGACTACAGTTCCAGTACCTAAACAGTAAGCATTACATATACAACTGGAATAGAGCATTCAACTTTACTAGACAGAAAACATATTCCCCTTAATTTATAACAAGTGGGAGCAATTAGCAAATATGCACTGATGTTGGCAACAATATGAGAGCAGAAAATTTTAAAGCTGTTTGAGTGGGACCATCTTGACTCAACTTAGCAAAGTCTTCTCTGAGCTTCTTGTGCTCAGCTGATGGAATTCCGACTTCACAGGATCAAATCCTTTGTTAAACTAAAAACTATCAGATACAGACTATCTACCACATCAAATAATGTGTTTATTCCCTTTATTCAGGTTAATCATCAACTTCTCATTTTCATAACATACCCTTGATTGCATCATCTTCCTGATGCTGATGCTAATTATCTACTCATAACTGATAGGAGTATAGTTTATCTCAATTCAAAGTGACTTCTATAATCAAATAGAAGTCCTTTTTTCAGTTGTGTCTCATATCAATTATCCATCCAAACATAGGCATTTGAGCCATGCATATTCTCCTCACATGTTCATGGATATGGCTTGTTATTATCATAAAAGGCTCTGTTCAGCAGTAAAACAGGATTTCACTTAGTAGCCTCAGACATAAATAGACCCACCACGTTTATGATTAATGAACAACTCCAAAATATTTCCTTTTGTGTTTTGTAGCTATTTGGATCTATGGGACCAAACTACCTCGGGACCGTAAAACGCCTACTATTCCACGGAACTAGGCAAAGCCGGAAAACGACCATGGAGGGGTTAGAACTCCAGACCTCACCGTCGTACTTTACTAGAGACCTGAAGCTCACGCCACCTAAATGGGGAGAATTGAATAGGTAAGCCTCTGACAATTTCAAGTGTCAGTATACCATCAATCCCAGTGAAGAATAACAATTACCGGCATTCTACAATGTTGTCAGGTTTGATTTGAAAGAAACCATATGATCCCTCCTATGCAGACCAATAGACTTCAAGATCAAAGTCCTATTCCTAGACTACACCAAATTCATCTGCCAATAACACCACTGTACTAAGCCCCACTGTGAACCCTAAATTTAATGAGCATTTAATGCTCCTCTTTCAAATAAATCTATTTTATTGAAATCACGTTTGTTGCCTCCTCGAATTATATCCACTCTTTGAAGTAACAAAATAAATTTATTTAAATATTAAAATTACCCATTAAAAAAGTAAACAAGTCTAAAGTTTAACAAAACACTTGCTCCGTCCCAAATTAAGTGACTTTTATTTCAAAATGAATATCCCCTTTTATATATAAGTTACTATATCCAAAAAAAAATCAAACCTTCTTTTTCTCCGCATCTATATACTTCTTCACGCCTGGGACCAACCTGTTAATTAATTTTTTTCAATCAAATTCCGTCAAATAAAAAAAATGTTGATCCAGATTCTACTGATTCAATTCAATATCATCAGTGGGGTGTGTGTGTGTGTGTGAGAGAGAGAGAGAGAGAGAGGGAGGAATTACTTGGCGCAGCTCATGAAGAAGCCGATAAGAGTAGCTTTGAGTCCATTTTCGTGAACGAAGTTGAAGACGGATTGAATAGTCCGAGCAACGAGGAGAGAGAGAAGAGGAGCGAGAACGAGAGCGAGGGGTTCGTATTGTGATAAGAAGGAATTGGCGGAAGCTCGGAGGCGAATTAGCGACGAAAACAATGGAGACGACTCCATTGGAGATGATGGCTTTTTTTGGAGTTTAAGTTTCTATTAAGGAGCTAGATTTAGAAGATGAATAGCATATTACTAGCGTTTTTTTTTTTAAGAGAGAGAGAGAGAGGGGGGGATTGGTTAAGTTGTCGCGTGGACGATACGTCTAAAATTATTGGTTTTTTTGGCGGGTTTGCGTCATCGTTAGCTTGTTAAGGAATGTGAAGGACGTTCACACTGCGAATATGACGTATGCGCACCGGAGAAGGAAAGGGCAGATAGCCAAAATATAACGAGGGTAATGGTGATAATCTGGGGTGTATGGTCGAATTACGAACCAATGGATAAATTCTTCCTCCAAGGGTCATCGCTATCTTCAGCGCCATTTTGAAGATGGGCAATTTTCACGCCAGATTTGGCGCAGGACTGTTGATGCGCTATCTTCCTTTTCTTTTTTTTTTGTTTTTGTTTTGTTTTATATTACTTTATTAATTTGTAAAGTATAAACCTCTCTTATTTTTGTTTGGTAATGTATTATTTAATTTTAGTGCATTATTTTAAAGTCTTGTATATAATTATTTTAAAGTCTTGTATTATTTAATTTAATATTATTTTTAGTTATAAGTGTTAATTATAAGTTATTTGTATTATTAACGTTATTTTTAATAAAATTTATGAATATTGTAGAAAATTTATAAATATTAAAGATAAAATTTATATAGAACGGGAATTACATTACTTTAAGATAAAATCATATAACATAATATTTTAACATTATTTTTAATAATCCGATAGATCATCACCGGATGGTCCAATATTATTTAAAAACTGTCCAAACGGATCCGTATTATTCGAGTCTTGCATGTTTTGGTCTTCAGCAGCCCTTTTTCGCATAATTCTTGTCTGTT
Organism: Platycodon grandiflorus; assembly: GCA_016624345.1. NCBI lineage: Eukaryota > Viridiplantae > Streptophyta > Magnoliopsida > Asterales > Campanulaceae > Platycodon > Platycodon grandiflorus. The sequence continues at coordinate 61,533,118 of CM028362.1, forward strand.
CATATTCAAAATATGCTCGTTTAGCTGGATTCAAAATAGTGTCGAGATCCATGAACATTATTTTATCTTCATGTCGCAGTTCCCGTAAATTATTTCTCCTTTTCATTACATCCACCATTTCATATTGTACTTAGAGATGCAATGGAAGCGCCTACCCCGAATGTAGAAATGGTGGATGAAACTACTCAATTTCACCAATTTCTCGAGCGACATAAAAAAATCAAGGATAAAGGAGCTCATATTGCACTTAGAGATGCCTTAATTGATCATTTGTGGGATGAATATAAGAATTCAGAGAATTAAATGATCATATATCATCGTGTTTGTATTTTAATTATAAATATATTTCAATTAAATGATCATCGATCATTTGTATTTCAATTTCAGCTGTATTTTCAAGTGTTTTGGTTTTTAATTATAATTTTTTAGTATTTTAATTGTATTTTAAAGTATTTTGTTTTATTATTTAATTTTAATGCATATTATTTAATTTAATATAAATTTATTATAAAAAATAAAATATACTATTCAATATAAGATATATTTGTTTTACTAATATACTAACATAAATTTAATGAGATAAAATATATGTTTTAAATAGAACAATAAATAATATTCTTAGAATATTTTTTTAGTGTAAAATTTAAAGTAGGATGGTTAGAGATGATAAAAAATATTTAGTGTAAAAATTACACTATTATAGTGGGATAGTGCAATTTTTGCACCACTTGCCCTTAATTGCATGCAACCTTTTTGAAATTAAAATGGATGTCGACGGTCTTCAAGCTCTTCGTCGAACAATGTATGCTTAACCAATCAACAAAAAAAATAAAAAATAAATACAAATGTAATTTATAAAGAAAACGACTGACGAAAATGAAGAAGTTGATGTTACAACACTGATGTATCTTGAAGAAACCATACATCTTTATATGGCTTCCTCAATGTACTATCTTTTATTAATTATTAGCCATTTTAAATATGAATTCTTTGTTATGAAAAAATAATGTGTGAATTCGGCACACTATAGTAATACATTATAACACAATGTAGCAATGTACTATTGCATAATGTAACAATACACCGTAGCATACTGTAACAGAATAAACGAATGTACTGTGCACAATAATAGCACACTATTGATAATGTTACTTGTCTGAAATTTTTACCTATAAAAGAATGTAATCGTTGTATTAAAAAATACACTAATATACTATATTTTAATGAATACCTCTATCCGCTATCTTATACATTTTGTACTATGATTAGTCTTCCAATATATAACTATAGATTATATTAATTGGATTAATTCATAAAACTCTTTAGTTAATAATAAATAAATAAATAAATATATATATATATATAATTAAAAAAAAAAAGAGTATACAATAATAGAGCGCCACATAAACGCCAAGTAGGAGAGATGGTGCTTGTCATATTCGACCAAACAAGTTTTAATGGGCTAGAGATAGTTTTGTCAGCTTGATAAACAGTGGGCTTAAATAAAATTTCATTAAAATAACATCATTATGGACCGAATCCCACGTCCCGTTTGAGTAAGTGGCCAATCGGCCCAAACGAACGTTGTTTTTTGGAAAAATTACGTCCCGGCCCACTTTATGAGATTATCGATCGCTTAAATTAACTATATTTGTTTTCAATCGCTTAAATTCCTATCAAGTGATAAATTAATGAATTATTCTCAAACTGCTCCCGTAACAACCTATCATGTATTTTTAGTTTTTGTAATTTCCTTGATTTTCTCCTTTCAATCTTGTATTTATTTTCATTGTAATTTCTTACTAAAATTATCATTCATATTAACTTGAAAAAACTTAAAAAACAAAATATAAAAGAGGTTCAATATCGAATTCATAGTGAAATCGAAATCAATGGATTCAACCAACCAAAGTGCTGTTATGTCGTTGCTGAAATTCAAAGGAGATACTATTGTTTCGAATGTTTCAAAGAATTTTGGTTTATCTAAATTGATCGAATGTATCAGAGGTAAATATTCTAATTTTCAATTGGATAATTGTACCTTGAAATACACTGTAGGATCACACAACAATTGTTGTTTAAACAACGAAAAAGATTTCAAAAACATGGTGACATTGGCCAAAATTCTATTAGTTTATATTATCATTGTTGATGTGTTTGAAAATAATAATGGTTTGAGTTACGAGATTAATAAAAAAGAAAATTATAGAGATGAGATTGCAAAAAATACACACAATGCAACTGTTTATGAAGACGATGCACAAAACTTGCATCGCGGTGCACAAAACCTTGACAAAGTCAAAGGTAAGGCTATGCATCGCGATGCACCACATCGTAAAGGTACGAGCTTTATAATTTTTGTTAGGGTGAGACCATTTTACCACTTATAATGAAGAGACTACCCAGACGTCCCAAAAAGACAAGGATCTCATCAAATGGAGAATCAATTAGAAAAAAAAAAAGAAAAAAGATATGTAACAAATGTCAAAAACTTTGTAACCACAACTCTAGGTCATGTAGAGAGGCTATACAAGGTTTTTTTTTTTAAAGTTCATTTGTCTATTATTGTGCATCGGAAATAAAAAATCATGCATCACAATGCAACAAACAATACTTTTTGTTGTACTATTTTTTACATCGTGATACACAATTTTGTGCATCAGAAGTGTAATGTTAAAAAAAAAGATATTGCGCAATGTAATCAACATACATCCACAAAACTACATATGAAATTAATTATAAATTAGTATTAAAACACCACAAAATATATTCAAATATTTACATGTTTTCAAATACTAGAAAATATAATACCATAAATGTATCTAAAAAGTTTAAGGCTTAATATATAATTTGGCCCCTGAACTTTACACCTTTTCCTGATTCGGTTATAAAACTTTGACATTTCCTATTGCGGTCTTGAACCGCCATTTAAGCCTTACAGTTCGTCTCTTAAGTGACAGCCATCACTTTAAACGTTAATAAATGCATGAAATGCCCAAAATGCCCTTACTCCATGTTGAGTGTGATTCCAAGGTGGACAAAACGTACTTACTTGGATATTAATTTTTTTTTAATTGCTAACTAATTTACGCCCTCTCTCCCTCTTTCTTTCTCGTTTAAACCATTTCCCCTCTCTCTCTTTCTTTCTCTCTTTCTTTCTTTCTTTCTCTCTCACTCTATCCACTGGGATTATCAAATGGTACTTTCTTTTCAATACGAAGTGATGACTCCATCCTGCAACAGTCATTAAACCCTAACTTTAAACCCTACCCAAAATTCAATCCAAAAACTCAAAGAAAGTATTGAATATATTTTTGATAGCCCATGTCGAATTTCCCAAAAACAAGTCCAAATTATAGAAAAAAATTATTCAATCCAGTCAAAATAAAATAGAGATTACAAAATAATTAACCCTAAAAGTCCCAAACTCAAAATCCAAAACTCATACCCAAATCAAACTTCCAGGAACCACTGAGATATCAAACGATACTTCATCTAAGACATAAAATGATGATTCTGTCTTAAAAAAATTACCCAATCCCAACATTAAAACCAAAACTCAAAACACATGTCAAATTTCTGAAAAAAAAAATAGAAATTAAAGAAGAATTATTTACTGAGATTATGAAATCAAACATTCTCTGTTACAAAAAACTATTACGCCAACCTGAAACAAGGTTAATTTAACCCTAAAAATCCCAAAATTACATCCAAAAACTCCAAGTCCAAGCCCTAGGCTCGGATTTCTAGCTTGCAGAGGAGAGAGAGATGAAGAAGATTGGAGAAAAATTACCACGAATTCGTAAACAATAGCCTGATTTTTACTATCGCAGAGGAGAGGGATGGCCAGACTTGTTCGCAAAATTGAACGGAGCCAGAGATGAAGATGTGCGGCCTGAGGTTGGAGGCAGGGCAGGGCTGTTGCTACTACGTTTTCATTGTGGTGTGTGGGAGGTGATTGTTGGAGATGGAGGCGGTGATGGCTTGGGGGAAAAGAAGGGGGAGTTGCCAGATTTGTTGAAGAAGACGACTATGATGAAGTTTGTTGTTGCTGTTTTTGCGATGAGAGAGAACGAAAGTGATGGTAGTGGATTGGGTGTGGTCTTGCTAGAGGCGATAGTTGGCTAGGGCCTGCTATGGGCTCGTTGGGAATTGAGAGAGAGAGGGAGTATACGACAATGGGGAGGGGGAGAGCCTTGAGTAAGGGATTTAGTTTTCATTTTTCTTTGTGAGAAAAGAGAGAAAGAAAGAGAGAAACTAGAAGAAAGAGAGGGGAAATGGTTTTGCTCATAGTTTACTTTACTTAGAAAAAAATAAATAAATATTAATTCCATGTAATCAGGTTTTGTCCACCGTGGAATCAAAGTCAGCAACAGTAAGGGCATTTTGGTCATTACAAACATTAATTAACGTCAAAAGTGACGGCCGTCACTTGAGGGACGAACTGTAAGGCTTAAAGTGCGGTTCAGGGACCACAATATGATTGTCAAAGTTCTATAACCGAACCAGGAAAAGGTGTAAAGTTCAGGGACCAAATTATATATTAAACCAAAGTTTAATAACTAAGAAACACATCTAAGCAATAACTATTGTCATTCCATTAGACTCCTTGCACTTCATCTTCTATGTATTCAACTTAGTCCTTTCTGACCTCCTGATTTTTTGTTGTTTTTCAATTTTAGCTTGCTCAGTTGTTTGACTCACGTCTTCTAATTGATTTCTGTCTTGTGTTTGAGTCACACATTCACTTGCAGCTGTACCCTCTTATTCAGTGATCCACTAGGTGCAGCTGTAGCATCTTGTTGATCATCCACAGAGGCCTCACCAAGATATTTCATGTCATCGTTTCTCTTTGCCCAAAGCAGTTCATTTTCATTATTTGTTATTATGTTGAGAACATCATCAAACTTCTGTAAAAATCATAAAAAAATGAAAAACAGTGTATAAAAATTGTACATCAGAAATAAGGTTGTGGATTGCGATGCACAAAAATAGTACCTTTTAGTATATTTTTGTGCATCGCGATGCACACCTATTATGCATCGCAAGTGTAATATTGATATTTGTAATATAATACTAATGTGTCATTTTAAGAAGGTTTTAACCACTCACCTGATTTGTAATGATCCTTACAAAATTGGATTCATCCGATACTCTTGACAGTGCCCTTAAATCTCATTTCACAAACCTTGGGATATAAGTTTTGCGAGTCAGTTGCACGACGTTACTCTTCTCGCACAACCAATACTGCATACATGAATTCAACAAATTTAATATGATTAAATTAACATGCATCATATACAAAAATTGCATATAAGAATACCAAATAAACTTAAACTTACCGGTAGTAGTATCACGCATCTCTCTAGGTGGTCATCATATGTGGTTTCCAAACTTTTTAATAACAAATCAACGACATGTTTTGACCAGTTGTACGTTGATATTGTGTTCAAATCATACACAAGACTTGTGTAGGCCCACGGTATATAGGATGTTTTGGTTGCAACCAGGTCGCGAGAACAAGCAGGGTCGTCAAGCCAGCGACGCATTCGATATCTACTTGATCCGGACTCTCTATCATTTCCTTAATTTTATCAAAAATTAACTTTGGCTTTAATCTTATGTTCTTTAATTCCTTTGACATTTTTTTTGGAAAAACACATTTGGAGGAAATCGATGCGATCCAATTTGTAAAACAATATGTTATATCCTTCTATTCATTGTTTATACCGAATATGAGCTTTGCATCTATTGGTTGAAGCTTCATCCTTTTCCTCCCAAATTAGAAACACTGCTGCCCTTGACGTAGAATTTGGCAACAGTCCTTATTATCGAATTGTCATTCTTACCATGATCGCGGATGACATCATTAGTAATTATGCTCATTATGAGGTACCAAAAAGGTGTTTTCTTTAGTGATGTTTTATGCTCATCCCTGAATTTGATATTCTTAATCTGACATATAAGGGACTGCATACTTAATTTGTATACAATCCTGATAGGATTTTTAATCATAGCAGCTGCATAACACGTATATTGTGGTTGGAGTTACATAATTGAATAATTACAAAAAGTAAAACAGGTTGTAACATTTGTGCATCGCGATACACAAAATTAATGCATCGATGCACAAAATTTTAAACCTTACAAACACTGTTTTTATTTTTCAGTTAACGTGATACAACATTGTATTGCCAATGACACTGTATTTTTTTTAAATAATACATCGTGATGCATCAAAAACAGAATTTTTATACAAATGTATACAGATTTCACTCTATTCAGGAAGTTGTAAACAAAAAGTACATCTATAAAATGTATTACGAACTTGAAACTTCTTCAACTTCGTGTTTTTGTGTTTTCCTTGTTTTGGTGCTATGTTCTGGTTTCGAAGACATTTTTGCTTGCCTTTTCAAATCGACCGATGTTGCTTGCTTTTGTATCGCCTAATGTTTTATGTTTTTTGGAAGTTTAGAGGGTTGTGTGCGAGTTGTGTTAAACATTCAATAGCGTTCTTTTTGTTTTTGGAGTAAGAAACCGATGCATTGGGGTACGTGTTAAAAGGAAGGACAGACACGATGCATCGTTTTTATTTTTGCGATGCATAGACTGCAAAGTCTCATATTTTTAAAGGATATAGATGACATTTCGCAACAAAAAGTATCATTTTCTGTTTTGAAATAATTATAGTAAACTTAAGCAGTTAAAAATTGTCTTAAAAGTACCGGCTTGTTTTTTTGTTAAGAAAACTCTTTTCACTTTTGGGAACCTAATAGAAAAGTTTATTTAACCTAATAATTAGCAAGTAAAATAAGAAATTATCACCACACCACAAAGCGAAGATACTAAAAATTTTAACGTGTTGAAAAATACAAACTATGGGACCAAGTCCTAAAAAGTTTCATTACTACTAAAATTGGATGAGTACACAAAATAAGCAGGAAAATTCAATACAAAGCATTTCAATTAGAAATCAAAACAAAACAAATCTAGAATTCTCACCAGAACAACAACTACTTTGGATCACAAATAACTTTTCGATCGCAATTTCATCTACAGCTGTCTAAAGTTGTCTCCTACCCGAGAATCAATCCTATGTTATTTCTATTTTTCTCTTTTTCTTTCCTATATTTTTTCTAGCAAAAAATAGCAAACTAAAAGTCTAAAATCCTCTCCTAATAGGCCAAATATTATGAGTCATTTCTGTTGAATTAAAATATAAAATAAATAAATAATTGGCAATAAATAAATAATTAGGAATACTATGAATTACAACTTTTATAACTTTGTAACAACAAATAAATCTATGTAAATTATTGGTTAAATTTTAATTAAATTGACTAAAAAAAAAAAAATATACTATTTACATGGAACGGAGGGAGTATAATGCTTCATATACTAATAAATAAGTATATAATTTACTTTTGCACGTTAGCAGAGAAAATTCAACAAAGTCGTTGTAGGACGAATCCATCGTATAGAAAGCTTGACTAGAAAGAATGGTCTTGACGAAAGACCTTAGCCAGTAGGCAGCAGCTCCAATTCTTTCTTCATCTTAGGCTCCGTTTGATTTAAGGAAAATAACTTCCGGAAAATGATTTCTGGAAAATGGTTTCCAGAAAATGAAAATGTTCTATTTTCAGGCGTTTGGTAAATCTTTTGAAAATATGTCGGAAAACATTTTCCGGTGTTTGGTAAACTCATGAAATTTTTACGGAAAACATATGTGCAAAGGTGATATTAGGAGAAAATTGGAATGAACAAGTTTTGGAAAATGACTTACGGAAATTGAATCCGTAAGTCATTTTCCGTAGCTTCATTTTCCGTTGACTTGGAAAACATCTTACATTGACTACATTTTCCAAATGTTACCAAACACCGGAAAATAAGGAAAACGTTTTCCAGAAATCATTTTCCGTGAAACAAACGGAGCCTTAGACTCAATTTGGTTAATTCTAAAAGGAAAACAAGAACAAAATTGATTATTTTATTGTGACGCGCAATTATTTTGTAAAAGTTTAGTGATTCAGTTTTTCAATAATAATGCTTTTCATAATTATTTATTTATATATATATATATATATGAAGATACTAAAATATCCTGCCTCTACGTGGCACAAGCAGGACACGTGGCCGAGCTTAGCTGGAGCTCGGAAGACAACCATCTCGATCCCGAGTTTGGAGTATAGCTCGGATCCCGGGTACATATACCCTTTATCTCGTCTCGACCTCCCGAGGAGCTCGAGGTAGCCAGAGACGCTTTCCACCTCGGACATGAAGAGCTCGCAAGGTCCTAAACCCGGGCTACAACATTGAGGCCCCGAGGTCTCCACCCTGGGAAGTAAAGATAGTCAACAAAAGCTGCCGCGTTCAATGCCCACCTGCTACTACGTCATCCCGGGGCCACCTGCTAGCTCCTCATTGAATGAAAGAGTGACTTGCTCTCTAAGTAAAGCTGCTTCTAGAAGATCCATGTCACTTCCAGAGAAGTTCTATCTTCTACATCAATGCAGGTCACGTCCTCATTAAAGCTCATCAATGCAGATTGCGGCTGCCATAAATAGATACATGACTGCCTACCCCAAGTCGACACCTGGCAGACCCACCTGTCCTAAACCAGCATTCTTTTAGTATAAATACAAGGTAATTGCCTTCATTATGACCTAAGTTAAAATTAACACACACAACTACCAAATCTCCAAAATATTCAGTGCATTCACTCTCAAAAGAGCAGCCTGAATCCTTACCGAAGACCATTAACCTTACCATATACTGATTCTCTCACCGGAAGGCTTTAGCTAGATCAACGTCCAGCTCCCTAACGGTGTTTTTTTTCATTTCAGGTATTTACCGGAGGACAAGTCCCACTAACACTTGTGCCTATTGAGAGTCGGGGCATCCTACCTACAGACTAACTGCGTCCGTGAACATCGACATATCACCAGAGCATTTTTTGGCGTAATTAATATATATATATATATATATATATATATATCCGTTGTTTCACGTGAACCAAACAGAGTTGTTAAATATTGACAAGAAAAATGTTTTGTATTTCAGTGATATTTGGATTTATTAAGAAATAAAAATGATATAAATATCAAATTGATCAACATCCTACGAGCTTTTATTCATTAGGTCATCTTACTATTTTATTTTTTTTCTTTTTGTCAACTTCATCATTATATTTCAACTTAGCAGTCACATTAGTCACTCCATCCGTTCCAGGGATTTTGGATGAATAATGTTAATAGAGTTAGCTTTCGTTAGTAATTGAAAAAATAATTAAAAATTATATCTTTATATTTGCAATTTTTTTGATAAAAATTTATGTGTTTATAAGTATCAAATAATGGTAATCGAATCTTTTTCATCATAAGTAATTGTTAAATTCATTTTTATATATTGACTAATTGACATCTTATAAACTTAAATGGCATTGCATGGTCAGTTTGTTGGTCTTTCTATGATTATTTAAAATCATTCTAACTTATTTGAAATCACAATATCATCAGCTAACTTAAGTCTACTGATGACTAATCAGCCAACTTAAGTCTGCTGATGACTGATTCACTTCAATAATTTAGTTGACTGATTCCGCCTTATATAAGTGACTGATAATGACTTAAATATTTTCAAGTTAGTCACTGATAATTGGCATAAGTCAGTCATAATATCCCTGACTTATCTCTTGCGTAAGTCTACTAATCTTCAAACGGAAGCTTCCTTGATAAGCTTCCGTAGGTACACTTTAAATTTGTGTCAGTACATTGCGTGCTTTAAATACAAACATGCTTTATGTTTTATATTTAATATTTTCTGACACACTTTCCGTTCTAAGCTTTGCTTTATATCAATATATATATATATATATATATATATATAATGACAACTGTAATTCTAACACTCTAAAAATAGCAAAATCCTGTCAAAACTCACTTTCTTAAAATAGAACATTATTTATTTTGATAAAAATCCAAACTTTTCCTTGAAAATACCAAAAGATCAATTTAGATTAAAACCCGAGCATTGTCTTGAAAATAACAATTTTCAAATACTTAATTCTTTTTTATTTCAAATTCTTGAACAAACTCTTCATATCTTCCATGCATCTTAATTCAATGAAATACAAATTTTTGTTGCATAATAAATGTTTACAAATAAATCTGGACTCATCGGGCAGTCGAAACATTCCTTGAGCAGCTAAGGTAGTGTTTGGTAACATTTCTGTTTCTTTATTCTATTTCACATGTTTCTATTTTACTTTGTTTCTATTTCAATTTGTTTTTGTTTCTTGAAACATGTCGTGTTTGACAAACATTTCTATTTTCTTTCACAAAGTTAAACTCTTTTTCCAAAATTATTAACACATTACAACTTCATCATATATTATATCCAACTTAAAAGGTGTAGAATAATAATTCACATTTCATTTATTATTAAAAAAATTGTGAATAAAAAATAAAAAATAAAAAATAATATTCATATATACATACATACATACATAGATTCAGGAATTGATTTGATATTCAAAAAGTAAATTAATTAATTCATAGCAACAATATTTAAAGGAGGAATTATAGGTTAACCGTTAATTGATTTCATGACTCTTGTATTGACTTTGAAATGGAGACCCACGACCATTAGCTGCTTGCCTATCATAAATTCATCATCATCATCCTCTTCAAAATCATCTTTTATCATTGTGAGTATAATATTTCCATCGTATGTAGCACCCACCACCAACAAAAACAACTACTGTAGGCGGCTGCCGATGCTACTGTTTGATGTCATGGACACCACTGTTCGAGACCCTTTTTGCCATGATATCCCTCACTTCTTCGGGTCTATATTTTCCATTTGTCCAACTCTATTTTATTATTGTTCAAGTACTCATCATCTTTCAATTACAGTTTCTAGTTTCTGATTATTTAATTTCAGTATTAAACTTTTTATTTATTTTTCTTTTGAAAACCCAATTCTATATATATATATATACACATATATATGTATATATACACATATATGTATATATACACATATATATGTATATATATATATGTATATATATACACATGGAGAAAAAAAGTTAGGGTTGAGAATTTCTCGTGTCAAAGTTCAAAGACCCAACCTAATTGATCTTGGCCCTTCTGTATTTTGAATGAGAAATGTTTCTCTTCTGCGAGAAACAAAATTTTTTATTTCTAGAATTTAGGGAAAAATGAGAAACGTTTTTAGTTTCTCAGAAATAGAAATGGTTGTCAAACACATTTCTATTTCTATTTTTCACCAAAAATTAGAAACAGAAACAAAAAATGTGAAATAGAAATGATTAACAAACAAGCCCTAACGAACTACAAAAACCTGGTTTGTACAAGTAGTATAAATAGGGTACATCCGATCTAATGAAGAGTACTTGAACAAATTCGACAGCAAGAAACTGCTGCAAATTCGACCCCATATTTAGTTTAAGAACACCAACCCAACAAAGCTGCAATTGGGACAAATAAAGAGTGTCAGTTATTCACAACTTATTTTTTTCTACGAATTCTCATCACATTGCTGCGAGCAATTGATCTTAGTTACTACTTAGCAGAGTTAAGCTTGTTGGATTATAGTTGTCTCAAGTTTTGCCTTCTTTTATAGCTGCATCTGTTATCTTTCTTTCGAGATTCACAATCGCTCCAAAACCCCATCCTTGGGTAAGGATCTTTCTAGTTTCAGAATGAAAAGAAATTAAAGGTCATGCCTACCTCTTCTGAGATAGCTCAAAGGTCGAGGAGAGTTGTTCGCCCATTTTGAATCCAACATCTACAAATCATTTAATGCAAAGTCAAAAGCTTCTAACGGCCACAAACTTAGCTCTGCCTATATAAAGCCTCAGAAACAACGAAGAACTCTCTCCACTCTCCATCCAATAACATCTGAAGCTCTTAAGCATTCAAAGCATTTATAACACTTCAAGAATCCTTGAAGCTTCTTCATTAAAGAGTAATTTATTTAGGGCACTTATTGTTTTATTCTATTCACTTTGTATTTGCCTTTATTAGTTCAATCATTGTATTGAATCCCTTCTAACTACTTAGTTTTTGAGGGATCATTGATTGTAACACACGAGATTGATTAGTTCCCTGTTGAACATTCAATCTCCATATTCTTTGGTCTTGTTGTACACTGATCGATTAGTGATCATTTATGATTATTAATATTAGTGCACTTCAAAATCCAAGTTTGACCAACTTGGTAGTGAACGTAACAGTCTTCATACTGTGAACCACTCTACATCTCGTGTTCATCTTACTTTCATTACTTGTGTTATTTTAACCAACTGATCAAAGCTTTAAGCATTGCCAAATTACTTAAAGCCTTAATCAGTCAAGAAAAAAAAAAGCCACTTGTTTATCAGTTGATTCTTTACAACCAACTGATTATCTTCATTAATAGTTGGCTGATTTTATAAGAACCCATTTACTGCTTCTAAAGTTTTAAAAAGGTTTTTAAACTTCATAAAAGAATTTTATAAGGTTATTCACCCCCTCTCTAGCCTTATCAGTTGCCTAAGTGGACCTACAGAGTTGATATCCAAGACAAAGAAAGTAACCTCTTTTGTTCTAGTCAACTGTCATTCCCCTTGGATCACTTTCAAAGTAACTATACCTATCGTCGCTACCTTGTGCCCCCATAAATCCCTCCAACTATACTCGACTTGGGGTTAGGTGGACGTCTCGTAGCCCGAAGGCCAAAAAACATTTATAGAACAAAATGCATCTGCTGCCCATTTCTTCGCTCGAACATTTATAGAAAACATTTATAGAAAATGTTCAAAACTGAACTTGGTCTCCACCCTGGAACAAAATGTTGAACATTTTCTCCCTTGTTTTTGGAAGGTGAAGACCAAGTTCAATTTTGAGGGCATCTGGAGCTATGCCTCCCTATAAGCACATTGCTACAGCATGCTCGGACAAGTTGTCTCGAGCACCTTTTAAAACTTGGACAAGTAATTTGTGACGCCCCGACCCGGATTCCAATACGAAATCCCAAGGTCGACGCGCCAAAACAACATGCAAATAACAATGACAAATACTAAAAACACGTGGTGCAACAATCCGTGCTTACCATAAAACCATATTAACAAAAACTTTGATAAAATAAAATCAATCATCGGCGACGTTACAGCCGGAACCCAACTAATAAAGCACAAGTATAAGTTTTGAAGAAAATCATTAATAACACCAACTACCTCGGCCACAACATGCCGGAAACAACTGTACATAAACCACAAGCTACGACATGCTTGGGAAAATAACCGAGTTAAATATGAAACAGAGTATACGAGCTCGACATACACGTGTCGACTACCCAAAAGAATAATAAGTACAATTAATGTATCAATACTACCCAAAGTAAAGTCTACATGACTTTACTTAACCAATCGTCCTCACCAAAAGAATTGTTACCACTAATAACAAAAGAGCTCCAGGTAAACGAAGCAAAAGACCACCTGCGAGCTAGCGAAAAATACTATCCGGCCTCACCGCGAACTCCCTGCTTGGCTCGGATCTAAGGAAAACAATTAAACAACAAACGGGGTGAGTCGAAACTCAATAAGTTACTAAATGCAACTACATGTCATGGCATAATGCTCAACTGGTAATCGTAACATGGTAATACATTTGTATATATCACAATCAAACATGTAAAATTTCGTATGTATCACACGTAGCACTTTGATATTCACATAAGTACTCGTAATAAACCACATTATAAAGGATATGATATCTCTTTGTCCATTCTTTGCGTTGCTCCTGCAATACACAAAATAACTAAATGTGCCTCGATACTCGTGTGTGTAGTATCGACGTCCCCGATTAATACCATCGAGTTCAATCTAGTAAACCAAAGCCATGCGTATTGCTACAACAATGGGGCTACTTCTCAACTGTGGCCAACAGAAGAGGGGTGTGTTAAACTCCGGTACGGCGACTTATGGCGATCACAAACGTTAATTTGTGAAGACCATAGGTCGTTCTACCTTACTCAACCAACGACGCCAGCTGGACTTACACAATGCACAAATAGATGTTCTTATTCATCTAGTGCAAATAACCATTAAGTTCAAAAGTAGTGAACTTGACAAATGACAAGTAGATTATTCTATTCTACCACCAATCATCATTCAATACATATGTAAGAATTCTATTCAACACATTAGAGCCGTTCACAAGTCTCTACTTTAACAGTACCAAAAATACGGAGGACTAGAATCTCGATTAATCGAACTCTAAACCTCGTAGTAATTTAATATGTTGTTCGGGGAGTCATAATCTTCCCTAAAATCAACTTCTCGGAGTCATTACTAAAGTTCACAAAATTAGGGTTTCAATGCTAAATGCAAGATTACCCAATTTCAAGTCTCAAGTTCTTTATTTGTTCAAATCCTAAGATTTATGTTCAAACCCTAGCTCATTACACATCATCAACCCATAAACATATCACAAGTACAATGTACCCATCTCAACCTAGAGATTTGTACATAAAAACAACATCCATAGCAAATCATACAAGATCAAAGATGAACTAGCATACTATAAAGCTTAAAGCATGAAAAGGGGGTTTAGTAACTTACCTAGTGACAAAAATCAAAGCAACTAAAATGAAATCAAAGCCTCCCAAGATGATCTCCTAGTCCTTAGCAACACAATGGTGGTCTCGGATCGAAGATCGGATGGCTAGATCTTTGGGAACTCACACACACACACACACACACACACACACTAATCTCACCAAATATCTCACACACACACACTTTGGAGTTCAATGGAGGAAATGGGAGGGAAGAGTGAGAGAAATGAAGTCTCTCTCCTCACTTAAATGACCCAAAAATCTGATTTGGGTTGGGTGGTGACGTGGCTCAAGGAGAGCCACACAATGGTTTAAGTTTTTGGGTGAAATGTGATTTTTTAGAAAACAGAGTTTTAATTCTGCCCGACTTGCACGGCCGCGTCAAGAAAGTCGCACGGCCGTGCCAAGGAAGGCTGCACGGCCGTGCCAAACTTTCTGGAAAAGTCTGACCACTCTTGCACGGCCGTGCCAAGGAAAGGCACACGGCCGTGCCAAACTTTCTGTCCAGCCACACTTCTATTTTACTCTATTTCTTTGGTTTGAACACTTGGCCACTCCTAGGTGTGATTACACAACACTTATAACACATCTTATAGACATCATGAACCATAACAATCAATTTAACAAGGCATAAATAATCTAACAATTCTTATAAACATGAAACTAAAATATAAATTTAAGTATAACCCAACTAACATGCTAATAAAATAGTTTAACACATAAGTCACACATAGAATAAGTAAATCATGCATAAGAGGATTCAGGGTGTTACATAATTTTTGGTGGATTCTTCAGCTCACTGTCAAATACCGCAGAAATCAGACTCATCCTTAGGAAAGGAACCTGTGGTGGAGAAATTAGTCAAAAAAGCCTTTTTGAATTCAAAACAGTAGTCGATCGAGTTCTTTTCAAGGTTCTTAAACCACTTTAATGACTTGCCTTGAAGAGTGCTTGCAAAGGCTTTGCACCATACCTCCTCCTCGGTGGTGATGATTCCTATGTGTACCTCAAACCCAATGATGTGGTCCTTGGAATTGGTCTTCCACGAATACTTATCAAAAGATTAGAACTTTAAGCGTGGTTTGAAGTAGCTTCCTATTTACACATTGTGAATGGGTCATCCTTGTTTCTACCTTCACATCCATCCTACTCATCTCCAGGGCGTCCAGCGTCTTTTTCAATTTCTCATATTTCCTGTTGACCCCAGGTAGGCGAATCTGCACCTTAAGCTTAGGTCGAAGAGCTTGGTCATTGGCCCGGAACCGTTTGTGTGAGGTCATCTCAGAGGAAACAATGTGTGCTTTATAGTACTTTTTTAGCGAGGGCAATCGTGATCATACACCTTGGCTTCTTGCTACTTTTTTTTTGGCCTGCCAAGCTCTAACTCCCCCTGTTCACTCCTGGTTCTTTCTTACGACCTTATTAGACAGAGATCTTTAACACGAGATCCCGCAGGAGTACACACTGACTGTTTGGTCTGCGCCATTGGATTTAGGCCTAAGCCTTTCACGTACGCTTGTCCTGGGTAGTTTTCTCATACATCTCCCATGGAATCCTCTACTTCCCTCCTTCTGACTTTGGAGTTCTCGGGAACCAAGATTTTAATTGGCACAGGCTGCTCGAGGAGCTCAGCTTGACTCCTACTCCTTTACTAAAGTTGAGTGAGGTGCTCAGCTTGACTCCTCAGGTGTTTGTGCTTTTCCATTGAGTCATTTGTTACCTGTCTCCTTCCGCAGTCATTTTCACAATTTCTAAGTTACCATTTCCACATTCTTTCTTGTCTTGGGAGGAGACATCCGTGAAATGACCATCTTATCAAGTCTCCAAGCAAAGCGAACAGTTAGTGTTTTTCCTTTTCCCTTCGCCACCCGAGCTTAATTCCTCGCGATACACTAGGTGTGAGTATTTTTGGTCGGTGGCAACATAGGTGTCTCTCCCACTTAAGGGAGCCAGCTCTCTTTAATCATGTCCATTCTCAGTCTTTGAGTGCGAATAATAGAGAGGTTAAAAGCTTTTCGTTCTAAGGAACCAAGCCAAACTGATCACGCCAAAATTGTGATCTCGTCGAAATGTAGTTAACTAATGGTGTTGAGCGGATATCTGGCTTGATCTTGTCTTAAAAATAAGATGAACACAATATGAATGGAGTCGAGAATTGTTTAGACTCAAACCCTCCAGCGTGAGAATGATATTGATAGCTAGAAAATATCCTTAGACAGCCTTGGACTAGTTAGATAGTGAACGAACTAGGAGACTATTAAATAAGAGAGATAAAGAAGGGAGTAAAATGCAGTAGAACAATGAATGTAGAGGGAGAGATTGGGAGTATAGAGGAATAAAAAACTTACCCAGCCTAGAATGCCTGGAGGGATTGAGGGCGAAAGAGAGAAAAGCTATTAGACTCGCTAGTGGACAAGTTATGTCTTAATTTCCTCTGTCAAGTACACTGTTCACTCGAAATTATTTGAAAGCTATTATTTGAAAGCTATTGTTTAGAAAAATCTTATCTCTAAAAATTCTCCCTTGGCCGTGCGACATCCCTAGCCCTAATTAGGGTTTCCTCTTGGCGGCTGCCATGGCAGCTCAGCCTGTTGCAGACCCGCCACCAGTAGACTCTCCTTCGGCTCCTAAATCTTTCGCTTCTGCCCTACTCGCCAACGCTCCATCTACAAACAATGTTCCCCCCATTAAACCCTCAATGTACAAGGGTGAGCCAGCACTTGTTCTTTCGGATGATATAACAGACTGTTTATCTAGACCTTTTAAGTTTGCCCTTATCGGAAAATTCTCGCATGGACGTCCTTCTATGGAAGCCACCAAGCGCCACTTCCAAACGTTTGGTTTGAAGGCTGCTGTCTCAATCGGACATCTTGATGCAAAGCATATTCTTATACAAGCAAATCATGAAGCCGACTTTCAAAGGTTGTGGATCAAGGACCAATGGTACCTTGGCAAGTTTCCTATGCGAGTTTTCAAATGGACGCCGGATTTTCGCCCGGACATTGAGAGCCCTATTGTTCCGGTATGGTTCTCTCTCCCAGGTTTACCACTTTATTTGTTTCATAAATCTCCTCTATTCTCCATTGGTGCCATGCTTGGGAAGCCATTGCTCATTGACAATCCCACAGCAGCTTTAACACGTCCTAGCGTGGCTCGTATTTGTATTGAAGTAGATATCACTAAGCCTATCCCCGAGCGTGTTTGGATAGTCGGAGGCTCAAAATACCATGGTTTCTGGCAGCCTATTCAGGCTGAAAGGCTCCCGAAATATTGCTCGCACTGTTTGAGACAAGGCCACGACATTGATTCTTGTAAGATTAAAAATCCCCCACTGATTACACAAAAGGCCAAACCTGTTCCAAAGCTTACTCAGTGGATTCCTAAGCAAAATAATGGACCTTCGGATGTTTTACTTGACACGGAAGATAAGGTGAAGAATAATCCTGATGCTGACTTAAACAATAATATTCTGGGTGATGTTACTCCCGATCACGTTCAGCCTATCCTAGATGCAGGACTCACGCTAGAAGTAAACCAACTTAACACTACGGTGGGAAGACTTGATGACACGCAGCAGACTAAATCCCCTACTAGAAATGAGCATCTCACTCCTGTTATTCACAAAGATGACTCCCCTCTTATGAGTTCAAATGTCGCAGCAGCAGCAGTTTCTAATAGCCAGTCGGGTTCTCCTGTTTTATCAAATTTACATAATAATCAGCCTATTCCCGCTTCTTCCAATCGGTTCGCAGTTTTAAATGTGTTGGAGGAAGATGAGGATGATGATATGGGTGGATTCTCTTCTCTGACCCTTTAAATCTGGAACTACCTTCCCTTGTTAGACAGAAAAAGCCAACAAGAATCCTTCCGTCTGATCGTGTGACAAGATCGCAGGCCAACAAGCTCTCTTCTGATATCCCTTCTCACATTTCTCATGGATGTTAAGGTCCTTTATTGGAATGTTCGGGGTATAGGGAATGACCCTACTATCTCTCGTTTAAAGCAGCTTATCCGTATCCATAAAATTTCGATGATTGCTATTTTTGAGCCTATGCTTGCTTTGGAGAAAGTTGCTCTTATCACTGTAAGTTTAATTTCGTGTTCTCTTTCTCTAACACTCAAAGTTCCATTTGGGTTTTTATTAAGTCTTGTTTCTCTTGTCATTTAATTCAAGAATCTTCTCAGCATGTTACTCTTCAGATTCAACATTTTTCTTGGCCTGTTTTCACCCATTTCTCTTGTGTTTATGCGAGATGCAATTCGCGTGACCGGCAAGATTTATGGGAGGATCTTATTCAGCTTTCTTCACGATTTCCTGATGTTCCTTGGATTCTAGGAGGTGATTTCAATATTATTCTTCAGCCATTCGAGAAATCTGGGGGTAATGGCTGGGATAGAGAGGGAGCTCTTGATTTCCATGCCTGTCTATCCGCGGCCGGTTTAACAGATCTAGGCTTTTCTGGAAGTGATTTTACTTGGTGGAACAAACGTGAAGGCTCTTCCACCATTCATCAGAGAATTGATAGGGCTCTTTGTAATACCAGTTGGCTGGATCATTTCCAAAGTACCTCTGTGCAACACCTTAACAGAACTTGTTCGGATCACTCTCCTGTTCTCATTTCCATATCTCGGGCTAGTGCTGCCAGACCAGTTGCTTTTCGGTTTCTGAATATCTGGATTACTCATGGCTCTTTTAAGGAGCAAGTTCAGTCCGCTTGGGATTTGCCGGTAGTTGGGTCTCCTATGGTTCGTTTCTCTCGTAAGCTGCGTAATACCAAGATTGCCCTTAAAAACTGGAATAAAACCACTTTTGGTAATATTTTTGTCAATCTTCGAAATGCTGAGGAGGAGGTTTTGGAAAAAGAATTACTCTTTGAGCTCAATAATTCTGATGATAATAGAACCAATCTCATGGAAGCTCAAGCCCGGTACCGTATTTTTCTGTCTCGTGAGGAAGCTTATTGGAAACAAAAGTCGCATCTCAAATGGCTTAAGGAGGGGCAAGGTAACTCTAAATTATTTCACGCTTCTGTTAAACAGACTCAGCGCCGTCTTCACATTCATTCTATTCAAGATGGGAAGGGAAATCTTTTAAATACCGACCAGGCTATTAAACAAGCTGCTGTTGAGTTTTTTCAAAATCAGCTGCAATCAGAAGGTCCGTTGGATGACTATGCTTTGGATATGATCCCTAATCTGATTTCAGATGAATGGAATTCTCTTCTTATTTCTCCTCCTCTACCTTCGGAAATTCTTACAGCTGTCAAAAATTTGGGAGGGGATAGCGCTGCTGGCCCGGATGGTTTTACTGGGAGATTTTACTCTTCCTGCTGGGATATTATTGGTAATGATTTCTGTGAGGCAATTCTTGAATTCTTTTCTAGTTTCTCTCTTCCTAAAACCTGGTCTAGTACTTTGATTGCTTTGATTCCTAAAGTTGATAGACCCTCCTCCTTCAAGGATCTCCGCCCGATCAGTTTGTGCAATTTCTGCAATAAGGTTATATCTAAGATCCTGTCTTCAAGGCTCTCCACTATCCTCCCTTCTATCATTTCAGACAACCAGAGTGCTTTTACTAAAGGGCGTTTGATCCAGGATAATATCTTGTTGGCTCAGGAAATGATGAGACATTTGGGTAAAAGATCACAGCTCGAATATTGTTCTCAAGCTTGACATGGCCAAAGCGTTTGATCGTATCTCTTGGGTTTTTTTAACTAAAGTTCTCCGGAAATTTGGCTTTCATGAGATTTTCATAGACCTTATTTGGCGGCTTTTATCCGACAACTGGTTCTCTGTCTTGATTAATGGGGATCCTACGGGGTTCTTTCACTCCACTCGAGGCTTGCGCCAAGGTGATCCTCTATCTCCGAGCCTCTTTATTATTGCGGCTGAGGTGTTTAGTCGGAGTATTGCTAGGCTCCATTCTCAATTGCCTGGTGTGGTTTATTCGACAATTAGTGGCTGCCCCATTGTTTCTCATTTGGCGTTTGCTGATGACATAGTCATTTTTTGTAATGGCGGAAAAAACTCTTTGTTAAAGCATAAACAGCTTATCTATAATTATGAGAGGATGTCAGGTCAGCTGATCAACGCGGGCAAGAGCTCCTTCTATGTTCATCCTAATATTTCCCGATAGGTCTCGTGCCATTGCTTCTATTTTGGGCTTTGGGTCGCTCCCTATCATTTATCTTGGTTGCCCTCTATATTTTGGTCGAAAACAAGACTTTGATAGCCTGATTTTAAAACTTGAATAAAATTTCTTCATGGATGAGTCCTTTTAAATCCACAGGCGTCTTACTCTCATCAAACATGTGCTGCACTCCATCACTACTTATCAAATTGCTTCTTTGGATCCTCCCGTTTCGGTGGTTTCATCTATTGAGCGAATCCTGGCTAATTTTTTCTGGGGCCGTCTTGACGAAAAAAATAAAAGTCATTGGATTTCTTGGAAGACATGTTGTCAGCCTACGTCGGAGGGAGGCATTGGTATTTCTTCTTTATCGAATATTATTCAAGCCTATGGTATTAAGCTTTGGTGGCGATTTAGAACTCAGCTCAATTTGTGGTCCAAGTTCATGCGGGCCAAATATTGTGCTAACTCACATCCCTCTTTAGCTCTCTCTAAAGGTTCTCACGTGTGGTTGCGTCTGATTAAGGCTAGACTGATTTCGAGCCTCAAATTTTCTGGATCATTGGCAAAGGAGATTGTTCTATTTGGTATGACAACCGGCTTAGAGGTCATCATATCCTTCGGCCTCCTCGGATTGCCCTTTAGCCGCCGTTAAAGACATATTCCAGGGCGCCCATTCTGTTAATCATGCCGTTTCCCGAGTTGCCGCTGTTACTGCCGCTGTTTTGCCGAGTTCCGCCTTCACTCTATTATCGAGCAGCGCATCTCAATTGCTGAATCGATGATCAACCGTCCGGGCTCTTTCCTCATCGGGATCTTTCTCTATCTCCTCGCCTCTTTCCCTCGTGAAGCCAAAGAACCCTACTTTGATGTCTGCTCATTTTATTTGGCATCCTTTTCTTCCTAAACAGATAAGTATTTTCCATTGGAAGTTAAACCGCAAGAAATTGCCTTTGGATGAAGGCCTTTGGAGTAAAGGTTTTGCTCTCGCTTCTAACTGCTCTTGCTGTGACTCAGGAAATATTGAAACCTTTGATCATGTGTTTCTATTAAGCCGTGTTGCTGCTGAAGTTTGGAATCACTTTAATTCAGCTTATGGTATTAATTCCATTTCCACCTCGATCCCCCAGCATTGTTTTTCTTGGTGGCAACAAAGTTCCTTGACTTGCTCTATTCTTCCTTCCATTATTTTGTGGAATCTTTGGAAATTCAGAAATAAAGCGGTCTTCGATAGCTCCAGGCTTCCTGTTATGAGGATAATTCAAGCTATCAAGCAAGAATTTTCTGTTATTTTACAGGCTAAAGGTTTGCATGTCTCCGAGAGAAATGGTTGTTTGAAAATCCAAAAAAATCGTATCAAAGAAGTTATTATTCAACAGGTTTTTTGGAGTAAGCCTCCTTTTGATGGGCTCAAACTCAACTCCGATGGTGCTAGTAGGGGGAATCCGGGCTGTAGTGGTGGAGGAGGTATTGTTCGTGATAGTTCGGGTCAAATTCTTTACGCTTATTCTCGGTTCTATGGATCCTGCTCTAATACGGAAGCTGAAATTCGAGCGCTGCATTACGGTGTTATATGGCTTTCGGACCAAGGTTTTTTTGATGTTATTATCGAGATGGATTCTAAAGTCATCTATGATTGCCTTGTCTCGGGTCATTCTCCCCCTTGGAAGTTTGCTTACTTCTTTCGAGATCTTCTTACCATTCAGGCTGCTCACCGTTTCACTTTCAAGCATTGCTTTCGTGAAGCCAACAAAGTTGCTGATAGTTTGGCTAACTTAGCTTGTGACTCTCGTGAAGATTCTGATTTTTCCTCCTTGCAGGCTTTGCCAAGGTTTATTCGTGGTCTTCTGATGCTGGATGCTAATGATACTCCGCATATTAGAGTTTCTTAATTTTGCTGTTTCTTATTGTATTTCCTTTTCGAGGTCAGGCTCCTCCGTCCTCCCATTTATAAGGGCCAGGCTGGTTGTCCCCCTCAAGTTTGTATTATTTTTAATTATTAATAAAATCTAGCAGGGTGCCGCCCCTGTTTCCTTAAAAAAAAAAAAAAAAAAAGTACATTGTTCACTCGCAGCGAATTAGTAATAAGTACCTTGTGACACCCGAAAATAGGTGGGGCGCTCCATATCTTGTGCCAGGGAGTCAGCAGGGTTGGTGTACGTGGGATGGCGCCCTGCACGTCTTATTTAGTCAAAGAGTTGTGTCCACTTAGTCAATCCTTTTAAGCTCGAGGTATACTCCAACTAAAATGGTTTTGGTCGTAGGTTGGTACAGCGACCTTGTCTTTTTGTACTCAATGTCTTGTTGAGGTCAATTTTTAAGGTGAGTCGGCCTCTTGGAGGTCGACCACCGGGTGACTACTATTAAGATCGACTTCCTATGTGTGACCACTTGAAATCCCAGTGGGCCCATGGTGATTAGGACACATTATGTAAGGTCCTATCATGCTTCTTTAGTATTTTTATCTTTTTTTTTCTCCTTATAATTTTTATTTTCTTAGCCTTATACGGATTTGGGCAATAGGAGTTTAGACCGATTAGAGAGAGATTCAGTGTGTGACATCTCTTTTCCACCGAGTCTCCATTTCTGACACAAACTCGATAGCTCTGAGTTAACTTAGTGGGATTGCATCGCCGTGGCTCTCACCGAAAATTACAAAAACTATAAGGCCCCGATCCAACTTCTTTCCCATTTCGCTTATCTTCACTTCGTACCGGCTTAGAAACCCTTGGAATACAAGATAGAACCTTTAACCTTTGACGTATAAGAGATATGTCACGCTTTCTAAGCGCGACGTGTTAAGTCGCGACCCTTGATGATTGATTCACGAGAGCGTAGTCATGCTTGATAAGCGTGACTTGTTAGTCTTTCACGCGGTTGATTTGGGCCGGACCGATGTTAGATTGCGTCATAATTTTGTATTCGTTTAAGGCCTCCCTCAATAACGAATCGCGTGTGTATACATTTGCATATCCTTTACATTAATGTGACCTTGCATTGGTTTAGAAACGCTCACGAATGACAAGTATGTTGATCTCATCGTTAACTCATATGTTGAGTTTATTCGAGTATCATTTTGCGTGTTTATCTTCGCGTACGATTGAGACTTGTGTTGTTCATCAATTAAGCCTTATTGGGGGATGATTTAGTTGAGTTTTGAGTGTTCTTTAACCTTGGTTTGATGTTAGAATCAACCTAGGATGACTTAGAGACATTTCGGGATCAAACGAGGACATTTTCGAAAAATTTGCCCTGTGCCTTAGCTCTATGCGGCCGCACAATGCGAGCTCGCATAGAAAAACCCATTTTCTGGAAACAATGCAGCTGCCTTATGCATTTGCATAGGTGCATGCCCTATTTCATTTGGTTTTGTTGTCTCTTAGGTTTTAATGTTTTTAAATAGTTTAAAATGCTCAAACAAGCCGAGAATCGAACCAAAACATTACCCCCTGGTTTAAAAAAGAAAAGACTCTCTGTTTCTCTCATTTTTTGTCCAAAACCAGATGTGAAAAGAGAGAGAGAAAGAAGAGAGAAAAATCGCGATATCTTGAGCATCCGAATTTGGATCGACGATCCGTCTTCTCTGCAGCATAGAGGGCGACGAAGGGATCATTTCTAGCCAAAGAAATTCCCTGATCTGTTGATGAATCATGGATCTATCACTCATCTCCCACATTTTTAGAGAGAGAAAGTGGGTTTTAAGAGAGAAAAGCTCAAATCAAACACGGATCAAGCTTGGGTTTGACGTTTGGGCTTCGTAGCGGCGTAGAGATCATCAAGAAGAGTTTTACCACCCAAGCTACTTCAGTTTCATGGTGGATTTGCAGTAAATGGTAAGTTACTATTCTTTTTCTTAATTTTTAAGCATCGTTGTGTATAATCATGATGTTCGCATGCTATACTTGTTTTAATTGATTTGTTAGCATGCTATGTGTTAGGTATTGATGATGTATCATTAATTTCATTGTCTCCGAGTATTAGAGACTCGTCGAGGTTGTTGTTGCATATGTTGTTGTTTTTGTTATTAGTCTCTGAGTATTAGAGAGTCGTTGAGGTGTGTTGTTGTTGTTGGTTTTGTTTTGTTAGTATTCGAGTATTAGAGACTCGTTGAGGTGTGTTGTTGTTGTTAAACTTCGAATACTAGTAACTCGTTAAGATTATGTAAGTTGTTGCTCGCGATGAGATTTGCTAAATTGTTATGGGTAGTAGACACACTGAATATTGGGTATTGTGATTGATGTGGTTAATTAGAGATGATACTACGATTTGTCCCGATGTTTCGAATATTAGTAACGACCCTAGCGGGGTCAATAGGATATAAAGAATTATAATGAATCTCTATACAAAGTATATACTAGTCGTGACTAACTCTGGCGGAGTCGAATAGGATGTAATGAACAAACATCGAATAATGCGATAAATTTAGTAATGGCTGTAATCAACTCTACGAGTTGAGTAATGGGTAGTATAAATCACTACAATTTGTATTTTAATCTCCTACGATGTGGGATGACGGATTGATGAGGTTATGATTCAGTAAAACTTGACCTTGGTTGACTTAGTCAAACATTAGTTGACTACGAGTTACGTTGAATCGTTGAGTTATGCCTTATGTCTAAACAAGGGTTAATTGAACACATTTTCCTTTTTATTAGAGTTATCGAAAATTCACGCCCTTAGTGTGTGACGTTAGTAGTGAGACGTATAGTCTCAATCGTCGGATGACGAGTTGTTTGTATCATATGTATTAGTGACATACATTGGTTATCGTTCCAATACGAACAATGTGACTTATAATAAGTCATGATATACATAGTACATGACGAAAATGATATATGATAGTTCATCATGAAATGGAGTGTATTGTGGGGTTATAGGATACTGTAGAGATCCTAAGTTGAGCATAGTAGTTACGCATTGGTTAATAATTGTAAATACGAGTAGACTTACGTATGTTGAGGTTATGAAGTATGCATTAGAAGACTTAGATGAGTTGGTGTACATGTAATAACCATGTTACCTTAATCGAGAATAGGCATGTATAGCCTATTCTCGATCAAGGTAACATGTTCATTACATGTACACCAATTCATCTAAGTCCGCTAATGTTAGACTTCATAACCTGTGCTCTAACTCTATAGCTGAAATTCATGCTTTGTTTCGCGGAGTTTGCTGGCTTGCTAGTCAGAGATTGCAGAATGCTATTATTGAAATGGACTCCGCTTTCATATTTGGCTGTCTCACGAAGAACCACTATCCGCCCTAGAAACGCGCTTATTTTATTCGTGGAATTCTTGCCCTACATAAAGTTCATAATTTTTCTTTTCGGCAATACTTTAGAGAAACAAATATGGTGGCAGATGATTTTGATAATTTAGCAATGGATACTGAGACCGATTCTGTTTTTGACTCTTTGGAAGGGCCCCTTCGATCAATTAGAGAAGATATCTGTTTGGATGCTGCTAGCACTCCTAGGCTCCGTATTACTTAGCTTTGTTGTTATGTCTGCTAGTTATTTAGTTTTGAGTTTTAATCTCTTGTATTTAAGCCCTCTATCTTTTGTCTTGAGGTAAGGCTCCTCTGTCCCCCTATTATAAGTGTAATGCTGGTTGTCCCCCTCCCTCTTTTTTCTTCTTATTAATATAATAAGGGTGCCTCCCGGTTTCCTTAAAAAAAAAAAAAGAAGGTATGTATAGCCTACTCTTGTTATGGATATGTGTTCCACCTTGTGGACACCGTTTGATAGTTGTTTACATAGTAGGAATACCCTACCTACGATTGTGATTATTAGTGTATCTAGCTATCGCCGATACCATCGGATTGTTGAGTTATACAATAGGCCTACTTTGCCTATTGTTTTGATTTGGTTATGTGTTTAGTGATTACGGACACTGTGTGATTGTTCTAGTATGTGATAGGACAATCATCCTACTTTGATGATTGATTGTGTGTTTAGTATTTACAAACACCTTGAGTTGATTTGGGTATGTGATTCAATAGAACACATCATGATTTGTATGGTTTAGTTGTGATCTAATACAGACACTGTTAGGAATATGCCTGTGAAACAGCTGATATATATGTATGCATATTCCAACACAGTGATTTGCTTGTTCCCATTACAACGCATGTTTCACAAGTGGCTAAAAGGGCTGCGTACCGGTTAGTGTGGCAGCTTGTTGAAACAATGCATAGGTCATTAGACTAGGAAGTCTTTGTACATATCCGAGTCTTTGTCCTACCAAAGTGATGACAAACTTCTATATGGATTAGCTCTTCATGCGCCAGCGGACATGACCATCAGCAATGTCTCATCAGCAGACATTCCTACCAGCCATGTTTCATCAGCATTCTTTACACCAGCAGTATTATATCGGCAGATCTCAGTATCAGCTAAGCTCTTCATCAGAACAACTGCAGAGAAGCTGATTGTTTAAGAGGAACATCGGTCGTTGCTCAAAACGCTACAAGTCAAAATAGATCCGTTACAAGATCTTTCTGACAAGCCCAAGATACGCATCGATGTCTGCGCTTTCACTATTACTCAAAAGACATTTCCTCTTTTGTGTATTGGTTCCAGTCTCCAAGGCTACATTCTATTAAAGGCCAAACACAGTGTGCTACATCCCAGGCATGCATGACAAGTCCAATTCTGTCAGCCTGATTCACGGACAAACTTCAAGACAAAAGCTTAACGCGGACAAACTTCAAGACAAAAGCTTAACGGAAGGTCTTTGCCCAACAGTTTGAACGACGCACTCCGATGCATTAATTGTTCTAATTTCTAACGGGCAGAAACTCATTCAAAGCTCCAACGAATCCTTCATCTTCTCCAACCTATATAAGAAGACTCTCATTCTCACATCAAAAATACCTGTGTGTGCATAAGAAAGGTGTTGGTGGTTGAAATCGTTCCTCATTTTCTCAATCTGAAACCACACCCAAAAGAGTGAGAAAACACAAGTGTAAGAACAAAACACTTTGTGAGAGAGAAAACAGAAATTCCAAAAGGCTAAGAAGTTTCGCTTGATCAAAAAATTAGTTTTTGATTTGAGTTCTTTCTTCCTTCGAAAGACTTAGTCTCTTCAGTTGCTGTACTTCAAATCCACAGCAAGAGACCAAGCATCCTGCAAGTCATTGAAGACTGAAGAAACAGAGCCTAATAATCCACATTGCATTCATATCGGCAGACTTATACTACATTATAAGGGCTGTCGATTGTGCAAAAAGTTTTCTTCACTTTTGGCCGAGTGCTCAGCACTCAGTTGTTCAAATACCAACTATTTGAACAACGCCTAATATTCTCTTCTCACATCCCTCTAACTCTAGCACTTCTCTTGTCCACCTTCCTAGGGGATTAGGAACTGCTAAGGTTAGAGTTCTAGTAATGAGTCTTCCCGGCTTCCCTTTTGACTTTCCTGCTACCCCCGAGGAGATTGTTAGGTTAGAGAGTCTAGGTTGATGTACTAAGCATGTTTGTCTTTGAGCAAACCTCTGCTGAATTTTAATATAAATTATATTTTATTACATTCAGCCTTTACTTATCTTTCCTGTAATATTTGATATATTTTGTGCAATCTGGTTGTGGAAAGTAATTGATGCATCTAATACAAGATTTTAGTTAACTGTTATGATGAACTTGTACACATTTGCTTACAGTTGCTTCAATCTTGTCTGCTATACTTATGCTGCAAATTCTTCCGCTGCTCAAACTCTTTTTTACCAGCTAAGTATAACAATACCTTCCTATTATCTATTCTTCAAGACTGCTGATGTACATCGTCTGATACAACTATATCGGCTGTGTTGCTTGAGCTAGGAAGATGACCTATTCATGTTAATTATTTCATCCATGTTTTTCAACATATAGATTAAAATAGGATGAAATTTTTAATAAAGGTAATATAGGCTATTCACCCCCCCTCTAGCCTATATTCTGAGCACATCACCATGGACCTAATAGACACACATGATTTGTTTAGCATAATGAGTAAATATATACTTGTGTACAGCAGCAGCAGCACAAAACAATCATCTATTATGGTTTATTGGAGCAATAAGGTCGGAAGTGTTTGTTTAGGATTCAAAGATGTACCTTGTTGCATCTTAGCCTAGATTTGCTTGAATCCATAACCTAAGTCTAAGACAAGGTGACTAATGGGCCTGCGTGTCTGTTAGTGTGGCAACTTGTACTTAGGCATAGCTTGAATAGCTTAGGGTTGCTATTTGTAAATTACCTTGAAGAAGATAGCCTGTAGGATATCGGCCATCCTCTATGCATCCGAAGTGTGCATCGCGAGTCCTTCAAGATATCGGACAAGTTCATCTAAGCCAAGCCTCATCAGCTAAGTTGAAGACCCCAAGATCGTCCGATATAGAACTGCCGAAGACATGTCCTGATTTGAAGCTTTCGTTGACTTCAATGCAACGTTAACCTGCAAAACGCATTCAATGAAGCTTTCCATTCTTGGCATACAACTCAGAAAAGGACATTCTGCCTGCAAACACAGTCTACCTATTTTTGGCAAAGTGTCGAGACGACGTAACTGCGAACCGCCTATCGTTAACAACACCATTAGAGCATTAATGCTCTTAAATTCAAATTGAGCAACTCATGAAGATCTCCAACGGCTCCAAGGTCCTCCCTGCATATAAAAGGAGACTTCATGGCAGCATTCAACACACTTCAACTACTACAACTCTGAATATTCTTCATCTTCTTCAAGTGCATTAAAGCTTAAACGTCCTATCTGTATACATACATTGAAGAGCTTCATACTTAGACTTCTAGTCCATTAAAAGCTCTTCATTGATTGCAACACCTAGCTTTTCATAGCTCACGAGAATTGTATCTTATTGATATCAATTCTCCAACACAAACACTTGGTCAACAAAATTTTTGTACACTCTCCATTAGAGATTTAGTTTGTAAAATATCTAGTGGAAAAACTTAGTACACGATTTTCAAATCCAAAGTTGACCACTTTGGTTGTGGACGTAGCACTTATTTATAAGTGTGAACCATATTAAATATTCTGTCTATTTGTGTGTAATTGTGAATTGATTGTGTTGCTTTAAATTTCCAGATTTCCAAGCTGTTAAGAACTGCTGATCTTGACCTGTGAAGATCAGCCATTCTCAACTTGTCCTATACTTCACAAGTCTTCCGCCTGCAAATCTTTTAAAACCCTAGTGAAGTAAGATTTTTGAATCAATTTCAAAAATTGGACATAGGCTATTCAACCCCCCCTTCTAGCCTATATAGAGCAACCTTGGACCTAACAATTGGTATCAGAGCTTAACTCTTTGAAAACTTGTTTTTCCTAGATTAACCTCTTGAGAGATTAAAGATCATGGCTGCTCACCAAATGTTGGAAACTTCAAACGTGAACCATTGTCCTGTCTTGGATGAAGTTCACTTTGACATCTGGAAAGATAAAGTCAAAAGACATATGAATTCAATTGATAAACGTTTGTGGAAATGTGTCACGATGGACCCGAATTCCAATGAAGCCTAATACACTGGCCGCGGTAGATCCAACTGCTGCACCTGAAGTACCAAAGCCAGAAGAAGAGTGGGATGATGAAGACAGAAAGAATGATGCTCTGGATGGAAAGGCCATCAACATCATTACCAGCTGTGTTGATATAAGCACCTATCAGCAGATCATCAACCTGGACACAGCAAAGGAAATGTGGGAAGCCATCCTTGAATATCTTGAAGGTGATGGTGAGACAAAGAACAACAAATTATATACCTGCATCCAGAAGTTTGACTCCTTCAAAAAGGATCCCAAAGAGTCTCTGCGAAGTGCCTATGACAGATTCTATGAGGTAGTCAACTCTTGCTATTCATTAGGAAAGAAGTATGAAAAGAAAGAAATAAACATGAGATTTCTAAATGCACTAGGCGTCTATGGCATGTTAAAATCACGCCATGAAAGAGTCAAAAGATTTAAACAAATTGACTCTTAGAAACCTTTATGCTAGTCTTTCGGTTTATGAGCTTGAAATCCAACAAGCTCAAGAAATGGAAAAGAGTTTTAAAAACTTGTCCTTACCACCATGTCTCGAACCTTCTGTTCAAAACCGATGAAACACCTTCTACATCCGGTGAAGATGATGATATTCTTTCGACGAAGCCTTTGCTATGTTTGTAAAGAAATATCAACGTTTCAAAAGGTTTAATAAACCATCATCACATAGGCGGTCTTCTCACAAAATGCCGTTCCTTATAAAACAACCGCTCAACCAAAAATTCGCTCCTTATAAATCGAGACCATCAAAAGGATAATGAGCTAGTTTGTTTTAACTGTAGGAAACCAGGCCATTTTGCCTCTAAATGTCCAAAGCCAAAATATGAATTTTATAAGAAACGTCCGAAACTAAATTTCAAAAACAAAAAGGGATGGTGGTGAAGACATTGATGAAAGCAACTGCCTACATGGTGTGACACCGACACGATGAGGATGACTCTTGTGACTTTGAAGAAGCCAACATATGCCTTATGGCCGGGAGTCACCACATGATTCGGTGAGGTCACTACCATTTCAACAAGATGACGTGATGATGATGATGAGCTCAATGAACCATCAAAGGAGAGCTCATCAAAGCTAACAAAGACATCTTTGGAAGAGTTTTCAAAATTCAAAGCGCCTATGTGAAATTAGCCAAGAAGCATGAACTAGCTGTCTCTGAGAAATCAACCTTGATGTCTAAGATCAAAGATCTTGATAGACAGCAAGCTGAAAGTATCAAATTGCAAAAAGAGAACAAAGCTTTGACTGAAAAAGTGGATTTCCTACTTGAACACATCAAGAAGATAAATTCTGAGAAAGATGACCTTCAAAAGGTTGTCAATACTTGGAATAACTCTAAAGGAAACTTTGATGCCATTCTCTCAAACCAGAAAACCTTAGATGACAAACGGCATTGGTTTCCAAAGTGAGTTCAAAGTAGGTAGTTCTTCGGTTCTCAAAAGGATGAGACATCGAAGTGATTTTGAAGAATTGGTTGTAGGAGTTCTTATGACCAGCAGTCTCCAAAAGGCAAGGACTTGGCTTTAACAAAGTTCCTTTTGTTTATCCCAAGAACACAAAAGACAAGTCCAAAAGAAAGCAACCGCCAATGAATGCTAATAGTGAGTCGAGCAACTAAAACCTGCCATTAGTCACCCTAAGAAAACAGGGATGACTAATAGCAAGTCTAGGAATTCTCAGCTCAAACCTATTAAATTTGTCAAAGGCAAGGCGGCTGATCCCAACACGCCTATAAAAGGGTAAAAGAAGTGAATTCTGAGATAAAAAGCTTAAAGGACATGTGCTGTAAATACAAAATCTTTTGATAAAAGGTCTACCTATGGTAAACCTAACATCAACAAGAAAAGGCATTCGGCCTAAGTCCTATAGGC
Organism: Platycodon grandiflorus; assembly: GCA_016624345.1. Lineage (NCBI taxonomy): Eukaryota > Viridiplantae > Streptophyta > Magnoliopsida > Asterales > Campanulaceae > Platycodon > Platycodon grandiflorus. The sequence continues at coordinate 61,565,280 of CM028362.1, forward strand.
CAATTATCGCGAAAGATCATTCAAAGGCGATATTAAGAAGCCTCAAAAAGAAATCATTACTCATGTTGAAGGATTTCACAAATGCTCTTCGTAAATGCCATGGTCATGAGATTCATGAATGCCTTCGAGATTCACACCTAAATCTAGAGGATTTACTCCTCCAAAGGTTAAACAAGTGTGGATCCCAAAAGGTTGCTAACCTTGAGGACCCAAAAATAAAAGGGGACCATATTCTTAAATGTCTATATTTCGGGAATGCTTCATGGTGTCAATGAAGAAGAGAAAGATCTATGGTATCTAGACAGTGGATGCTCAAAGCATATGATGGTGATCCAAATCTTCTCTCAAGCATTGTTGAAGCAAAGGGTCCTCGGTCATATTTGGAGATAACTCAAAAGGGAAGACCATTGGTTATGGAAGTATAATCGAGGCAATCTCTCCATCAACAAAGTCTCTCTAGTTGAAGGTTTAAAGCACAATCTGCTAAGCATATCACAATTACGTGATAAAGGGCTAACATGTCGGTTTTCCTCTAGTCAATGTCTCATAAAGGACAATGAGACATGTTCAACTATCCCGACGGATTCGAAAAGGGAATGTCTATCTTTGTTGACCTAAATCTTTGTTGGAAGAAAATCAAATCTTTGCTTGGTTGCTAGGTCATCAAGCGACAACGGTGGTTGTGGCACAAAAGGCTTAGTCATCTCAATTTCAAATACTGGAGAAGCTATCAAAAGACAATCTAGTTGTCGGTTTGCCTAAAATATCATGAATCACACTCTCGCAGAGCATGTCAATGGGCAAACTACATAAATCTTCCTTCAAAAGCAAGCCTTGCCTATCAACAACCGACCTCTACGGCTCTTGCACATGGATCTGTTTGGACCTGTAACTACTACAAGTCTTGGTGGCGGCAAGTATACTCTTGTGGTAGTTGATGATTACTCAAGATTTACTTGGGTAGAGATGATGTCCTCCAAAGATGAAGCATATGACATCATTATCGAACTCTTGAAGACTACACTCGAAGCTGGATGATATCTCGATGTCGATCGGACAATGGAACGAGTTCAAGAACAATGGTGTAGCCAAATATTGTGATGACCATGGAATTGGTCACAATTTCTCTGTTGGCACACCTCAACAAAATGGAGTTCTTTGAAAGGAAGAACGAACTCTCATTGAAGCAGAAAGACAATGATTTTGAAGCCAACCGCCTATGTATTTCGGGCGTAGGCGTGAACACCGCTTCACACAAAACAGTCCATCATAAATAAATTTCATAACAAAACTCCATATGAAATATGGAGAGCGAAACTCCCAACATTGGATTCTTTAAAATATTTGGTTGTAAATGCTATGTTCTTTACAATGGTAGAGAACATAGAGGTAAGTTTGAATCCAAAAGTGATGAAGGAATTTTTTCGGGATATGCCAAATTTTCAAAAGCATACGAGTTTACAATAAAACTTCACTTAAAGTTGTTGAATCGTACATGTTTCTTTTGATGAATTTGATTTCATTGGGCCACATTTGGCTCCTAAGGTTACTAATGATTCGATGAATATGAGGCAGTACGTAACAACCTAATCCTAGATCTGCGATCCTCCTTCTTCACAAGATCTTCCAAGAGTCAACTGTTAGAATCCTCAAACGAACCATCAAATGAACACTCGAAAACCCGAATCCCCTTTGCCTTCCACACCGAAGTCATACAACCTACCTTGGAATTAACCTACCCTTTAGAAAACCAAGCTTCGATTACTTCTACTTCTCAAGAATCCAACTCTGCCGATGCAATAGGACAAGTTCAACTGCGAAGTTAGGGAAGTAAAAGATCATCCTATCACTCAAATCATTGGAGATCTTAATGCCGGTGTTCAAACTAGACAAGCTTCAAGAAACGAATGCATGTATTCTACCGCATTTGTATCTAACATTGAACCCAAAAGATTGATGAAGCTATGGAAGATCCAAGTGGGTGGAAGCTATGCAAGAAGAGCTAAACCAATTTGACAGATGCCAAGTCGGTCACTAGTCCCTAGGCCTAAAGGACAAGCGTTATTGGCACAAAGTGGGTTTTCGAAACAAAATGGATGAAAACGGCAACATTACAAGAAACAAGGCAAGACGGTAGCCCAAGGATACGACGGAGGAGGGTATTGACTATGATGAGACATTTGCCCTGTTGCAAGATTAGAGGCTATCGATTATTCTTGGCCTATGCCTCTTACAAAGACTTCAAAGTTTATCAAATGGATGTAAAGAGTGCATTTCGAATGGAGAACTTCAAGAAGAAGTCTATGTTGAGCAACCACCGGGTTCATAGACTTCAAGGAGAGAAGATGTCTACAAGCCGAGGAAAGCCCTTTATGGACTTAAACAAGCTCCAAGAGCTCGGTATGAGACCCTTTCAAAGTTCTTGATATCTCAAGGCTTTGTAAGAGGTCAAATTGACACTACTCTTTTCATTATGAAACATAAAGGTCATTCCTTACTTGTTCAAATATATGTTGATGATATTATCTTTGGTTCTACTAATGAAAATCTTTGCAAAAGGTTTGAAAAGCTTATGCGAGTAAATTTGAGATGAGCATGATGGGAGAGCTCAACTTTTTCCTTGGTCTTCAAATTCAACAAAGTTCAAATGGTATCTTCATCAATCAAGCCAAATATGCAAAGGATGTCATCAAGAAATTTGGTCTTGAGAATGCAAACTTCAGACTCCTATGGCTACTAACCGCCATCTTGACAAAGATGAGAAGGGCAAGAAAGTGGACATGACTCTCTAGAGGCATGATTGGTTCACTTTTATACTTAACTGCTAGTAGGCCCGATATCATGTTTGTTGTTTGTGTTTGTGCTAGATTTCAAGCCGATCCAAAGGAGTCTCACCTACAAGCAAGTCAAAAGAATCATCGATATCGATAGATACTCCCAATTTGGGAATCGGTATCCTAGAGATTCATCTTTTAATCTTATAGGCTATTCGATGCTGATTTTGCTGCATGTAAAGTTGACAGAAAAGCACAAGTGGGACATGTCAATTCTTAGGAAATAGACTTGTCTCATGGGCCCAAGAAGCAAACCTCTGTTTCAACTTCAACAACGAAGGAATACATAGCCGCTGGTAGCGCCCTCACAACCGTGGATCAAACAACAACTAGTGGACTATGAGATCAAAACTGATGATTGTCCTATAATGTGTGACAACACATCAGCAATTTCAGTCTCTCAAAATCCTGTCATGCACTCCAAAACAAAGCACATTGATGTGAGATATCACTTTCTTAAAGATCATGTTGAAAAAGGTAACATCAGCATGCAATATGTGCCTACAGAGAATCAGGTAGCAGACATCTTCACAAAACCACTTGATTCAACCAGGTTTGCATATTTAAGAGGAGAGCTTGGTATGCTTGACCTCAATCCTTAATCCTTTCTAGCAAATTCTTTAAGTTATCTTATAAACTGCTGTTATTAAACTGCCTATGTGATCAGCCGATCTCAACTCTGCCGAGTAAATAGACAACCTTGAGTAAGTGTCTATCTCCACATCGGCAGTCATAGATAAAATAGGCAGACTCTGATAATATAGGCAGACTTAAGGGCGCCATACGTACAGTAACTCATCAGGTAATAAATGCGGACTTCAAATTTTATCAAATGTCATCTATTGGCCTGTCAGAGGTATAAAAGGGCAAAATGTACAGTGCTTCTTCACAGTTCTCAACAACCGCCATTTTAAACTTTCAAAAACCCTCGGACTTCCAATCTACAATCTCTCCAAAAAGCCTTCAACTTTCCAAAATCTTTACGTTTTCTAGCTAAAATCATCAATGGTAAGAATTTCTACATCCTTTCTATTCATTTAAATTCAATGTTTAGGTCTGGTTTTGACCTAATTCGAGTTGTTCAAACTGTCCGCCATTGATGAATTTTGGTTTCTCACAATTGTTGCTTGAATCGTGTTCATGTGGTGTAAAATGTGTTTTAATACTTTATGTGACACTATATATTCAGTTTATGCTACTTTGTTTGCTTGAAAATGACAAAATCAGTCACAGTTTAAAAACCCAGTTGATGAACTGTTCTTATATTTTGGTTCAATTTGTCTATATTTTGGGTTTTGATCTGAACAGTACCTGTTTATGTTATTATCTGCCGATTGCATGATTATCTGCTGTTTCTTGCATATCTGCCGATTCCTATATGCTGTTCTCACATCTACCGATCATGTAGGGAAAGTCTAAATCCTCAAAGGCTGCTGCTACAACTTCATCTTCCGCCTCTGCTAAGCCAACCAGGGCTGCATTGGCTGCTGAGCTCCCTATACGGACCCTTCCTGGTCAAGCTATCACCCGGGATGACTATCGACATAGACTCCATCATTTGCACATCCGCTAGTGATGCCTTGCTAAAAGATTTGGCTGAGTGTGGCCTTCTCCCCTTGTTCCAACTCAACGACACCCACTACAGCAACTATCTAGCTGAGGAATTCTATACAAGGATGATTCTGCCTCCTCCTCCAGCTAGTGCCTCTGAGCCAGTCAACTTAAGCTATATCAAGGGCTACATCAGAGGCCACTACATCAAGTTGACCTACAAGGATGTTGGAGAAATCCTTGACCGCTGTTGAAGGCAAATTGGACTTGACCGATGCCGAATCGGCACTTGCTGGGAGATGATGAGGGTCCGCCCAACCGAGAGGTTTTCCGAGATGTCTAGGAACCTCTTCCCGAGAACCCCTATCATATCGGCCATCGCTCGACAAGAGCATTTTGTTCAAAAATGGCTCGAGGGACATCTTCACCTCCCAACAGCTGATGTGGACCAAGGCTGTGGTCCTTCGCAAGCAACTCAACTGGGCAAAGATCATCTTTTCAATGCTGTCCCAGAGCGTTGCTGAAGTACAAGCTCACCCGTCCATGAAGAGGCCCTTTGTCAGGGTTATCAATGTCATCCTCCGCCGTTATGAGGAGATTGATGAGCTGGTCGCTCGACGACCTCATCAAGGTGTCCAACACCTACGTCTTCACGGCCAACAACATCACCCGCTATCGGGATGATATGGCCAAAGGACAACCAACGCGGTGAGGCTGCCGCTGCCGCCGCTATCGGTGCCGCTGCTGCTGCACCGGCCGCTGCTATCGCTGGTGGCCCTCTACCAGCCGAAGGGTAAGAGGAAAGTCACCTACACGCCGGGTTGCTCGCGAGGAGGAGGAGCCTACACCCATCGGGTGAGCGCTGAACATTTTGACCTCGGCAGCTAGATCATGACCCATATGAGCTGCTTGAGCCCCCTACCAAAAGCCTAAACACTCTCCTCTCTCACCCCAAAACTCAAACAAACCGGAATCCCGCTCAAAGGCGCGTTGAGAAGGACCCATCAACCTTCCAACCGGTGACCTCTCCAAAACCTCTAAACCTACCTCCCATTCCTCCAAACCCAAAACCAAACAAACCCTCCTTCCCACAGACGAATCATTTGGCCTTCCTAAGGTCTCATCCTCACTACCACGCAGGCCGTCTCCACACCGTTTCTCCATCGGTGTTCCTCCACCAGCCCCACCACAACATCTCAATCACCAACTTCGCCTCTTCCACTCCTACTAAGTCCAAGCATGGCAAACGTTTTAAAAAGAGTGCAAAGAAGAAGGTACATTTTGTGGGAACTGCCGATGAAACCACTTCTCCTCCACCTTCACCACCTCTGCCTACTACCTCTACCACCTCACCTACTTCCTCACCTCCTCCATCTGCTCCCATCCCAACAACCACCACACAAGAGCCATCCTTCTCACCTGCCACCTCTTCTCAACCACCATCCTCCAAACGACCTATCTCTCCTTCTTCTGACCTGCCTCCTCCCAAACGCCTCAAAACCAATCCCTATACCAACCTACACCCTGAGGTGCAGGCTCTGCTGTCCTTCAGAGACAGCAGGCCTAAACCCAACCCTGCCGACTCTGACCCCTTCTTGGCCACCCTTGACTACCCCAAGAGATTTCCTGTCGGCCTATGTCCGGTGAAATCATCTTTCAATGGGGTGCCTACTATGACCCTCTTCCTCCTGCCTGGTCCCAACTCTTTTTCTCCCACAACTCAGCGGTTCAAGATCTTATGATCTTCAACCAATGGGTTGCAATCCATAAGGACCTAGGCCTTCCCCTTCCCACCAAATCGGACATCTCCCCCTTTCTCTCTCTGCCTAAACCCCCAGTCTTCACCATTATCGGCCATCCTTCCATCCTTTATCACCCCGTGGTCTACGACTTCATTGATGTAGTCACCACTTTCCTTGGCTTCAACCCTCTCATCCCTCTTCTCTTCCTTTCTCCTAGCCTTTCCCCTTTCTTTTCTCCTCCCCCTTTCTTCATTCACCCCTTTCATATGTCATCTACATAGAAAGGCTCTTCCTGTTCTCGCATCTTCTCTAGCCTTCCTTCTCCCTATTGATATTTCCTCCACCATCCATTCTCCCTCATCCTCTAGCCAATCCTGTCTCCCACCACCATCCTCCACCCTCACCTACCCAAGCCACCAGCCATCCTTCCCCTCGCCAGACCATCGCCGAGTCATCCCGACTCGTCGATACCTATCCCGCCGAGGCCGTCCATAAATTTTTGAAGGATTTTGAGGTCATCTCTCGTTGACGACCAAGGCCCCGCACCAACTCTCGCGATCGTCTCACATCACCCATGTGCGCCGATTGCATGACTCAGTGATGGAGATTTCAAGGGTGCAAAGGCCGCTGATGCACGCCACGATCCATCTCGGCCCCCAAGCGCTTGCGCCCAAATCTCGGCCTCTTCATCCGAGACGTCGCCATCTTCGAAACCAACGGGACAACATAGCCACTAAGATGATGCAGTCGTCGACATGGTTGAAGCGGCTACAAGCTTGTGCTTCACTCAACGCCAGGCCAATCGCTCTGTTCACTCCTCCGTGCGAGCAACGCGTAATCTCACGCCCAAGCACTTGGCTTACTACCGCAAGGAGCGCAACTGCGAGCACCGCCTCGGCTTTATTGATGCCTCGCTTGCGTCCATGAAGGAGGAGATGGCCGGACTCAACAATGATCGGCAGACCAAGCTCATTGAGCATAATGCTCGCTCAGCGTAAGAACAAAGAGCTCTCCTCCGAATTGGCACACTAAAGAAGAGCTAGCGAAGAAACGAAGAAATTGCAAGACTTAAGGCCGCTGTTGACTCTAAATGGGCATCAAGGGCATATGGGCAATCTTCATCGTGCAAAGGCAAAGGTCGTGCATCATCTCGGTCATCTTCTCGAACCGTAGATAATATTTTGTATAATCTTTTGCTAAACTTTGTAATTAAACAACTTGTTTAATTAACAATGTCTATGTTTTAAAACTTTCATGTTTATTATGAACTGCTTATTATGTGATTGCATGAAACTTAAACCACTAGTTTAAAGACATGTCCCATACTGCCTATTATGCCTATCTGCATGTCTTTAAATTCAGCTTCATTACAAGTGTCTGATGCTTAATTTCCTGTTTGTATACACTTTGTAATTCTTGAATACAATGACCTTTATGTAAGTTCATCTAGGGCATGCTTATTTAATATATCAATCTTACAAGCATGTTATTACTAGACTTGAACATGGTCGGTGATATTGTATTCGTAGGGTCATGGACTCAAGCAAATAGGAGGAGATTGTTGCATCTTAGCCTAGATTTGCTTGAATCCATAACCTAAGTCTAAGACAAGGTGACTAATGGGCCTGTGTGTCTGTTAGTGTGGCAACTTGTACTTAGGCATAGCTTGAATAGCTTAGGGTTGCTATTTGTAAATTACCTTGAAGAAGATAGCCTGTAAGGATATCGGCCATCCTCTATGCATCGCCGAAGTGTGCATCGTAGAGTCCTTCAAGATATCGGACAAGTTCATCTAAGCCAAGCCTCATCGCCTAAGTTGAAGACCCCAAGATCGTCCGATATAGAACCGCGAAGACATGTCCTGATTTGAAGCTTTCGTTGACTTCGATGCAACGTTAACCCGCAAAACGCATTCAATGAAGCTTTCCATTCTTGGCATACAACTCGAAAAGGACATTCCGCCGCAAACACCTACCTATTTTTGGCAAAGTGTCGGAGACAGATCAGAACTGCGAACCGCCTATCGAGTCAACAACACCATTAGAGCATTGAATGCTCTTAAATTCAAATTGAGCAACTCATGAAGATCTCCAACGGCTCCAAGGTCCTCCCTGCATATAAAAGGAGACTTCATGGCAGCATTCAACACACTTCAACTACTACAACTCTGAATATTCTTCATCTTCTTCAAGTGCATTAACGCTTAAACGTCCTATCTGTATACATACATTGAAGAGCTTCATACTTAGACTTCTAGTCCATTAAAAGCTCTTCATTGATTGCAACACCTAGCTTTTCATAGCTCACGAGAATTGTATCTTATTGATATCAATTCTCCCACACAAACACTTGGTCAACAAAATTTTTGTACACTCTCCATTAGAGATTTAGTTTGTAAAATATCTAGTGGAAAAACTTAGTACACGATTTTCAAATCCAAAGTTGACCACTTTGGTTGTGGACGTAGCACTTATTTATAAGTGTGAACCATATTAAATATTCTGTCTATTTGTGTGTAATTGTGAATTGATTGTGTTACTTTAAATTTCCAGATTTCCAAGCTGTTAAGAACTGCTGATCTTGACCTGTGAAGATCAGCCATTCTCAACTTGTCCTATACTTCACAAGTCTTCCGCCTGCAAATCTTTTAAAACCCTAGTGAAGTAAGATTTTTGAATCAATTTCAAAAATTGGACATAGGCTATTCAACCCCCCCTTCTAGCCTATATAGAGCAACCTTGGACCTAACATACCTCAATCCAACGTATCCTCTCTTATGTGTTTACTTGACTGCTCCTTATATGCTTCTGTTGGTCCTTCCCATGATTTATTTCAATCCATTCTATCTTTTGGAATCCTCAGCCAAGCTTTGCATTTGTTGTTGGCTGACTAAGTGACCATCAGCCTTTTAACCAAAGATAATTGATAACATGACCAGCCATTCCAACCCTGCTGATGACTGATATACTATCAGTCACTGATTCCAAGTGAGCAGCCATCCTTGTTAAACAACGATGATTGATCACATTAACTGCCATTCTATGTTGGTTGCTGAACTGATAGACTTTTAGTTATCAGTCATGTTAATTCAGCCGATATCAAGTGGCTGATTAAGACTTAAATATTTTCCAAGACAGTCAGTGATTATTTGACATAAGGACAGTAGAATTTTATCATGTCCTTATCATATCTCTTGAAAGTCTGCTGATCGTCAAACGGAAGCTTCCGTAGTTATTTTGAATTTGTGTCAGTACTTAGCATGTGTAACACCCGCTTCATTTGCATCATTTATATCACTTATGTAATTTATGTACCTTGCATGTTTCATGCTATTCAAATGTCATTCACGTTCATGTTTAACTCCATGTGTTCATATGCTTTGAATTGTTATTTAATTCTTGTAATTGTTCGTACTTGAGATTCGTTGAACTTTTGCATTGTTAATGGTCTTTTCGAGAACCTTTCTCGAGTGTTTTGACCTCCCCATAGACTTAGAAGCATTTCGGAGCATTTTCGGAGAGTTCGGAGACACTGGGCACATAGCGATCGTCCTGGGGAGATCAGAGCGATCGCCCTACATCCAGAGGGCAGAGCAATCGCCCTGGTCAGGGGCAAAGCGATCGCCCTGGGCAAGGGCAGAGCGATCGCCCTTCCTCGACTCAGCTTACCCGAAAAAATCTTATCTCCCTACAACTTAAAATTTTGTGTGCTCACAATGTGCCACACCCCTTGGCCGATTTCTCCCCCTTTTTCAGCCACTTAAAACATCCAAGAGAGTCTCAAACACTCTCATTTCACAACCATTACACCTTAGAACATAGGGAGAGTTAGAGAGAGCTTAAAGAGATAAATTGGGATAACTTAATCATTCGGAGTCGAATCATGATCTGTCTTCCGCCAAAGTGTAGAGCACGACTAGAGGATCGTTTCTAACCAAACAACACCTTCGATCCGTGGTAGAATCTTGGGTGTTCATCTCCACCCACTTTTTTGAGAGAGAAGTCAAGTTTTCTTAAAGTTTCAAGCTAGAAAGTTGGAAATGCAACCTTGTGAAACATTAGGGACTTGAGGAGACTTCATCTTTAGTTGATTTCTTTAAGAGGTAAGCTACTACCCCCTTTTCTTCTTGATTTATGTCTCATATGACATCCTAGACTTCTAATGTGTAAAGTTACCACGCTAGATTTGTGAATATATGATTCTTGCCATGAAATATCATTATGGACTAGTGAAACATGTTGTTGCTTGTTCTATTATGTTGGAAACTCGAATTTGGGCGTTAATGTGTTAGGTTTAAAGTGCAAGACTACTTTCGTAACTCGACTGCAACTTATGTACTCTAAGTTTGAAACTCTTACAAATATCCACATATATTGGACTGCTGAATTGAGAAGACTGAAAGCTGAAAACATTGAGCTCCAGAAAGTTGATGAACTTTATAAAATTCAGCAAGCTGAAATACTGAGACTGAAGAGGATCAATGAAAAATTTCAAATTCAGCCTAAAGTCTCATTCTCCCAAATCGCTGACTTGGTGGAAAGGAATCAACGACTGACCAATGTTGTTGATACTTATTCCAAATCCAAAGTTGTTGTTGCTATTATTAGTCAGCAAAGAGGCAATGCTAATCAAAATGGCATTGGATACTAACAAAACAACAAGAAGACAAAGGGAAAATTGATACTGAGACCAGACAATTTAAAGGTGGACCCAAAGTTCTGCAAAAAAGGGACAACAAACAAAATTCTTCCAAGAACACAAATCATGGTGTTCAATATGTTTATCCTAAAAATCATCTTAGAAAGGCTGAATTATTCAAACATCTGTTGAAAGGCAGAGATCAGCCAAGAAGCAACCTATTCAGTCGACTGATGAACACAGTCAGTTGACACAAAACTGTCCCATCCCAAAGGTGTGAACAAGAGGCTAATGGGTGCAAAATTTAAGCCACTCAAGTTTGTCTCTCCTAAGTCTGCTAAGTGGGTGCTAGTAGAACCTAAGCCTAAACCTAAAGTGACTAAACCAAGTGGTCAGCCAATGGTCATACTTATTTCTATTTAGGTCACTTAGCCCACAAATGTTTATTTAGATTTGCCCCTTCTAAGAGGGTCAACTTGCCAAAGGTTAGACAACTATGGTTACCCAAGTATGCTAACCCCTCGGACCCAAATACATAAAGGGTACTATGACCAAATCTTCTATGTCAGGTATGCTTTGTAGCAACTGATCAAGCTTCAGAAGAATGGATCTTGGATAGTGGATGTTCAAGACACATGACTCGATTAGCTAACCTCCTGACTGACATAGCTGAAGCCAAAGGACCCTCGGTCATCTTCAGAGATAATTCTAAAGGAAAGACCATTGGGTATGGTACAATTTTAAGAAGGTCAGTCAAGATAGAAAAAGTATCTTTGGTTGATGGCCTGAAGCACAACTTGCTCAGCATATCACAATTTTGTGACAAAGGTATGACTTGTATTTTTACATCCACACACTGTTTTTTCAAAAATACCTCAACCAATAAAGTTTTGCTTACAGGGTCAAGAAAAATAAATATTTTTGCTATTGATTTACTTTCTATTAATAACATTTCTCAAGTGTGCTTAGTTGCTAAAAATTCTTTCGAAACATCTTGGCTCTGGCACTTAAATTTCAAACACTTGTCAAAACTTTCTGAAGAAAATTTAGAACGGTTTACCTTCTGTAAATTTTCCTCATGACAAGAAATGTAGAGCCTGTGCCCTTGGTAAACTGACTAAATTTTTTTATAACTCAAATCTTGTCTTTCAACCACACGTGTACTTCAATTGTTGCACATGGACCTTTTTGGGCCTGTTACACCTGTTAGTTTAGGTAAAAACAGGTACATAATGGTGGTTGTGGATGACTATTCAAGATATACATAGGTGGAGATGATGACGTCCAAAGATGAAACCTACGGCATACTGACAGCACTCTTTAGAAATCTTCAAACTCAAAAGGAGTGTGAAATAGACAGTGTACGCTCATATAATGGAACACAGTTCAAGAATCAAGGAATGGATGTCTACTATGATGACCATGGGATTAGTCAAAACTTCTCAGCAGTCAAGACCCCTCAGTAGAATGGAGTTGCTGAAAGGAAGAATAGGATGCTGATAGAAGCTAGGAAGACAATGATAGCTAAAGCCAAACTGCCAAAATACTTTTAGGCTGAAGTTGTAAATTCAAATTGCTTCACATAGAACCGATCCTTAGTCAACAAATTCCATGGCAAGACTCCATACGAATTGTGAAAAGGAAGGACTCCTAATATTACCTTTTTCAAGATTTTTGGATGCAAGTGTTACATCCATTACAACGGCAATTACCACAGAGGTAAATTAGATGAGAAAACTAATGAAGGCATTTTCGTTGGATACTCCAAAATTAGTAAGGCTTTTAGAGTTTTTGTTAAGAAATCTTTTATTATTATTGAATCTGTACATGTCTCTTTTTATGAATTAAATTTAATTGAGTTTGATGAGACTTGAGATTGTACTAACAATTTTGAAAATTTTGAGATTCTAAACACAAGTACAGGTTCAGCCAACAACTCTTCAGCCAACGTTCCACCTGCTGAAAATCCATGACCAACTAACCATTCAACAGCTGCTGATACTCCAACGTCAATCCTTAAAGAGATGAGCCAGCTAAACCTCCTTAGTCATCCCACTTCAAATAACCTTATTTAACAGCTAACCTTCTGATAATCCTCCTACTGAATCTACACCTAACCTACCTTAGCAAACCACCAATACATCAGCTCATTAGCCTCAAGATGTTAGAGAGGCTAAACACCATCCAATTGAGAATATTATTGGTGACCCGTTTGCTGGAGTCAGAACATAAGCAGTTCAAAAAATGAGTGCCTCTACTCAATAACCTTTGTCTCAACAACTGAACCAAAGAAAGTTAATGAGGCTCTTGAAGATCCAAACTAGGTATAAGAAATGCAGGAGGAGCTGAACCAGTTTGAGTATTGTCAAGTTTGGAGTTTCGTTCTTAGACCCACGATCAACAAGTTATTGGAACTAAATGGGTGTTTAGGAACAAGATGGATGAAGAAGGAAATGTCACCAGGAACAAAGCTAGATTGGTGGCCCAACGCTATAGATAGGAGGAGGGAATTGATTACGACGAAACATTTGCTCCTGTAGCTCGTCTTGAAGCCATCAGACTTTTTCTAGCCTATGCATCTTACAAAGACTTCAAGGTCTATCAAATGGATGTGAAGAGTGCATTCCTGAATGATTTACAAGAACAAGTATACGTTAAGCAACCCCCTGGTTTTTTTGATCATACACATAGAGACTATGTATACAAGTTGAAGAAAGTTCTGTACGGCCTCAAACAAGCCCCAAGAGCTTGGTACGAAACCCTATCTAAATTTTTTTTTGGAAAAGGTTTCAAAAGAGGTAAAATCGATATAACTCTCTTCATAATGAAGTATAAAGGTAACAAATTATTAGCTCAAATTTATGTCGATGATATTATTTTTAGATCTACTAATGATATTTTATGCAAGAGATTTGAGAAGCTAATGCAAGAGTAAGTTTGAGATGCGTATGATGGGTGAGCTAACATACTTTCTAGGCTTACAAATCAAGCAAACTACTGAAGGAATCTTCATCACTCAAGCCAACTATACCAAGGAGCTAATAAAGAAGTTCACACTTTAAGATACTAAATCATATGATGCTCCTATGGTCACTACTTGTCATCTGGACAAAGATGAAAAAGGTAAATCAGTTGACATGGCTGAATATAGAGGTATGATTGGTTCTTTATTATATCTAACCGCTTTTAGGCCAGATATTTTATTTGCTATGTATATCTATGCTTATTTTCGAGCATATCCCAATGAGTCACATCAAACAGCAGTCAAGAGAATAATCATATATTTAATCAGCACTTAAAAGCTTGGTATCTGATATCCCAAAGATTCTTCTTTCAATTTAATTAGATATTCATATGTTGACTTTGCAGCTTGTAGAGTAGATAGGAAGAGTACCAGTGGTACTTGTCAGTTCTTAGGAAGCAGACTGATCCCAAGGGCTAGTAAGAAGCAAGCCTGAGTCTCAACCTCTATAACTAAAGCTGAATATATTGCTGCTGGACGCTGCTGTGCTCAAATACTTTGGATGAAGCAACAATTGATCGACTATGAGCTCAAGATGGAATAATGTCCAATATTTTATGACAACACATCAACAATATTGGTATCTCAGAACCCTGTCATGCATTTCAAGACCAAACATATTGACATCAGGTGTCACTTCTTAAAAGATCATATGGAGAAAGGTAACATACAACTTGAGTATATGTCTACTGATTTATAATTAGCTAATCTATTTACTAAAGCCTTAGACTCAAAAGATTTTATTAATTAAGAGGTGAATTGGGAATGCTTATTTTATAAGTGAAAGGTATTTTCTAATGTGTTTGATTGGTTTTTAGTATTTCAGTTACTATATTCAACTAAATATTGCATCACATGCCAATCGCGTGCAAATTCAATCACTTACTCAATTCAGTCAATCGGAAGCGATTGATTTTCTTCTATGGTTCAATCGTCAAAGCTAAATCAGTCACCTCAATTCAGTCGTAAGTGCTTCATGCATTCAGTCACCACCGCCTAGCTGAACCATCCAAATTCAGTCACACGCGTTTAACTAAATCCCATAATTTTGTTTAACACGCTTTCTAGCCTTTGTTCAGTCACCTACTGAATAGTATTCTTCACATTTAATTCAAAGCCACTATTACTGCCTATTCCTTGATATTTGTGCAAAGCTTATGAGAGAAGCCAACCGTTTCACCTAAAAGTACTGACAACGATAGGACATTTTGGCTGCCCACTACACTACTACGTATGCAACATTTAATTCACGCCCACGTTCCCACAAAATAATACCAACCGTCAGTCCTTTCACTCATTACCAAAACCCTATATAAACCAAAACCCTAAACCTCTTACCTCTTTACGCTTACATATCTTCCAATCTCTTTCAAACCTTCTTGTCCTCTTCTCTATAGCCTACTGTCCCTTTCATCTCTCTCACTTTCAGGCCTTCAACTCTTCATTCTGCAATAGCGAAACAACTCGCAGGATGCTTAGTCGATATACCATCTCTCCAGGCCTCCCCTATTGGCCGGGAGTTAGCCACTACGTGCGTTGCCTCTAAACTCGCACCTATCCTTTCCTTCTCTATCACCCACTTTCATACTGACCTGGTGGTTGATTTCTTTAACACCATGGTACCCACTCCAAATACCCCTTTCTCTTTGTCTGGCATGATAAGGAATATCCAAGTTATGAAGAATTCTAACACTTTGGGAGGAGTTTTCCCAGACTTAAGCGTTGAAGGAAGTGTTGAATTTTTGGAGCAGATTAGATTAGTTGGTTGGGCAAGGATACAAGGAAATGTAGCAGTTGATAGTGCCTACTACATGAACAAATATAAGTTCAGGCCTATTCACTATGCTCTGTCCACTTTCCTGGACAAGTGCCTCCTTATCAAATTAGGTGGCCACAATAAACTTACGAAGATTCAGTGGCATCTGATAACTACTATGGTGGAGGGCCATGAAATAAACTGGGCAGGTGTGTTGGTGGAATGTATCAAAGAAAATATCATCATATACCACAACAACCTGCAGAAGGTTAGAGCTGCTAAACCCACTCACCATCTCCTAATTTTAAAATTCTTGAAGTCTATTCCTCAACTGACCCAGCTGATGAGGAATCACGATGGAATCCCTGCTGCTTCGATAAGGAAATTTGGCAACGATGCCATTCTGAATGTTATTACCTCAAGTTGGTTTGGCCAGGATTAGCCAGCCATTCAGTCAGCACAGAGGCGTAGAAGAGCTCAGCATACTGCTACTAGGGCTTTGCCAACTAAAAATATTCAGCCAGCCCGTAGGAACACAAGGAGGACTGTTAGTAGTCATACTAAATCCAGGTCAACTGCCACAACATCAGCTCCTCTAACTGAACCAATAGTCAGTCACCCATCTCTTAACCCCCAAACCTTTATACCCTTCACTACCACAACTTCTACAGCCACACCTTCAGTACCTCATCCACCACCACCTTCAGACCCTACACCTTCACCAACTGAAGCTGACAAACCCAAAAATTCTTCAAACCCATTCGCAACCCAACCTTTCATTTCCACTACAATAATAACTGTTCTAATTCCCGTCCCCATCCTCTAAACTAAGTATTTCCCATTGACCATCTCCCATTTTTTATCCGAGCCCTTCTCAGCTTCCACGAGGAGCTGAAGGACCAAACAGAAAAGCCCCCTCTCTAAAAGTACCTAAGGACTGATTCTGACTTCTCATGAAAAGTCCATGTCCTCTATCCTACCATCTTCAACCACACCAAAAGGGTTATAGAGCTAAACTATGGAAAATATTTTGAACCCCTAGGTTTAAAGTGGAACCAAATCTATTGTGCCTGTGATCGATTCCTCCAGGACGAAATGGTATTCAGTTAGTGGACCATATTCAGTAGATACTTCAAACTATCCAAGCTTCCAGTTAGTGATCCTTATTTAGTAGGACGTGAGGTCAGTATAATGATGAAGTGTACCATGACTGTGTGCCTATTAAGATAACATCTGAACTGATGATGGTAAGAGATGCTGCTCTAGATCAAACGTGGAGGAAGATAAACTTAGCCAAGAAGGAGTATGGCCTTCTTGCTCAGAGGAAAAGAGAATAAAGGGAAACAAAAGCTCTCGCATCAGCTGCTGTTGTGATTCAATTAGAAGTTGTTCAACTAACTGTTGAAATTGTAGAGGCTGCTGAAGTAGAAACTACTGAAGTGCAAGCTGAAGTAGCTGTTGAAGAACAGCCATCTGTATAGGCTGCTGAGCCAGAAGTTAGAACTGAAAAAGGTACCGAAACTGAGGCTACTACTCGAATTGATTCTATAGATGTTGCCATCAATGAAGTCTGACAGAACTGGGACTGAATGATGATGATGATAATGATGATGAGTTGAGGTACAATTGAACCCCGCCCTGCTGTTGAGGAGGAGTGTCACTCTCCTGAAGGGGTTGCAGTTGATAAGGATGATGAAGATGATGATGACGATGACGATGATGACAATGATAGAGCTGATACGGATAATGAAATTCCTTCCCTAACTCAGTCACAAACACGCCTCATAGTCATCCTTGCCCCTGCCCTTCGATCCTGCCTCAAACCCAACCTTCTCAAATACAGCCTTCCCAAACACCAACCCCTCAGCTAGTTGATATCTCTACCCTTCAGTCGGCTAATACCACCTTCCAGCCAACCAAACCCATTCTTCCCCAAACATTAACATGTCCATCTTTAACCCCAATTGAACCTCATCCTTCAGCAGCTCCACTTACCACCTCAATCACTATTGGCTCCACTACTATCAGTGTGGGGATTCAGTATGATTTGGAAGACTCTGAAGATTCCCCGGCTACTGAGGACTTATTCACTTTTGATGGGCTCCAGGCTTAAGATGATGAAGCCATGGAAGTTAAAACTGACCCTCTTCCTCGTACTGTTCTGAAGCAAGAAGAGAGGATGTACCTATTAATGAGATCCTTTGCAACCTTGAGAAAAGGCAGAACAAGAAAATGAAGTTTACTGAAAAGGTTAGGAAAGAAATTGAACAGACTACTGAAGCTGCTGCTGAACCTACCCCTGCTGAAGCTTATACTAACACTGCTGGTCTCTCTGCATTAACACCTTCTAACACTTTTGCAGGTTTTTAACGAGCTTATGCTATGCATTCACCCTGCTGACCCGGTCCATCAATGACTTAAACAACTGTATAGGTCTAGTAGATGCTCTAAAGTATCAGCACATGCAGATGGACATCACACTTCGAAGCTTGGTTCGTACTCACAATGACCTTCTTCATCAAATAAGGTTGACTGTTCCAGACGTTCGGGGTGAAATCTATAATGATGTTCGTCGAGCTATTCCTGCAGGCCATCCACAGGCTGTGCATGCTGACGATTGGGAACAAGTGGCTGCTACTGAAAGGGAAGCTGCTTCTCAAATCCAGAACACTGAGGAAGCTTTGTTTAAAGCCCTTCAGAGTAGACGAAGCAGAAGGAAATCAATAAGGTTCTTAAACAAGAAATTGTTGAGCTAAGGAAGTGACTGAACATTTCTCTAGCTAACACTGAGCCTTTTCCTTCTCCGTCAACTAAAGCTGATCCAGTGGACCCCAGTGACTGATTCCTTCCCCCATGAAATTACTTTAGTTTTCAGTTACTGTTCTTACTTTTAGTTATTTCCTTAAAGTAATAATTTTGGTTACTTTAGTTTTTCCTTGTATATTTTTATCCTTGCCCAACTCTTATTCTTGCAGGATGTTTTATATATACAACTGAGGTATTATTTTTCTATCAAAGTTGACTTGTGCTTATCACTTATTTATTTCCTCTTCTTGTTTTAAATAAATAGGAGGAGTTTGTTGGTCCTTCCCATGATTTATTTAAACCCATTCTATCTTTTGAAATCCTCAGCCAAGCTTTGCATTTGTTGTTGGCTGACCAAGTGACAAGCAGTCTTTTAACCAAAGATAGCTGATCACATGACTAGCCATTTCAACCCTGCTAATGACTGATATACTCTTGTATATCAGTCAATGACTTCCAAGTGACCAGCCATCCTTGTTAAACAACGATGACTTATCACATTAACTGCCATTCTATATTGGATGCTGAGCTAATAGACTTTTAGTTATCAGTCAAATTAATTCAGCCGATATCAAGTGACTGATTAAGACTTAAATATTACTGTGATTATTTGACATAAGGACAGTAGACTTTTATCATGTCCTTATCTTATCTCTTGAAAGTCTGCTGATCCTCAAACAAAAGCTTTTCTGATAATCTTCCGTAGTTATTTTGAATTTGTTTTAGTACTTAGTGTGTCTTGTTTTTCAAACATGTTTTTTGCTTTACATTTAATGAGTACTCTGACACACTTTCCATTCCTAGCTTTTTGTTTTATTTCAGAATGAAATGATAGGTACTACCTACCTCTTCTATGACGACACAAAGCTCGAGGAATAGTTGTTTACCGTCTTTAACTTGCACGCCATCGGAACATTTAATGCAAAGTCAAATATCATTCATTGAGTCCAACGGTAACTTTTTTATCCCTGCCTATTTAAAGTAGGAGAATTGAAGAACAGTGACCTTAACAACTACGAAGTTTCTCAGAAATTCTCAAGCATTTAATACTCTCAAGATTTCTGGAACTTCATTGAAGAGAAAAACACTTAGATTATTTATTGATATTTCTCATTTTTTGTATTTACTCTTTTAAGTTCAATCATTGTTTGATCTCTCCCAAGTACTTAGTTATTGAAAGATCATTGATTGTAACACACGAGATTGTTTTATTCCTTGTAACATACAATCTCCATAAATTTCACAGGTCTTTGTTGTACACTGATCCGTTAGTGATCATCTAGATTATTAATAATTAGTGCACTTCAAAAATCCAAGTTTGACCAACTTGGTAGTGACTGTAGCAGTTTTCATACTGTGAACCACTTTACATATTGTGTTCATTACTGCTTGCCTTCTTAACCAAACTGACCAAAGCTTTAAGCACTTCATTACTTAAAGCTTCAGTTAGCCTATGTCTCATAACTTCAGTTGAGTCATCAAACTGTTCATTAACCAAACTCTTGATTGAACACTTTCATTGTTCGATGAATTGATTGTTTTATTAAAATCTTTATTCCACTGCCAAAGTTTTAAAAGGTTTTAAAACTTATTAAAAAGATTTTATAAGGCTATTCAACCCCCCTCTAGCCTTACTCTTTGTCTTAAGTGGACCTACAGCTTCCTATACGAGCGAATATTGGTCGTAATCTCCAACTGGTTTGGGACGGTTGGCGACTACTGAGTCTCTCGTTAGTATAGGGTTGGTTGTCCTTATGCGTCACTATCTATTTATTACCTTGCTATATTGTTGTGCATTATAACATGTCATATTGCTACATTAGTAACTTACTGAGTCTGGTCTCATCCCATGCCTTTGTTTTCCTTAGTTTACAAGTTATAAGTTCCAGCACTGTCAGGCCGTATTAGCTTCGGGGTTAGCTAGTTGTGTTTTAAGATTATGTTTTGTATTATCTCTTGTATTTGTGGGATCGTGGGGTAAATTGAGTTATGTAAACTTAGTGTTGGGTAGAGATATTATGTATTTTGGTAGACTTGTATTTTGATGCCGACTTGTGAGGTCGAGCTTGTACACTAGTGTATGTCCTTCATCTATTTATTAATGGTTTTTCCGAGTGTGTTGACTCGCGGTTGTTTAGTGTTGTTGTTCTTCGACATGTGTTTTAGCCGTTGAGGTTTTTATTAGTTGTGATTTGTATTCGAGCTTTTGAAGCTCAGGTTTTTATTTTAGTATTCTGCTGCTAGTTTTAGTTTTTTTTGGAGCTTGTGTGGCTCGCTTCTATCAGTTGATTATGTTAGTTTAACACAACTAGTTGAGGTTTAACATCGAATCTCGGACTCGGAGCGTTACAAAAATTGTGGCCAAGCATTGAGAAAATTAAACGTTCCTATATCTTTTCTTGGTGTTTGAATTTCAGCAATGGATTTCTTGAATCCCTTATTTTTCTCTCGATTTTACTTTATACCTTTGGGATTTGGACAAGAAATGCATCTCTAGCCATTTCTTTCATTCATTGATGGTCTTAGACTGAAATGGTGGTGATAATGGGAGTTAAGGAGGAGAGTGAGGATGTTACAGCTAGTCCAAAACCAGGAAAATAATCCAAGGGGAGAAAATATTCCATGTCCTAGTGGACCACACTTTAAAGTCAAAGGAGTATAAAGTGTAATCAAAATAAACCTCACTTATTGAATTATTTTACCACTAGAAAAGGAAAAGAAAAGTAAATAATAATGTAAGTTTTATTTATTTATTTATTTGAGAATGTAAGGTTATTCTTGTTTAATTGTTTTAAAATAAGGTCATTTTGATTTTTAATTTGAACAAACTACACAAATCGTCTCGGTACTATACAATTTTTTTGGGATTAGTCCTAATACTAAAATTTGAAAATATTAAGTCCTTGTAATGAACAAATTAAACACAATTGATCATTTCGTGATTCCTTCCAATTTCGTTAAATATTTTCTGTTAAGTGCTCACACGTGTCTCTCAATGTTTTATCCAAGGAAAAAATTGTCCATGCATTTTTTTATTTTCAATAGACAAAAATAATCACAATATCTTGGTTACTTAAAAATTGATACGATGATCTAATTAGATTAATTTTACTCCTTTCTTCTTCATTCCCCATTCCTTCCCATCCATTTTCACCATGGCTGCCACGATTAGGCCATCTCCAACCCAAAACCCAAAATTTGGTAAAAAAAAAACCCCAAATTTGGTCTATTTCAGACCTAAACATTATTCCAACTTCAACCTATAACTCCAAATCTTACTTCAAAATAGAATATTTCTTAGCATATTCTATTTTTATTTCTTTTTATTTATTTATCAACATGTATATTAATTTGCTATTAATCTTTTAAATAATAATTTTAAGATTGCACAATTAATTATTATAGTATATTTAATAATTTAATGTTTATAATATTATTTACATCATTAATAATATTTAAAAATTAGTAATTTTATCATTAAATTTATTATATAATTTAATAAATATACAAGTACTTGAAAATACCATAAAAAATCATTACAATCAATACACAATGTAACAAAAATCATACCACTTGATATATAAGAACACATACATCAGTATAAAAATCATTACACTCCAGGAATATTAGCCATTGTCTGTTTAGTATTATTAATATTAGTATTTTTCTTTTAAGTTTTTGTTGGTCATATTTTTAAGTTGTATGTCTTTTTTTTTTTTTTTTTTAAAGTTATAGTCAGCGTTTTTTAAGTTATAATAATTTTTATATGTATGCATTTTTTAGTTTAAATGTGAAATTGTGTTTTATAAATAATTTAGTATAATAATAATATATTCATTTATTTGTATATAATATATACAAAATAATTGACAATAGGTTAATTAATTATAAATTATTGAATTTATAATGTTTAATAATTTAAAATAAGTAATATTAATATTTATTTATTAATTATTTATATTATCTAAAATTAGATATTTATAAGTTTAAAATATATTTAAATTAATAATATCATATTATTAATAATTTTGAGCATTTAATAATTCATGAAAAATTTAAATATGTCATGATCCCACAAATACCATATTTGGGGTCGATGAATAGTGCAACCCCTGTAGGTTTGGGTATCTGGTTGGAGAAGGAACAAACCCCAAATTGGAGATTTGGGGAATTGGGGTCCGGTTGGAGTTGCCCTTACAGCCATTATCAGTGAACGTAAAATTCAAAATCAAAGAAAATCATCTTTTTCTTTGTTTAAATCTTAAATTCTTCATTTGCGAGAGCACATAAAACCAACGCGAAAGCACAACCAACCTTAACCCCAATTTGAGCCCTAGCCTTATCACCACCAAACCCACCGTGGAAGTAGAGAGAGATAGAGAGAGAGAAAACATACCGGCGGTGGGAGAGGGTCGTAAAGGGGAGACAAATGGCGGAAACTGGAGGAGGGGGAAGAAGGGAGGTTTTAAGCTAATTAATTTTAGGGTTAATGACACAACTAGTCCCTCAACTATGGTGGATTCCACCAGTAGTCCTTTAACAATTTTTTTTCAAATTTTAGTCCCTTGACTATGAAAATTAGACATGGTTGGTCCTTTTGTTGGATGCCGTTAGTATTTTTTCGTTAAGTCCGTTATGTGCCCATCACATGCCTTTGGTTAAGGGCATTTTTGGAATTTCATGTGAAAAGAAAAAAAATTATTCTTTTCTCTCTCTCCCCCTAACCCCCTACAACATCTTCATCCCCAAATTGAATCCGCCATAGTCGAGGGGAAGAGCTCTGGTTCAATTTGGGGATGAAGATGTTGTAGGGGGTTAGGGGGGAGAGAGAGATCAGAGAGACCCAACTCTTTGCAAGAGACCCAAACCCTACATAATCTCTTCGCTGCCCTTGATCCAAAATCACTCATCCTTTCTTAATTCTCTGACTCCGAGAAACCCAATCTCCTTCAAATCACAACAGAGGATTTTTTCATGGAAGAGGTCCCAAATACAAAGCCTACGGGACAAGTTTGACAGTTCATCAAGACTCCTGCTTTAACTTCCCCCACCCCACGGGTCACTATTTGAAGATTGAAATCTTTTTGGGTCCTGTAATCCGTGCGAAAAATCAAGATTTTCCTCCAAGAAATCTCGAATTTACCATCTACCACACCTAGAAATAGACAGAGACAGATATTTAGAGAAAGAGAGAGCAAAGACGCCATTTTTATAAACACTACAGCGCTTGCGGCGGATAACCGACGACGACCGTTGAAGACGGAGCAAACCCAGTTCTTTCGTGGGCTGTTTAAACTTTTCCAGATACAAAGTGCAATGGAGGTAGTAAGTCCGCGAATACAAGTGAGAAGAGGGGTGGGGGACTGTTGATGGCAAGGACGAGTTGCGTGAGTGTGGAAGCATTGAAGGGATTGTCTTCGGCTACGGCAAATGCCATTAGTGGGGAAAACAGGGGAGGAGGGAGGAAGATGTTGTAGGGGGGTTAGGGGGGAGAGATAGATCAGAGAGAAAAGAATATTTTTTTTTCTTTTCACATGAAATTTCAAAAATGCCCTTAACCAAAGGCACGTGATGGGTACATAACGGACTTAATGAAAAAATATTAACAGCATCCAACAAAAGGACCAACCGTGTCTAATTTTCATAGTCAAGGGACTAAAATTTGAAAAAAAATTGTTAAAGGACTACTGGTGGAATCCGCCATAGTCGAGTGACTAGTGGTGTCATTAACCCTTAATTTTATTGGGTACGAAAGAGCCGGGGTTGTTGAATTTGTAACTCCATATTTTAACTAAATGTGTGTGTGTGTTTGTGAGAGAAATAGAGAGATAGAGAGAGCAGTAAATCTTACAGCTTTTTCATTATAGGGTCTTGAGAGAGAAAACAAGTGAGAGAGAGAGAGAGAGAGAGAGAGAGAGAGAGAGAGAGAGAGAGAGAGAGAAAAATGGGCAGTGGCTGTGGGTGGAGAATGGAGAGAGAAAGAAGGGTTTTTTTGTAAATGGCTTGGTCAAAGTTGTTAAATTTATAAAATATATTACTTACTCAAAAATATTTATTATGACCTCTTTTCATCTAAAAACCTCAAAATACTCTTACTGAGTCGAGTAATCGACTCAAGGGTCAATTAAACAACTCAATGAGTCAATCAAAATGACTCAAATTGCCCATGAGTTGATTAGATCAATCGACTCAAGGTCGATTACATGGGTCGATTAATCGACTCAGGGTCAAAATGACTCAATTCGACCTTGAGTCCATTAATCAACTTATAGGTCGATCAATCGACTCAAAGTCGATTGATCGACGTATGAGTCAATTAATCAATAGAAAGAGAGAGAGACGAGTACCTCGACGGTGGCGAAGAAGGCATAGAACGGGAGAAGGTTACCTCGAAAATAGTGACAAAGGAGGCGGAGGATATGGTGGTGAGGAAGGCCGCGGATGGAGGCAAAGATAAGATGACGGTGAGAAAGGAAAGAGAGGAGAGAGAGAGGATAGCCTCTTTTGAGTTCTGTGAGAGAAAATAAAGTATTTAGGGTTTGAAAGGGTTTAAGGACATTTTGAAGAGTTATCAAAATTTTTGATCAAGAGACCATAAAACATAAAAGTTCGGGTCAAAATGTCATACTTAACTAATATCGAGAGAGAGAGAGAGAGAGAGAGAGAGAGAGAGAGAGAGAGAGAGAGAGAGAGGAACCTCAAGGAAAGGGATGGGTGGGTTGGGTGGAACTCATAGAAGACAGAGGGAAGTCACGTGATTTGTCGTGGATTTAATTAGTTTAATTTTAGTATTTTTTCTGTTAATATTTGGATATATAAAAAAATTGTTTGGAGTATTTTATTTCTTCAAACATGACATGAAGTGCACATAATTAATTTAACGAATAAAAGTTAACGAAAGAATCAATTGTATTTTTAAAATTAATACAAGGACCAATTGCACGCAATAAGAACCAATTCATAATACAAGAACAATTTGTATATTTTTTGCTTTTTTAATTTTATCAATTAGGCATTTACTCAGTTTATTTGGATAGATAAACGAAAACATCCCTTAATAAAAACTCACATGAATACATGATGGCATATGGAGTGAGAACCGTCAACGAGTCCCACGAATTGATTAAGATTATACGGGAAAAAAATAACATAATATTAGAATAAAGTCTGTTTGCTAATAATATATGTGTGAGAATGGGTCCATAATTAAAGCGAAAATTAAATTTAGGATTAAATGGTAAAAAAATATATCTAAAAATGAAAGTTTAAAAATTGAACATTTTTTCGGAATAAACTAAAAAGAAAAATCTGACTCTTTTTTTTTAAAAAGGAAATAAGTAATACAATAAAGCGAATAAAATTCAAAATTAAGTATAATATGGGGGCGTCTGGTGTTGGCCAATTAATGGATCGGATCAGATATGCCAAATTTAAATTTGATTTGTTAAGTGATTATCGTATTCTAATCGAGTAATTATCTTTCGAATATTTTAAAGCTCGATTCATATTTTAAATTTTTTATTTTGGGTTCGAATTCAGATTTTATTTAATCCTCATTAAAGTATTGAATAAGAATAGTATTAATATATCTTTTACTCAATGAAATATCGAAGAAACATGAAAGATCATGTTCCTAGCTTACAGAAACATCAATGACAATATTAGTAAGATATTATATTGCGGAGAAAAATTTAAATTTAGTTGAAATAGTAATTACTAATGACTAAAAGTTCAACATAAGAAACTTTTATAATTATAGTATTATTTATTTTATATTAGATCGAATCGAGTTCTTAGCAAATCGGATCATTCTTAATCCGGATCTTAATTTTTTAAGCTATCGAATTATTGGACTCGGATCTGAATTAGATAATCGAATTGAAAAACTCAATCCATATCATATAATTAACATCGAACTCGGATCAAATTTCGATCAAAATCTGATCTATTGACACACTTAGTTTGCTGTAATTTATCTTATCTTAGGAAAAATGACTAGTCTACATCTGGGGTGGGGAATTGTGTGTGTGTTGTGAAAGACTAGCTTACAGATGCAAATTGTTTTAGGTTATATTTGACTATTCAATGCTAAGATTTAAAATTAGCATTGGAAGAACATCCACAGAATTCAAATTATTTTTCTAATTTTGATTTCAAACTCTGGAATTAAACATTCAACATAGCCATAGTGAATGGATAGATACCTATGAGCTCTAGCTCAACTTGTACTGCTCACAACGGAGATGTCAGATATTCAAGTTTTACCAGAGACACACTAGTACGTAACTACTCTCAACGGAGAGGTCGAGTGTTCAAGCCTCACCAGATGCACCGTTGTTGTTCAAGTCTAATCAAAAGCACAATTTAGTGCTGCTCACTTCTTTAAACGGAAGGTCAAGTGTTCAAATTCTACCAGAGGCACTCTGGTACTTGAAGTCGGGTATTTAAATAAAATACCTTACGAGAGATACCATTTGTTCTAATCACACTAAATGCACTATATAGTATTAATTGTAGCAATTCAAAGACATTAATAATAATAATAAAGATTGAAATAAAGTGTACGCCCCTCCTATAAAAAAAAAATAAAAAAAAGAATAAATGAATAGATAAGTGGAAAGGAGAGGCGGCGCCCCCGTGATGATCACCAACCAACTCGAGTCGTAGAACCAAAACCACCTTCTTTTTCAAGGTTGCTTCCCCACTTTTAACCTTTTCATCCTTTTGCTTTACTTTACCATGTCAAAATAGCACGAGAAAGATGCTGTTGAGATGTTCATGGAAAGTGTGGAAATTATGAGAATCGTTTATGTTAATGGAAAGTGTGGAAATCGATGAAATTACTCTTCCGTTTAATACAAAGAGTCCACTATATTATTTTGAATGTTTTACGTAAAGAGTTTACTTAAAAAACTTATATCTACAATTTCTATAATTTTTTTACTTTACCCTCTACGTATGCTATAAACATTTTGACTATAACTTTTTTTACTTTATCCTCTACATATGCTATAAACATCTTGACTATACTCAAATATTTTTGTAATTATGATCAACTTTAATGTTACTTATATATCCCTTAATTATTAAATTTTTTAAACGTGAACTTTTTTAAGTAGAACGGAGGAAGTACTTTTTTAGCAACACTAGAACTGAGTACCACTTTCTCCGTTCATTTTTATATTTTAAAGTAAAGAGAAGACTAAATTAAATTAAAATTTAGCATATATAAATTGTGATTTAGTAAATAAAATTTTATTTATCAGAAACTACATTAAGATTTAAGAGTACTCTAACCTACAACTTTTAGGATTTCGTAAACACAAACTTAAGTAAATTTAAGTCAAAATTAATTGAATTGTCCACTCGTACACGTTCAGGAGATGTGGCCACCTGGCTAAGCTCCATTAGTTAGACATGCCCTGCAGTTATGCTCACTAATTAGACAATTATGCTTGCTTCGCGGCGGTTATGCTCGCTCTTAACCCCATTATGGCTGACAGTTAATGCAACCCCTATATAAGTATGGGGGCAATCCCAAGCCAAGGTACGCAAAATCTACATAGCAAATACACACTGCCAGATTGAGTTTTGAGTTGTGCACTTACTCTCACATCGAGTGTCTTTGCAGGTAGGCCCCTGCATTCACCCTCGTGTTTGCTTTTGTCTTGGCAGGTTACTAAAGCCCAGATATCCACTTTCAAGTCCCGAAGCAGCCCACGACAATCTGTGTAGCATAAGATTGGTTCTGCTCCTGGGAACTTTTTAGCTTTTCCGGCTTGAACACAAAGTACGTTTGCAGTTACAATGACTGGAAATAAGCATGATGTGGTGGTCGAGAACCCTACTACGGGGGCAACTGGTGGTCAAAGTAATCCACCCCCAGTAGGGGGTTCAATTTTACCACCCCCAATCTAGGGAACTAAAGCTCACGTGACGCGGTCCTGTTCTGCAACAACGCAAGTAACTTCCTCGGCTTCCACGCAGGGGGCTGGGCTTTCCAATACAAACCGCCGCGCTGGCCATAGGGTTGAGTTTCGGGAATAGCTCAACGTCAAGAGGGCACAAACAACGACTCCGAACATCACATAGCTTATGAAGGCTGCCCGCTATGCAGTTCTGGTTAACCAGGCTTTATACCTCAGTCAAATGTACACCTTTAACAAGCAGCCGCTTGCTTTGGAGCAAATCCAAATTCCTGTGGAAACTCAGCTCATCCCCGTTATGCCTACCGCGGGTGCGATGAGTGAGGTTTCCCCGCGTTTTCAGGGCAACTCAGACAGCACAGGGACTGTGCGGGCTCGAGTATAGACTGAAAAGGATGATAGGGGCAAGGGGCCTATGTATCTTGAGTCTATGCGGACGAAGAGCGTCCATAGTCGCCTAGTTTTCTCTGCTGGCCAGGGACGTGGCCCCCGAAGGGCTCACAGCGCAAGGATAGAGCTCAAAGTGAGGAGGCGAAATCCCAGCCGTGACATGTGCGCAAGGAGACCCGGGTACGATCGTACCGAGCATGACGCACGCGCTCGCCGAGGCATAGGTTGCTCGGCTGAAGGTCGGAGCACCATTCTGCAAAAGCAGCACCGTCCGCCTCGGTCAGGACTCAACCTTAAGGGAGATACAAATATGGTTAGAAATGTTAGAGGCTGGTCGAAAAGGCCAGGGTTCGTGGTACCAGGCAAAGAGAAGGACCCTCTGGCTGAGTGGATCCTGGCTGCCACACCTAACCCCAATGTGTCAGTCCTGCAGTTTGATAAGTACTCGGGCAAAACCAATGCGAGAGACCACTTGCAGGGTTTTGAGAACTAGGTCAACATTACTAGGGACCCAGCGGCTAATTGCAATTCATTTGTCAGCACTTTCAAGGGGAAGGCAGTGACTTTGTATAGGAAACTCCCTATGGCCTCGATCACGAGCTTGTCGGATCTTCGAACAAGACATTGAATTCGCCATGGTCGGAGTCACCCTCAAGGCCAGAATGGATCTCGCAACATTAGGCAGAAGGAGGATGAAATCGTGGGAAAATACATAGACAGGTTTCTGAAGATGCTCGAGAAGGTGAATGATCTTACTGACCGCAAGGTCACAATGTTCTTCATGGAGAGCATGACTAAAAATGCATTAAAAGCTGAGTTTGGCATGAGGGAGCCCTTGAACTGGGCAGAAATGTTTGCTCGTGCCCAGAGTTGGAGTGTAACCTGGGAGGAGGATACGGATGAGTCTAAGAAAAAGGATAGGAAGAAGAAAAAGAAGGATGATGCCAAAGAGGAATCGAGGGCCAAGACTGGGCATTCCTCGAGCAGGAGCTGGAGGAGAAACAGGACCCTAGCAACAGATCGCATAGATTTTGACCCTCTCAACACCACCAGGGAAGCGATGATGATTGAGATACGGGCAGAGCTCCCTTCCGCGCAATCACTAGATCCTTTGTTTCATCACCGCATGGATTTGAATAAGCGTTGCGCTTAGCATGATGATATCGGACATGGTACGGAGGATTGCATGCAACTAAAGAAGGTGATTCAGAGGTTGTTGAACCTGGGGAAGCTTGATCATTTTTGCCTGTCGTAAATAACATGGATCGTAGGGATAATAGAGAGGGCAGAGAAGAGCCCTCCAAGCAATGAAATTCTGACTATAGGGTGGAGTCAATGTGATCATGGAAGAGTAGCCCACTGACCCAACTAAAGTCCATAGAAAAATTATTGCTAGCCCACAGTGATCAGGGTCGAAGAAGAGACGATCCAGTTCACTAAGAATAAGCTTGCTAAGACCAAATTAGAATCCGAACAGTCCCTGGTCGTGGAGGCTTGTATTAATTACTGGGATGTAGGCAAAGTGTTGATCGACAATGATGCTTCGTGGGATCTGCTATACTACCAATGCCTCAAAAAGCTAGGGTATAGTGATGCTGATTTGAAACCATACCGAGGCCATCTATAGGGGTTACCAATCACTTTGTCGTGGTCAAGGGGACCATAGAGCTCGAGGTGATACTCAGAGAAGGAGATAGATCACGCTTGGAAATGGTCACTTTCTTGGTGATAGACTTGAAATCACATTTCAATGCTATATTATGAGTCCCAACTATGGTGAAGTTTGAAATGGTATCCTCTATACCTCACCAGTGGGTGAAATTCTTGACCGCGGGGAGTGGGCGAGCTGAGGAGTCAACCACAAATGGTCCTTGAATTTATCAAGGAAACTCACAAATCAAACAAAGTGATGATCAGTACCCCGAACCGTGAGATTATCTAGAAAGAGAGGGAAAATTCACCACCACAACTCCGATGAGCATGGACATGATCCTTGAGGTCGTAGGAGTTCTACAAGAACTGCAAAAGGGTCAAGTCCCCTCGCGAGCAGATTAGGAGAAGCTGCAGGAGGGGCAGGTCCCCTCCTGGAAAGAGTTGGTGGAAGTGGTGACTCTGCAGGTTAGGGATATGCCAGAAATTATACCTCACGGTGAGCTGGAAGAAGTGGTCATTAATCCTACTTACCTCTGTGACGCCCCGACCCGAATCTTTATACGAAAGCCCAAGGTCGAGTCGCCAAAATAACACAACATCAAGAAGGGCACGAGATGTAACCACCCGTACTTACACCAAAACACCAGTCTACAAATCGAATATAATAAAACAAGTCATCGGGGACACTACAGCCGGAACCCAACAACTAAAACCACAAGTCTAAAACTTGTGAAAATAAAACATCCAACAACAACAACAACATCGGCCACAACATGCCGGAATAATAAACATGAACCACGAGCTACAACTTGCTCGGGAAAGAATTAAACTACTAACAAGGTTATACACAAGCACGACATAAATATGTCGGCTACCAAAAGAATACGAGGTTAATAACACAAACAATTACTACCCAAGCAAAGTTTAAATAACTTTACTTAACCGTCGTCCTCACCAAAAGAATACTACTAACTATTAACAAGCTTCAAGAGCAACAACACCAAAATACAACCTTCGAGC
This sequence comes from Platycodon grandiflorus, assembly GCA_016624345.1. NCBI lineage: Eukaryota > Viridiplantae > Streptophyta > Magnoliopsida > Asterales > Campanulaceae > Platycodon > Platycodon grandiflorus. Next base: position 61,596,617 of record CM028362.1, read on the forward strand.
TACTCAGAATCTCACCGACTTCACCGGGAACCGCTAGGCTGGCTCAGATCTAAGGAAAAACAATAAACAACAAACGGGGTGAGTCAAAACTCAATAAGTTACTAAATACAACTACATGACATGGCATAATGCTCAAGTTGAAATCATAACATGGCATTAACATTTATATACCACAACAAGACATGTATCATCATCATTGATATACAAATTATCCAACTTACATAGCACCTTGATTAACACATAAGTGCTTGTAAATAAATCACGTTATAAAGGATATCATTTCTCTTTCTTCTTCTTCTTCGCATTGCTCCTGCACGACACGAATATTTAACTAACAACTATGCTCGATACCCATATGTGTAGTATCAACGTTACCGGTATCACTCTTCGGTTATTGACACCCCCGATATCACTCATCGGGTTGTTAACCTCCCCGGTATCACTCATCGAGTTCCCAAAATCACTCTTCGGGTTACTTAGCAAACCAAAGTCATGCATATTGTTACAACAGTGGGGCTACTTCCCACCTGTGGCCAACAGGTGAGGGTGTGTGAACTCGAGTACAGCGACCCATAGCGATTTCAAACATTAGTTTGTAAAGGCTATATGTCGTCCTACCTTGGCTAAACAACAACAGTGCCAGCTGGACTCTATGCAATGCACAAGTTGGTATAATACTCATCTTATGCAAATAACAATCAAGTTCAAAAGTAGTGAACTTGATAAATGTCATGTAGATTATAATATTGTACCAAAAATTCTCATCAAACATATTGTTTCAAGAACCTAAAACAATCATTTTAGAGCTAATTACAAGTCTCTAATTTACCAGTATCATTTACTCGGAGGACCAAAACCCATATCAAACGAACTCTAAATCTCGTAGGATTTTAATATGTTATTCGGTAATTGTTACTCTAACTTAATATCAACTTGTTAGAGTCTTTACAACACTTCTAAAAATTGGGTATAATTGCTATATGCAAGATTTTCCATTTAAAGTCTCTAACTTGTTTTTGTGTTCACTTCCATGGTTGAGTGCTCAAAATCAACATGCAACCTCATCCAATCCCAACACTTAACACATAAACATGTTATTCATCTCAACATATCATTTAAACATGAAATCATCAAGTAACCAAGACATGCATGTACAATATATCTCAATTATGCAGCAAATTTTTAAGCATACATAGGGGGTTAGTAACTTACCTTAAATGCACAATCAAACCAGGGGAGAAAAAATCAAAGTCTTGGAAAGTAGCCTCCTAGCCTTCCTCTACACATGCAAGGTCTTGGTTGAGAATCAAATGGTTGAAGTGAAAGAACAATCACTACACACACTAATCTTACCACAGAGTTCACACAGCAATACTCTCAAATGATCTAGGGTGATTTGGGAGAAAATGAAGGTGTAAACTTACTTCCTAAGGTGTTGAAGAGGTGGTAGGGGGTGTTGACTGGGGTCAAGGTTCATGGGAGTAAGTTGGTTGAGAATATGATTAAGTTTTAAGTGAAATGAAATTTTTCGGGAAAACAGAGTCACCAATATGTCCGACCTCGCACGGCCGTGCCAAAATTATATGCACTTCACAGCCCAAATCTAGGGTTTCTGTCCGCTCTCGCACGGCTGTGCCATGAAAAGGTACACGGGCGTGCCAAGTTTAACAGTCCAGTCCCATTTCTATTTTACTCTATTTCCTAGGTTTGATCACTTGGCCTCTCCTAGGTTTGATTACACAACACTTATAACACATCTAATCGATGTCATGAATCACAATAATCAAATTAACAATGCATGCACATAATCATATGATCAACATGTTAATGAAATGTTCGGCTATTACACCCTCTCCTCCTTAAAAGAATTTAGTCCCTAAATTCAGTCCAGTATCATCGTTGAGCTAAGGATCTCCCTTTTATAATCAAACCCTGTTTTCTCAAAGTACATTCTCGGTTGCATAACTCAAAAGAATTTCATCAAACAATTCCCTGGATATACTTTGATAATACAACTTTTCCAAGAATATCTATCGCAACAATGTAATGGTGTTCCATCGATTTAGAGTTGTTTAGTAATTAATCCCGAGGAGAATTCACACCTTCAACCGGCTATTAAATCATCACAAGGTTTCAAAGTTTAGATTCCCGATTTAGTACCGTGTAAAGATAATTCATTCTATGTTCCTATATTAGTCTCAGTTAATATCATTTCCATACTCCGTTGACAATTGTTGTGGTGAGTAACTATCATTTGGAATCCATCACACATGTCTACACATTCCCCAGAAGTCATAATCACAGTTTCAAACGTAGAGAAGGTCTAAGGATAAGATGTATACTTGAATTAATTCTTGAATTCCTCTTTGAGTACACTACTCACGGTGTTTAATCTAGTCTCTCGATATCTCGTATATGCAAGGCTATAATTCTTTTGTTACGCATATCTTCGCCATTAGTAGTATATGATCACTTGGTTATTCAATCCATCACAATCTATAACGTATAACAATATCAACATATACAAAATAGCCTTGTTATAATTAATAAATCTTCAATCTTGATCACACTAGTCATCATGTTAAACTCTATTGAATTGTAGAAGGTACACAGTTAAGATCTTTAAGTCTTTCCGCTCGCGACAATGTCTCATATACTGTTCATAATGTGAGGATAGAAACTTCAAATATTTGAATCCGTACATAACGCAAATTTAACTTCGTAATAGTAGTATTTTGACTCAAGTATGTTAACACCAACGCAATGAACTCTAAGTCAGTGAATGGATAAATTCCACTTATACCATATCAATTTCTTTGATGCAGAAGCTATCACTTTTATTCTAATTAAAGTCACAGCTCAATACTTCTGTTACGGTTCACTTTATATTAAGACTGAAGATGAATATGAAACTATAGTGACTCCTTCACAAAACACTCCAAGCGTGATTTACACACATGGTTTAAGAAATCCATAAATTATTAATCCAATTAATGGTAATCCCCTAGGTTCTTTGATTCCCTGGTGTCAACGCAGTACATGTTCAAATCCCCATTTTAAGTGACATATAATGTAATCAATAGCAAACATTTCTGAACATTCTCATAAAGTAGAAAAATCCTCTAACTCTGATGTAGTTTCATTCACAACCATAACATGAACCCAAATACTCAACTCGATCATGTGGTAACAGTATACTAACTTTTCAAACAGAAATGATATGCATGCTAATAACAATCATATCAATACAACCCATGCATATTCGTCACAGGGAATAACATAATCACCTCATAATGGCACACAACCAATTCATGGCATGCACACATTAACAATCTATATCATGTATCTTATAAATATCATGTATAGGCATAACCACATAATTGACATACAGCGTATAGTTACTAACTCGTATATTACAACTTCTTACACTTTCATGTCATGTAAAAGTAAGACACACAACTACCATACAATATATGATTACCTATTGGTCCATCACAAGCTTATCATACCAATAACAACAATTCAATCTCTTATCGGGGTATCTCCCTCAATCACAAGATAAAACTAGGAAACATATTACACTAGTTTTCAATCACACAATGCAACTTATGAATGCATGAACATGAGTTACCATAATACGTGTACTCTTAATATTTTAGATAGAATACCTCCTAGCACTGACGTATACTCCGGCACTTCGCGCTGATCAAGCGCAAACACACAACCTTGTACCTTAGGTCTACCTTCACTATCTCTCTTCGTCTCACTCGTTTGTTGATTGACACTTTCTGACTGAACCTTTTAGTTTAGGGCAATTCCACTTCAAGTGACCGGTCTCTCTACAATAATAACACTGTCACGGCTTAATTCTCAATTAACTTCCACAATTATCTTCAGAATGCCCATACTTTGAACAATAGTTACATACTAATGAATCACTTCACTGACCCTGATTATGTGAAACATTATTACTTTGTCCAACGGATTGTTGTCTTGGTTCCCTCTCAAACTGTGATCTATTCCGATTCCCACTGCGGTTGTTAATGTTGTTGTAGTACCCACTGTTACCAGAATTTTATACTCGCTCATGATATTGTGAAGATTGCTGAGAATTGCCCATGTTTCCTCTTCCCTTATGTTCCTCAATGTCCCCTTCTATCGCGTAAGCGCGATCCACTGCACTACGGTAATCGGTAAGCTGTAGAGAAAGTAACTATTTTCGGCACTCAGTCTTCAACCCCTTTACAAACTTTTGTTCCTTTTTCGTTTCATTAGGAACCAAGTAACTACAATAACGAGCCAATTCTGTGAACATGGCCGAATACTTAGCCACCGACATACTACCTTGTTCCAAATCGTAGAACTCTCGTTCTCTCTTCTCGCGAACCACTTCTGGCATACTGTGCTTTGAACTCTCTTAAAAAGTTAGGCCAGTTGTGTGGTATTCCCTGTAAATCCCAGCTTCCTTGTAACACTTTCCACCAATGTTCCGCTGCTCCCTCAAGCTTGAACACTGCTAAGGTCAACTTCTCATCATCACTGCAACCCAAAGCTACAAAGATCTTGATTATGTGCTCAATCCATAACTCAGCCCTAGTAGCATCTGGTTCCCCCAGAAAAGTACGAGGCTTCATCTTTAAAAATTTCTCCAACATACTGGTGTGGTTCCTCTGTCTCATCTCAGGCTGTGGTACTTCAATTTCTGGTTGAGGTACTCTATCCTCACGTTGTGGTACTGTCCCTCCATTAATCCACTGAGTCATTTCATTCATCAACTCCATCATTCTCCCATATATGTTCATAAGATCCTCGTTCTGATTGTTCGGGTTCGGTTTGGGAGGAATATTACGCTGAGGGTTAACATTCTCATCTCTTTCCTCGTTTCCACCTGCACTCGTACCGACTCTACTAGTACTCTCTCCGTGTCTAGTCTGCACCAACTTAACCTACATACAACACTCGACGTTAAGATCTTAACAATAACACCATCCCACCTAGGCCATGGAACCTATCCTAGCGACAGCAAACCTTTGCTCTGATACCAACTGTGACGCCCCGACCCGGATCTCTATACGAAATCCCAAGGTCGAGTCACCAAAATAACACAACATCAAGAAGAGCACGAGATGTAACCACCCGTACTTAAACCAAAACATCAGTCTACAAATCGGATATAATAAAACAAGTCATCGGCGACACTACAGCCGGAACCCAACAACTAAAACCACAAGTCTAAAACTTGTGAAAATAAAACATCTAACAACAACAACAACATCGGCCACAACATGCCGGAATAATAAACATGAACCACGAGCTACAACTTGCTCGGGAAAGAACTAAACTACTAACAAGGTTATACACAAGCACGACATACATATGTCGGCTACCAAAAGAATACGAGGTTAATAACACAAATAATTACTACCCAAGCAAAGTTTACATAACTTTACTTAACCGTCGTCCTCACCAAAAGAATACTACTAACTATTAACAAGCTTCAAGAGCAACAACACCAAAATACAACCTTCGAGCTACTCGAATCTCACCGACCTCACCGGGAACCGCTAGGCTGGCTCGGATCTAAGGAAAAACAATAAACAACAAGCGGGGTGAGTCGAAACTCAATAAGTTACTAAATGCAACTACATGACATGGCATAATGCTCAAGCTGAAATCATAACATGGCATTAACATTTATATACCACAACAAGACATGTATCATCATCATTGATATACAAATTATCCAACTCACATAGCACCTTGATTAACACATAAGTGCTTGTAAATAAATCACGTTATAAAGGATATCATTTCTCTTTCTTCTTCTTCGCATTGCTCCTACAAGGCACGAAAATTCAACTAACAACTATGCTCGATACCCATATGTGTAGTATCAACGTCACCGGTATCACTCTTCGGTTATTGACACCCCCGGTATCACTCATCGGGTTGTTGACCTCCTCGGTATCACTCATCGGGTTGTTGACCTCCCCGGTATCACTCATCGGGTTCCGGAATCACTCTTCGGGTTACTTAGCAAACCAAAGTCATGCGTATTGCTACAATGGTGGGGCTACTTCCCACATGTGGCCAACAGGTGAGGGTGTGTGAACTCCAGTACGACGACCCATAGCGATTCCAAACATTGATTTGTAAAGGCTATATGTCGTCCTACCTTGGCTAAACAACAACAGTGCCAGCTGGACTCTATGCAATGCACAAGTTAGTATAATACTCATCTTATGCAAATAACCATCAAGTTCAAAAGTAGTGAACTTGATAAATGTCATGTAGATTATAATATTGTACCAAAAATTCTCATCAAACATATTGTTTCAAGAACTTCAAACAATCATTTTAGAGCTAATTACAAGTCTCTAATTTACCAGTATCATTTACTCGGAGGACCAAAACCCATATCAACCGAACTCTAAATCTCGTAGGATTTTAATATGTTATTCGGTAATTGTTACTCTAACTTAATATCAACTTGTTAGAGTCTTTACAACACTTCTAAAAATTGGGTATAATTGCTATATGCAAGATTTCCCATTTAAAGTCTCTAACTTGTTCTTGTGTTCACTTCCTTGGTTGAGTGCTCAAAATCAACATGCAACCTCATCCAATCCCAACACTTAACACATAAACATGTTATTCATCTCAACATACCATTTAAACATGAAATCATCAAGTAACCAAGACATGCATGTACAATATATCTCAATTATGCAACAAATTCTTAAGCATACATAGGGGGTTAGTAACTTACCTTAAATGCACAATCAAACCAGGGGAGAAAAAATTAAAGTCTTGGAAAGTAGTCTCCTAGCCTTCCTCTACACATGCAAGGTCTTGCGTTGAGAATCAAATGGCTAAAGTGAAAGAACAATCACTACACACACTAATCTCACCACAGAGTTCACACAGCAATACTCTTAAATGATCTAGGGTGATTTGGGAGAAAATGAAGGTGTAAACTTACTTCCTAAGGTGTTGACTGGGGTCAAGGTTCGTGGGAGTAAGTTGGTTGAGAATATGATTAAGTTTTAAGTGAAATTAAATTTTTCGGGAAAACAGAGTCACCAATCTGTCCGACCTCGCACGGCTGTGCCAAAAATATGTGCACAGTCGTGCCAACTTTCATAGCCCAAATCTGGAGTTTTTGTCTGCTCTCGCACGGCCGTGCCATGAAAAGGTGCACGGGCGTGCCAAGTTTAACAGTCCATTCCCATTTCTATTTTACTCTATTTCCAAGGTTCGATCACTTGGCCTCTCCTAGGTTTGATTACACAACACTTATAACACATCTAATCGATGTCATGAATCACAATAATCAAATTAACAATGCATGCACATAATCATATGATCAACATGCTAATGAAATGTTCGGTTATTACATACCCAGAGTAGAAGATTAAGGTTGGCAGAGGCACCACCCCGGAGGAACGAGAGAAGTTGATTGCTTACCTCCGTCAGAGCCTAGATGTGTTTGCCTGGATTGTGGAGGACATGAGGGGAGTTAGTGAAGAGGTGGTGTTACACAAGTTGAATGTGAGTGAGGAATTTTGGCTGGTCCAACAATGTCCACGAAAATTCTCCCTGAAAAAAGAGTAGGCCATCAAGGCAAAGGTTGAAAAGCTACTCGTGGCGAACATCATTAAGGAGATTTATTATCCGACTTGGTTGGTGTTAGGTCTCAAGGTGCTCAAATAGGCTAGAAGGGGGGAGGGGATGAATAGCCTATATCCAGTTTAAAAATTTGTTTTACAAAGTTACTTCACAAGAGAGTTAGAAAATATTTTACAGCGGAATAAAGTGAAGTATAGGATAAGTTCAGGATGGCTGGTCTTGATAGGACAAGATCAGCTATTCTAAGTACTGTTGGAATTTCTGAAATTTAACAAGTAATAGCAATTCATAAGTACATGAAGTAAATGGACAGAGATTTTAATATGGTTCACACTTATAAATAAGTGTTACGTCCACAACCAAAGTGGTCAACTTTGGATTTAAAAATCATGTACTAAGTTTTCCACTAGAATCTTTACAAGATAGATCACTAATGGATCTTGTACAAAAAATTAGTTGACCAAGTGTTTGCGGGAGAATTAATATCTACAAAGATATAATTCTCGTGTGCTTTAAATGCAAAGGATTGCAATCAATGAAGAGCAATAAAGACTATGCTTCAAATTTGGAGCTCTTCAAAGACTGTTTTTACAGATTTAACTTTGAAGCTTTTAATGAACTAGCTATTAAAGATGAATATTTCAGAGTTGCAGATTCAGAGCTTTCAATTCAGAGAGTTAATCTTTAATGCTTCAATGGAGTCTTCTATTTATACTAAGGGAAACCCTTCTGACCGTTGGAGATCTTCAGACTTGGAGGATTTGAATTTAGATGCAATTAGTGCTAGAGATATTTGCATTAAATGCTCTAATCTTGCTATTGACATCTGATAAGGAGTTCTGCAAGGTTCAGACTGAATTCTGTCATTTTGCCAAAAATATAGGAAGGCAAAATGTCCTTTTCTAAGATGAATGCCTAATAAGGAAAGAATCAATAAATGATGTTTGCAAGTTATCGTTGTATCAAAGTCAATGAAGGACTTTGCCGAAAGCTTAAGGCATATCTTTAGACAAGTCTAGATCGGACGATCTTTAGGTCTTCAACATTGCTGATGAAGCTTGGCTGAAACGAACTTGTCCGATAACTTGATGGACTTGGCTGGAACGAACTTATCCGATGTCTAGATGGAATTGGCTGATATGAAGATAGCTGATCTGAACATGGCTGATATACAACAGGCTATCTTCTGAAGATTAAGCTAATTACAAGAAGCAATCCTAAGCTATACAAGCAGTTGTCTAAGTACAAGTTGCCACTTTAACAGACACGCAGGCCCATTAGTCATCTTGGCTTAGACTTAGGTTATGGATACTAGAAAATCTATACAAAATACAACAGTTGGCCAACGTGGTTATGGTCAAGAAGACGAATGAGAAATGGAGAATGTGCGTTGACTTCACCGACCTCAATAAGGCCTGCCTGAAGGATTGTTACCATTTACTAAGGATAGACAGGTTGGTGGACGCAATAGCTGGATTCGAGATGTTAAGCTTTATGGATGCATACTCCGGCTATCACCAAGTCAAGATGGATGAGCTGGATAAGCTGTTGATTGCCTTCCGAGCTGCGGGATAACTCTATTGCTATAAGATGATGCGGCTTGGGCTCAAGAATGCCGGGGCAACCTATCAACGGGTGGTAAACAAAGTGTTCGAACCCTAGTTGGGTAGGAATATTGAGGCTTACGTTGAAGATATGGTGGTCAAAACCAAGGGGAGTGACCACATAGCCGACCTGAAAGAGACATTTGCCAATCTCCGTAGGCGTCATGAAGTAGAACCCCAACAAATGTGTGTTTAGGGTGCAAACAGGTAAATTCTTGGGCTTCATGGTTAACGAAAGGGGCATAGAGGTCAACCCCGAGAAAATCAAGGCTTTGCTCAATATGAAAGAACCAACGAGCATACAGGAAGTACAGAAGCTGAACAACAGGATCATTGCATTAGGGCGCTTCATCTCCCGATCAGTAGAGAAGTGTTTGCATTTCTTCAAAGTGTTGTGTGGAAATAAGGGTTTTGAGTGGACACCAAAGTGCTCGGTACCTTTCAAGCACCTGAAGGATTATCTTGGCAAACCACCACTCTTGAGTAGTCCAGTCGTATGAGAGAGCTTATATGTATATCTTGCGGCTACCGACCAAGCTGTAGCTACAATATTAGTTAGGGAGGAAAATGGTACTCAGAAGCCTGTGTACTATGTATCAAAGGCTTTGACTTCGATTGAAGCCCATTATTTTAATGTAGAGAAATTAGCCTATTTGCTTGTTGTATCAACTAGAAAATTACGAGCTTACTTTTTTACACATATAATAATTGTATACTCTGACTACCCTCTTCGCAAGATTCTATACAAACCAGACTCCTCGTGTAGGCTTCTCGCCTCGTCGATTGAGCTGACAAAGTTTCATGTTGAATATCAGTCGCGGAGAGCTATCAAAGCGCAGACACTGGCAGATTTCCTGGTTGAGACCACCTTTACCAGCCTAGATGAACTATTAGCAAAGAATGTCCCAACCACTAGCGTTGCCCCCCCCCCCACGAGAGCGACGAGAGGAGTACTGGCAGCTATTTGTCGATAGAACTGCGAGTAAGGAGGGAAACGGAGTAGGAGTCCTGCTGGTATCCCCCTTCCAAAAGGAGGAGCTTGAAAAAGCTCTAAGGTTTAAGTTGTATGCTTCCAATAATCAGGCGGAGTACAAGGCTTTGATTATAGGCTTAGAGTTAGCAATTGACATGGGTGTCTCCTCTTTGTGGGTACACAGTGATTCACAACCTGTTATGAACCAAGTTTGGGGGGAGTACGGGGTAAATAACCTCATTTTGAGCAAATACTGCAAGCTGGTACGAGGGTTGTTGACCCGCTTGTCATTTTAGGAGGTTGTCCAGATAAATCGGATAGACAATATATGAGCAGACTATCTATCCAAGATGGTAGCAGAAGACATTCAACTATTGAGCCCGACAGTGGTGATTGAATACCTGGACAGCCTAGCCATAAAGAGAGAGCAGGTTATGGACATCGAGATGACAAAGAGGTGTTGGAGAGATAAAATTCAGGAGTTCATCGAGCGGGAATACTTCCTAACGACAAAGACCAGGCCAGAATAGTATAGAAGCACTTAGCTTGATACACGGTTGTCGATGATATCTTATATCGGAGATCATTCTCTAAACCTTTGTTGCGGTATATTCGGCTAAAACTAACTGAGAGGTTGCTAGCAGAAGTCCACGAATGGGTGTATGGTGGTCACCCAGCAAGAACTTTAGCTGCCAAGGTCCTGACCTGTGGATACTACTGGATGACACTGAGAAAGGATGTGGACGTTTATGTTAAAAGGTGTGATAAGTGCCAGCGGTTTGCGGACATACCACGGCTGCCCTCGACTGAGTAAATTTCGGTGGTAGCATCCTGACTATTCGATATGTGAGGAATAGACTTGATCGGACCATTTTCAATAGCGAAGGTAAATTGTAAGTATGCTATCGTGGCCGTTGACTATTTCACTAAGTGGATGGAAGCGAAGCCTTTGGAAAACATTACCGAGGAGAATGCCATCAACTTTGTGCATGATTACATATGGTGTTGCTTTAGAGTCCCACAGGCCATTATTTCTGACCACGGCACTTAGTTTTCTGATCGATTCACTAAGGCATGCGCGAATCTGCATATCAAGCATTGGAAATCGTCGGTGGCATATCCTCAGGGAAATGGATAGGCTGAAGCTGCTAACAAGCAAGTGCTACACGCTCTCAAAAGAAACCTGGAAGGGTGAGCAGGAAGATGGTAACATGAGCTACATTCGGCATTATGGGCAGTCTCGTGGCCGATTGAAGAAACTCCTTTTGCCTTAACCTATGGTTCAAAGGCTATGGCGCCAGTAGAGATGGCCTTACCGAGTCTGCGAGTAGCACATTACGACGAGCAAGAAAATACGTTAGCTCGCCAGTCCGACCTGGACCTACTCGAGGAGAAAAGGGTAGAGGCAAAGATGAGGATTGTTGTATATTGTTTAGATTTGTTTGTATCCATCACCTTGTCTATGTTAGAAGTGACTACTGGGCCTGCGTGTCAAGTAGTGTGCTAACTTGTACTTAGACTCATACCTTGTAATAACTTAGGATTACTTATTTTGCACTTAGCTAAGTCCTTCAAGTGATGTCTGTTGCCTATCAGCCATCCCCACGAGCAGTATCCATCAAGCTCTCAGTCAAGTACTTTCCAGCCAAGCTTCATCAGCATTGTGTGATGACCTAAAGAACGACTGATCAAGACTTGTCCTGAAGATCTTCCTTCGTTGCCAGCAAAGTCCTTCTTTAACTTTGGTGTAATGTTAACCTGTTGGTTTATTTACTGAACTATTCCATTTTAGGCATTTTTCTCAGAAAAGGACACTCTACAAGCAGTACATGTCTATCCATTTTCGGCAAAGCTTGCAAGCACAGCTAGAAGACACCTTGGATGTAACAGGTTCACCACTCAGAATTCGACAACAGGTTTAAGGCATTTAATGCATGTCACTTGGTATCAAATGCACCTAATTCAAATCTCCCAAGTCTGAATTCTTCAACGGCTCCAAGGAATTCTCCCAGAATGAATTGAAAGCATCATGAAGCATTGAAGACTCTCTTGAACATTCTAAAAATTTCAACAACCTTCAAAACTTCATAACTTCAAGTGCATTCAAGAGCTTCAACGAAACATTCCAACAAACATTCTTTGAAGAGCACTTTTTCTAGACTCTAGTCTTTATTACTCCTCATTGATTATGATCTTAAGAATTCAAGGCACACAAGAGTTTAAGCTTTCTAGATTATAACTCTCACCGAAGCACTTGGTCAAATATTTTGTACACAATCCATTAGTGATCTTTTGTAACGGTTCTACTAAAAACATAGTACACTTTTCAAATCTAAAGTTGACCGCTTTGGTAGTGGACGTAGCACTTATTCATAGTGTGAACCACTTCAAATACTTATTCATTTATTTCCTCCACTTGTGTTTAAATTTCACTTAAGTACTTCCAGTTTTCAATCTACCAAGTAGAACGACTGATCTTGTTTACAAGACATCAACCATTCTGACTTGTCTAATACTTCACAATTTATTCAGCTGCAAACTATCTTCTAACTCATTTGTTACTTTGTGAAGGAATTTTTATAAAAGTTTTAAAATTGAACATAGGCTATTCAACCCCCTCTTCTAGCCTATTTGAGCCTATCAGGACTAACAATTGATATCAGAACTTAACTCTTTGAAAACTAATTTTTTCGAGATTAAACTCTTGATAGATTAAAGATCCAATGTCTGCTTATCATATGTTGAAAACTTCAAATGTGAATCACGTCCCAATATTGGACAAAGTTCATTTTGATATCTGGAAGGACAAAATGAAACGACATATGAACTCTATTGACAAACGTTTTTGGAAATGTGTTTTAGAAGGTCCAAGAACTCCAATGAAACCAAATGTGCTAGCTGATGTTAATGGTAGTGCTGATCTTGAAATTCCCAAACCAGAAGAGGAATGGGATGATGAAGACAGTATGAATGATGCTCTGGATGGAAAAGCTATATATATCAACATCATCACAAGCTGCTACCAGCAGATCATCAACCTAGATACATGTAGTATGAGATGTCTTCCCAACTGAATGTCACATCATCTCCATCTCATCATAAGATGTTTACATTGAATTTTTTTTTATTTTTTGTTTTTGGAAAAATCTATCTTTCCTATGTATCAAATATTTTTTACTAGATAGATAATTGCCTTGGAGAAGCTCTAAAAAATTGTCATGTCTAAAAGAATGTTCTAAAGGAGTTTTGTATTGGAGCACATTTAGAAAGAGGAGTCTATCTTTTAAAAAATTTGCCACACACGAAAAAAATATTCTTGTTTAATTATGTCACATAAGAAAACTAGATAATAGTATTGGTGATGCACTCACGATTTAAAAAATAAATAAAAAATAAAAAGACTTTGTACATATTTTATTGTTTAGTGACTGTATACCATGAAAAACATGGATTTTGTGGAATAATTTATAATTACAGTATTCTTTTGTCTCAAAAAAATATAAACATTTTTTATTTTCAGCGTTTAATTTAACCAATATTTGAACAACAAATTGATTTGAATTCACTCCGCTTTCACAAAAATTATAAAGCGACTTATGGTACATTTAATATAGTTTCCAAAAATTATAATTTTATTTTTTAAACCAAATAAAATTTTGATATTAATTTAAAATTTAATTAAATTAATTAAAATAGTTAAAGTATTGTTCTTTTTTCGAGATGTAAGAGATATTATGCACACGTTATATTTAGTTCCGTATTTTAATAATTATATATATATATATATATCCTATTACTCCCTCCGTCCTTAAATTATTGTTTTTCTTTTCTTTTTTATGCGTTCTAAAATAATTATTTTGCTTGAAAATTTTTTATTTTACTCTTACTTTTTTCCCTACTTTAATTATAAATTACATACATATAAATATTAAATAATACTCCCTCCGTCCCTAAATTATTGTCTGGGTTGACCCGGCACACGGATTAAGAAAACTCAATTGACTTGATTATTAATATTGGAATAGTATTAAAAAAGTGTGTTGTTTCCTTTAATGCCCATGTGTATGTGGCCCATAATTAAAGAAGGAAGAAAAAGTAAGGGTAAAATAGTAAAAGTGATGTTCTAAAAAGGAAAGTTTTAAATAAGACAATTATTTTGGGACGGACGAAAAAGGAAAGAAAGACAATAATTTAAGGTAGGAGGGAGTATATATTATATTAATATTAATAATTAAATTAATTATTTTTTTTATTCTAAATATTGAGTTAAATAAAATAATAATTAAAGGAGGATTGAGTATTACTTTTTAACTAAAATACTCAAAGTAAAATCACCAGAAAAATGCTATAATGTCAGTATATGAATATCACATCATTGAGATTTGGAAGAGATTTTCTTCTTTATGTTGATAGCACTAGCGGCTAAACATAAATTTGTTTTGATGTGATTTGACTAAACCCATTATCCATGTCATCATGTTGTTTAGTTGAAAGCAAATACACCCTTTTCAAACTGTTAATGATATATACATAATAAGAAAAGCACCGACTCTTTTCTTCCTCTTAACAATGCAAGAAAGATGAAATCAAGATGGTAAGAATGCATAATAGAGCTTCACATTTTCACTGCTACTGCTAAAAATAAAGTTTTTTTCATATATATCTTAATCAAGAACTACTAATTATAAATTTTAAAATAGAAAATGATAAATATAATGAAAAATTAATTATAAATTTTAAAGTCCACACATGTGGCACAAGGAGATCCACTCTCCTTTCCTTCTCTCTTTCTCTTTCTAACTAAAACACTTGGATCTCCTTGTGTCACATATGTTGGCTTTAAAATTTATGATCAATTTTTCACTATTTATATCATTACCCTTTTAAAATTTATATATGTGGTACAAGGAGATTCAAATATTTTGGTTAGATAGAGAAAGAGAGAGAGGGGAAATTGAATTTCCTTTGTGCCACATGCGTAGGCTTTAAAATTCATAATCAATTTTTCAGTATGTGTATCATTAACATCTATCTAATAGTAAGCCTTAGAGCATCTCCAACGTGTTTAGGTGGGCTTCACTTTATCACCCAAAATTTTCACTCACTACCCAATTTAAAAACTAACATTTTTAATGTTTAATTCTTCAACTTGGCTTTTAGGTGAGCTTCACAATGCCACCTAAAATTTTTACTTACTAACTCCTTTAATTTACTTTTATACTTTTCATACAAATTAATTTCTTTATAGTTTTAATTAATATATTTTGCATATTTTAAATATTTTGTATAAATAAATTTATTTATTTATAGTCTTAAAAACTTTAGAATTCAAAAAATAAATTTATCAAAATTAAAAAAAGAAATTAAACTTAGTTAGAGTTAAAAAAAAGTACTTAATATTCAGAATTTAAAAAAAATTAAAAAGATAAATCAAAATGTATTTTAAAAAATAAAAAAAAGCTTTTTAAAATAAAAACTAAAAATCAAATACTCAAAATAATAAAAGAAAAAGAAAAAGGAGAGAGAGAGAGAGAGAGAGAGAGAGAGAGAGAGAGAGAGTGGGAAGGGGACAGGAGACGGGACATGGCAGAGTTAAGAGCAACCACATCAATACCTTCCTATATTACATTTTAAACATCTCGTTTTTGTTCAAATTTTACTTTTTTAACACTCTAAAAATAAATTCACTTCAACAAACACTTTCTATATAACCCTCTAAAAATAAAATATCTCTCATCTCAACTAACAAACCATTATATTTTTTCTCTTTTATTTATATTTTTCCACCACAATTAAAATAAAATATTTTAAGTTTTAAATTTTATATACTATGAAAAATATATTGTACTCTCTCCATCCCTAAATTATTGTCTTGTTTGACTCGGCACACGGATTAACAAAAAATAATTGACTTGATTATTAATATTGGTATAATGTGTAGTTTCTTTTAATACCCATGTGTATATGGCGCATAATTAAAGTAGAGAGAAAAGTAAGGGTAAAATGGTAAAAATAATCTCCTAAAAAAAAGTTTTAAACAAGACAATTATTTAGGAACGGAAAAAAAAACAATAATTTAGAGACGGAGAGAGTATATTTTAATAATTTTTATTTTAAAATATTAAACAAAAGTATATTGTGCTCAAATAAAGTGAAAAAAATGTAGAGGATTTGAGTCACTATTCATGTTAAAACTCACTCTATATTTAGAGTGTGATTTAATTGGTTTTAGAGATAGGGGGTGGATTAGAGAGACCACTGTAGGATCAAGGGAGGATAAAAATCTCTAAAATTATTTTTATAGGATAGTGGGAGGGCTCCCACTGTGGACGCCCTCAGAAGAGGAGCTGCAATCCGGTAGCTACTTGCTGCCGATTATGATGCATGCGCTCGTTAGGTGGCACACGTGCATCATACACCCTCTCCATATTGCTGGCCAAGGAAGGATGAGTTTGAAATAAGAACGGGTTCTTATTTTAAAATTGGAAAAAATTGAAAATTGTAAGAATTATTTTAAGAACTCTATTAATGTTAAAAAATCAGTCCAATAAATTTTTAATAGGCTAAAAATTTACATTGTGAATGCCCTTAGTTATAAAATGGAAATAGAGTAATTTGGTACTCCAAAGGGTGCTTTATATTTTGTTCTATTTTAGAGTAAGATTAAACTTGCACTAAATTTTAAGCAACTTTATCTCTTTTACTATCACTATTTCATTCTTAAATAGGAAGAATATTAAGGAATATTTTTTAAAAAAAATTGTTGTTGTAAAGTTTGAAGCAAGTATAAATTTTTTATCTCGTATTCGGCTCTCACCAAGTATAAATTGTCTCAAACTAATAACAATCTTAGTATCACAAACTAAGATTAATTTCAAACTCAATATATTGCTCCCTCCTTTTCGCAAAGAGTCTATTTTTAATTTTTTTTAGGTCAACTTAGTTAAAGTTAGACCGATATGAGAGTTGTGCTCTATAGTATTGTTAATGTGCTTTTTAATTAATACAATTTTTTTAAAAATACAAATAAAGAATATAAAATTTTAATTTAATTTAATAATATGTTAATTTAAAAAAATAAACTCTTTATCTAAAACAGATGAAGTATTTAAACATTTCGTGAAAGGAAAAAGGAAAAAAAAAAACACACACATAGTCCACCATCTTGGACTTGGGAGTTGCAAACTTTCCACATTCATTGAATGCGTTATCCTTTTTACCCAGCAAATAATGAGATTAGATTAGTTAGTCTTATCTAGTACACGGGATTGAAATTTTATAAAAGGTTAAAAGAGAAAATGATAACTAGATATAGGTGCCTTCTTTGACCGTGGACGAGTACATATTCCCTACCACGGTGAGATCATGTTGTATACCAACTAATTATATAATGTTACGAGATATCTTATAAAATAAGTGTATTGTAAAATCGTTTTATTGTAAGATTTTTACGGTCTATTTAACTTTGTCTTATCGTAAGTTAATTTGATTAATTTACTATATTAATATTATATTAATTATGTGAGTCGTTTTATTGTAAAATAATTTTATCTAAGTTTTTATTAAATTTTTAATAATTTAATTGATTGAATTTATGAGATTCTGTGATTGCTCTACTGATTAGAGCCTCACTCGCCCTGTTGTTGGCCCAGGATCGAATCTCATTGTGGGGTCTTTGGGGTCGAATCTCGTTGGGGAATTTTGGGGGTTTGTTGGCCCAGAGTCGAATTTCGTTGTGAGATCTTTAGGGGTCGAATCTCGTTAGAAGGTCTTTGGGGGTCGAATTTCGTTGGGAGTCTTTAGGGGTTTGTTGACCCAGGTCGAATTTCATTGTGGGGTCTTTGGGGTTCGAATCTCGTTGAGGGTCTTTTGAAATTTTAGAGTAGATTTAAGATAGATTTAGAATATCAATAAAAAAAATTGATTGAATTTATTAAATTTTTGAATCTTGAATATTTTTTAACCTTTTTAACTTAACAAGTTGAACTTCTTAAATAATCATTGTTACTTGAATGGTTGACGATATCATGTCATTGCCTCATTGGTATAATCATGTTGCTCATTTCCCTCTTTGACTTCGTGGAGGTAAGGAGATTTCATTTTGTCGGTAAATTATCAATCACTCCCTCAACTATGCCTCTAGTTTCCATTAACCCCCTAAGCTACATTCAACTACTAGTACTAACCCTTTAGAAATTGTTCCTTCAGATGATGGCAGATAGTTAAAATTATGATGTTATTTAAGTGTTAAAATCTCAATTGGACCCTTAGCAACGTTCAATAAGGACATGGAGGGAGTCAAAAACTTTCATCCTTCAGCAGGGACATGTAGCGAGTCAAAAACCTTCATGGAAATTAAGAGGTCCTTCTAAGCTTTATTCTGTATTGATAAGATGATGGAGTACATGTGATCTGGAATTGTCAAATCTGTCTATATTGATTCTTTCTTTTATTTTAATTTTAATTGTGCAAATATCACATCGTTGCCAACATTCTATTGGCATGTCATCGCAAAAATCCAGTCAACACAATATGATGTAATCCTAGGGTCGAAAAATTGTGTTTTACAAGTGGATGGGTTGTTTATCAATTTTGGAAAGTAAGTGGTGAGTTTGGTAGCACCAAAAGGGCCAAAATAAGACGCTGAGTTTATAAATTATAAAGTTCTTATGATAATTGTGTTTTCTCTTTGCGTGTTCCAGATTGAATACTTGTGGTGCAAACATTCGTGTGTCGGTGTTGCATCTAAATTCGACTTATCAATTGGAGAGTTATCCCAATTGTAGCGTCATTCACAATTTCAAGATTCACGTCTAGTTGATGGCGTTGGGTTGCGAAGCCATTCACCTCAATGCCATCAACTTAACCAGAACGATTTTGGTTTTTTCTCATTAATTGGCATCATAGCAATCCTAATTACAGTTAACTGTTTCATACTATCTTTAAATTTTATCGTTTGATTTCCATTTTGTGAACCCTAATTTTGCTAGGGTTTGTTACCAAAAAAAAAAAGATAAAAAAATATTTTCATTGAACTCTTGCATTTTTCTTTGCGTTCTAGTGTTTCTTCTTGAAAATCTCGTCTTTTTCGTTATCCTAGTGTCTTCGTTTTTCTTCTTCGTTGTTTTTGTTGCATATTATCTAGATTTGCTTGTATCTATAACCTAAATCTTTGTTTCAAGTGCCAACTGGTCCTACGTGTCTGGTAGGGTGGCAACTTGTCCTTAGACAACACCCTTGTAATAGCTTAAGATTGCTTATCTTGTACTGTGTTGGAGAGGAAGGGTTTGGTAGTAAGTGGTGTAGGCCGGTTTCAGGGTGTCTTTCTTTCGTTTTGCTTTCCGTCATGATTAACGGGGAGCCTAAGAAGTGGTTTAGAACTTCGAGAGGCTTGTGTCAAGGGCATCCTACCGTGGCTTAAATGGCTTATGGTCCTGCTTGTTGCAGTTTTTAGAAACAGCTTATGAGTTGTCATAAGTTAACCGTGTGACTGTTTAGTAAGCTGAAAATTTCTTATCAACAGTGAAATGACAGGGTACAAAGTGTCTTTTTTCCGTTGCGACATTTCTCATTCGCAAGTACATATAGTACTCAAATTACATCCATTTGCAGGCTCAAATAAAAAAATAAAAAAATAAAGTCCAATTGGTTCAGCAAAAATTTACCACTCAATCAAACACAAAGAATGAATTGAACAACGGCTCCAAGGAATTCTCTGGGTATAAATTGAAGACTTTGTGAAGCATTGAAGACATTTCAACAACTTGACAATTCTGCAAATCTTCATCTTCAACGCTCTAACTGCATTCAAGAGCTTCAAAGCTAAATTGTTTTAATCATTCTTTGAAGAGCACCAAACTTAGACTCCTAGTCTTTATTGCTCTTCATTGATTGCAATCATTTTCTTTCAATGCACACGAGAGTGAAATCTTTCTTGATCTTTACTCTCACCAAAACACTTGGTCAAAATACTTTTGTACACGATCTATTAGTAATCATTGTATTCTAGTGGAAAAAATAGTGCACATTTTCAAATTCAAAGTTAACCACTTTAGTAGTGGACATAGCACTTATTCATAGTTTGAACCACTTCAAATATCGTGTCTATTTACTTCCTGCAATTGTGTTTTTATTATCACTTAATATTTTCAGATTCCAACATTTCCAGAAGAACAACTGATCTTGCCTAGACAAGATCAGCCATTCCAACTTGTCCTATACTTCACAGTTTTCTGCTACAAACAATTTTCTAAACACTTTTGTTATTTTGTGAAGTAATTTTTATCAAACGTTTTTAAATGGGACATAGGCTATTCAACCCCCTCTTCTAGCCTATTTGAGCCTATTGGGACCAAACAATTAAACCCCTCAGCAGCAACTCTGCCTGAGGACTTTGACCTTAGTCGTCTTGACCATGACCCATTCGAGCCCAAAACCAAGAAGCCCAAACAGTCAACACCACCTCCTTCTCCTCCACCATCAACCAAACCCTCTAAGAAGCATGCTTCCAAGAAGGCTGCTAAGAGGGATCCCACAACCTTTGAACCAGTCATTCTTCAACCTACCAGCCAATCCTCTTCTCTACCTCCTAAACCAACCAAACCCACCAAGGCCAAATCCACAACCTCTATCAAGCCAACCGATGAAACCTTTGGCCTACCCAAACCTACTCCTCCAACCACCTCATTTATACCTACCGAACCCACACCAACCATCCTTACACCAGTCAACCCACAACCAGCTGATCCCGAACCAATTGAACCTACCCTAACCAAACCAAACCAAGGCATGGCAAGTGCCTTAAGAAAAGTGCTAAGAAATCAAAGTTTGTGCCCCCTACCGTTCAACCTTTTCTACACCATCACCTCCACCAGCTAACCCTCAGACTAACCCTAAGGAGCTCGAAGCTTCGGCTGAGAGTCAACCTCTTCTCTGCACCAAACGCAAGTCATCCTCTCCATCAAGTCAACCTCCACCAAAGAAAACTAATCCTAATCGTTATGCACACCTTCACCCTGATATCCAAGAGCTACTGCTCTTTAGGGACACAGACCTAACCCTAACCCAGTCGATTCTGACCCTTTTCCTTTCTACACTTGACTATGCCAAACTCCTACCCTATCAACCCATTACTGCTGGGGACATCCTCATGCAGTAGGGAAATCTTTGTGACCCTCAACCCCTTATCTGGTCCCAGCAATTCTTTCTGCATAACAGCCGAGTCCAGGACTTGATCATTCTCAAGTAATGGACTCAAATCCATAAGGACCTTGTCTTTTCCCCTCTAAAACCAGCTGACTTCTCTCCGTTCCTCTCTATCCAATTAACCTCCTCTTCCATACCTCCAACCAAATCAATTCCACCAGCCAAACACCAGTCACCTCATGTTTCCCCTTCTCCCCCTCCACCAGTCTCTAAGGACCTCTTGGCTGCTGCCCTAGCCTTCTTCGTACAAATTGCTAGGCAAGTATTAAAACCAGTTGATCCCTCACCCATCCATTCTTACCAACCTAAAAATTTATAATTTTTTTAACTTATTCACGTGCTTTAGTAAATTTGACCCTCGCCGCCTTCCCTACTTCTTTCAACTCCTTAACCTTTACAACTCAACCTTTCTCATGGGAGTCAATATCCAAACCCATGCGGCTTTTGTCCAAACCTACACCTTTATTCCTATACATTCACATTGCCTTCCCCTCCCCAATCAGCCAACCCCCTATACCAGTCAATCTTCAGCCTCTCCTACCCAGACGAGCCAACCTCCTACACCAGACATCTCTACCCTACCTTCCTCAGTTGATGCCCTTGTTTCCAGTATGGACGTTGCCTTGGGTGTTATTACCAAGAATATGCGCACGCTTAACGATAACATGGCTGTCCTTGTAGTTAAGCAGGAGCATACTACAACTACAACGGTTGAGTATATGGCCAAAGTGGTTGAGATAACTCGAGATGCGAGACGTGCTGCCACTTCTTCCTCCAGTCTACTTCAATCCAAGCTTGACAAAGTTGCTGAAGGACTAGCCTCTGCCGTAAAGATGACTGATCTTGGTTTCCAAGGATTAGCTGCTGTGCAGAGGAATAACAACAAGTCGGTGCATAAGTTTGTTCTTGCCATGCGCCGGGCAAACAAGACATAACATATCTATCTTCGCAAACAACACAAGATCTATGATTACCGCCTTGCTCAGATAGACAAGTAGCTTGCGTCCAAGAAGGAGGATATGGCGCGAAGCAACAATGATAAATACATCAAAGCTCTTGAGGCAAATATCTTGTTCAGAGATGAGAAGGCTGAACTAAAAGAAGAGTTGAAAGCGGCCAAAGATTAAATTGCGAAACTCAAAGTTGTTGTTGCTTCAAGGGAAGAAGGACAAGCTTCAACTTAACTGGTACATTTAACCTTGTCCTTAGCAGCTAACTCTTTCTAATCCTGGTCAAAACATTGTAATAATTAAACATCTTGTTAGATATACAATGGTTTTTATTCTTTTAAACTTCTCTATTATTTCATGCTTTATGACAAACTGCTTATTCTATGTGAATGAAATTTTAAACCTCTGGTTTAAAGATATTCTCTATAATTGCCTATACCTGTTTGTCTTTAAATTCATATTTATTACAAGTGTTTTGTGCTTAATATCCTTATTATATAAACACTTTGTAATTTAAATACATTGACTGCTTTGTACGTCCAACTAGGGCATGTTTGCTTAATATATCATTTATAAACATGTTATTACTAGTATGGGACATTCGTAGCCTTAATATATTTATTTAGGTCATGGACTTAAGCAAATAGGAGGAGATTGTTATATATTATCTAGATTTGTTTGTATCCACGTAAGTCTTTGTTTCAAGTGCCTATTGGTCCTGCGTGTCTGGTAGGGTGGCAACTTGTCCTTAGACAACACCCTTGTAATAGCTTAGGATTGCTTATCTTGTACTTAGTTAAGTTCTTCAGAAGATGGGTGTTGTCCATCAGCTATCTCTATCAGTCGTGTCCAACAAACCCTCAATCAAGAACGTTCCAGCCAAACTTCATCAGCAATGTGTGAAGACTTGAAGAACGACTGATCAAGACTTGTCTAAAAAAATACCTTAGTTACCAGCAAAGTACATCTTTGACTTTGGTGTAACGCAAACCTATTGGTTCATTTATTGGACCATTCTATTTTAGGCATTCTTCTCCAAAAAGGACATTCTGCACGCAGTACTTGTTTACCCATTTTTTGGCAAGTCTGCAGGCACAGTACAGAGACAACTTGGATTGTGCAGAACACTCACTCAGACTTTGACAACAGGCTTGGGTCATTAATGCAAGTCTCTTTGCATTAAATGTACCTAATTCAAACATCTCCAAAGTCTGAATCATCCAACGGCTCCAAGGAATTCTTTGGGTATAAATTGAAGACTTTGTGAAGCATTGAAGACACTCCAACAACTTGATAATTCTGCAAATCTTCATCTTCAACACTCTAAGTGCATTCAAGAACTTCAATGCTAAATTGTTTTAATCATTCTTTGAAAAGCATCTAACTCAGACTCCTAGTCTTTATTGCTCTTCATTGATTGCAATACTTTGCTTTTAAGGCACACGAGAGTGAAATCCTTCTAGATCTTTACTCTCACCAAAACACTTGGTCAAATACTTTTGTACACAGTCCATTAGTGATCTTTGTGATTATTTTAGTGAAAAATATAGTGCACATTTTCAAATCTAAAGTTGACCACTTTGGTAGTGGGCGTAGCATTTATTCATAGTGTGAACCACTTCAAATACTTGTTCATTTATTTCCGGCAAATGTGTATTTGATTATTCACTTGAATATTTTCAGAATTCCAACCGCCCAGCAGAACAGCTAATCTTGACTTTACAATCCTTTACTTCGAAGTCTTCCACTGCAAACTATTTTCTAAACACTTTTGTTATTTTGTGAAGTAATTTTTATCAAAAGCTTTAAATTGGACATAGGCTATTCAACCCCTCCCCCCTTCCTAGTCTATTTGAGCCTATTAGGACCTAACAGTTTTCTTCTTTGAATTCTTGTTTCTTTTTTTAAAAAAAAAAGTTTCGTGGGTTGAAGCATTCACCAGCGTATACACGTAAGGGGGTGAATCACTAAACACCATGTCCGAAGAGCAGAAATACCCTAGCTCTCCTAATGTGTTAATTGTGTAAGTACATGTTTATTATGTTTATTAGCATGAGTAGAAATGACATATTAGTAATAGGAGTTTGATTGTGTAGCATGTTGAGTATTTAGTCTTGTATACTTGTGATATTTGCCTTAGAAATAGAGTAAAATAGAATTTCATTAAACTGATAGGCTTGGCACGACCGTGCGCCTTTAGATGGCACGGTCGTGCGAGAGTAGACAGAAAGTTGGGTTTTGAACTGTTGGGCTTGGCACGACCGTGCGCCTTATATTGCACGACCGTGCGAGAGTGGCCAGAAACTTAAGTTTTGGCCGTGTAAGTTGGCACGGCCGTGCGAAGTGTACGGACAGCACATGACTTACTTTGTAATTGTTGGCTTTTGACCCTTGGACCCTTGGCTGATTGTGTTATACCTTGGTTTGACCTTTTGACCATTCTTAAGTTACTCTCAACCATGAAAGAGACACAATACACTTCATTTCTTACATGTTTCTTCCTTGAAAACCTAGAGAGCTTATGTGGGAGATTGAAAGTGAGTTTAGTGTGTGTAGACCACAACTTTCCATCCAACCATTGAATCTTCCATGCAAGACCACCCAAGTGTTGCTTAAGACTAGGAGAACTACATTGAAGGCTTTGATTTTCTTTTTAGTGGTTGGATTGTCTATTTAAGGTAAGTTACTATTTTCCTCTTTGTATGCTTAAAGCTTTAAAACCATGCTAGTGATGTTATAGACTTGCTAGCTTTGTTAAAGATGTGTTATATATGTCTAAATGTTACATGGAGGTGTGAAGTCTTGTTTGTGATGATGAACTTGGTATGAGATATTTGGTTGGGTTGTTTACTCATTATTGAACTTAGAATTGTACTAGGAGAAGAACAAAGACTTTAGTTGGGAGAAAGTTGCATATAGCAACTATACCCAAAGTGAACAATTATGCTAATGAACTTTAGTGATAGAGTTTTGGTTGAACAATACACACCAAAAATGTTGTTAAATCCCTAAGGAAGTCTAAGTTGGTTGAGTGGAATTATGAACCCTCAAACAAGTTGATTGAATTGATGTTGTGGAATAGAGACTTGTAGATAGCTCTATGTGATTGTATAAACTTGAAAAGTATGTGCTTGTTGATAGCATGTTATTGAGTAAATATGAGTTACTTGACATTTACCAAGTTCACTACTTTTGAACTTGGGGGTTAATATGCATAAGATGAGTAGATACCATTTTGTGCATTTGCATTGAGTCCAGCTGGCATTTGTGTTAACGAGTTATGGTGGGACGACATATAGCCTTGACAAATCAATGTTTGGAATCGCTATAAGTCACCGTACCGGTATGCACACACACCTCACATGTTGGCCACAGGTGGGAGGTAGCCCCTCTGTTATAGCAATACGTGTGACTTTGGTTGCTAAGATCTGATAGATTTTCGGGGATCCCGACAGGTTCGGGGATATCGATATATCATAGACGAGTATCGATACACGTTGTTTATTTGTGTATTGCAGGAGCAACGCAAAAGAAGAGTAAAGAGAAACAATATCCTTTGTAATGTGATTTACATACAAGTACTCATGTGGACATCAAAGTGCTATGTGTTTAACATGAGTTGTATATCGTTGAGGATATTTCATGTTTAAGTTGTGATGTATAGAAATGCTATCACTTGATCCTGATTACAGATGAGCATTATGTCATGTCATGTAGTTGCATTTAGTAACTTACTATTTCTTTATGACTCACCCTGTTGTGTTTAATTGTTTTCCTTAGATCCGAACTAGCCAGGCAGCTCCCGGTGAGGTCGGTGAGAATGGGGATAGATAGCAGGTTGTCCTTGTAGTGTACTTTTGGTTGTACTGTTTTAGTTATATTTTCTTTTGGTAAGATACGATGGTTGTGTAAAGTTATTTAGACTTTACTTTTGGGTAGAATCATACTTGATTTGTATTATTCTTTTGATAGCCGATATGGATGTCGCGCTTGTGTACATTTGGTTTTTATTCCAGTTGTGTTTCCGAGCATGTTGTGGCTCGTGGTTTATCTTGTTGTTTCCGGCATGTTGTGGCCGATGATGTTGTTATAGTTGTTTTCTTCCTGAGTTGTAAACTCGTGATTGGTACTAGTTGTTTTCTGTCAGTTATATCGCCGAAGATCATTTACACTTATGTTAAACCAGGTGTTTATGTGTTTGGTTATGTCTTGTTAAGTTGTTATGGCATACCGACCTTGGGATTTTGTATGGAAATTCGGGTCGGGGTGTCACATGTACTCAAGTTGAATATTTTCTTTCTCCACATAATTTTTCAAGAAGTGATACCTGATATTTAAGTGTTAGGTTTTGGAATGCATGATAGGGTTTTGAGACACTAAGATTGCTGATGTGTAATCACAGAATATATAACATTTTTGCATGTTGAGCTCATAGTCAACCAGTTGTTGTTTCATCCAAAGTATTTGAGCAAAACAACTTCCAGCAGCAATGTATTTAGCTTCAGTTGTCGAGGTGGAGACTGAGGCTTATTTCTTGCTAGCCCATGAGATCACTCTGCTACCAAGGAACCACTTGTACTCTTCATGTCTACTCTACAAGCTACAAAGTCAGCATCTGAATATCTAATTAAATTAAAAGATAAATCTTTGGGATACCAGATTGCAAGCTTTTCTGTGCTGATGAGATATCGAATTGTTCTCTTCATTGCTGTTTGATGTAACTCTTAAGGATCTGTTTGAAAATGAGCACAAACATACACAACAAATATATTAACTGGTCTAGAGGCAGTTAAGTATAGTAATTAACCAATCATACCTCTGTATTCAGTCATGTCAATTGATTTACCTTTCTCATCCTTGTCTAGGTGACAAGTTGTAGCCATAGGAGCGTCATAAAGTTTGGCATCTTGAAGTTCAAACTTCTTGATCAGCTCCTTGGTGTACTTGGCTTTACTGATAAAGATTCTTTCATTGTTTGCTTGATTTGTAAGCCTAAGAAGTATGCTAACTCTCCCATCATACTCATTTCGAACTTACTCTTTATCATTTTCTCAAATCTCTTGCATAAGACATCATTAATAAATCCAAAAATAATATCATCTACATAAATCGGACTAGTAATGAATTACCTTTATGTTTCATAATAATGAGAGTTGTATCGATTTTACCTCTTTCGAAACCTTTTTCCATGAGAAACTTAGATAAAGTTTCATACCAAGCTCTTGGTGCTTGTTTGAGGCCATAGAGAGCTTTCTTCAGTTTGTATACGTAGTCCCTGTGAGTATGATCTAGGAAGCCCAGAGGTTGCTCTGCGTACACTTGCTCTTGTAAGTCACCATTTAGAAAAACACTCTTCACGTCCATTTGATAAACTTTAAAGTCTTGAACGAGGCATATGCGAGGAAAAGTCTGATGGCTTCAAGTCTTACTACAGGGGCAAATGATCCATCATAGTCAATACCCTCCTCCTGTCTGTAGCCTTAGGCCACCAATCTAGCTTTATTCCTGGTGACGTTCCCTTCTTTATCCATCTTGTTCCTAAAGACCCATTTGGTTCCAATAACTTGTAGATCAGGGGGTCTAGGAACCAAACTCCATACTTGACAATGCTCAAATTGATTCAGCTCCTCCTGCATTGCATCCACCCAGTTTGGATCTTCAAGGGCTTCATCGACCTTCTTTGGTTCAGTTGTTGAAACAAAGGTTATTGAATAAAGGCATTCATTTCTTGATCTGCTTCTGGTTCTGATTCTAGCAAATGGGTCAACAATAATATTGTCGATTAGATGGTGTCTTGCCTCTCTAATTTCTTGCAAAAGATCAGCTATGGTATTGGTGTTTTGCTGATGAGGATCAAAAATGGTTTCAATAAAAGGGACATCGGTAGGTGGGTTGTCATGAAGTGTTATTTAGAAGGGAGTGACTGAATGTGTATGAGCTAAATGATCTTCTAGAGGAATGGCTGGTGTAGGTTGATCAGCAGCTGATTGAGGAATGACTGGTGTAGGTTGATTAACAGCTGATTGAGGAACGATTAGTGTAGGGTTTTCATTGGTTGGATTATTGGCTGAAGAGTTATTAGTTGAATCTGTACTAGAGTTTCTTATCTCAAAATTATCAAAATTGTTAGTACAATCTTGAGTCTCACTGGACCCAATCAAATTTAATTAATCAAAAAAAACATGTACTGATTGAATAATAATTGAAGATTTACGATTGTAAACTCTGTAAGCCTTACTATGTTTAGAATAGCCAACAAAAATACCTTTATCAACTTTCTCATCAAATTTACCTCTGTGGTCATTGCTGTTGTAGTGGATGTAACACTTACACCCAAATATCTTGAAGAATGCAATGTGAGAAGCACGCGGTGTTCACAGCTTCAACCCAAAAGTAATTAGGCAGTTTGGCTTCAGCTATCATCGTCTTCCCAACTTCTATCAATGTTCTATTCTTTCTTTCAGTAACACCGTTTTACTGAGGTGTCTTGACAACTGAGAAGTTGTGATCAATCCCATGATCATTACAATAGACATACATGCCTTGATTCTTGAATTCAGTCCCGTTATTTAAGCACACACTGACTACCTCGCACTCATTTTGGGTTTGAAGGTTTCGTAAGAGCACCGTTAGTATCCCGTACGTCTCGTCCTTCAAAATCATCATCTCAATCCATGTATATCTTGAGTAATCATCCACAACCACCAGAGTGTACCTGTTTTTACCTAAGCTAGCATGTGTAACAGGACCAAAAAGGTCCATATGCAACAGTTGAAGTACACATGTGGTTGAAAGACATGTTTTAGGTTTAAAAGATGATTTTGTAAGTTTACCAAGAGCACATGCTCTACATTTTTTGTCATTAGGGAAATTCATAGGAGGTAAACCATTTACTAAATTTCCTTTTGAAAGTTTTGACAAATATTTAAAATTTAAGTGTGAAAGCCTTTTGTGCCAAAGCCAAGAAGTTTCAGTAGAATTTTTAGCAATAAAGCACACTTGAGAAATATTGTTAACGAAAAATAAGTCAATAGCAAAAACATTTCTTTTTCTTGACCTCGTAAGTAAAACTTCATTGGTTGTGCAATTTTTGACAAAGTAGTGTGTGGATGTAAAAATGCAAGTCATTCCTTTGTCACAAAATTGTGATATGCTGAGCAGATTGTGCTTCAGCTCATCAACCAATGATACCTTTTTTTATCTTGATTGACCCTTTGATGATAGAACCATATCCAATGGTTTTTGCTTTTGAGTTATCTCTAAAGATAAGTAAGGGTCCTTTGGCTTCAACGATGTCAGTTAGAAGATTAGCTAATCCAGTCATGTGTCTTGAACATCCACTGTCCAAGATCCACTCATCTGAAACTTGATCAGTAGCTACGAAACATACCTAGCATAGAAGAATTAATCATGGTACCCTTTTATTTCTTTGGGTCCAAAGGGTTAGCTTCCTTAGGTAACCATACATGCCTAACCTTTGGCAGGTTGACCCTTTTAAAGGGGCAAACCTAAACAGACATTCATGAGCCATATGACCTACATAAAAATAAGTATGATACTTGTGTAGACCACTTGGTTCAATCACTTTTGGTTTAGGTTTTGGTTCTGCTAGAACCCACTTAGTAAACATGGGAGAAACAAACCTGAGAGGCTTCAACTTATTATACCCATCAGTCTCTTGTTAGCACCTTTAAGATCAGCTAGTTTAGTATCTATCAGTCGACTATACGTTAGGCTTCTTGGCTGATCTTTGCTTTTCAACAGGTGCATGAACAATTGACTGATAGTTAGTAGAATTTAACCATCTTACATATTTTCCTTTTTGTATCTCAGACTTCCTTAGCCGATTCTTGTGATACACATATTGAACACTACCATGCGTGTTCTTGAAAAAGTTTGGTTTGATATCCTTTTTCAGCAGAATTTTAGGACCACCATTAGACTGTCTAGTCTCAGTCTCACATTTCTTCTTTTCCTTGCTATTGTTATGAGAGTAGTCAATGCTATGATTATTTTCATTGTCTCTTTGTTGACTTATAATACTCTCAACAACAGCTTTAGATTTTGAGTAGGTATCAACAACATTAGTCAGTCGTTGCTTCCTCTCAGCCAAATCAGATATTTTAGTAAAGGAGACTTTAGCCTGAGTCTCAAAATTTTCATTGATACTCTTAAGTTTCAGCAATTAACTTACTAATCTTTGTAGAGTTCATTGACTTTTTGAAGTTCAATATTCTCATCTGACAGCCTTCCTAGTTCAGCTGACTGTGATAGGTGAATCTTGGTGAGAATTTCAAATTTGGAGTACATTTCTTGCATCTGTTCCTCCAATTCAATTTTTCTCTCATCAGTCATTTTCTTTTCCTTTTCAGGTGGAGTGACAGTAGGTTTGACAACTTAAGAAGGTAGTTCAATCCTTCTTTAAATTCGCCTGCTTAGGATTCCTTGTCTATAGAATCCATTTTCTATTTGTCGAACAACAAGCTGACAAGGTTTAATACTTTTAGTCAGCTTTGCGTTCTTGATAATAGGTGAGTTTGAAAACTCATTATCGAAATCGTTTAAGTAGGCAGGGCTAGGTAGGTTGTCATATGAATATAAATGGTTGATTCTGCAACAAGACAAAGGTTTGCTTCTTGCGTACAATCAGCTAATTCATCTTCTGAATCAATCTCAATCTAAGTGCCAAGATTGAGATTTTCATCTTCAACTACCAATCCCTTTTGTTTTCTAAATTTTCTAGGGGCTCTTTTGAAATATTCATTTTTAGTATAGGGACAAGCTGAAGCAAAATGGTTTGGCTTTCTACAGTTCAATAAGTTTTTCGTGATCAGTTTTTGCTCAGTTTGTTTAAAACTGGCCCTTTGATAATTTGTGGAAGCTGGTTTTTGGAAATTCTTTTTAAAAAAATTGTATTTCTTAACTGCCTAGCAAAACCAGCAAATTCATCCTCATCAAAGTTATCAGCGGACTAAAATGAAGTAGAACATGAGTCTTATTTAAGTCTCTAGCGTCCTTGATGGCTATGATTTTCACATGCCATCTACTTCCCAAACTACTGAGGCAACGTATATTAAGATATTTCATTGTATATGCTTTTCCTAAAGATGCACAAGCATTACTTACCTCACAAAAGCGGTCGTATGCATTCTTTAAGGATTCCTTTGGATCATTCTTGAAGGCTTCAAACTCTTTAATATAGCTATACGTCTTGTTATCTTTTTGTGATTTGGTCTTCATCAATTTATTGCGTTAATTCATCACAGTTCTCTTAAGAAGTGATAAAGTTGTGAATCTACTTGTAGTCATTGTTGTCTAAGGCGCTTAATAAGATGTGCACAGCTTTAGCGTCTAAGGCATAAGTCGCCTTATCTTTGTCTATCCATTCAGCTTTTGGCTTCAGAACATATTCATCAATTGTGGTGATCATTGGATTCTTTGTATCATCTGCATCATCAGATTCACTCCATTAGTCTTTTGTCAATATTGTTCATGTATCTAGTGATTCATTATTTCCATAAGTCAAAATTATCCTCATCAAACATGGGAACCTGTGTCATGTTGAGATTTTGGAAAGCTTTAGAATTTGCCATAACTTTTAAGTGGTAAAAGTTGGAAAAATATTTTAAAAAAGTTTGGATCTGATACCAATTGTAGGTCCACTTAGGCAATTGATAAGGCTAGAGGGGGGGTAAATAGCCTTATAAAAACTTTTTGTGAAGTTTAAAAACCTTTGTAAAACTTTGGCAGCGGAAAATAGATTTTTGTAAAATTATGAACCAACTTTGAAATATAGACTGAAGTTTGTCTCTTGACTAATTAAAGCTTTAAGTAATTTGGAATGCTTAAACATTTGATCAGTTGATCAAAAATAACACTAGTAATGAAAGCAAGATGAACACAAGATGTAAAGTAGTTCACAGTATGAAGACTGCTACATCCACTACCAAGTTAGTCAAACTTAAATTTTGAAGTGCACTAATATTAATAATCCTAAATGATTACTAATGGATCAGTGTACAACAAAATCAGTGAATATGGAGATTGAATGTTCAATAGGAACAAATCAATCTCGTGTATTACAATCAAAGATCCCTCAAAAACTAAGTAGATGGGAGGGATTCAATACAATGATTGAACTAAAGGCAAATACAAAGAGTAAGGAATAAACAATAGATGCTCTAAGTAAATTGCTCTTTAATGTGGAAGCTTCAAGGATTCTTGAAGTGTTATGAATGCTTAAGAGCTTCGAGGGTTATGTGTGAGTTCTTCAATGCTTCTGTGGCTTTATATAGACAGAGCTAAGTTTGGGGCCGTTGGAAGCTTTTGACTTTGCATTAAATGTTTTGAAGACGTCCAAGTCAAAATAAGCGAACAACTCTTCTCGAGCTTTGAGCTATCTAAGAAGAGGAAGGTATGGCTGTCTTTTCATTCTGAAAAACAAAGCAAAGCTTCAAACGAAAAGTGTGTTAGAAAATATTAAATATAAATCATAAAGCATGTTTTTATTTAAAGTACGCAATGTACTGACACAAATTCAAATATAGCTACGGAAGCTTATAAAGGAAGCATCCGTTTAAAGATCAGTAGACTTACAAAAGAGATAAGTCATGGACATTATCAGTCTACTGACTTATGCTAATTATCAGTGACTAACTTGAAAATATTTAAATCATTATCAGTCACTTATATAAGGAGGAATCAGTCGACTGATTTATTGAAGTAAATTAGTCATCAACTGACTTAAGTCATCAGTAGACTCAAGTTGGCTGAACATATTATGATTCCAAATAAGTTAGAATGGTTTTAAGTAAATTATTGAAGGACCAACAAAATTGTTCACTCCAAGGAGGATTTTAAGTGTTCAAGACACGGTTGGTGAAGTGTTGCGATGAGAAGAAGGCAATTTGCGTCATATCGTATCACAATGGAACCAAATTTGTGAAAACCAATTTCGGTTACAATAAGAAGATATTCAAAAAGAAAGATTTGAGAGAGAGGAGAGAAAAAAAATTGAGAGATAGAATATTAAAAGAGAGAAAATTGAGAAAGAGAACTTTGAGACTTGAGAGGGAGCAAAGTGAGAAAGAACGAAGAGGAGAGGAAGTTAAAAAGTGTTCGAGAAGAATTGAAGCTATTGCATACATATTAAGACCTGATTGAATTCAAAGTTCCTACAAAGTTTGCATCTTGGTTCCTCAAGCGCCTTATCGACAATCATTTCTTCTTAACTCAATGGGCAGATTGGATGGACCTCGTCTCAAGAGCAGATCATTGAGTTGCACATTTAGATTCGAGGACGAATCCTTTTCAAAATGAGGGGAATGATGTGTCCTATGGAGAAAAGAGGAGTCAAAGTCTCCCTTTATAGATTAAAGGTGAATGCCCCGGGGGTTGAGTTACTATGCTTTTCAATTGAGTGGCACTTCGCCCGTGCCAATTAGTCACTCTAATCGCTCGAGTCCAAGAATTGTGTTCTACAAGTTGAGGGATTTTTTATCAAGTTTGGAAGCTAAGCGGTGAGTTTGGTCACACCAAAAGGGCCAAAAAAAGACGTTGAATTTATGAATTATAGAGTTCTTATGAGAATTGTGTTTTCTCTTTGAGTGTTCTGGATTGAATACTTGTGATGCAAACATTTGTGTGTCGGTGTTGCATCCAAATTTGACTTATCAATTGGAGAGTCATCCCAATTGTGGCGTCATTCACATTTCCAAGGTTCACGTCTAATTGAAGGCGTTGTGTTGCGGATTCACCATCAATTTAACTAGGACGATCTTGGTTTTTCATCTCTCTCTCTCTCTCTCTCTCTCTCTCTCTCTCTCTCTCTCTCTCTCTCTCTCTCTCTCTCTCTCTCTCCACATACAAAAAGTTAGTGCCACTGCAGGGTGGGATTTACTACAATTGTGAAGAGTGTTGAAGCATCAACAATAAGATTGTAGGTATTAGGTAGTTGTCTATATATGGTACCTACTTCTATTTAAGGAATATGAATCATGTAAGAGACAATATCATTAGAAGGTGGGGTTTGTACAACTAGGGTTTTTATTCATTAATGATAAAGAAGATGGGGCTGGACTTATAGATCCTCTTCTCTGTAATGACCTAGAACCATGGTTCTTATGATACTAAGTTCTTAAACGTGGTGGCGTTTAGAGTCAAAAGGTCTGCATAGCATATGAAATTTAGGTGCATGCAATGATGCAAATGCGTAATTTCAGACATTATGTTTACCTCATAGCTAAGCGGGTAGTTCAAACTGGAGGCACAATTGAAGGGGGTAATTGGTAATTTACCTTTTATTTAAATATAGACTAGACATTGAAGTAGTCCTTGTCTTCCTTATATCCTCCATTTTTATAACATTTGAACCCCTACGATCATGTCCAGATTAACCAAACCTTCTAGACAACTCAATCTTCAATACCTGTAAAAATAGTTGAGTTAGTTATATAAAAAAATTGATTTGCTCGACAAATAAACACATATTTGCTACTCCCTCTGTTCTAAATAAAGAATTCATTTTTTAACTTTTTAAAATTAACTTAGTTAAAGTTTGACCGATAATTTATATAGATTTATTTGTTTTTACAAAGTTATAAGTTATAATCCATAGTATTCTTAATGTAGATTTTAATTAGTAAAATTTTATTTTCTAAAATAAGTAAAGTATGTAAAATTTTATTTTGATTTAGTCACATTTAACTTTTAAAAATGAAAAATAGACTCCTTCAATTTTCAACTTATATATATATATATATATATATATATATATATATATATATATGGGGGAGTATTCAATGGTTACTTCAAAAATATAACCATCAATGGTTATATCATATCAACCATTGGATTGAAAATCAATGGCTAAGATTAATTATATTAAATGACTCACCTACTTGCATTACTACCCATTTCATCTTAGCCATTGATTTTCAATCCAATGGTTGATATGATATAACTATTGATGGTTATATTTTTGAAGTAACCATAGTATTCAATGGTTACTTCAAAAATATAACCATCAATGGTTACTATTATATCAATCATTAGATTGAAAATCAATAGCTAAGATTAAAGTAACTATTGAATATTCCCCCATATATATATATATATATATATATATGGGAGAGTATTTAATGGTTACTTTTTTATTTAATCATCAATGGTTACTCTCATTATCAAACATTGGATCAAAAATTAAAGGTTGAGATTTAATGATTAGTTGGAAAATGCAATTAATGCAAGTAGGTGAGTCATTTAATACATTAAATCTCAACCTTTAATTTTTGATCCAATGTTTGATAATGAGAGTAACCATTGATGGTTAAATAAAAAAATAACCATTAAATATTTTCAATCTACCCTAAATATATATATATATATATATATATATATTTGATATCCTAAATCTACCCTAAATCCCCAAAGACCCCCGAACGAAATTCGATCCTGGGACCAATAACAGGGGGAGTGATGCTCTATCCAGTAGAGCAATCACTGAATCTCTTCAACTAATATATTTTGAGTACTATTTTATTTTACTTATGCACATAATGCTTCCTCTAATGTGTATTGTTGCCCAAATTGAAATTGGATTGCTAATAATATACCCGAAAAACAAGAAAGTTTAATTGCTTGTCCTTTACACTCATTAATAACTACTTTAATTTTGTTTATATTAGGACAAAAATACCCTTAAATTGGCATAAATATATTTCATAAATTACTTTTACATCACTTTTCTTTCAATTAAAAGATAGTTATTTTTTTCTTCTTATGATTTATGTACAGCTAAACTTAATTTTTTGAGAATAATTATTTTATCTATTTTTTGATTAAATAATCAGATATATTTGTACATAACAACAATTATTTTCAGTTAAAATTTCTGTTGTTGCACTTGAATGTTAGACTTTTATCAAGTTACCTTTCAACACGATTATTTAATATGTCAATACATTCCATTACCAATGTATTTTTATTTTTTGAAAAATTGTATTTAATTATTTATGCTTGTATAAAAGAAAAACTAAAAAAAACTAAAAAAACAAAACAGAGTTAACTAGGTCGAGTTGTCAACAAAGAGTCGTTGGGAGGGAAAAAGAAGATCAATGGAAAGCACGTGTTTATGACCGAGGAAATAATTCCACAAAGAATTGACAATTGGCAGACAGTCATGTTATGTATGTCACGTACTTCATTCTAGTGGTTGCCTTTTTTATTACTCCTTCTTTAAATTATTACTCCCTCCGTTCTCCGTTCCATGTAAAGAGTTTACTTTTGATTTTTTTTGATCAATTAAACTAAAGTTTAACCAATAATTAACATAAATTTAGTAATTTTTACAAAATTATTAAAGTTGTAATACATAGTATTATTAAGATAGTTTTTAATTAATAAAATTTTATTTCTTAAAACATAAGTAAAATATATAAAAAATTTATTTGATTTAGTCTTATGTTGACTTCTATAAAAAGAAAGTGGACTCTTTGCCTGGAACGGAGGGAGTATTATTTTTTTATTCATTTTAAAATAATTATTTTATTTAAAAAAATTATAATAATATTTTTATTATTTTATTCTTACTTTTTTTATTCTAATTATGAGTTACATATATATAAACATTAAAAAAATTTACATATTATACTAATATTAATAATTAAATTAATTATTTTTTTTAATTCTTATATCTGGTTAAAGAAAATAATAATTTAAGGACGGAGTAAATAAATAACTATTGCACAACTTAATTAAAGTCATAGTTTGGGCTCATGTTATACACAGTGGATTATTTATTTCATGCTCAATTGTATTTATATGTTGTTTATATATAGGCCAGTTGGAGATAATTAAAATAATACTCCCACAGTTTCTTCTCTAAAAAAAAAAGTCCTACTTTCTATTTTAGGTTGACGTAAAAAAAATTAATTTCATTTCTAAAATACAAATTATAAATATAGCGCAATTTAATTAGTCTTACTATTCATTTTAGTTTATCTTAAGATCATAGTCTTACTTTTAAAAAGAAATATTCTCTTCATTTCAGTAAAAGAGTCTATTTTTGACTTCTTTGGACCAATTTAATTAAAGTTTGACCGATAATTTATAAAAATTTATTTATTTTTATAAAGTCATGAAAGTATTCTTAATGTAATTTTCAATTAATAAAATTTTATTTCTAAAAACATAAGTAAAGTATATTAAAATTTAATTTAATTTAGTCACATGCTAACTTTTAAAAATAAAAATTGAAGCCTTTAGCTGAAATAGAGGGAGTATATATTTAATTTTAGTATAATTTAAAAGTGAAACTAATAAGTAAACTTACAATTTTAAAATATCTAACTTGCTAAATATTAAAACTATCTTTACATATTACTATTGATCTGTCATCTCTTACGTGAATCCTCCAATGTGCGCAAGTGTTCAATAACTTACTGATCACACAAACGACTTCTGCAATTACATTTATTTATTTTATTTATTTCTCTTTGTTCTATTTAAAAAGTTCACGTTTGAAAAGTTTAATTATTAAATAATATATAAGCGTTATTGAAGTTAGTAATAATTATAAAATTATTAAACCACAATCAATATGCTTACAATACAAATAGAGTATAAAGATAAAAAGTTACTCCCTCCGTCCCTAAATTATTGTCTTTCTTTCCTTTTTCGTCCGTCCCAAAATAATTGTCTTGTTTGAAACTTTCCTTTTTAGAACATCACTTTTACTATTTTACCCTTACTTTTTCTTCCTACTTTAATTATGGACCACATACACATGGGCATTAAAGGAAACAACACACTTTTTCAATACTATTTCAAT
This sequence comes from Platycodon grandiflorus, assembly GCA_016624345.1. Lineage (NCBI taxonomy): Eukaryota > Viridiplantae > Streptophyta > Magnoliopsida > Asterales > Campanulaceae > Platycodon > Platycodon grandiflorus. Next base: position 61,634,807 of record CM028362.1, read on the forward strand.
ATTAATAATCAAGTCAATTGAGTTTTCTTAATCCGTGTGCCGGGTCAACCCAGACAATAATTTAGGAACGGAGGGAGTATGAAATTTTTCGCATTATTTTTGAAAGCAGACTCTTCAAGTGTAATATTACAAAAATAAAATAGTGGACTCTTTGTCTGTAATGTAGAGAGTACTATTTAATACCTTGAAATGCTACAATCAAGACTATATGATGTCTTTGATGTGACTAGAGTAAATTGTGTCTCTGTGACGCTCTGTACATCCAAGTATCCAACTTCTCTGTTAAAAGTAGTTATGTACCAAAGTGTCTATGGTGAGACTTGAACTCACAACCTCTTCTTTATAAAAGTGAGCGAAACCTCTCTGTTAAAAATAGTTATGTACCAAAGTGTCTCTGGTGAGACTTAAACTCACAACCTCTTCTTTAAAAAAGTGAGCGGTATCCATTAAGTTAGAGCTCATTAGTTCTCGACATAATAAAATGTCGGTTGAAGATGGTTATCTCGCGGGAAAAGTATCATTTTACATGCAAAGATATACTCGGTATAATTTTAAGTACAACCGCACAGTTAGAAAATGTGTTATCAATTTCCACATCGTTGGATGACTGAAATTGAGAAAATAGAGAAAAACCCCAAAATTAATTTTGCGAATGGCGTGCTTGATACGAATTCAACTGAACAGTTGGAAAAACAATTATGCGGTATCCACGTAGTTCTCATTCCGTGAGAATGAGAAAATATTGGTTACAAGTTATAATAGTGATATTATGTCATTTCTAAAATTAACAAAAATACATCTCTCTTCTCAAATATAAAAAATCTTTTTTTTAAGCAAGCCCTAACATGTGTCTTGAATATACATATATACTCCCTTCGTTCCAGGTAAAAAATTTATTTTTATTATTTTTATTGGTCAACTTAGTTAAAGTTTGACCGGTAATTTACATAAATTTATTTATTTTTATAAAATTATAAAAGTTGTAATCCATAGTATTTTTAAGATAGTTTTTTAATTAACAAAATTTTAGTAAAGCATAAGAAAAGTATGTAAAATTTTGATTTGGTTTAGTCACATGTTGATTTCTAAAAAAGTAAAGTGAACTTTTTGCCTGGAATGGATGAAGTAATTAATAATCCTCGTTGTGATATATATATATATATATATATATATATATATAATGTTTTTAGTGAATATCACGAGTCCTATGCACTCCTAATAAAATGAATACTTAAAAGATCAAGATAGTAATATTCTAAAATTTACTTCGTTTCTAATTATAAAGGTACATTTTAGTTAAAGATCAAGTGCGTTAAAAATAGAAAGCATTTCAATGAAACAATTTTCTAGCCCTAATCATAAAAAATTCTTAAATTAACATTTTTCTTTAATAAAAAAGTTGTGTTAGCATAATAAGGATACATTTTAAGCCCACATTTACAACATATTTTGTCTCTATAGCTACTCTTTCACAAATTCCAATTAAGCCTATTAGTGTAATAGTTGAGATCAAAGTTACAAAATGTGGATGCTTAAAATGTACAGCTAGATGTAGCTGAACCAAGCTGTTCATGAACAAAGCTTGGGTTCGGCTCGTTGAATGTTTGACTCCAACTCGGTTTCAATTAAGAATGAATCGATTTTGAACAAAAATCTTGGCTCGCTTGCAAAATGAACTGAGCTTGAATATTAAAATAGTGCTCGTGAATGGCTTGTTAATTACTTTTTTTATATTATATTATATTATATATATATATAAAGAAGTATATTAATTTATTTAAACATAATATATAACAAATTTGTTTCTATTTTCATAGTGATTCTTTAATAATGACAGTACAAAAGTTTATTATCTATAATTTGTGAATTCATGCACATACTAGCCAAGTCGAGCTTGTTCATGAACAATTAAAATATGAGTCTAAGCCAAACCAGAACATCATATATATATATATATATATATATATATATATATATAATTCTAAATGAGACGAAACCAAGTTTGAACAAACACAGGTCGAGCCGAAGTTCGTCAAAGTACGGTTTCAACTCAGTTCATTTTTTAACTCTAGTTAAACAAGTGCTAGCTTAAAATATCTTTTATATAAACAAAATTTTGTCCGTATTTGCCACTATTTTATTTAATTTTTTGCCATACAAAATTACGTGCCATGCCGTGCCATGGTAGGAGAAGCACGTGCGATAATTGCGCTGGACTATTCTTTATAGCCACCAAGCCGCCTCTCCCCTATTCAAACTTGATCAATTAATTACTTGCTATATTTCCCCACAAACCTCACATTTCTCATTCTTCTTCCACAACAACCATTTCCACTCTCTCTCTCTCTCTCTCTCTCTCTCTCTCTCTCTCTCTCATGGACAATTTTCCAACAATTTTTCCTTACACATCTTCAACTGCAACACCTCCTCATCTATCACTAAACAACATGATGGATCACAATTCCCATTCGTATATCAAGTTTCGAGACGATAAGCGAAACGACGACGAGGAGGAGTACTTGGGATTAATGGCGAACAATGGATCGGTGGTTTCGAGTCCTCCGGACGTTGACCGTGTCGTTTCTCGGAGCAGTAGCTTGGTTAGCAGTGAGACTAGTGGAGATCATCATCACTTGATGAAAATGGGAATGATCAAGAAGGACAAGAAGATGAAAAAGCCTAGATATGCATTTCAAACGAGGAGTCAAGTTGATATTCTTGATGACGGATATAGATGGAGGAAATATGGTCAAAAAGCTGTCAAGAACAACAAATTTCCAAGGTATTTTTGTTCAATCTCCATCTTACACACACACACACACACACACGGAGTTTGATCTTAATATAAGCTTCTATAAAGTACTCCCTCCGCCCTAAATTATTGTTTTCCTTTCTTTTTTCATCCGTCCCTAAATAATTGTCTTGTTTGAAATTTTTCTTTTTAGAACATCACTTTTACTATTTTACCCTTATTTTTTCTTCTTACTTTAATAAAGGGCCACATACACATGGGCATTAAAAGAAACAACACACTATTTTAATACTATTCCAATATTAATAATCAAGTCAATTGAATTTTCTTAATCTATGTATCGGACCAATCCAAACAATAATTTAGGGACGGAGGGAATAATAATTTGCTGCATATTGCACCACATAGGAAAATGTTTTTAATAGTTCAGCGAATTCTACAATTGATCAATCGAAGAGTTAATTAATCAATACATAACTTGCGCTCGAGAAATTGGATTCATGTTCTAAATTCTAATGTTAAGCAACTAAGGTTCAACTTATGAATTAATTGATCATTTAAGTGGCGTGATTTTCATAATTGATCATCTAAGTGGCGTGATCAAACTCGTTTATTACTATACGATTTTGGAGTATAGAAGTGCACCAACTATAACCAAATACACACACTACACACAACAAACAATTTTTTACGGTTTGGCTTCAAGCCTATTCTAATATAAAATAAAATAAAATCACTTTTTTTTTTTTCGAGATATTACAAGAATGGAGATAGTCTCATTTTGAATACTTTCACTTTCGCACTAGCGTACGCTATTTCTCTCAATATTGCGCACCTATACTCAAATCACTCACGCATACCCAAACCAATTAGTGAAGCCCATTTATAAAGGGATGATACACACTTTTTCCCCTCACAACCAATGTGAGACTAGTGAATATGGGTCAAAACCTAAGAAGATGTTTACTCAATAGTTTTTAAAGCTTATGTTTCAAATAATTTTAAGGGTGAAATTCGTGTCGGTAACTTTTAATGAATTTTCAACCACTTTAGTCTTCTATAATTATTTTAAATTGGAAAACAACACTTTTGTTGCGAAATATCGTCTATGTCCTTAAAAAATATGTAATAGGCACACTATGCATCGCGATGCACCACGCTGTAACTGACTAACTCCCAAACAGCCGTGACTAAACGATAACTGACTAAATAACTTCTATTTAATTTACAACTTTGCCATCAGTTAACACAATGACTGACTAACTAACTTTTATTATATTTAAAATTTTGCCATCAGCTAACAATGACTGATGCACAAAACAGTACTAATGTACAACATTACACTTGCATCGCACAAAAAGTGTGCATCGCAATGCACAAAGTTGTGCTAAAAAGTATTATTTTTGTGCATTGTGATTAAAATAAAATCATATATAAGTTCTAATAAAGCATATCAGTAGTTCCAGAAATACACAAAACTCGTTACGTAATTTTAAAATCCAGCATATAACGAAAAATAAAAGAATAAAATGAGATTAAAATCCAGTATTTCACTTTTAAGATTTTGGCATAGGAATTGCCTAATTGACATGCAATGCCAAAGAATATCCATAAACAAATAATAAGAAATTAATCAAAAGCAGAAAAATGTCTTACTTGATAGGGTATCATGTATGACAAATTTGTAGCAATATATATTGATCAATGATAATGCTTATCACTTTTTGAAGAGTATATACATACAAGAACGATAAAATTCATTTTAATTTTGAAATTGCATGTCCCTTATGTTAATGGTAATTCTTAAGTTAGGTTTAAAAACATCGTCGTATGTAGTATAAACATTTGTTCATGCATCTTTTTGATTTCTGTATATTTTAAGAATTATTTCAAGTACTCGATTATGTATTTCTATTAGTTTTAGCACTTATTGCATCACTACTAAAATAGGCTTATTACCGACAGAACAGTCTGTCGGTAATTAATTACTGACGGTTTCGGATAATTTCTTAACATTGTATTGTGTTATATATGTGTAGGAGCTATTATCGATGCACATATCAAGGCTGCAATGTGAAGAAGCAAGTCCAACGGCTATCGAAGGATGAGGAAGTGGTGGTGACAACTTACGAAGGGATGCATTCACATCCAATCGAGAAATCTACCGATAACTTTGAGCATATCTTAACTCAAATGAAAATTTATACTTCCTCTTAAGAAATTCGAGAGAAGGTTTTTTTTAGTTATTTTGTGAGATGTAATACCCTCAAATTGATAGCCTTGGAATAAAATTAATGGGCAAATGCAAATAGGTATAATGTCCTTGTGAAAAGAAACTAGGTTTAGCTAGCTAACAATGTTTTATTTGTTAGTCATAATACGTTTCTCTTCATTTTTAATTTGTTATAATTAACTAATCATTTTTCCTTATTTTTTATTTTTAATTTGTTATTAGTTATACTTTTTACTCATTTTTACTGTTTTGTGAAGCCACCGGGTGTTTGAGACGTTCATTTTTTCATTACGGTACTGATCACGCAAAAAGAGTATTGGTGATTACGTCTGATCTACATGTGTAGTTTAGTAGGATTCTGGCTGATGTTGTTGGGATTGCTCTTGAAGAAAGAAGATATAAATGCCCTGTGATCAACAGGAAACACTATTAAGGAGGCTGGGATGTCCCAGCAATAACCCTCTAGTGTGAGAATTAGCGATACTTCAGAGAGAATATAATGCTTAACAGAGTATAGCTTCAATCTAATTTGCACGTACCTTTTGATGTCTCTAGTGCTACTATTTATAGGGAATAGTCTGTAACCTGGCCTAGATAGTTTCGGATTAGATAAATATGATGAGATCATGTAACTTACGGATCAAGGTAGCGTGTGTGCTAAGGACTGTTGTGATGATTGAGTTGTAATAGGACTTCTACTTAGTCGAGAGATGGTTCCATGAAGAATTCTGCTTATGCCAAGTTGAATGAATGGTGCAATGGTCGACGACAAAGCGAGCTAATAAAGTGGTCGGCCTAGGATATACCTAGGTCGTACTATGGAGCAACGAGGTCGGCGACTTCAGCAGGTAGGCCTGTAGAATTCGAGGGCGACCTAATAGATCATGGTTACCCAGGTCGTCACGTTCGAGCTTGTAGATGTTTGTCTCTAACTCACTTTATATGTCACATCGGCATCATCCACCTGGCTTGTCCTGTGTCGTGGTGTCTTTGCCACATGTAACGATTTTGGTTGAGGCCATTCGGGTACATTTTGTTATGAATCGGTAATCTAAGGGAAAAGAGGAAGGGGGGAGAGTTGGAATTAATAAAGAAATTTAATTAAATTTGTCAAAAAAGATAGAACTCCATCGACTCGAAATATCCGCCCACACCCATGCCTGCGAGTCAGGCTTGGCCCTGAGCCATGTCTTGGGGGGGGATCGACATGGGCCCCCAATTTTTGAGGTCCAAATTTATGTATACCATTTTAATATGTAGTATAATATATTATGTAATTATAATATTTGTAATTGACTTTGTGGCTCAATGGATAAGATAGTTATTTATTGAAATAAAAATTTTGGGTCCGATACCTAGTAAAATCATCCAACTTTTTGTTTTATTTTGGTTCACCGAATTTAATTAACAAACCTTATTTATGTATAATATATAATGTATTAGTATAACTTTGAAATTGATTCTACGACTCAATGGATAAGGTGTTGTTTTATAAAATTAGAGGTTTTGAGTTTGACCTTAGCGGAGTCCTCCAACCTTCATTTTATTTTGGATCCACCGAATATACTTATCAAAAAAAAAAGTGTTAGTTGACCATCAATTTTTTTTAACTGCGTCATTAAAAAAGTAAAAATTGTTTAGATTAAAATACAAGTCCAATTATAATAATCATTGGATAGATTATAACAATATTTCAAGTAAAAATCAGGTTCTATTGCTATTGTACTCAAAAGATGCAAAAAAAGTATATTATTTTTGTTGTAAATTGTGTAAATTGGTGCAGAATAGTAATTTTTAATAATTATTTGATACTTATTTTTTCTTGTATGTTTGTAAATATTGTACTTTTTTGAATACATTGAATGATAAAAAGTAAAAAAAAATCTTTGTGTAAAATTATTAATTTTATATTTTAATAAAGGTCCAATTTTTTTCTTTTCGCCCTGGACCCAAAAAGTTCAGGACGAGTCCACATGTGAGGATTAATCCAAGTCACTTACTTGAGATAGAACCCCCCTCAACCCCAGGGAATCGTGCTTGGAAGCTAACTAGACAGGGTGTTCACCTGTGCTTGCTCCTAACTCGCCCACACCCGTGCCCGCTAGTGTGCATGTGAGGATTGGCCCGAGTCAACGAACATGTTATTTAAATAAAAGTCATTTAAAAGAGAGAGAATTTAGAGTGAGAATTGCCAAAAAAAAAAATAAAGTGAGGGATAAAAGGAAGTGGGTTTTATTTAGGAGAAATTGCTGGCTGGTCCACTTTCCCAAACTTTTTTTCTCTCCAGTACACCCTTTTTTTTAAACTGCTAAAAGGCATTTTGAATATTTTCTTCCTAAAATACCCTCAACAACATCGTTGCTTCAGATTTGAGATTCAAATTAATGTATAAATGATTTCATGTTGTTAATATAATCTTTCCTCATGTTTGGGTATCAATTTTCATGCATAAAACACGAATTTGATCAAATTCAAATTTTTTGAGTTCATCTCGTTTTTCTTTGTTCTTGAGCTGTTTTGGGCACTTAAATCTCTGTTTTAAGCTTCGAATTTGTTTAAAATCAATCTCATATTATTATCCTAACTTAGTACTATATTTGTGCACAATTTTTCTACCAAAAAACACTATTTTTGAGCTTCAAATCAAGCTTGACAGTGTGCTGTCCGAAAACAGAGGAAGATGTTCTTGGAGTGATTTAATTCGCCAATCGCAGTATGCTGGGCAACGCAACGGGGTTCGACCTGTGCGCTGCGATGAAAATCAAGTTTCCTAAAGTGCGCTGCGATGATGCATCGCGATGCAGATATGGCTCATCGCGATGCATATATGGCTCATCGCGATGCAGGAGTTCTTTATCAGACTTATTAATACGAATGATCCATATATGGCTCATCGCGATGCAGATATGGCTCATCGCGATGCAGGAGTTCTTTATCAGACTTATTAATACGAATGTAAAAGTGATGCATCGCGATGCAAAAGTGGTGCATCGCAATGCCAAAAATAGTGCATCGCGATGTAAAGGTGGTGCATCGCGATTTTGGTTCCCTAAAGCGTACTGCGATGATCGCGATGCACCAATTGTTGCATCGCGATGCACCACTTTTGCATCGCGGTGCACCAATTGTTGCATCGCGATTCCCCAATTTGTAAAAGTGGTGCATCGCGATACAAAAGTGGTGCATCGCGATGCCAAAAATAGTGCATCGCGATGCAAAGGTGGTGCATCGCGATTTTGGTTCCCTAAAGCGGGCTGCGATGATCGCGATGCACCAATTGTTGCATCGCGATGCACCAATTGTTGCATTGCGATGCCCCAATTTGGTGCATCGCGATGCAGAAGTGGTGCATCGCGATTTCAAAGTGGTGCATCGCGATGCAAAAGTAGTGTATCGCGATGCATTATGTTACTGAAGCGCGAGTGTTTTTCTTTCATTAATGGCATAATCGTCTTTTCGCCCCAAAAATGCCTTTTTACGGTTTTTAAAAAAGATGAGTGGACTGGAGCGATTACAAATATTTAAAAAGGAACCGGCCTGTAATTCACCCTTTTATTTATAAAAAATGAAAGGGGTAGTTTATGATAATTAATAAAATATAAGAGTTATAATTATAAATATAAATTTTTAAAAATATATGGGCATAATAATAATTTTATAAAGGGTGTTGTATTTAGTATATATAGTGTGTTGTGTCTAACACCTATCAACCTCTCATGTTGAAGCTTTTTATTCAATGTGGGCCACCTACATAAAATTTATTTGTGCCACTTTTCAATTTTTTCAACTATGGAATCAACCATATACTGAATGGTCTCCGTCAAAACACGAAAGTTGATCGCTTACTTGCGTACTACCTCTCCACCTCTCCCAATACGCATACTTGCATGCTACCTCTCCCAATTATTATCATGGTCTAATTCTCCTTAGTCTCTCGTATTTGAGACCTATAAAAGAGACTATTTAACATCATATTTCATTATTTCTAACAAATTTGTTATAATTTTCACAATGAATCAAAGAACCCACTTCTTTTGGGACAAGTGAATACGATGAATCATATATTCGAAGGGCTTGTTTGGTAGTTAGGAAGGGATAAGTAATATTATAAATTTCAGTGCTATCAGTTCCCTCGCTATTAATTCTCTCTTATATATCGGAGGTAATTTTGAGATTAAAACTATTAGTCACCTAATTTTTTTAGCGAGAGTGCTAATAATACAACCATCTCCTTTGGTGTTATTAGCGAGGAGATAAGAATTTTATTCGAATAACTCGTGCTATTAGTCCCGAAAATTTTGTTTGCGTACCAAACATCTGATAATTTGACTTATTAATCCTATCAGCCTAATTTTGGCCTACCAAACGGTTCCAAAGTCTCCTCGTTCTCCCTATAAAAACTAGATCTGAACTCTGACGACATTTTCGATTCCAAATTATAGTTTGGGCCGAACTTGGACCTTATCTAGCTAAGCCCAATTAGGCTGGGCCTGATCATAATAAAGGCTAGAGCTTACGCAAGTTTATTCCCATGGCACTATGCAGTAGCCAAGTAGGTGCCAATAATGGCGGTCCAAACTCCAAACTATGATCTTAAAAGGAGTAAAAGTTCCATTAAAAAGGTTCATGTCCAAGAAATCTCTAAACTGTGATCTGTTTGGCCATGCGTTCTTTTATGTGTGATTTTAATTTTTAATTTTTTGATAAAGTAAGAGAGAAAAAGAAAAAGATAATAGGATTAATAAGATAAAAAGAGTAAAAATACAAATATTGCCCAAAGTTTGATTGCCAAACACACCCCTTGCATCCGAAAATCCCAATACGGCTAACACGCGTCATATGAGTACTTGTTGATATTTTCTTGAATAGAGAGATATGCTTGTTGAGAACATCCCCCAATGTACTAAAAGCACCTCACAATTCATTAGTATTTATTTTAATTTTTATTTTAATTTTTATTAAAGGAAATCTTAACAAGGGTGGTAGGAGAACTTATTAGCAAGACCAATTTTTTTAGTATCAAAAAATAAAAAACATTTATTAGCAAGACCAATTTTTTTAGTATCAAAAAATAAAAAACATCTACTAACAGTCTAACACCCTTATATCTTATTTATTTATTTTTATTTTTTGGTGTAACGATAAGTTAGTGGTCTAGCCAGCTTACGCCACACCTCGACTAATTCATCTCCTTGAGTCGATCAAAGATAAGTTATCCATACTAGGCTAAGAAATTCTAAAAAATAAATTCTTTTGGACTTAGTTAAGAGTTCTCTTTTGATTACGAACATTCTTATTTCCTCTTTAATGATGATGATCAAGATAATGATAATGATAATAATAGTTAAGAAAATGCTATTTCACTAATAAAAAAAAATTGCTTATCCACTAGATCATCAATTAGAAATTTATACTAATTTATATTAAGGTAAAATTTCCCTTTAAATACTTACCTATTTAAATATATAAGATATAGTACAATTCTAGGTGGTTTTTTTTTTTTCTTTTTTGAAGCAAGTCCAATTCTAGGTTAATCATCTTTAAACTTGTGTTTTTAATTTCTAGATATATCAATGATAATAAATGAAGATTCCTTTTGATCATGCAAAAAAGGCTGTAGGTAACCATGTCTGATTCACGTGTGTAGTCTAGTAGGATTCCAGCTAACGTTGCTGGGATTACTCTTCGAAGAAAGAACGAATAATGCCCTGTGATCAACAGAAAACACCATAAGGGGGACTAGGTTGTCCCAGCAATAACTCTCTGGCGTGAGAATCAGCAAGACTGTAGAGAGAAAATAATGCTTTAACAGAATATAGCTTTCGCAAGTAATTTGTAGGTACTGTATAATGCTTTTGAGGGTGCTATTTATAAGAAGATAATGCATAATCCTTATCAATTTCAGACTTAATGTGATATGATCAGATCCCGAGTCTTGCGGACCACGATTATGAGTTTGCTTAGGACTTGAAAGATGATTCCCCGAAGGAATTTGCTTTTTCGAGCTGAACGGGGGTTCTATCGAGGTTGGCCTGGCATATGTCCAGGTCGCGCGATGCTCCTAAGACCGACCTGGGATATTTTCAGGTCATACTGTGGACCCCCGAGGTCAATGTTCTAAGGGTACGTTGACTAAGTTGGCGACCTGGTAGATCGTGGTTACCAGGTCGTCGTATCCGAGACCGTAGCCATACCTGTTGAGAAGGGAAAAGAGAAAGTGGTCGGCTCGTCTAAACGGACCAAGTCGACCTCGGAGTTTGGGCCGACAATGAAATTAAAGATCTAAGAGCCAGTTGTCGAGACTATGGCTGCTCCGGTCATCCAAGCCATCAGTATCCAGAGTGCTGAGAGCCGCTCTCCCGAGGAGAAGTCTCCTATATCCTCGGCTGTCCCAAAAAGGACGTCACCGGTGATGAGCCCGGGTGCCCACCTCCTTGAAATGGGCAAGAGGGTCGTATTTGATATTACCGACGAGGGTCTGAGTGATACCTTTGACGACTGCTAGCCCTCTTGCCTGGCCGACATCATGGGGGTCAATCTTACTCGCGTAAGGAGTTTACCTGTATTTATTTTCTTTGTTTGTTCTACTGGGCCTTGTTTGACTTAGTTTTCTTTTTACATCTCGTTGCCAGGGTCAAGTCGTATGCTAATAGACTTGCCCAAGCTCACAAGGACAGGCGGGAGTTTATGGAGCGCATTACCGAGCTTGAGATGGAAAAGCGAGAGAGTGCTAGTAAGGCCGAGCTAGATGGGGTGTTGGCTATTGTCTCCGAGCTTGAAAGGGAGGTTAAGAGAGCCAAGGGCGATGTAAAGCTGAGCCAGGATCTCGTTGCTGCCAAAGTGGAGGAAGTCAACAGGCTATCGGTCGATCTGGAAAAGGCCTCGTCAGCTCGGGCAAAACTGCAAGCCAAGCTTACTGCAATAAAAGGCGATGTGCTTACTGCCCAGGGTGAGCTATCCAAGACAAGATTGAGCCTGGAAGGTAGGGTCGGTGAGCTTGAGCGGCAGTTGGTTGAAGAGAGGAAGTCGACAAATTCGGATGCTGTCATTGCTAAGTTTAAGAAGACGACATCCTACACGGATGAGATCGTCTCTTTCAATGAAAAGGGTAAAGCTCAGATCCTACGCGTTGCAGTGGCGTGCGGCATTTCTCTCAGAGATTTAGTTAAGTGGGGAAATGCCGAGCTTAAGGGTGATCTTGCTCGGAGGGTCACGAGCTCGTGCCTTTCTTGCCCGAAGAGCTGGATTTGATTGGGAGGAAAGATGCTGAGTCGGGTCGCGTTCCATGGGTGCCTCCTCCCCCTTTTGATAATAATGTGCCCTTTCTACTCGATACGTTGGCTGACGGCGATGAGGTGGACTTTAATGGAGATTTTAAGTTGGGGGAGTTTGAAGGTGCCAAGTCCAATCAGGATGAGCATGCCCGATCTATCCATGAAGCTGAGAGTTGTGTTGACCCGTAGTCCCCGCTATGTCGTATTTGATTTGGACGATGTGCCATGTAATTAATACAAGTTCTGACCGGGACTGCGAGCCTTGCACAATTTTAACTATTTTTTGCATGATGTCTCACAATTTTATATACCCAAGTTATGCCATATGAAGCTTTTCCTTCGTTTCGACCTTGCTCTGACTCTTTTAGTTCATGTACAGTTGAAGTTTTCCTTTGCAAAGTATATTACCCTCATCTTTGGGTCCTTTAGATTATAAGAATAATTCGATCTTCTTTATTATGTTGAAGAGCAGGTCATAACTGGACCTCGTTATGACGAGGTATATTTTGAATTTTACTACCTTCTTCATCATGGTGAAGAGCATGTCGTAACTTGACCTCATCATGGCGAGGTGCATTTTGATTTTTACGATCTTCTTCATCATGGTGAAGAGCAAGTCGTAACTCGACCTCGTCATAGCGAGGTACATTTTGATTTTTACGATCTTCTTCATCATGGTGAAGAGCAGGTCGTAACTTGACCTCGTCATGGCCAGGTGCCTTTTGATTTTTAGGTCGTTTAATTCTCGCGATCTTCTTCGCTTTACGCAAAGAGTAGGTCGCGATCTTTGAACAACCTTTTATGGGGGAAAATGTGAAATAGTTGGAGTCTTTTGATCAATTAGTCAATTTTATTGATAGAATTTCTGGAGATTGTAAAGATACATTAATGATAATATTTCTTCAAGTGGTCGGCATGCCAAGGGTTCTTGAGCAGAGTGCCATCTTGTTCAGCTAGTCGCTAGGTTCCTTCCCGAATTATGTCTGTCACTTTGAATGGTCCTTCCCAATTCGGAGATAGCTTGTTTCTTCCAGCGTTTCTATCTGTGACCTCAATCTTTCTGAGTACCCAGTCTCCGATGTTGAAGGATCTTGTTCTAACTCGCGTGTTATGGTAAATTTTGGCAAGCTGTTTGTAGTTGATCATCCTGAGTCTTACCTCTAGCCTTCTTTTTTCTTGGAAGTCGAGGTACAACCCCCTCGCTGTTGTATTGTCCAACTCGTTGAAATGGGCTACCCTCATGGTTGGTAAGGTCATCTCTACTGATGCCATTGTTTCTGATTGATCCTCTGACCGACGTTCGAATCCCCTATAGTACAATGGGTAGCTCGTCGAGCCATTTTCCTTTCTTTTCGCCCATATTCCTTTTCAATGCATAGAGGATCTTCTTGTTCCTGGCTTCGGCCTGGCCGTTTTCTTGGAGGTGGGCGATCGAGGACTTTCAATGTTTTATGCTCATCTGCTCGCATTTTTCAGTGAACTTGGTGGAGAATTGAGTGCTATAGTCGGATACAATAGCTCGGGGTAGGCCAAATCAGCACCAAATGTAATCATGGATGAAGCTTATTGCCTTCTCTTCGGTTATGGTGGCTAATGGTTTTGCTTCTACCCATTTTGTGAATTAATCTACCGCCACAATTAGGAACTCACAGCCCCTTCTAGCCTTTGGGAAGGGCCCTATCAGGTCGACCCCTCACATATCAAAGAGCTAGGCTGTGACAACTAGTGTTTGTGAAATCGACGGTAGTCTGGGAATATTAGCAAATCTTTGGCATTTGTCACATCTTTGTACGTAGGCTTCGGCATCCTTCCGCAAAGTCGGCCAATAATATCCGTGAAAAATGATCCTGTCGGCTAGGGACCTTGCACCTGGGTGTCCCCCGCATAGAGATGTTAATCGGGCTGGCCCTAGCGGTTTTGGGCCAGCCCTAGCGGGCTTCGGGTTAGACGGTCCAATTTTTTTGGGCCAATGATATTACGGCCCTAACCCTAACCCTAGCGGATTTCGGGCTAAATGGGTCACTAACGGGCCACGACTAAAAAAATAAATATGTTACAATCTTAAAAAAAAAAAAGCTAAAAAAATTCTTAGCAAACAATAAACATAACAAATTCTAGTGCCAAAGTATAAATTAACTTACATCTAAAAGTCTAAAAATACTAAAATTATCATATGTTTAAAAACACAACAATAACATCTTCATTCTTCAAACAAAAGAAAAGTACTTAGCCTAATTGTTTCCAACCACAAGCTGCAAAAAGAGTAAATATATGTTTAATTCATGGGTATATATATGATTAATTCATGGATAGATTAACGACAACTATGCTATATCGCAATTCGCACATACATTTGATGGCCAAAAAACACTACTTTTGAAAACTATATTCAAGTACAAAACTGCCATGTTGGGAGAGGGATAGGAGAACAATTGCCATTTTGGCAAAAGACAATTTTAAAGTAAAAAATAGCAGCTCTGTAACATACCCCAACCGATCTTTGTTAAAAGAAAAAAGTAAAATTAAAAAGTTCAAGCAAAAATATGATTGACATAGATTATTAGTAAATATTACCTTGCTTAGTTGACACAACTCCATTAGAGAAAATTATTTATGATCACTTATTACAAAACCCTGACATCTCTCCCTTGATAAATCTCAGATTGAACAATGAATCCTTTAATCAGTTGATACTCGTGTTGACAATTAGTAGATGGTGATTTTGGAATTTGGAAACAATTTAATTCTTTTTTCAAAAGATCTTGGGCAAATTGGAACGAGATCACGATGAAGAAGGTTGAATATAGAGTAAACAAAAAATGATGATAGATCCCAATAAGAAGATCAATCAACGAAAATACTAACAATCATATAGAATAGCTACTCTTACCCCAATAAAAAAATCAAAAATAAAATCCCTCCCACCATAAATTCCAAATCTACACTCTCATTGAAATTAGCAAATTAAATACAATAGCGATTCAAACTGCATGCAAGGTTGATTATTAATTCCAAAAACACAATAACAACTCCACAACCAAATTCATTTAACCATAATCCAACTCAACAAGCTACTGGTTACAAAATAGAGCTTCTATGACGGGACTACTGTAGTGACGCCGTGACAGATTGATAGATTAGAGCTTCTGTGACGGTGACGGGCTTGTGTAGTTGTGTTGTAACTCTTGTGAGCGAGAGATGAGAGTGAAAGAGAGTTTGAGAGAGAAACCACTCAACCAAACCAGGCACGCCGCACGCAGAGTCACAAATGTTAGGTCCAAGGTTGCTCACTATAGGCTAGAAGGGGGGGGGGTTGAATAGCCTATAGCCAATTTTGAAATTTGATTCAAAAAATCTTACTTCACTTAAGTTAGAAAAATTTTGCAGGCGGAAGTCTTTGTGAAGTATAGGACAAGTTGGAAATGGCAGATCTTCACAGGATAAGATCAGCAGTTATCGACAGTTTGAAAATCTGGAAATTTAAACAACACAAATAATTCACAATCACACACAAGTAGACAGAATATTTAATATGGTTCACACTTATGAATAAGTGCTACGTCCACAACCAAAGTGGTCAACTTTGGATTTGAAAATCGTGTACTAAGTTTATCCACTAGATATTTTACAAACTAAATCTCTAATGGATTGTGTACAAAAATTTTGTTGACCAAGTGTTTGTGTGGGAGAATTGATATCAATAAGATACAATTCTCGTGAGCTATGAAAAGCTAAGTGTTGCAATCAATGAAGAGCTTTCAATGGACTAGACTTCTAAGTGTGAAGCTCTTCAATGAATGTATACAGATAGGACGTTTAAGCTTTTAAGAACTTGAAGACTATGGAGATTCAGTAGTTGGAGTGGTTGAGAGCGTTTAATGCAGCAATGAAGTCTCCTTTTATATGCAGGAGGAACCTTGAAGCCGTTGGAGATCATTCTAATTTTGAATTTAAGAGCAATTAATGCTCTAAATTGGTTGTTGACTCCTGATAGGCTGTCCTGCACCTTGCAGTCTGTTTTCTGACTTTTTGCCAAAAATAGGCGGTCTGAGTTTGCAGAAGAAATGTCCTTTTCTGAGTATTTGCCTAGAATGGAAATCTTCATTAAATGAAAGTTGCAGGTTAACGTTGTATCGCAATTAATGAGATCTTTGAGTTAGGACATATCTTCAGCAGATGACTATCGGACGTTCTTGGAGTTCTTCAACATTGCGAGATGAAGCTTGGCGTACGAGCTTGTCCGATAACCAAAGTAAGGCTGCTGGATCAAATTTTGCCTATTTGTGCGAGAGGACGTCCGATGTTCTATAGGCTATCTTCTTCAAGACTTATACAATTAGCAACCCTAAGCTATTCAAGCTATGCCTAAGTACAAGTTGCCACACTAATGAGACACGCAGCCCATCAGTCACCTTGTCTTAGACTTTAGGTTATGGATTCAAGCAAATCTAAGCTAAAATACAACAATCTCCTCCTATTTGCTTGAGTCCATGACCCTACGAATACAATATCAGCTGACTATGTTCAAGTCTAGTAATAACATGCTTGTAAGATTGATATATTAAATAAGCATGCCCTAGATGAATTTACACAAAGGTCATTGTATTCAAGAATTACAAAGTGTTTACAAGCATCACTTGTAATTAAGCATCGACACTTGTAATTAGACCGAATTTAAACACATGCGAATAGGCGAATAGGCAATATAGGACATGTCTTTAAACCGGTGGTTTAGTTTTCATGCATTCACATAATAAGCAGTTCATAAAAAGCATGAAAATTTAAAATATAGACATTGTGAATTAAACACGGAGTTTAATTACAAAGTTTTTGCAAAAGATTATAGCAAAAATTTATCAGCCAGTTCGAGAGGATGATCGAGATGAAGTATGACCTTTGCCTGATGATTGCCCATAACCTCTTGATGCCCATTTAGAGTCAACAGCAGCCTTTAGTTTTGCAATTTCTTCTTTGGCTTCTGCTAATTCATCTTTTGCGTCGGCCAATTCGTAGGAAAGATCGCTGTTTTTCTGTTTGACTTCGGCTAATTCTTCTTTTGTGTCAACCAATTCGGAGGACGATCATTGTTTTTGTTTGAGTAGTGCATTATGCTCAATGAGCCTAGTCCGTGATCATTGTTGAGTCTAGCTATCTCCTCCTTCATGGACGCAAGCGAGGTATCAATGAGGGCAAGACGGTTCGAAGTAGTGATGTGCTCCTTGCGATAGAAAGCCAAGTGCTTGGAGGTGAGATTGCATGTCGCCCGCACGGAGGAGTGGACAGAGCGATTTGCACGGTGTTGGGACTGAAGCACAAGCTTGTAGCCAGCGTCAATCATGTCGATGGTCTGCATCATCTTGGTTGAGATGTTGTCCCAATTGGCTTTGAAGATAGCAGAGGTAGCGGAGGAAGATGCGGAGATCTGGCTAGCTAGAGCGATGGGGCGAGAGATGGAGCGTGGCGGCATCAAGCGGCTTTGGCACCCCTAGAAATTTCCATGACTTGGGTCATACGATCGGCTGGACATGGGTGATGTGGGACGATCGGCGAGGCGGGTGCGGGGCCTTGGTCGGGTCAACAGAGATGACCTCAAAGTCTTTCAAAAACTTGTGAACAGCCTCAGCAGGATATGTGTCCGAAGAGTCAGGATGACTTGCTGGAGGAGAGGACGGACCCGCTGAGGGAGAAGGATGGCTGATAGCTTGGGTAGGGGAGGGTGGAGGATGGCTGGTGGAGGACAGGGATTGGCTGGAGGACGTTGGAGAATGGCTGGAGGAAGAAATGGTAATATAGCTGGTAGAGGGTGAAGGTTGGCTAGGGAAAATGCGAGGAATAGGGAATAGCCGTTCTATGTAGATGTCATAGGAAAGGGGATGAATGAAAAAGGGAGGAGGAGAAAAGAAAGGGGAAAGGCTAGGAGAAGTGAAGAGAAGGGGGATGAGAGGGTTAAAGCCTAGGAGAGTGATGACTACATCAATGAAATTGTAGACCACAGGCTGAAGAAGGATGGAAGGATAGCATATAAGGGTGAAGATTGGTGGTTTAGGCAGAGAGAGGAAAGGGCAGATATCTGATTTGGTAGGGATAGGAAGACCTAGGTCCTTATGAATGGCAACCCATTGGTTGAAGATCATGAGATCTTGCACCGCGGAGTTGTGGGAGAAGAATTGCTGGGACCAGGCTGGAGGAAGAGGTTCATAGAAAGCACCCCACTTAAAGATAATTTCACTGCGGACATTGGGCGGGGAATTTTCTGGGGTAGTCAAGAAGAGAAAGGTAGGGTCGAATCGGCGGGGTTGGGTTTAGGCCTGTGTCTCGGAAGGACAAATCCTGAACCTCGGGATGAAGATGGCTATAGGGATTTATCTTAATGCATTTTGGGGTAGGCATGTCGAAGAAGGAGGGAGAGAACGTTTGAAGGATGGAGGTGGAGAGGTGGATTCGGGTGTGGTGGATGGTGTTTGAGTAGGAGTAGACGGATAGGGTGTGGAGTTAGGGGAAGATGGTGGTGTGGAAGTAGTTGTTGTAGGTAGAGGAGGTGAAGATGGTGGAGAGGTTATATCGGCGGGTTCTTGAAGTGCACTCTTTTCTTTGCACTCTTTTAAAGCGCTTGCCATGAGTGGACTTTGTAGGTGAAGAAGAGGCGAAGTAGGAAGTGGAGAGGTGGTAGAGGGGGCGCGATGGAGGAACACCCGGTTGAGGATCAGGAGGCTGAAACGGTAGATTGCGAAGCAACAGGAGTAGACACGGTTGGTGTGGAGGGTGCAGCCGATGTTACATCTGGCAGACCAAAAGATTCATCCGTGGGCTGGAGAGTCTGTTTGAGTTTGGGTTTGGATAGATCTGCGGGTTTGAAAGTAGAGGTATCCTTTTCAACCTCAGATCTAGTGCGAGATTTGCGGTTTTTCTTGAGACGGAGGGTGAGAGTGGAGGAATGTTTGGCCTTTTTGGAAGGAGGCTCGAAGGTTCATAGGGATCATGATCAAGTTTCTTGAGATCAAAGTTCTCGGGAAGTTCAGCCCTATAGGTTTAGGCTCCTCCTCGGCGGTGGCTCGGTCTCGAACATGTGACTTTTCGCTTACCCTTGCTGACTTGGGTAGAGGTGCCACTAGTAGAAGAAGCGGCAGCAGCAACAACGATTGTTCGTTTGGCCATATCATCCCGGTAGCGGGTAACGTTGTTGACTGTGAAGACGTAGGTGTTAGACACCTTGATGAGGTCGTCAGTGATAACTTTATCATCGATCTCTTCAAATTTGCGAAGAATGATATTGATGACCCTTACGAAGGTCGTCGCATGGAGGGTTGGATTGGACGTCGGCAACACTTTGAGATAGCATAGAGAAAATGATTTTTGCCCGGTTAAGCTGCTTTCGAAGAATCACGGCTTTGGTCCACGAAGTTGTTGAGATGTAAAATGTCTCTTGCCCCATTCTTGAAGAGAATGCTCTTATCGATCGATGACCGATGTGATAAGCGTTTTCAGGGAAGAGATTCCTGGACATCTCAGAAAACCTTTCAGGTTGAGCAGATCCTCGCATCATTTCCCAAGCAAGCGTTGATTCAGCATCGGTCAAGTCCAGTTTGCCTTCAATAGGCAGTTCAAGGATTGCCCCAATATCCTTATAGGTCAATTTGATGTAATGGCCTCGATGTAGCCCTTGATGTAGCTTAGGTTGACCGGTTCATTGGCATTGGTGGAGGAGGCGGGATCATCCTTGTGTAAAATTCCTCGGCTAAAGCATTCTTTGTAGTGGGTATCATGAAGTTGGAACAAGGGAAGAAGCCCACATTCTGTCAAATCCTTAGCGGGGCATCGCCGCAGATGTGCGATAATGGAATCTCGGTCGATTGTCATCCCAGATGATAGCTTGACCTGGGAAGGATTCTTAGTGGAAGATTTGCGGCTGATTAGCCCTAGATGGCTTAGCGGATGCGAGGATGACGTTGTGTCGGTAGCCTTGGAAGATTTAGTCCTTGCCTATACGGTTGGTGGATATGAGAACGACATAGATATAGGAAGGTATGATTAAATACATCCGATGTGAGTGATCGCCGATATTAACACAAACAGTGCTTCAGATTAAAACCCAAAACATGTGCGTATGATGACAAATGACAAGAACAGTTCATGAACTGGGTTTCAAAATATCTACCGATTTTGTCATTTTTAAGTAAACAGGATTGCGTAAGCTGA
Source organism: Platycodon grandiflorus (assembly GCA_016624345.1). Lineage (NCBI taxonomy): Eukaryota > Viridiplantae > Streptophyta > Magnoliopsida > Asterales > Campanulaceae > Platycodon > Platycodon grandiflorus. The sequence goes on from CM028362.1 coordinate 61,655,262, forward strand.
AGACATAATATCACAGAAATCTGAAGTCACAATTTTATGCTACATAAACAAGATTCAAACATCAATTTCAAGATTTTGCAGTTCATCAATGATGTATAGTTCGAAATAACACAAATTAGGTTAATGCAAATCATAAAGCTTGATTTAAATGGATTAGAAGGTGTAGAAATCATTACCATTGATGATTTACGCTCGAGAAAGAGAAATTTGAAGATTTGAGAGGATTTGGGAAGATTGCAGATTGGAAGACGAGAGGTTTTTGAAAACTAGCAAATGGCGGTTTTTGAAAAATGTGAAGAAATACTGTATCATTCGCCTTTTTGTACTTCTGACAGGTTAATAAATGGTATTTGATAATTTTTGAAGTCCGCATTTATGACCTGATGAATGACTGTTTGCACGACGCGCTTAGGTCTGCCTATTTTCTATAAAGACTGCCGACTTGGACATGTAAGGACTTACTCAGTATTGTCCAATTTCTCGGCAGAGTTTCAATTAGCAGATCATTTAGACAATTTTGTAAAATGATTTAAAGAGTTAGTCAGAAAGGTTAAGGATTGAGGTCAAGCATACCAAGCTCTCCTCTTAAATATGCAAACCTGGTTGAATCAAGTGGTTTTGTGAAGATGTCTGCACGATTCTCTGTAGGCACATATTGCATCTTGATGTTACCTTTTTCAACATGGTCTTTAAGAAAGTGATATCTCACATCAATGTGCTTTGTCTTGGAGTGCATGACAGATTTTGAGATCGAGATTGCGACGTGTTGTCACACATTATAGGACAATTAGCGATCTTAATCTCATAGTCAACAAGTTCTTGTTTGATCCACAGCAGTTGTGGCCGGCTACCGCGCCTATGTATTACCTTGATTGTAGAAGTTGAGAGAGGTTTGCTTCTTGTGGCCCATGAGACAAGTCTATTTCTAAGAATTGACATGTCCCACTTGTGCTTTTCTGTCAACTTTACATGCAGCAAAATCGGCATCGAATAGCCTATAAGATTAAAAGATGAATATCTAGGGTACCAGATTCCCAAATTGGAAGTATCTATTAAATATCTGATGATTCTTTTGACTGCTTGTAGATGAGACTCCTTTGGATCAGCTTGAAATCAGGCTCTTGGAGCTTGTTTGAGTCCATAAAGGGCTTTCCTCAGCTTGTAGACATCTTCTCTTCTTGAGCAGTCAATGAATCCAGGAGGTTGCTCTACATAGACTTCTTCTTGAAGTTCTCCATTCAGAAAAGCACTCTTTACATCCATTTGATAAACTTTGAAGTCTTTGTAAGAGGCATAGGCCAAGAATAATCGATAGCCTCTAATCTTGCAACGGAGCAAATGTCTCATCATAGTCAATGCCCTCCTCACGTATCCTTGGGCTACCGTCTTGCCTTGTTTCTTGTAATATTGCCGTTTTCATCCATTTTGTTTCGAAAACCCACTTTGTGCCAATAGCTGTTTGTCCTTTAGGCCTAGGAACCGGTGACCGGACTTGGCATGTCAAATTGGTTTAGCTCTTCTTGCATAGCTTCCACCCGACTTGGATCTTCCATAGCTTCATCAATCTTTTGGGTTCAATGTTAGATACAAATGCGGTAGAATACATGCATTCATTCCTTGAAGCTTGTCTAGTTTGAACGCCGACATTAAGATCTCCAATGATTTGAGTGATAGGATGATCTTTTACTTCCCTAACTTCGAGTTGAACTTGTCTTATTGCATCGGCGAGTTGGATTCTTGAGAAGTAGAAGTGGCTGAAGCTTGGTTTTCTAAAGGGTAGGTTAATTCCAAGGTAGGTTGTATGACTTACGGTGTGGTAGGCAACGTGGATTCAGGGTTTTGAGTGTTCATTTGTTGGTTCATTTGAGGATTCTAACGGGTTGACTCTTGGAAGATCTTTTGAAGAAGGAGGGTCGGTAGATGCGGGGTTTGGCATTACGTACTGTCTCATATTCATCAGAATCATTAGTAACCTTAGGAGCCAAATGTGGCCCAATGAAATCAAATTCATCAAAAGAAACATGTACAGATTCAACAACTCTAAGTGAAGTTTTATTGTAAACTCTATATGCTTTTGAAAACTTGGCATATCCCGAAAAATTCCTTCATCACTTTTGGATTCAAATTTACCTCTATGTTCTCTACCATTGTAAAGAACATAGCATTTACAACCAAATATTTTAAAGAATCCAATGTTGGGAGCTCGCCTCTCCATACTTCATATGGAGTTTTGTTATGAAATTTGTTTATGATAGACTGTTTTGTGTGAAGCGGGCGGTGTTCACGGCTTACGCCCGAAATACATAGGCGGTTTGGCTTCGGCAATCATTGTCTTTCTGCTTCAATGAGAGTTCGTTCTTCCTTTCAGCAACTCCATTTTGTTGAGGTGTGCCAGCTACTGAGAGAAATTGTGACCAATTCCATGGTCATCACAATATTTGGCAACACCATTGTTCTTGAACTCTGTTCCATTGTACGATCGACATCGAGAGATATCATCCGGCTTGAGTCGTAGTCTTCGAAGAGTTCGTAATGATGTCATATGCTTCATCTTTGGAGGACATCATCTCTACCCAAGTAAATCTTGAGTAATCATCAACTACCACAAGAGTATACTTCTGCCACCAAGACTTGTAGTAGTTACAGTCCAAACAAATCCATGTGCAAGAGCTGTAGAGGTCAGTTGTTGATAGGCAAGGCTTGCTTTTGAAAGAAGATTTGTGTAGTTTGCCTAGTTGACATGCTCTGCGAGACTGTGTGATTCGGTGATATTTTAGGCAAACCAACAACTAGATTGTCCTTTGATAGCTTCTCAGGTATTTGAAATTGAGATGACTAAGCCTTTTATGCCACAACCATTGTTGTCGGTTGATGACCTAGCAACCAAGCATAGATTTGATTTTCTTCCAACGGCATTTAGGTCAACGGCATAGACATTCCCTTTTCGAATCTGTCGGGATAGTTGAACATGTCTCATTGTCCTTTATGAGACATTGAGTTGAGGAGAAGCGACAGTTAGACCTTTATCACGAATTGTGATATGCTCGGATTGTGCTTTAAACCTTCAACTAGAGAGACTTTGTTGATGGAGAGATTTCCTCTTATTATGCTTCCATATCCAATGGTCTTCCCTTTTGAGTTGTCTCCAAAGATGACCGAGGGACCCTTTGCTTCAACAATACTTGAGAGAAGATTTGGATCACCGGTCATATGCTTTGAGCATCCCTTGTCTAGATACCATAGATCTTTCTCTTCTTCATTGACGGCCATAAAGCATTCTAAAATATAGACATTTAAGAATATGGTCCCCTTTTATTTTTGGGTCCTCAAGGTTAGCAACCTTTTGGGATCCACACTGTTTAACCTTTGGAGGAGTAAATCCTCTAGATTTAGGTGTGAATCTCAGAAGGCATTCATGAATCTCATGACCATGGCATTTGCGGAAAGAGCATTTGTGAAATCCTTCAACATGAGTAATGATTTCTTTTTGAGGCTTCTTTTCATCAGCAGTCTTTGAGGTGACCTTTGTGCGATAAGCGGCCTATAGGACTTAGGTGAAAATGCCTTTTCTTATTGATGTAAGGCTTATCATAGGTAGACCTCTTATCAAAAGATTTTGCATTTTCGATCACATGTCCTTTAAGCCTTTTATTAGCGATTCACTCCTTTCACCCTTTTATAGGCAATGTTGGGTCGCGGTCTTGCCCACGACAAATTTAATAGGCTTGAGTGAGTATTCTTTGACTTGACACTAGTCATCCTGTTTTCTTAGGGTGACTAATGGCGGGTTTAAGTTGCTCGAGACTCCTATTAGAGAGTCATAGTTGGCGGTGCTTTCCTTTGGACTTGTGTTTTGTATTCTTGGGATAAACAAAAGGAACTGTTAAAGCCAAGTCCTTGCCTTTTGGGAGGCTGCTGGTCATAAGAAACTTTACGACCAATTCTTCGGCAATTACTTGATGTCTCATCTTTTTGAGAACTAGAAGAACTACCTACATTGAACTCACTTTGGAAACCGATACGGTTTGTCATCTAAAGTTTTTGGTTTGAGAGAATGGTATCAAAGTTTCCTTTAGAGTTATTCAAGTATTGACAACCTTTTGAAGGTCATCTTTCTCGAATTTATCTTCTTGATGTGTTCAAGTAGGAAGTCCACTTTTTCGATCAAAGTTTTGTTCTCTTTTTGCAATTTGATACTTTCTTCTTTGTCTATCAAGATCTTTGATCTTAGACATCAAGGTTGATTTCTCGAAGACGACTAGTTCATGCTTCTTGGCAAGTTTTACATAGGCGACTTTGAATTTTGAAAATTCTTCCAGCATATCTTTGTTTGCTTTGATGAGCTCTCCCTTTGATGGGTCATTGAACTCATCATCATCATCACTGTCATTTTGTTGAAATGGTAGTGACCTCACTGAATCATGTGGTGACTCCCTGGCCATAAGGCATATGTTGGCTTCTTCAGCAAAATCACAGGAGTCATCCTCATCAGTGTCAGTGTCACACCAAGTAGGTAGGTTGCTTTCATCAATGTCTTCAGCCACCATCCCTTTTTGTTTTTGAAATTTAGACTCGGGACGTTTCTTATAAAATTCATACTTTGGCTTAGGACATTGAGACGCAAAGTGGCCTGGTTTCCTACAATTAAAACAAACTAGCTCATTGTCCTTTTGGTGGTCTGTGATTTATAAGGAGCGAGAACTTTTGGTTGGCAGTTGTTTTATAAGGAATGGCGTTTTGTGAGAAGGCGCCTATGTGATGATGATTTATTAAACCTTTTGAAACGTTGATATTTCTTTACAAACATAGCAAAGGCTTCGTCGAAAGAATATCATCATCTTCTTTGGATGTAGAAGGTGTTTCATCGGGTTTTGAACAGAAGGTTCGGTAGATATGGTGGTAAGGACAAGTTTTTGAAACTCTTTTCCAATTCTTGAGCTTGTTGGATCTCAAGCTCATAAAGCGAAAGACTAGCATAAAGGTTTCTAAGAGTCGGTTTGTTTAAATCTTTTGACTCTTTCATGGCGATAATTTTAACATGCCATAAACCGCCTAGTGCATTTAGAAATCTCATGTTTATTTCTTTCTTTTCATACTTCTTTCCTAAGGAATAGCAAGAGTTGACTACCTCATAGAATCGTCATAGGCGCCGTAGAGACTCTTTGGGATCCTTTTGAAGGAGTCAAACTTACGGATGCGGGTATATAATTTGTTATTCTTTGTCTCACCATCACCTTCAAGATATTCAAGGATGGCTTCCCACATCTCCTTTCTTTGTGTTCGGGTTGATAATCTGGCGATACGTGCTTATATCAACACAGTGGTAATGATGTTGATGGCCTTTCCATCGAGCATCATTCTTTCGTCTTCATCATCCCACTCTTCTTGGCTTTGGTACTTCGGGTTCAGCGATTGCATCTACCGCGGCGGTGTATTGGGCTTCATTGGAATTACGGGTCCATCGTGACACATTTCCACAAACGTTTATCAATTGAATTCATATGTCTTTTGACTTTATCTTTCCAGATGTCAAAGTGAACTTCATCCAAGACAGGACAATGGTTCACGTTTGAAGTTTCCAACATTTGGTGAGCAGCCATGATCTTTAATCTCTCAAGAGGTTAATCTCGGAAAAACAAGTTTTCAAAGAGTTAAGCTCTGATACCAATTGTTAGGTCCAAGGTTGCTCACTATAGGCTAGAAGGGGGGTTGAATAGCCTATGTCCAATTTTGAAATTTGATTCAAAAATCTTACTTCACTTAAGTTAGAAAAATTTTGCAGGCGGAAGTCTTGTGAAGTATAGGACAAGTTGGAAATGGCGATCTTCACGGGATAAGATCGCGATTATCAACAGTTTGGAAATCGGAAATTTAAACAACACAAATAATTCACAATCACACACAAGTAGACAGAATATTTAATATGGTTCACACTTATGAATAAGTGCTACGTCCACAACCAAAGTGGTCAACTTTGGATTTGAAAATCGTGTACTAAGTTTATCCACTAGATATTTTACAAACTAAATCTCTAATGGATTGTGTACAAAAATTTTGTTGACCAAGTGTTTGTGTGGGAGAATTGATATCAATAAGATACAATTCTCGTGAGCTATGAAAAGCTAAGTGTTGCAATCAATGAAGAGCTTTAATGGACTAGACGTCTAAGTGTGAAGCTCTTCAATGAATGTATACGAATAGGACGTTTAAGCTTTTAAGAACTTGAAGACTATGGAGATTCGGTAGTTGGAGTGGTTGAGAGCGTTTAATGCAGCAATGAAGTCTCCTTTTATATGCGGGAGGAACCTTGAAGCCGTTGGAGATCATTCTAATTTGAATTTAAGAGCAATTAATGCTCTAAATTGGTTGTTGACTCGATAGGCGGCGCACCTTGCGATCTGTTTTCGACTTTTGCCAAAAATAGGCGGTCTGAGTTTGCAGAAGAAATGTCCTTTTCTGAGTATTTGCCTAGAATGGAAATCTTCATTAAATGAAAGTTGCAGGTTAACGTTGTATCGCAATTAATGAGATCTTTGAGTTAGGACATATCTTCAGCAGATGACTATCGGACGTTCTTGGAGTTCTTCAACATTGCAGATGAAGCTTGGCTGGTACGAGCTTGTCCGATAACCAAAGTAAGACTGCTGGATCAAATTTTGCCTATTTGTGCAGAGGACGTCCGATGTTCTATAGGCTATCTTCTTCAAGACTTATACAATTAGCAACCCTAAGCTATTCAAGCTATGCCTAAGTACAAGTTGCCACACTAACAGACACGCAGGCCCATCAGTCACCTTGTCTTAGACTTTAGGTTATGGATTCAAGCAAATCTAAGCTAAAATACAACAATCTCCTCCTATTTGCTTGAGTCCATGACCCTACGAATACAATATCAGCTGACTATGTTCAAGTCTAGTAATAACATGCTTGTAAGATTGATATATTAAATAAGCATGCCCTAGATGAATTTACACAAAGGTCATTGTATTCAAGAATTACAAAGTGTTTACAAGCATCAGACACTTGTAATTAAGCATCAGACACTTGTAATTAGACTGAATTTAAACACATGCAGAATAGGCAGAATAGGCAATATAGGACATGTCTTTAAACCAGTGGTTTAGTTTTCATGCATTCACATAATAAGCAGTTCATAAAAAGCATGAAAATTTAAAATATAGACATTGTGAATTAAACACGGAGTTTAATTACAAAGTTTTTGCAAAAGATTATAGCAAAAATTTATCAGCCAGTTCGAGAGGATGATCGAGATGAAGTATGACCTTTGCCTGATGATTGCCCATAACCTCTTGATGCCCATTTAGAGTCAACAGCAGCCTTTAGTTTTGCAATTTCTTCTTTGGCTTCTGCTAATTCATCTTTTGCGTCGGCCAATTCGTAGGAAAGATCGCTATTTTTCTGTTTGACTTCGGCTAATTCTTCTTTTGTGTCAACCAATTCAGAGGACAGATCGCTGTTTTTCTGTTTGAGTAGTGCATTATACTCAATGAGCCTAGTCCGCTGATCATTGTTGAGTCTAGCTATCTCCTCCTTCATGGACGCAAGCGAGGTATCAATGAGGGCAAGACGGTTCGAAGTAGTGATGTGCTCCTTGCGATAGAAAGCCAAGTGCTTGGAGGTGAGATTGCGTGTCGCCCGCACGGAGGAGTGGACAGAGCGATTTGCACGGTGTTGGGACTGAAGCACAAGCTTGTAGCCAGCGTCAATCATGTCGATGGTCTGCATCATCTTGGTTGAGATGTTGTCCCAATTGGCTTTGAAGATAGCAGAGGTAGCGGAGGAAGATGCGGAGATCTGGCTAGCTAGAGCAGTCTGGCTGGCAGAGATGGAGCGTAGGCAGGCATCAAAGGCGGCTTTGGCACCCCTAGAAATTTCCATGACTTGGGTCATACAGTCAGCCTGGACATGGGTGATGTGGGACTGATCGGCAGAGAGCTGGTGCAGGGCCTTGGTCAGGTCAACAGAGATGACCTCAAAGTCTTTCAAAAACTTGTGAACAGCCTCAGCAGGATATGTGTCAGAAGAGTCAGGATGACTTGCTGGAGGAGAGGACGGACCCGCTGAGGGAGAAGGATGGCTGATAGCTTGGGTAGGGGAGGGTGGAGGATGGCTGGTGGAGGACAGGGATTGGCTGGAGGACGTTGGAGAATGGCTGGAGGAAGAAATGGTAATATAGCTGGTAGAGGGTGAAGGTTGGCTAGGGAAAATGCGAGGAATAGGGAATAGCCGTTCTATGTAGATGTCATAGGAAAGGGGATGAATGAAAAAGGGAGGAGGAGAAAAGAAAGGGGAAAGGCTAGGAGAAGTGAAGAGAAGGGGGATGAGAGGGTTAAAGCCTAGGAGAGTGATGACTACATCAATGAAATTGTAGACCACAGGCTGAAGAAGGATGGAAGGATAGCATATAAGGGTGAAGATTGGTGGTTTCTAAAAGGCTAGGGTTTCTAAAAATTATTAAATTTACTCTTTTGCCCCTCAACCCGTGGGCCAACCTAAAAGCCCGGCGTGCCAGCCCGTGAAACCCGCGGCCCTATAGGGTCAGCCTGTTTAGCCCAAATTCGTAAACGGTCCAAAAAACTTCAACCCTAACCCTAATTTTTTCGATTTAAACGGGTCGACCCTACGGGCCGTGACCCTTTTAACATCTCTACCCCCGCATACTCCCTCATGGACCTCAGCGAGCAGGTCCTCCACTGTCTCAGGTCGAATACATCTTAGTAACGGCTTGGTAAATGATCTTCTGTATAGTACTCCAGCAATCACTGTGTAGCGGGCAGCTCTTTTCCTTAACAACTGGGCCAAATCCTTTTCACCAGGTAATGTTCCATGCTCGATATAGTATTGTATTTTGTCTATCCAGCATCTTTTGGCAGAATCTATGGCCATGACTTCCTCCTTGTTTACTAATGGTATCTCAAGGGATTCCAACCATACATCTGAAGGGAGGTCGCTGATTTATGATGATGCAATCTTTGATAGGTGATCAGCTCGCATGTTCTCTATTCTGTCCACCTGTTTTAATTCCCAGTATTTAAAATTTTCTAATAACCATTTTGCTAGCTCGCAATACCTTGACAAAGTGAGGTGGTTAGCCCCATACTCCCTCCAAACTTGCTTCATGACGAGCTGGGAGTCGTTGAAGATGACGACCTGTCTTACGCCTAGTTCCAATGCGAGCTCCAATCCTGCTATTAGAGCTTCATATTCAGTTTGATTATTTGATACTTGGAACTTGAACCGCAGCGCTTTACTAATTTTTCCACCTTCTGGTGGGTGCAGGGATAAACCTGCCCCACTGCCCGCCTTGCTCGACGAACCATCGTGTTGGATGTGATGGCTCGATGCCCTGGCAAGAGGCCAGACTATTCGGATTTTTGGATGGCATGCGGCCGCATAGGGCGTCCGCATGGCATACTGGAATCTATGCGGCCGCATAAGGCGTGCGCATAGCATTTCTGGAAACCATGCGGTCGCATAGGGCGTTCGCATAGAAATCTTGAAAGTCGTATGCGGCCGCATTATGCGTCCGCATAGCGACGGTTTTAGGGTTTTCTATTTCCTTATAAATAGTTGTATACCTAAAAGGTTTGTACAAGGTGTGAGCCTCTAATAAAATTTCGTCAGTCCGTTGACCCCAATCTCTCTCTCTTCTCTGTGATTGATCCTATTATACTCTGTTAATTTGTTTGCTAGTCTTCCCCTGTGCGCAACACATCGACATAAAGCATCCAATGACGAGGTGGTCGAGGTTGTGAAGATCTTGTCATTTTTATTTGTTTGGGCGGGCTGGGAGGGTTTGTCATAAAGCTCAGCTCGGCCATCGTGGTGGTCGGGCTTTAATCTTTTTTGACAAACGAGGTTTCAGCAATGAAGTCTGCGAGTACTTGAGCTTTAATTGCCTTGCGTTGTTCATAAGTAATGTCATACCCCGAGAGCTCCACTGACCATTTCAACATCCTTCCAGCCACATCCGATTTGTGAAGAATTTGTCTGAGTGGGAGGTTGGTATATACCATTAGTTCATGAGCCTGGAAGTAATAAGTCAACTTTCTTGCCGTCATAATTAGTGCCAATACTACCTCCTCTACATTTAAATATCTTGTCTCCACTTCTATGAGTGTGTGAGAGATATAGTATATAGGTTTTTGGACTGATCCTTCTTTTCGGAGCAGGACTACAGCGACAGCTGTGTCTGAGGTGGCGAGGTAGACGTAATGGGGCTCTCCTGGTGCTAGGCTTGTCAGTAGGGGCGGGTTGCCCAAGTATTCTTTCAGCTCGGCAAAGGCTTTGTCATATTTTTCATTCCAGGCGAACTTCTTGCTTCCTCTCAATGTTTTGAAGAATGAGAGGCTCTTTTTTGCCGACTTCGCAATGAATCTCCCTAATGCTGTTATTCTTCCATTTAGTCGCTGCACTTCTCTAATTGAGCTAGGAGCCTTCATATCAACAAGGGCTTGGATTTTTTTTCGGGTTAGCCTCTATACCCCTCTTATTCACCATATATCCCAGAAATTTGCCTGCCTTTACTCCGAAGGCACACTTTGCTGGATTCAGCTTCATTCTGTTCTTCCTGAGATTTGCGAAGGTCTCTTTTAAGTCTTCGATATAGTTGGCTTGTTTTATCTTGATGACCATGTCGTCGATGTAGGCCTCCACGTTTCTTCCAAGCTGGTCTCCAAAGACCTTGTTCACCATGCGTTGATAGGTGACCCCTGCATTTTTTAGTCCAAAGGGCATCATTTTATAACAATAGATGGCTCCTGCTACTCAGAAGGCTGTCAAATCTTGGTCGGTCAGCCACATGCATATCTGATGGTGCCCTGAGTATGCGTCGATGAAGCTGAGTATTTTGTGGCCCGCTATTGCATCCACCAACTGATCTATTCTCGGCAATGGGTACCAGTCCTTGGGGCAAGCTTTGTTTAGATCTTTGAAGTCAACACACATTTTCTACTTTTCACTGGTCTTTTTGACCATCACCACATTTGCAATCCAGGTCGAATAGAAGACCTCCTCGATGATGTTAGCTTTGACTAGCTTGTCAACTTCCTCTTTTATGGCTGCTTGCTTTTCAGGGGAAAAAATCCTAGGTCGTTGTTGAACAGGTGTTATGCTCGGATCAACATTGAATTTGTGTACAGCGACCTCCTCGCTGATTCCTTCTATATCCTCTGTCCTCCAAGCAAACACGTCCTTGTTCTCCCGAAGGAATGCAATTATAGCTTCCCTTTCATGCTTATCAATTTCAAGCCCGACCTTAATTTTTTGTTCTGAAAGTCGAAGTTAACAATTACCTCGTCAAGATTTTCATGGGGCTATATCTCTGACTGATCCCTCGGATCTAAGCTCTCTATTGTGATGACCTTGCTAGGCTTCTTCCCTTTGTCCCCATTAACGCCCGAGTATGAGTCAACCTGCTTGGCACCCGAAGTGGATACGTCGGGCAGGTCGTCTTTCGTGCTTTTTCTAGGGTATGAGGTGGGGCGGTCCTTTTCCTTGGGCATATCAGCGATTGGGGGCGAGTCGGTGTGCTTAGTGTCTGAGCTGGACACGTCGGGCACATCGTCGTCTTTCTCGTGCTTGGTGCGCAGGCTGTAGGAGCCAGCCCGCGCTGATTGCTATGCTCGGTCGTCGGGGGGCTTCCTTTTTCTGCTTCTGTGTTTTCCTTGATTATTATTGACTTTGGTCTTTTGTCGTAGTGGTCTACCTAGTGGACCTCTTCGTTTGGGACCGAAGTTACCTTTCTCTGCCCCTTCAGCCGAGCTTCTTCGACTTTCTTTTTTTCGAGGAGGTAATTCAAGGTGCTTCTCGGATCATTTTTCACCTCTTCGACCCCGTCGTCTATGAGGAATTTAATTCTTTGGTGAGCCGGAGAGATCATCATCTCAAACTTTGTTTGGGTTGGGAGACCCAAAATAGCGTTGTACGGGGAGGGGATATCGAGGACTAGGAAAGTCACGACCTCGGTGCAGGAGTTATCTTTGGCGCCGAGGACCACTTTCAGGTCGACCGTCCCCTTGACAACGACTTTATGCCCTGTAAAGCCTTCCAACTTGATCCCACTCGGGGTCAAATATTAGCTTCCTAATCCGATTGCCTGGAAGCATTTGTAAAATAGAACGTCCTTCCCTGCTCCCGTATCAATCAACACTCTTTTCACCCTTCTTTTGCCAATTTTTGCCTCAATGGTCAGAGCATGCCCCTTGGCTGCGGAATTGACTGCCAACTTGTTGGGTAGGAACGTGATCCCCATTTCTCCCCAAACCTGAGGCGGGCTGATAGTACGGTTGAGGCTGTTGATCGTCGTCTTTAGCTTCGTGATGCTCGACCATTCCTCCATAATTGTGTTTACCACTCTCGTCATCCTCGGTATTGGCTCTTGAGGCCTGCCTCGGCCTTCTTCTATCCTCCCCACCCTTCTACTCATATCTCCTGAGCTCTCCCTTGTCGATCAGCTTTTTGATTTCCTTCTTGAGCTGAATGCAGTCCTCGGTGGTGTGCTCGATATCATTGTGGTAGGCGCACCTTTTGTTGGGATTACGAGGATAATGAGTCTCTCTCTGAGGTGGAGGTCGGCCAGTCATGTTCTCTTGTAGGAGCACATTCATAATCTGCTCCCTAGTTGTGTTTAAAGGGGTATAAATTCATCTTTCTTCGAGTATCTATTCCTCCCCTTTCCTTTGCTGTTTTCGTTGCCATTACCCTCCTTTTTCTGGTCACCAAATTTGTCCTCGCTTTTCTGCTTCGAGGTTCCTGTGGTCTTCTGGCCTTCCTTCTCCTGTTCATCTAAGGTCTTTTCCACGTTCCCAATTCTTTGCGCGGCAGTATACATTTTCGCACTGTTGGTAGGTGGTTGCATGGCGACCTCAGATAAGAATCTGGCTGATCGACATCCAGCTTGGAAAAAGGTCATCACTTTCTTAATGGGGACATTATGGAGCTGCTCAGCGATTTTCTTGAGTCTTCCCATATAGCTTTCCAGAGACTCTCCAGGTCGCTGTTTGATTCCACATAAGTCGGACTCTCTCTTGGGGAGGTCGCCTACTGACGAATACTTTTCCAGGAAAGCTCTCTTTAGATCTTGCCAATCCCTGATAGACCCTTTGATGTGGTGAATACCTACTAATAGCAAGTGTACTAGTCTCAAGTAATAGAGTAGAAGTATGAGGGGTTGTCGTACCCAAGGGACTGGAACAAAATCAGACTTCGGTATTCTAAACTTTAATCTGGAGAGTGAAAGAGTTTTGTTGTGAATTTAACTAAAATAATTAAATTAAAGAAAGCAAGTAGATAACAGTTTTAAAGAATTCAATGAGAGAAAAACGCTAGGGTTTAGGTTCACCAATTACTTCAGGGTAACAATCAACGATTTCGGGTTCCGATCAATTACTATTGTGTGACAACGAAATTTCCTAATTTAATCAATATTCTTTCTCGAGCAATATCAATCATATTATTTCCTAGCAATCTACGTATCTCTAGGTAGATTTAGTTAGAAAACAATGCATTAGGTTTTATGAAATTCTCTTAGCTTTCGAGACGATCTATGGCTAATTGCATGTATCAACTCATCTATCTCTAGCATGAATTTAGATCCATAGTATTAATTCCTACGATCCATCATATGAAATCTCCTCTCGGTCTCATCCGCATGATTGAAAACCATTAAAAGGTGGCCAGTCTTTCAAAGCATTAAACACAAGAATTAAAACTCACACAATCATGCAATCGATCGTTACCCTAATCGGATCAAAATTACTCTTTCATGAATTGGCTACCCATTACCCTAGCTGTATGAATTTAGTTCATAATAAAATAAGCAAAACCCATAATCATAAACGAAGGATTCGTAAGATTAAGCATGGGAAGAAGATGAATAATAATAATAAGAGTCAAGAAATTGATACTTGAATCCAAAATTACAAACTTCGTTCTTCGTTGTTCTCCTGTTTAATTCTCTAGTGACGGCTCTAAAAACTGTTAACCATCTCCCTAAACCTAATCTAAAAGGATATATTTATACCTACCTAAAAATACAATTACTTGGGAAAAAGAGAAGTCTAATACAAAAAGGAAACAAAAAATAAATAAAAATAAAAACAAAGCATGCCGTACGCAGGCAACAACACAATGCGGCTGCCTTCTCTTGAATTGGACATATTTTCAATTTTTTTCCTCAAACTTTCTAGGATTTGCACTTTGACCCCTTCAAGTTCCGAATTTGCCCAAATTGCTTCCAATTTGCATATTTTTCTCCCAAATCCCTGAAACTAAAAAATAACACTAAAACGAAACATTAGATTACAAAAACCTCAAGAATTAGTAAAATCTAAGCTCGAATAATACCTAATAAATAAGTAAAATACCCACTTATCAAATACCCCCAAACTTAGACTTTTGCTCGTCCTCGAGTAAAACAAGAAAACGAATAAATACAAAAACTAAAATATTTACAAGATATATTTTTTTTCTTTTCACAAGTCAAGGCACGACATGACACTACACAATGCCTCAGAGTAAGATTTACAACAATTTGCAAATAACGACACATAGCAACAAGTCTAAACTTTCACTCAATAGTCATCAATCTCACTCTAAATCTGTGTGTGTGTGTGTGTAAAACCATGTCTCAACACCTTCAAAACTTGAAATTCCTTAGAAGGCCAAGTACTCCATTCATTTCCCCAAATGTCACATGAACAAACCTTCACGAATAATATATATATCAAAGTTTTTCATGAAACGTAAAAACACGTAATTACTCCCATCCATTACTACAAACATAAGTAGTAATACCGAACTTTTTTCTTTTTCTTTTCTTTCCTTTTTTTTTAGATACTAGCATTTGTGGACTATGCAATGTATAGCTCCCTTAAGCTTTCTAATTAACCCATGTAACGAGTGTTAGGCCAATGACTCTCAAACCAAATGGCTTTAAAGCACTATGTGTAAAAACACCCCAACGAGCTTACTAACTCGAGTTAAAAAGGCTATGAAGCTAAACTAAGTCTTCACAAAGATGCTTTCTTTTTTTCTACTTTTTTTTTCGTTCGGATTACTTAAACTCTGTTTAGGCCTAACTTCAAGGAGTAAAAACAGTTTAAAAATTTCATGAATACTCTAATTTTCAAATAACCAAAGGCCAAGGGAAAGAAATGTGTACTATAGAACCCGATAAAGTCGTTCAAATCTTTCAAGAATCAATTCATGGTGTAAAGTGCTCAAAGATTGGAAATTCAAAGTTCAATCAAGTATACCAAGCTAAGTATTTAGACAAGCGCACATGCATTGCTATCCACAAGATGTCACAAATCAAACAAATTATCATCATTGGCGAAAGTAACCACGCTTAGCCAAGACTCGCAAAAATAATTTTGAATTTATTATTTTTTTAATATGAAAAGAATAAGAAAAGAAACAAAATACACAGGCAAAATCCTGCTACTCTCAAGCATAGAAAAAGAAACAATTTGCCCAAATTTCCACCCCCAAACTTAAATTTCACATTGTCCCCAATGTGAATATAATTCTAAACAAGGGGAACATATGAGCACTCAGCAAGGAATGATTAACACAAGTGTAGCACAAAGAGCTCAAAATGACCACCCAACAATGTATATGAAGAGCAACTTGTACCCAATGCCAAGAAGAAATCAATTCTAATTAAACAATAACAACTTACTTCCTTCAATTTTGAGCTCAACAGGCAACAATAACCACAATATGCACTATATTTCAAGGGTATACTGAAATTAAAGGGGGGCATAGTGTTTCGAAAGAGATTACCCCCAAATTGCAAACCCTAGGGGTTGCAATTTCAATTTGCAGAAGAGTGTTTTGGAATTTGGAGAAGATGAACGGGGGAGACGGAGGGGGCTGGCGGTGAGCAACCGGAGCAATGGGAGACGGCGGCGGAGGAGCCTTGGATTGAACGGAGGTGATGATGCTGCTGTGACTGCGGTGTGTGGGAGTGACGGGCTAGGGAGCTGCTGCGTTGACTTTGAGAGATGGGGGGGTTAGAAATTGGAGAGGTCGCCGGCATTGAAGAGACGCACCGGAGATGGGGGCGGTGGCTTGCTGCTGTTGCTTTGGTGTGAAGGGGGGAGTCGCTGCTTATGGGTGCCTGTTTCATGGAATTAGGGAGAATGGGTAGAGGAGAAGGGGGAGGGGGTGCGGTTTGACTGGGGCTTTTTCCTTTTTTTTTTTTAACCCGGCGCTAAGACTACAGTCGTAGCGCCACACTTTCTGCCCGCTTCTTCAAATATTGTCCAAGTTTCAAAATTTTGCAAACAACCCCCCTTTAGTTAAAATGCTCTTTTTTCGAACTTATCAACCAAACCCCTTCTAGTTGGAGACTTCCTCATTTTCAACCTATTTTTCTTGATTTGAGTAGCATGTTACCTGTGTGACAACAATACAACAACAACAACTACAAAAACCATTAAGCATTAGCACAAAAAGCATAAAAATACACGAAATTAAAAATCTTTTTGTGAGGGTGACACTATATACACTCCCCTAGAAACCCACAAACTCAGGGAGACCCAAGAAAGGTGACATTAAAAACAACTAAAGACAAATAAATACAACACTAAAATGTATTCACCCCCAAACTTACCACATGCATAGATGTTAAAGTGCAACACGAGATTAGCAAGGAGTAAGAAAGGGAGCGAAAACGACTACATTACACTATGAAAGCGAATAAAAACTTACCGAGTTGGGTTGCCTCCCCACAAGCGCATTTGTTTAAAGTTGTTATCCCGACTCTCTTCCCCCTTTCTCAAGGAGGATCATACAGGGAAGCACAATTTGCTGTCAAAACACAACCTTGATTAAAACCCTTCATCACTTTTGATATCTCAAAAATTAGTGCTTCCTTGGCTACCCCATCACTTGTACGAACCAGATTTGGATTATGGCTTGAAACCTTCTCTCTTCGATGGGGGATTGTATAAATTTGTGGTCCCACTCTAAGGCTAGGAATACTGCTTGGATTTTCTTCAAGGGTTACCCCTTCTAATACCCAAAAATCATGAGACACATCCATGTAAGTTGGATTGCCTATGCATGCTTCCAATGGGTCTTTGAACCTATTTTTCTGAAAGCACTCACGAATAGAAGGATCAAAATTATCTGTGTTGCCAACATCTAAAGTTTCTATTCGAAAGCAAGAATCTCCACTACCCACACTTTTCTGGGTCTTAAAAACATTAAAAACCATTTTCTCATCTCTAACACAAAGAATTAATTCTCCGAATTGGACATCAATTAAAGTTCTACAAGTGGCTAAAAATGGCCTACCCAGAATAAGAGGAACTCGAATATCCTCTTCCATATCCAACACAAGAAAATTAGCAGGAAAGATAAATTTATCTACCTTTACCAATACATCTTCTACAATACCCCTAGGATAAGTGATAGACCTGTCGGCTAACTGTAGGGACACTATAGTGGGCTTTGGTTCCCCAAGACCCAATTTTTGAAATACTGACAATGGCATCAAATTTATACTCGCACCTAAATCACATAGAGCATTTGAGAAAGAAAGCTTACCAATAGTAATAGGGATAGTGAAACTCCCTGGATCTTTTACCTTTGGCGGAAGTTTATTTTGCAAGATTGCCGAACATTCCTCTGTCAGATGTATTGTCTCATACTCCTCAAGCTTCCTTTTGTTGGACAAAATATCCTTCAAGAACTTTGCATAGCTTGGCGTCTGAAGTAGGGCATCTGCGAATGGAATATTGATGTGCAATTTCTTGAACACTTCTAAGAACTTCCCAAACTGCTTGTCTAGTTTCTGTTTCTTCAGGGCAAGAGGGAATGGAGGAGGTGGTTTATATGGTGGCGGGGAAGTTTTTACTGGCAATATTCCCTTTTCTTCCTCCTCTTTCTTTTCTGCCTCTACTTCAATGGTTGGGGCTTGGCGTGGTGTAGACTTTTTCTTTTCTTGCTCCACCAACTCCCTTCCATTCCTCAAAGTGACAGCAAATGCTTGAGCATTGGGATTCTTTTCAGTATCACTAGGTAAAGCACCGGGATTTCTTTCGTTCAAATGGTTCGCCAACTGACCTATTTGTACATTTAGGTTGTTTATTGCGGCCTCTTGATTTTTGAGTCTCATGTCAGTGTTGGTTATGAACTTTGCAAGGGCGTCGTCCAATGCTAACTTCTTCTCTTGCTGTGAGTTATGCATCTGAGTCTGCTGCTGAAAGCCTGGTGGAGCTTGAATATTTTGATTACCACCCCAAGAGAAGTTAGGGTGATTCCTCCATCCTGGATTATATTTGTTGGAATAGGGATTGTTCTGATTATTTGATTTCTGAAAATTTCCAATAAAGTTTACATCCTCCGCTGGGTTTGCGAATTGATTTCCCACTTGGCATTCAAAACTCGCATGTCCTGACTGTCCACACATGTCACAGCTTGTAGACTTAACTTGCATTGCCGTTGCTCCAATGTTGTCAATCTTGGTGCTCAAACCCTCTAATTTGGCTGCCAGAAAAGCCAAACTATCAATGTCATGAATCCCAGCTACCTTCTTGGATTGGCCCCGTTCAGAGTTCCAATTATGCCCATTGGTTGCCAACTCCTCAAGCAGCTCATAACTATCCTCTGGAGTCTTTTTCATGAATGTTCCCCCTGCTGCAGCATCAATCATGGAACGACAGCTCACTGTTAAGGCATTGTAGAAGGTTGAGATTTGCATCCAAAGTGGAACACCATGATGTGGGCACATTCTCAAAAGTCCCTTGTATCTTTCCCAGGCTTCGTAGAGTGATTCACCTTCCATTTGAGAGAAATTCGAGATGTCATTCCTCATTTTTATAGTCTTTGAAGGTGGGAAGTACTTCATCAAGAATTTCTGGGCCATCTCATCCCATATAGTTATGGAACCTGGTTGAAGAGACTTCAGCCAAACCCTAGCTCTATCCCACAGAGAGAAAGGGAACAATTTAAGTCTAACGGCATCTTCGGAGATACCATTATACTTGAACATGCCACAAATCTCTATGAAGTTATCCAGATGATCATTTGGATCTTCCCTTGGCAACCCATAGAATTGCACTGAATTTTGGATCATCTGGATGGTGGAAGACTTGATCTCGAAAGTTGCCGTGATGGTCGGCCCCGCAATGCATGATCCATTGCCTTCCTTCTTAGGAGTTGTGTAGTGCAATAGAGTTCAAGCAGCTAGTGGTGCTGCTCCAGCATTTGCATTATTAGCATTGTTGTCACCCATGCTTGGTTTTTGATTCTTCTTAATGACACGAAGGGTTCTTTCAATTTCCGGATCAAACTTTTCGAGTTCTTTACCTTTGGATCTAGTGTTGTGCATACACTAATTTCCTGCAAGAAAGCACGGCAAGCAAACGATACGTAAAACCAAGAAATCAAAAATAAAGAAACAACTAGATTAAAGCTAAAATAACTAATTTAAAATTGTAGACGCAGTCCCCAGCAACGGCGCCAAAAACTTGATGTGGTGAATATATACTACTAGCAAGTGTAATAGTCTCAAGTAATAGAGTAGAAGTATGAGGGGTTGTCGTACCCAAGGGACTGGAACAAAATCAGACTTCGGTATTCTAAACTTTAATCTAGAAAGTAAAAGAGTTTTGTTGTGAATTTAACTAAAATAATTAAATTAAAGAAAGCAAGTGGATAACAGTTTTAAAGAATTCAATGAGAGAAAAACGCTAGGGTTTAGGTTCACCAATTCACTTCAGGGTAACAATCAACGATTTCGGGTTCCGATCAATTACTATTGTGTGACAACGGAATTTCCTAATTTAATCAATATTCTCTCTCGAGCAATATCAATCCTATTATTTCCTAGCAACCTACGTATCTCTAGGTAGATTTAGTTAGAAAATAATGCATTAGGTTTTATGAAATTCTCTTAGCTTTCGAGACGATCTATGGCTAATTGCATGTATCAACTCATCTATCTCTAGCATGAATTTAGATCCATGGTATTAATTCCTACGATCCGTCATATGAAATCTCCTCTCGGTCTCATCCACATGATTGAAAACCATTAAAAGGTGGCCAGTCTTTCAAAGCATTAAGCACAAGAATTAAAACTCACACAATCATGCAATCGATCGTTACCCTAATCGGATCAAAATTACTCTTTCATGAATTGGCTACCCCTTACCCTAGTTGTATGAATTTAGTTCATAATAAAATAAACAAAACCCATAATCATAAACAAAGGATTCGTAAGATTAAGCATGGGAAGAAGATGAATAATAATAATAAGAGTCAAGAAATTGATACTTGAATCCAAAATTACAAACTTCGTTCTTCGTTGTTCTCCTGTTTAATTCTCTAGTGACGGCTCTAAAAACTGTTAACCACCTCCCTAAACCTAATCTAAAAGGATATATTTATACCTACCTAAAATACAATTACTTGGGACAAGGAGAAGTCTAATACAAAAAGGAAACAAAATAAAAATAAAAATAAAAACAAGGCATGTCGTACGTAGCAACAACACAATGCGGCTGCCTTCTCTTAAATTGGACATATTTCCAGTTTTTTTCCTCAAACTTTCTAGGATTTTCACTTTGACCCCTTCAAGTTCCGAATTTGCCCAAATTGCTTCCAATTTGCATATTTTTCTCCCAAATCCCTGAAACTATAAAATAACACTAAAATGAAACATT
Source organism: Platycodon grandiflorus (assembly GCA_016624345.1). Classification (NCBI taxonomy): domain Eukaryota; kingdom Viridiplantae; phylum Streptophyta; class Magnoliopsida; order Asterales; family Campanulaceae; genus Platycodon; species Platycodon grandiflorus. The sequence continues at coordinate 61,675,958 of CM028362.1, forward strand.
AGATTACAAAAACCTCAAGAATTAGTAAAATCTAAGCTCGAATAATACCTAATAAATAAGTAAAATACCCACTTATCACCCTTTATCAAGCTCCTCAACCATTTGAGTACGACTTCCTCAAAGGTATTGACAAACACAACACACCATAAGTCCATATCTCTGGTGCATACCCCTATTTTTGCCTCGAAGCTTGACACATGACTCGGGGCATCTATGTTTCCCTCGTAATTTTTCAATGATGGGAGCTTCAGGCGGTGATTTGGAGGGGTATCCCTAATCTTGGCGATTTGTGTTTTGACCTGTGACTCCGGGCTTCCTCCATCTTCTAAGGTCGTTCCTTGCCGCAATCTATTCGGGAGGATCTATATGATTTGGCTGGACTGGGATCTCTAGCTCTGGTTCCTATCCTGGAGTGTATGCTGCCCCTGGGTGGCTCTTTATCTGGGGTTCTTAGACGATCTTTGACGCTAGGTTTCTGGTTCTCTTCCACCCTTCGCCCTAGTCGATTTTTAGCACTTACCCTTGGAGCGTCACCTTTCGACCCCCTATAGTGACTGTCAGCCCGCGAGCCCTTGGCCCCTTTCCTATCAGGTCGACCATCATGGTGGTCGTCCCGTTGAGGGTAAAAACCCTGGGTTGGTAGCTGAGGTGCTTGGGCAGCTAGTTTACGGGACAACTCATACTCGCGTATCTCCAGCTCTCTCTGCTTTTCTAGAAAAGCCTTTTCCCGCCGTATGTGCTCCAGCTCAGCGAGGTCTATTTCCTACTGGGTGAGAGGCTGCCTATCTCCCGTCATTATGAGGTCGTCTTTGTCACCAGAGCCCTCGCCGTCTGAGCAGGTAGGAGTTGTTATCCGTCCATCACGTCTCGACCTGACCAGTCCCTTGGTGGACTGGGTCGCCCGCTTTCCCTTTGCTTTTCTCCTCATCGCCGTATCCAACTTCTGAGCTTGGGTATTTTAATGCAGTGGGAGGCCCGAAGAAGGCACCGCAAATGAATCCTTCTCAGGCTGCTCAGGAGGCTGGCCAGTGGGTGGAGCAGCTGCAGGTATTACCGAGTTCGTAGCTGGAGGTGCCTGCTTAGAAACTTGTTTTGAGGTTGTCATGATTGATCACAGTAAACTTCTTGAGGTCCAGGCAACGGAACCAAACTGATTACACAAAAAAGGCTGTAGGTGACCACGTCTGATCCACGTATGCAGTCTAGTAGGATTCTGGCTGACGTTGCTGGGATTACTCTTCGAAGAAAGAACGAATAATGCCCTGTGATCAACAAAAAACACCGTAAGGGGGGATGGGTTTTCCCAGCAATAACCCTCTGTAACGACCTGAGCCTGAAGCTCGGTCTGCCACGCATAGCCCACGCACTGGCCCACTAAGCACCTGAGTCAACTGGCCCACCACAAGCCACCCAAAAGTCCATGGATAGGTTGGTGCTCAGTGGTAGTGGGTGGCCACTTATAAGGCACACACAAGTCCCACATCTACCTAATGTGGGATATCACAATCTCCCCCACTTGAGTCCTTGATGTCCTCGTCAAGACCCAAAGGAGACCCAAAGGATCGGCACCCCGGGCGATGTGTTCCAACACATTTCCGGCCGGGACCGGCTCTGATACCATTACCCGTTCAGTGAACCATGAGAGAAACGAAACAAAGCAATTTTAAATACTAAGTCAAACCCCCATTATCAAATATCACTCTCACACTCATTTACTGACCACACACACACAAACTCACACTATCACACACTGACCACACACATACACTCACTCGCACTAACCACACACACACACACACACATAAACTCCCCCTACCTAGCCTACCCCACCTCCTCTCTCTCTCTGCGCACGCCCCCCATCCCTTCCATTTCTTTTCTTTTCCTTCCTTCCCTTTTCTCTCCTCTTTCACTTCCAGCTTCTCTCCCTTCTCTTTTTCTTTTCTTTTTTTTTCTTTTCTTTTCTCTCTTCTCTTCTTTTGTTTTGTTCTAGTAACAAACTCCCACACACAAACCACATACCCACGCACCTACTTCACCGAATCCGTCTCTCTCCCCTTGCAGCGTACCTCCTCCTGCCGCCCCACCTTTCCCATTTCTCATTTCTATCCATTTCCATCTATTTACCCACACACACACACACACTATAAATCCAAATTTCAGTGTCAATTCTCTCCTCCATTTCAGAACCCAACAAGTTCAATACAATGTTTTTAAAAAAAATTATTATCAATTACACTAATCACTTTCATGCTACCCACGTTGCTAAGAGATCGTGAACTTTAAATGTATATCAGAATTGGAGATTAATAGAGATCAAGGACAAAATTGTTTACCTCCGATAACTCGCCCGCTCGCCAAGAATACGATCCGATGTGGTTGCTCTTCTTCACCGCCGTCACACACTCTCACCCTAATTTTCTTAATCTTTCTCTCTCTTTCCACCTCTCTAGTTTGTAATTTGGTGATATTGTGATATCCCACATCGGGTAGATGTGGGATTTGATATGGGATTTGTGTGTGCTTTATAAGTGGCCACCCACTACCACTGGGCACCAACCTATTCATGGACTTTTGGGTGGCTTGTGGTGGGCCAGTTGACCCAGGTGCTTAGTGGGCCAGTGTGTGGAGTATCTGTGGCGGACCGGGCTTCAGGCTCGGGTCGTTACAAATGGTATCAGAGTAGGTCCCGCCCAGAAATGTGTAGGAACACATCGCCCGGGGTGCCGATCCTTTGGACCTCCTTTGGCTCTTGACGAGGACGTCAAGGATTCAAATGGGGGAGATTGTGATATCCCACATCGGGTAGATGTGGGACTTGTGTGTGCTTTATAAGTGGCCACCCACTACCACTGGGCACCAACCTATCCATAGACTTTTGGGTGGCTTGTGTGGGCCAGTTGACCCAGGTGCTTAGTGGGCCAGTGCGTGGGCTATGCGTGCCGGACCGGGCTTCAGGCTCGGGTCGTTACACCCTCCTACGTGAGAATCAGCAAGACTGTAGAGAGAATATAATGCTCTAACAGAATATAGCTTCGGCAAGTAATTTGCACGTACCGTATGATGCTTTTGAGGGTGCTATTTATAAGAAGATAATGCACAATCCTTATCAATTTCGGACTTAATGTGATATGATCAGATCCCGTGTCTTACAGACCACGATTATGAGTTTGCTTAGGACTTGATGGAGATAGAATTGTAGTAGGATTCTGCCTAGTTTGAGAGATGATTCCCCGAAGGAATCTGTTTTGCTGAGCTGAACGAGGGTTCTATCGAGGTCGGCCTGGCATATGTGCAGGTCGCGCGATGCTCCTGTGACCGGCCTGGGATGTTTCCAGGTCGTACTGTGGACCCCCGAGGTCAGCGTTCTAAGGGTATGTTGACTAAGTTGGTGACCTGGTAGATCGTGGTTACCAGGTCGTCATATCCGAGCGGGCCTATGCCACCTTGTCGTTTGTCCACCTGGTGCACCTGATGCGGTGGGGTCTGCCACGTGTAAAGATTAAAGCTGAGGCCGTTCACCTTTTGTTCATGATTTCTTGAAAATTACGTTCAGTAAATTATATTTGTATTTTGCGTCATGAGCAGCAATAAAGCATAATACTATCATAATGAGATTTGTTTGTCTAAAAACGTATTTAAAAAAATATTTTGACATTTATTGTTAAATAAAAATTAAATTAGATTCAAACGATAGTATTGCTAAAAAATTGATTCAACAGTTTTTTTTTTTTTTTTGCTCCCATAAGATGTCCCAAAACTATATTGGATCTGAGACTAATACTGAACTGTCACTGCTTAATAAATTTTTTACTTAGTGAGAGTCGAAGATGGAACATCCCACTAAAGATATCGTTCTTTTCAGGAACTCAGTGACGGTCAAGTCACTTGAAAGTTTTCTAGTGCTCTTTCTTATACTCCCCCCGTTTTATCCAAAAAGTCCACGTTTAAAAAGTTTAATTATTAAGGGATATATTAGTATTATTAGAGTTGATCATTATTATAAAAATATTTAAGCAAAACCAAGATGATTACAACATATAAGTAAAGGGTAAAAATGAAAGATTATGAAAATTGTAAGCATAATTTTTTGAAAGTAACTCTTTAAGTAAAACATCACAAAATAATATAGTGGATTCTTTGCCTAGAACGGAGAGAGTATAAAAAATGCTAAGTTTACAACTAGTTTTACAATTTTGGCAACAACTTTGTCTTGAAGACAAAGTGCATGTGACGTGCATGTGCATTTTCAATACAAAGTTGTTACCATAATAGTAAAACTAGTTGTAAATATAGCAATGTTGTTCTTATATAAATACAATTTTTCCTTCAATGAAAAGAAAAAAGGAATATATTTTTTTTAATCATGTAACATAGGTTGTTTTCGTTTGTTAACTGGAAAGTAAAGTTAATTATTTATAGCAGGGTTAGAAATAAAAAATGTAGAAATATTTATTTAAAGAAAAATTACATACTCCCTCCGTCCCTAAATTATTGTCTGGGTTGACTCGGTACACAGATTAAAAAAACTCAATTGACTTGATTATTAATATTGGAATAGTGTATTGTTTCTTTTAATGCTATGTGGCTCATAATTAAAGTAGGAAGAAAAAGTAAAGGTAAAATAGTAAAAATGATATTCTAAAAAGAAAATTTTTAAACAAGACAATTATTTAAGAACGGACAAAAAGGAAAAGAAGACAATAATTTAGGAACGGAGTGAGTATTATATATTTGTAGATTATAATCATATATAATATACATACATATTGGTTTGGCCCGAAATTGGTTGTACATTTTTTAAAATGGGTACCGAACACGGTTCTTCTAAGACTTGGAAGCGGGATGAAACCAAAAGTACTAGTTCCATCCGATTCTTTTATTTTTCACAACTAGAAATGCACCTGTGTGATGCACGGACTATATTGATAGAATTTAAATTATATTGATGTTTTTATAAATAAAAATTTAAGGAATTCATTATAGTGCATAGATTATGAGTTCAATATAATAAAATAAAACAAATAATTAAAAGTTTAAAATTAAGAAACAAAATATAATAATCAAGAATGACATATATAAAAAAAATTATTATAAATTTTGAAATACTTTTTTAAATACAACATTTGTAGTTGAGAATTTAGAATCAGTACTACCATCAATATCACATATTAAAACTCGAAGACCTTTAAGATTGGTAACTCTAGAGAAAGCAACATATGTTTTCTAGGCATTAACCTGTGCGATGCATGGGATGTAATGAAAAACATTATTTCTTAAAAACGTAAATATTTGATTAAGAACCGGAATTGAACCATATTTAGTTAAGTGTAAGTGATGATGATTTGAAAAAATCAACTACTTAGTACTCTAGGATTATGACAAAATTCCACATTGCAATCTCTAAAAATCAAATATATTGCACTTTCTCTATTTATCTCTCTCTCCTTCTTAAACACTGTATAAAACAATACTACAATCCTTCCTTTTTCAAGATTTTGCTAGACGAAACTGTCAACCTGATAAATTTTTTCTATGCGTGTCTGTGTGTTTCTGCCATATGAAATTCTATTGTCGAGAGTAATTAGACTCTTAATCACCATCTTCATGAACATTAAGCGATTCGTTGTTCCAAGTTGATAACACTACATTAATTTTTATTTTATGATTAAAAATAATAAATACAAAAAAAAAATATTATAGAAAATGACGAAGTTGGACATTGCACGGGCTTGGACAAAAAAAAAGGCCAATCAAAAAAATTTGGCCCAACTCTTTTATAGATGTTACATAGGCCCTATAATTTGTAATATCAGTAAGGCTTATTAATTTACGAAGCACAATTCCTCTAGTATAAACTTATTAGTTTTTGACTCCCGTGAACTCTTTGATGCCTAACTCAGTATTTATTTGAGTAAAATTTAGACTCTTGTTTACTCTCTGATGCCTAACTCAACATTTATTTGAGGAGTAAAATTTCAAGACATTGAAAGTTGTCCTTGACCCAAATGGTCTTATTTATAAATAAAGATTTAATTGTTCGAATTCTTTTTGGAAATCTTTCTTGTTTAATTTGTAATAATTGGTGTATCATTTTAAGAATCGACCTATAATTGTAATACTTCATGCCCATTTCAATAAACAGACTCTAACATCTCCAAGTAAAGCATGTTTCCTAGATTTTGAGATTGTTGGTTTTTCGGCTATCACCTAATGATTATAATTATAATAAAAAAATTTGTCATATTCTTTTAAAGAACTGACAAACGTCTATTCAAACACTTGCACATATACACAAATAAAGATCTACGATACATTAAGAGTATACATTTGCAAACGTGTTTTGCAATAACCAATGACTGGAATCCACATTCAATTAATTGGCTAACAATAATAGTACTTAAATTCATCTTCAAGCCTCCTTTCCTTCCAATCCGCAAAATCATCATGTCTACCTGACTTTACTAATTTCATCTTGCAAAGCCTCAATAATTCATCAACATTACCAAATATATCATGAGCTTTCTATAGCACAGATGATTAATCAATAAAAGATACCATGTCAGAAAAACACACCTAACAGGCTCTCTATGTTCATCAACTTCTTCTTCATCAACAATAAAGTTTGTCGATTTCGTCTTCTTCACCGATGTCAGAATCCTCGACCTCTTCTGGCTCTTCAGCAATATCCTCAAGTTGTTGACCTAGAAAGTTGTGTGAATTTTACCAAACAGGTGGCTGATCCATCTTTTTACTCTCCTAACAGATTAATGAGATTAATGAGAAAGAAAACATTAGATCTTTCTCTCAATCAGTTCGTGCTTTCTTCAACCGCTTAAACTTTTTTACTCTCCTAACAGATTAATGAGAAAGAAAACATTAGATCTTTCTAGGAAATAAGTCCAAAGTTTCCAAGAAACCAAGCAATCTCATAAAAGTACGCAACAAACAAAGAACAAACTACTTACAAATTTAGAGCGGTGAAAACCACTAATGTTGTTATACAGGAGGTGCTCATAGTCATCTTCATCAAGAACACAGTTCTTCTCTGATTCCCATAAGATTGTGAAACATAAGTTAATAAAGCAACATACATACACAATAATAAAAAGGTCATGAAGTCAAACTCACCTTTTCTTTCGTTTCTTCTTTTTCTGCTCTCATCCTCACTACTGTCCCTATCTTCTTCCTCCTCGTCTAATTCTTCTTCATCAATATCATCTACTATGAACCCATCTTTTTTATCATACTTATCCTGCCCTTCTTCTGGTCAAGCTCAGCAGTAAATATCATATCAGATGTGGAAAATCTCAAAATGATGGGTCATTAAAACAAAGAAGGATGGTATATTAAATTTCGAATCAAGTAAACGTACATCGCAATGCCCACACCAATTTTTTTATATTTCGCTATTCAGCCAACTCACAGAATTAAAAGTCCACAAACTTCTTTTAAACCTCAAAAACCATCAAGCAATTATTGTAGTACCCATAAAACAACATCCTAAGAAATTTCAGACCCAAACATCAGATTATATGTGAGAGAGTAAAAATGCAGACATAAACTTTTCCCTCATATTACCACACCACTTTAAATTTAAAAAAAAACACAAAAATACATAAAACATGCGCAAAAGCAAAGGGAACAATTAAAATCAACCCTAAAAAACCTTTAACACAAAGTCCATTGACCAAACCCACAGAAATAGGAATAGCAGGATCCGATAAAAATGCATGTGAGTAAAAGTGCACAAAAAATTCCAAAATTTATCAAATTTCCACCTAATGTTCTAGGCTATGAAATTCACATTTTAACAAAAAAAATTAGGTTTTATTTGAAAACACACTGACACACGCAGGCACATGCACAACACGCAGTACCAAGTAAACCCTACATCAAACCCTTAAAACCCCCTAATAACAAAGTCCGACCAAAACCCACAGAAATCATCCAAAATAGAAAACATAATCAAATAGTGAAAAGAAAAGAACATGTAAATAATGGAGTTTTTAGCATAATACTGTCTTCTTCATCCTCATCTTCTTCGCGGTCTTTGGCCTCCACAGCATCTAGCAACCTCTTTTCCTCCTCAACTTTTACCTCATTTGTAAATCACACTGCATATAGAACCATAACGACAACAAACATTCAGCAATCCGTCTTTAATCTTGGCTACCAAACGGCTCATAAATGTAACGTAACAATGAATAGTAATGTTATGATTGAATCTCAGGGAAGTGCTACTGTGCAAGACAAAGGGAATGAAGCGGAAAAAAAAAACCTTATTATAAGAAAACTACAATGACAAAGCTCAATATTGACTATAATGCTAAAATCAATTGGTATACTAAACCATAGCCAAACCCCCATATACACTAATTCAATTAAAATTTTCACTTTCTTTTCCACCGAGTTTTTGCAATTGAAACAAAGCACTTTTCGAGTACCTTTAAAGCTGGTAATGTTTCAAAGTCTATCGGCCCTTCCCCAATGCATCATCTTCAAAAGGTCCACTCTCCAAATCATCCAACCCTTTGCTATTACTACTGTTCCGCTGTTCCATTTTCATCTACTGTTCTGCTTTTGGAATTGAAGCAAAGATTTTTTGAGTACTTTTGGAGTTGATAATATTTTAAAGTGTATCGGCCCTTCCCCAACAAATCATCTTCAAAAGGTCCGATCTCCAAATCATCCACCCCTTTGCTATCACTACTGTTCTGCTGTTGCATTTTGCATTTTCATCACTGTGCACATCTGACCTACCTACCTCTGCATATTCACAAATTAAAACCAACCCCAATTTAGATATCTTCAAAAAATATAAATTCTATATTTAAAAAAGAAAACATGCTGAATTCTAGTGAATTTTACTACAACACCTCATCCAATGACAAAAGGCATCACAATTCGACTTCAAAGCAGCCCCTATTAAGCAAAACATTGGTCAATAAAATCACAAAATTTATAAAGATACATATTGCAATATACCAAACGTTATATGTTCCATTTGATGAGATTTGGGAAAGTACAAAGAAGATTATTTTGACGGATTTTAGATTCTATTAGAATCGTAGCCATTTCGCAACTTTTCATAGCACCTTTTATAGTAGTTTTGACAGAATATTGATTTGATATATCCTCATATTGACTTTATCGAAAGTGGACTCATTGAGTAGAAGAGATATATTATATAGAGAAAAGATAAACAAAAATCATTAAAACAAAAATTCATTCTAAAATGACTTAAATCATTATGTCACACCTTGATGAAGAGCAGGCATCTTCGTAGCAAGACATCAAGAATCGTGTCTCAGAGTATAGAGGTTGCAAATTTTAAACTTTCAAGTCTCAAGAAAATTTGCGGAAGAAAAAAAGGGAATAAAAATCAAATCTTTATCTTAATAAGATTAAACTTACATCCCCACTAATTAAAGATCATAAAAACAATCCACGGAATGCCACATGAGTATTCTTTTAGGAAATCATCAAGCAACTCGAAAAATATATAACTCACCATCCAAATCCAAAAAAATAGAAAAGAACACTTTACAAAACAAATGTCTCTGTCATGTACATAGTCAGGAAAAAAGAAAAAAGGGCAACTTAATGTAAATTGGTTGTGAATGCAACAGAGAAAAACGATTAAGAAATTCAAATTCAGGAAAATAAGAAGATATGATTGGATAAATTAAAAATAAAAGGTAATAAAATTTTTGACTACATAGGAATCAAAAAGGGAAAAAAGCAAATAACCTGTGAAAGCTGCAACGAAAGTGGTAAGACCTTTTTTCGATCCCAATGCAACGTAACATACACTCCATAAAAATATGTGTGTTTGTTAGATAGAAAGTCAGACCTAAGATGGCCTCTAGTTTCTCACTCCTCATTCCCCTAATCGTGACCATTCTCTGTTGCCTTTGCTCCGTCTTCGCCTTCCGCTTTGAATCAGCCAAGTCTGACGTTCATCAACAAATCCTGTAATTGTGCTTGTTCCTGCAAAGGCGTTGCAAATTCCGACGCGATAGTTGTGACAGCAACGACGTCGTCCATGAATGGCGGAAGTGGTGCCAATACTGGAATCAATTGAAAGAGAGTTTCTTGTTTTCATGAACCAAAATATGAAGACTTTCTTGTTTTTATTTTCTAAGCAACAAACATGTATGTTCAAGGCAAACAGTACAGAATGCAAATAGTAATCAGATAATAATGCAATTAATGACGATCATAAATTCAAGTCTGGGTTTTCAGCAAAAAGGTATAACAATTTGAATTCAAAGCATGACCCTTATTCAACAAAACATTGGTCAAGAAAATCATAAAATTTATAAAGATGCATGTTTCAATATTCCAAACATTATTTTGTACCATTTGATGAGATTTGGGAAAGTACAGAGAAGATTATTCTGACGGATTTTAGACTATATTCAAATCCTAGTCATTCCGCAACTTCATTTGGCCTGCTTGTTTATTCTCAGTAATTCATGGTGCACACACAAACACTTGCTCCCTCCATTCTACGCAAAAGAACAGTTTGATTTTTTTCTGTTCAACTTGACCAAATATTTACATTAATTTACTTGTGTTCAAAATAATAAAAAATACAATTCAAGCTTAAGCTTCTTGTACTTTGAAGTAGAATAAATTTCATCCATGAGAGACACCTTCAAAATCATATCCTGAACACCATCAACAATAGATACAACACCTTTCTTTTTTGAGTCCTTTAAAGGAGTTGTCACATCATCCTCAGAAAAATTCACTAAAGTAGTGAATGGTATAAACCCACACTAAAATGTGAAGATGTAGCTGTTTGCCATCTTTGTGGCTTAGTAATCTAACTCAGCTCTCTTGTTCACAGCATGTCCATAAATTATCTATCCAACAATTATGATAGGATGATTGTAGAGAAAAAAAAAATCAAAGTCAAGCAGTTTATATAAAATAAAAAAAAACAAATTCTCGTGATCCATGAAATTCACATGATCCCATAAAAAAATTGAGTTATAGATTGATTAAAACTTTTTATACATAGATTAGAATCATACTTACGATTGTATCATCGTACATTAGCTTGCTTAAAATATTTATTTATCTCAGTTCCCATGGTAATCAAAACTTGCAACACAAAATGAATTTATTTCCATTTCCGCTCACCTTTCCTCATAAGATCCATGCACAAAACACATCACTAATAAGGCATGTAGACTATTACTTGTACAAAGATTCAAGAAACACCAAGCCTAAAACATTATTAGAAGTCTATGAGCACCCACCAAAACTGCTAATCAAAACCTCAAACCCATCAAGAGAGTGGGGTTTTTCAGCCTATCAGACAATTGTGTCATCCGAGCCAAGAAGAAAACATGGATTGTTCGGAGCCTAATATTCATAGTATCATTTGATAACTTCCATAAGGTCAAATAATTAACAGCATTGCTAGAGTAAACTGCCCTAATATTATGTAGCACTACAGGTAAAACCAACTAAATTTAATATCATAAACAACATTCTTTCTGCATATAATAGTCATTTAATACAACAATTTATTAATTTCATAGCAATCTATTTCAACAAAATGATAATGGAAATTTACAGAATTAAGGTAATAGAAAGCATGCCCAAGCTAACTAAACAAAATAAATCAATATGCAAACACAAAAACTTCTAAAATACATTTTAGAACCCATTTCAAGGTGAGTGAAGGATTACCACAATGAGTACCGATGCCACTAATCGAGCTATTGACTTTAGATCCCAATGAAATACAGCTGCCAATTCCCAATCTTCTCAACCTAATCCAACACCCAATCTCTTCCACAACCCCATCATCCTTCTTCTTCTTCTTCTTCTTGCCCTTTCATTTGGAGAAAGAAAGATTGATTAGTCTCAGATCTATTGGAATATATAGATAAATCTAAAATTGGAACAAATATCAAAGAGTGAAATCCATAAACCAAATTCTTTTAAATAAATCAATGTTAAAGTACTTTTTATAAAATCTAAGAAATTGAAAATCAAATATCTAGATAAATCTAAAATTGGAGAAAGAAAGATAAACCACAAACCTGAGACCCCCAACCAATAACACCAATCTGCTTAATACCCTTGAAAGCATTATGCATCAAGTGAAACAAATCCCTATCTCCCCTTACAATATACTACAAAATCACAACAGAACGAGACAGAGGGAAGAAAGAGAAAAAGAGAGATGACCTCGTCATGACCAGCAAGGTTAATCTTTTGTTTCTTGAAGACAGAGGTTTCAAAATCGAGGAAGGGCAAGGGCTTAATCGTGGATGTAGAAACCACGCAAGCGCCAATGGCTAAGCGAGAATAACCGCCAGTGCTGGAGAAGGCTCTTAATTCGAGGGATTTCAACGACATTTAGACCTAGGGTTTTGGGGTTGCTTTAGGCTATTGGAAGAAGCCGATGAAGACGATAAACCAGAAGCGGCGATGGATGAGAGAGAGAATGAGGGTTTTTTTCTTTTGAAATTAGTGAGAGATGGGTAAACAGCTAAGTGGTTTTTTTTTAGTACTTCCAGATTTTTTAAAACCATCTTCAAAACCGTCGGGTTTTCAAATATAAAACAGCGTGCCAAGGTTGAATAAGATAGTGTCCATTTTTGGAAAGCCCATTTTGGCGGGATTTTTCCATTTTTGAACACTATCTTGCTTTTATATATATATATATATATATATATATATATATATATAGATTTTATACCTATTTATTATAATTTGAATAATAAGTGAGCTAAGCTTGTTAGAGTTTTTCTAATGTAATTATTTATCTAATAAAAAATATTAGATACGTAAGAAAAAAAAAATTTAAAAATTTCTCCAATGCAAACCTCCTATACTGAGGTGAAGATAATATGACATTCAGTTGAGAAAACATCATCTAGGTGATCATCTACTTCTTGAGGGTTAGAGCTTCTCCAATCCAATCATCTATTTAGTAAAAAATTCTAGACACGTAGGAAAGATAGATTTTTCAAAAAAAAAATCTTCTTCAATACAAACCTCTTATGCTGAGATGGAGATGACCAATGAGGTGACATTTAGAGCCCGTTTGTTCGTGCGTTTTGGTCAAAACGCAGGGTTAAAACGCAGCTTATTACTTAACTTAGCGTTTTAATGCTGCGGTAGAAAAAGCTGCGTTTTCAAAACTCAGCTGCGTTTTAAAACGCTGAAATTCCTAGCTTTTTTCCAAAACGCAGTAAAGAATAAAAAAACTGCGTTTTAACATAATATCCCAAACGCATTTATAAAGAAAAAAGCTGCATTTTAAATAATCTGCGTTTTAAAAACGCTACACCAAACGGGCTCTTAGTTGAGAAGACATCCACTACGTGATTCTCTACTTCTAGAGGGTCACCTAGAGGATGTCTTTTCATTCACGTCATTTAACATAAGTTTTTATTTTTATTTTTTACCGTTAATCAGTTACAGTAGGAGTAATTTTTATTTTTTACTTTTTATAATTAATTATAAAACAATGTCATGTCTGAAATAATGTTTTAAAAGAAGTTTTGCATTGAATAACGTTTTTAAAGAGGACTCTCTATCCTTTAATTTTTTTGCCACATATGAAAGTGATCTTCTTGTTTAAGCATGCTATATAGGAAAAACTATTTAATAGTATTAGAGATGCTCTTAACCTAGAGAATGTCTTTCCATCCACGTCATTTACCGTTAGTTTTTTTTTATTATTATTTTTTATCGTCAATCAGTTACGGCATGGAGTAATTTTTATGTTTTGTTTTTGTAATTAGTTATAAAAAACTGTCACGTCCGAAAGAATGTTCTAAAAAGAGTTTTGCATTGGAGCACGTTTAGTAAGATAACTCTCTATCTTTTAAATTTTTTGCCACATACGAAAGATGTATTCTTATTTAAGCGTGCCACGTAAGAAAAATTAGATAATAGCACTAGAAATGCTCTTAAGAGCTTTTCCACTGCAATCATCTATCTAATAAAAAATATTACACACGTAAGAAAGATAGATTTCCCACAAAAAAACCTTCTCCAATACAAACCTCTTATGCCGATATGGAGATGATGTGTCATTCAATTGATAAGACATCCTCTACGTAATCCTTCACTTCTAGAAGGTAACCTAGAGGATGTCTTTCTATCCACGTCATTTATCGTCAGTTTTCTTTTACTTTTTATCGTCAATCAGTTATGGTATAGAGTAATGTCTTTCCATCCACGTCATTTATCGTCAGTTTTCTTTTACTCTTTATCGTCAATTAGTTATGGTATAAAGTAATTTTTATTTTTTATAACTAATTATAGAAAAAGTCATATCTGAAAGAATGTTATAAAATGAGTCTTGCATTCACGTTTAGAAAGAGGACTATCTATTTTTTTAATTTTTGCCACATACGAGAAAAGTTTTCTTGTTTAAGCATGTCACATAAAAAAATCTAGATGATAGCATTGAAGATGCTCTTAGCTCGCAATGTTCCAAACTTTGCCGAGTTTGTTTATTTAATAAATAAGCAGAATAGATATTCTTCTTGATCTAAATATACTGAAGTTTGCTCGACTTGTTTGTAGCCCTTGAAATAATTATATAATAGTTCTCGCGTACAAGTTTATTTGTTTTAGTCCGTTCAGCTTGATTAAAAATAAAAAAGTGAAACTTGTTGGATTTTCCTCATTAATTGTGGAAGGGGTGAATGCTTCGTTAATTTGTAGGGGAAACCTCACCCTTTAAGCTAATTTTTTGGGTTAAGAAGGTCCAATAACACTAAAAACGAGTATCAGAGCCCAAGGTTACTCCATCTCTGCCCTATTTTGGGGATCAGATTATTGTTCCCCAAAGGTCGATCTGCGTGGGGCAGATTGTTGGGTTTCCTTGATCGATTGTTGAAACGGTTAGGTGCTTGATTAATAATTGCCAGAGAAAGTCTCACCATTTGAGGTAGCTTTTTGGGCTGAGAAAGCTCAATAACCAATAAAACTCAACCATGATTTAGTGTAAATGAATGAAACTCAAGCTCGCCTAAAAGTGAAATAGCCGGACCAAAATATTTGAAGCTCGATTCAGCTCATATACAGTTATAGTTTATATTTGTAATCTCCAGCTGAAGCTCAAGCTTGGTTTGAGCTCAGATTATTCATAACTTGAATCAACTCAGTAATTGAACAAATACGAGACTCAAATGCAATGTCACCTGAATAAAATAATTGGGCTAGCTATACTTGATTTGAGTATTGCAAAAATATTTTGATTATTTTATTATTATTGTATCATAGAGCTCGCTATCAAGCTTCAGCTCCATTTGAACAAAGAACCAAACTCAAACACTAGAAGCTCAATTCAACTAATTTACGGTCCTATTTTACATTCACTCTTTAGCTAGAGATATAGATAAAGCTTGGGAGCTCTAGTTTGGCTTTAGATCACATCATTCTCAAATCATTCATTGCTCGAATCGACTCAAGAAGTCAAACTAGAATACAACATTGGCCAATGAAATTAATGGGCTAGCTTTATTCCACTCGAGTATTGTAAAAACATTTCACCAATTTAATTCTTATTTTATGATACAACTATCAGACAAGTTTCAATCGTATTGAATATAGCTCAATTCATGATACTAGTGACCCAAGCTCGACTAAACCCAAAAGAACAAAAGTCAAACACTAGAAGCTTATTTCAACCCACTTACAGTCCTATTTTACATTCCTACTCTATCTAGAGATATAAATAAAACTCATGAGCTCGAGCTTAGCTTGAGTTCAACTTGTTCATAGCTCGAATCAACTTGAGCAATTGAACAATTAGTCATAACCGATCACAACGTCCCAAGCTTGAGTTTATCTTGCTCGACAAGAGACAGATTGGAGTTCGGCTCAAACTGTGTGAAATTTTATACTCGATTCGACCTGTCTACATGACCTACTTACCTCTAAACCAAATGATTCAATATCTTTCAAGTCGAAATTACCCATTCTAAATAGGAACTTCAAGCCTCATCCATTAGAGTTGGCAATGGACTGGGCTGGGCCGGTCCACTGCAAGCCCACCGGGCCAACACTTAATATCGGGCAGGGCTGGGCCGGCCCCAATTTTACTAGGGCCGAAGAAAAGTAAAGCTCAGCCCAACCCATCAAAGCCCATCGGGCCATCGGGCCAAAAAGCCCTTGTTGGAAAAATAAATAAACTAAAAGGAACAATGGTGATGCCAATTGCCAAATTAAATTCTAAGTTACTTACTAAACAAAAGCAATAGTATGATTTATTGTTTGTCCTAACTGCTAACTACTAAAGGTAAAATAATGCTATCACCGTATCAAACATTAATTAAAATGGAAATAAATATGATACTATAATGGTCCAGAGCTTTAATTATTTAAGAAGTTAACTTTATTGGTCAGTTAAACCAATAATTAAACAATAAAGTAATAATCAAATTGGAACATGTTGCTTCAATGTCTGAGATTGCATTACAGCATGTATAAATTATAATATCAAAGAATAAAGTTAATTGGATCATTCTAGTTAGCTTTAAAATAGAATGATCTTTAATTATTTCTTTAATTATTTAAGAAGTTAGAATTATTTTTGAGTGAAAATAAATAAATAATAATAAAATAATGCGGGTCGAGCCTAGCCCAAAAGCCCCGGGCTTTTTTGATGCAAGCCCAATTAAACCGTCGGGCCTAATGGACCGGGCCAAAAGGCCCATATTTTCTTAGGCCTCCAAAAATTAAATTTTAGCCCATGCAAACATCGGACTGACTGGGCCGGCCTATTGGACTGGGCTAATTTTGCCGGCTCGATCGTCCATCAAGGTGCAAGCAAGGGCAATACCGTAACTTAAGGAACCAGAGTAGTAGTAGTATCATATTCGTTCTAGGGCTTCTCAAAAGTTTCAATATTCATCCACGTCTCAGAAGCGTCCTCTGCCAAAAAACTGCAAAAAATAGGGTTGGTTTGTTTGTTTTCGCCTCCCCGATAGTGCCCCAGAGCCGATCCCAAACTACTTTCTCACTGTAGCGAAAAACGACAACAGTCTATACATACATACATAATTATATATATATATATAGAGAGAGAGAGAGAGAGAGGGAGAGTAGAGAGAGAAAGTGAGTGAGTGAGAGAGGAATTCTTGTTCTCCAAGCTCACAAAATTCCTGGTTGAATATCCCTCGTTTGATTCTCGGGAAAATGTTTACTATTTTCACACACTAGTGAAAAGATTAGCTCGATTGTTCTCAAAGCAATGGCCCTCCCTCTTGGGAAGCTTGCAATCCTCATCGGCGCTGGTATGTGCGTGTGTATGATTAGCTCCGTGTTTTTGTTAATTTGGCAGATGTTTATAAATATGTTTGATTAGGGATTTAGGGGTGCGTTAATTTTGGTTTAATTTGTGATGGTTTATTCTGATGTAGTGACAGTCGTGGAGTTAGGTTCTAGGTTTTGATATACTCTTGATTTTGCTGCTTAATTTGGTGACTGGAATGATAAATTCAAATGGTTGATTCTGGGAGCTGCATAGTGATCTGCGTTAGTGACAACCGGGTTAATCTGTATTTTCTATGACAATGGCACATTGGAACTGGTTAATTGGTAGCTTAGTTATTTTAAGGGGAGGGGGGTTAAGAGGTGAAGTAGTTACTTATTTATTGGAATTCGAAATTGAAATGGTTAATTTTGGGGAGCTACATAGTAATCTGCTTTAGTGACAACCGTTAATGGGTATTTTCAATGACAATGGCACAATGGAAACGGGTTAGTAGGTAACTTAGTTATTTAAGAGGTTTACAAGGTGAAATAGTTACTTATTAACAAGAAAATGAATTGAAAAAAGTAAACAAGGGTCAAGTGATTATTTAGAAGAGGGTTTATTATTTATTTTTTTTCTGAGGAGAGGGGCCGGGAGCGGAGTTGGGGAATGGTGAAGGCCTGCTTGTTAGTGCATTGCATTTTGTAGAAAGAAGTCAATGGAACTCCTGTGACATACACCTTATTGTTATCAACTTGCCACTTTGCAACATAAGCATGTTGATTTGACGGCAATGGTTTTGCTGATAGGTGTTTTTGATGGGACACTTATGGTTGTTTAAATTTGCTTTCTATGTTGAATATCAAAGCTTGAAAAAGCCAGAAGTCCAAAGTCTCGCGTAGACCGTAAACTATGCAGCACTTGGATTTTACTTTCTTTTGGGACAATCGACATATTGATTGAGAAGTAGATATACTAAAACAATAGGGATGTCTTCCAGGTGCACTGATCAGCTCCTCAAACAATCAATCAATCAGCTATTAACTAGAGCTCGGACTTAGCACAAATATCCAATCATTGAGCCCCCCTGATGCATTCTAAGCAATTATCTTAACATTTTTTAACATCTTGACCTGGCTATTTCTTTCTCTTCCCTTGGAAAAAATTGTCACCATCGCAAGCGACTATTACGCGCACCATATCAATGGTCAATAAGAAAATTGCACGATATAGATATACACAACATATCTTATCACAGAAAAAGAGAAAACAACATAGACCACTAAGAGCGCCTGTTAGAAAGTGTGTTTATCTTAATGTCAACAATGGTGCTGGAGGTAAGGGGAAGACCAAAACTGGACAACAATAATAAGAAGGATAGGAGTGATTATCGTTTTACTGATGAACTTGTTGAACCAAATATTATGGTGAGAAAGAATTCAGGTGGCCAATCCTGAATAATTGAGATAAAGGGTCAGTTGATTTGATTAAATATGTGAAGACCTAACTAGTGGATAGCTTTCTGTTGACTATTGCTTTAGAGCTGATTTCCAATGTCCACAACATCAGCATTTTTCTGAAGTTATTGGGAAAATTATGCTCCTTTAGTAGTTGATAAACTTCTTTTATACGATACAAGTTCTCCATATAAGGCTGATTAGCACCTTCCAATTCTTGATGCCACTCTCCCACAGGCTGTTTATAAGGTTTCTACGCCTGACCACCTCCATACTTGGGCAGAGTATGGGTGTTGAAATCAAACTTGCTTTAAAGTCTTGCTCAAAAAGCTACATGACAATTTGGTTGAGATCCTGTTTTTGTTTTTTTTTTTTTGGGTTAGAAGTTGCAATCATCTTCAACAGGGCATCCACAAACACAATCCAGTTCTTACTCTTTTTGATGGCTTTAAAGCATTCTATGCTGAAAAAGTAGTACGGATTCCAAAGTTCCAAACTCCAAACATTGGATCAACACATTGAAATATCTTTAATGATTTTAAGCATATAAGAACCAGAAGATTCCAATTGTTATCTTGAGATTGTCCAGTTTTGTATTTCCCCTTGCTGCTTCATGTATCATTTCTTAAACCAACATATATTTGGACGGTCTTAATGGATGCTAATTATCCTGCAAACCGTCCTTGTCTTGATCATTCACCGTATCATGTTTCAGAAGAGAGATGGAAAGAGGTTCTGACCAGCTCTAGTGACCGCCACTATGTTACTCTATTTAGCTTTTTTTTCTCAACAACTAAAATATTTCTCAACATAAAAGTTTTGTAACTGTCACTTGATTACTTCCTTTCTTTCTCAGCTACTTTTGGTTTATTAGTAATAAAACACCTTAGTGGTTTAATACTATAGCAGAATATGTATACATCATCCAAGTAAGACACACTTACCTGCCAGAAGTACATACATTTGGTCCCCTACAGCATTGGAACATGAAATAAACTTGCTTTCTTTCTCAGCTACTTTTGGTTAATAAAGTAATAAAACACCTTAGTGGTTTAATACTATAGCAGAATATGTATACATCATCCAAGTAAGACACACTTACCTGCCAGAAGTACATACATTTGGTCCCCTATAACGTTGGAACATGAAATAAGAATCCATGAATCTGCATCCTCAACCTGTATGGCCACTTTCTTTCTTGTTTGGCAGACCAGAGTTACCAAATGTTGACTTGATTTGTGTCCTTAGTTAAAACATTTTCCTGTGCATTCAATAGGTCTCTTTAGGCAAGATCTAAATGCTTGACCTGTGGTATGGATACTGTCATGCTGAATGGCAATGATATTGTGAGCTGGAGTCTCCTAAAGGATAGCTCAAAGGTTTAGCAGTCTGATTCATATTTTGCCTATGGGAACCTTCCAACCGCCTTGAGTATGGTCGGTATAAGTCCCATCCTTAAATAGTCTAACAGGTGCGACACAATCTCATCATTTTCAATGACCGTAACGTAGAGCTCTTGCTCAGGGCTCACCGTTGTGTTGGATAAGTTTATCCTGTGCGGGTTCTTTTTTCTTCTCTCGCTGTCCGCTATCCCCACAGATACTATAGCATGATGCCATTGTCCCTATTACCCATTTGATCCTAAAAAGAAAATTACAAGAATCTTGTTTCCAAAGGTAAGATAATTACTTTGGATAATACTGTTCCCAAATGAAAAAGTCCAACTCCTTGTGTTTATGACATAGCTTGGTAAGTGCATATGGTTGCTGCTCTTTGTGATTCATATTTAGGATGGTACTGGTGTGCATTTAGGTCCTACTTGTCCCTCTTTAGGCTCTCTCTGTGATCGTACTGGAAAGAAGCATGGCCTGGCTAACTAAGCACGACATCTTGCAGGCCTTGTTGGGTCGGTTCTAGCGAAAGAAGGACGCTTGCCCGGTGTCTCTGACCTCTTTTCCGGTGCTGTCAAGGTATGGTATCCATCTGCTGGTTTATTGACGTTACTTTTGCTTTCGCTTTTTTAATTCACCAGAAATATCTATTCCCTTGTTGGTTGAAGTTCTTTGATTCTCTTCACAGGTTATGAGGCAAGTTGGACAAAATGATAAAACCACATCAAGTGCAAAACCACGTAATGACTCTTTGATGGCACAGGTTTGAATGTTGCTTTAGGATGGCACTTCAATAATTTCTATTATCCTTGTCTCGTGTATACTGTGTCCAATTCTATGTTTACTTCTCTCTCCCTCTCTCTCACCCTGATGATTGGCTACACAGGTTATTTTGGGTTTTCTTTTTTGGAGGGGGGGAGGGGTGCATTCTCCTCTCTTAACCCCCCCCCCTTTTTCTCTTAGCGTAGGACCACCAGAGGATGGTTGGAATGCTGCGTGATAGAACTGAAAATCAGGAACCAAAAATGTTATTAATGCTGATTTGGATGATTAATTTAAGATATTATATCACATGTAGGTTCATAAGCATGCAGTTTTACAAGTTGTATTTTATGATGAGTGATATTTCTAGTCTCAATGATGATTGATGTCGTGTGTTATACTCAACTTGCTGAATATCAATCACTCGCAGGCTGTAGATGTGATAGGCTGTAGATTTGATGACCCTTGCTCAACCGCAACATGGCAGGTGCTACGGGTCACATAAGGGAATCTAGTCAATCACCCTCTTAGTAGTTGGAAAACGCGTGATCATCAATTATCAAACTGAACGGTGGCTTTGCTTTGTGGTCTTTGTTCTAAAAAATATAACAAAAAAAGTGTATCTAGCCAAGTTTTAATAAAAAATTTCAATCAAGATGACTAGAAATTGAGGCCTAACCCCTGCTTCGACCTATAAGTTCCAGATTTGTTACCTTAACTTTGAGAAGTTCTAAACATGGCATAGCATAATTTTGTTAGTTTTCTTGGTTATCTGATGTGGATTGTGGGGTTGCGTAATATTTTGTGCTCTGTCCTTGATACATTGGTTATTGTGCTCCCTCTATTGTTATTTGCTTTGATCATTTACTAATCTCGTTAATATGAAAAATCAAACAAATAGAAACTACTAGCTATAGCACTAGAAAATTATTCAATCGCCATGCTAGACATTGATGCTTCGTGATTGATCGAGTAACCAAGGCTCATAGGAAAGTTTGGATTCAAATGGATGATGAATGGGGGATTCAAGGAGGAGGTTTCAAAGTGTTTCAAGGCTATATGGTTGTTTTGAAGGCTCAAAGGACTTATATAAACTTGATCCAAAGTTTATAAACAAGTTTGGAGGCTTAGAGAATGTTTCTAGAGACTTTGAGGGCCTATTTGTCAATTTTGGAAAGTTTAAACACGTCAAAAAGGCCCTTGAACAGAAACTAAGGCGATAGTCGCTACGGTAGTTTTTTCAAATTTTCGATTTTGTGCAGATTTTGACCTATTTTTGATATTTTATGCTTTAATTACTTTCCTTTTACTAGTGTTCCGCCTCCTATGTATTTTAGGGTTTAGTAGGGTTTGTTTTTGGCGTTCTATGTATTCCAAACAATGCACAACTTTGAGATTAAATTAATTTGAGAGAATTATTCAATTTTTATTGGTTCTTTGCAAACTTTTCGAACTTATCAGGATTCTTGGCTTTCATCTTTTCTTCTTATCAATTGGTATTACATCCCAATTGTGACGAAAATCATTATATCAAGGTTCGTGGTCGTCTCAATTATCGAGTTGCGGCTCTATATGCCAAGATTCGCATTTGGACCGTAGGGTTGAGGTGTCACCTTCCATCAACTTCCTTGATCTTAGCTTCTATTACGCGTGAAATCGCGATTCATCGAGAATCCTTGGCGAAGATCGTATTAGATTCAATCCACATGTTCTGGGCGCACTACCTTAATTGTAGAAGTTACAAATGTTGGTATATTTTTCTTAGTTGCCAGCGGATTTTTGCAGGGTTCTTTTTTGATTCGTGCTTCATACTCATCATGCTTGCCAGTTGCCACAATTAGGGCTTACTAATAATTCAAGTTGCAATTCTTCTTGTGTTTGCTTGAGATTCGCCTAGATGTTCCTATGTGGAGTGGAAGAACAATTATCTTGGATAAATTGTTTGTTGGTTGCGATAGTTTCATCTCATTAATTTGTATGCTTTATTATGCTCACACTGCTTGTTTGTTACACTCATATTGATTCTTTTTAAAGTATGATCCTGGTTCTTGGTAACATTGGTGAGAATTTAATGTAATCTTTTTTCCCTTTACCATTTGCTTCTAACAGGTTAACAGCCTGCGTGAGGAGCTGCAACTCCTAGCATCAAGCAGACCAGTAACAATTGTAACGTCAGCCAGTTCAGGTCGCTATTGTTTGTCCTTCTCACTTATATGTACAATCAGATTAAATTTCTATTGAGCATCTAGTTTCTGATATCCTCTTGGTACTTAGATTTTGTTGATAATTTAACTGCTATGTTCTGATTTGTCTTTAACTGTCTTTTGAGATTGCTCTTTCTAACCAACCTACATGTGTGTTCTGTTGATGAGCTTTTAGCATTTTTTATGTCATTGAGAACTTGATAAACATTTATCCGTAATTAAAGTTTCGCTATTTATTGACGTCTTCCAATGTCCTTGTAGGGGTTAGCCAAGTCACATCAAAATATTAACCAGTTTCTTTTATTTTATACTAGGTGAACCTAACTCTTCAGATTAAGAGCTTGTTTTTCTTGTAATGATTTATACATGGATCTGTCATATAAAATAGCTTTACTCTTATATCTGGAAATGCCTAAGCCCATTTTCATTTATGTAATCTCTATAACATTCCACCTACTGTTACTACATTATTGAGTATGTTTGCGGTCATGATAAGTTGATAACTTTGGTTCAGGTCTTATAATCGAAGATGATTAGTGCCATCAATATTTTTCACCAAGACAATTAAATCCTTTTTTTGGAACCCACTGTTATTATCCATCTGATAAGCACATTAATTCTTGTTTCCTTTAGCAATGCAAATTATAATTCACATTCTTTGTTGGTTTCATATTTCTGTTTCATCTCTTTTGCGCCTACTGTATGAATATTGTAACCAAAATGATGCTTAGTTATTTGAGTCTTAGGGATTCTTTTCCACTCATAGTGAAACTAACACAATTAACTAAAGTTTCTATTATGTGGTTTGATTCATCACAATCCACTGATGTGAGTGGCAATGTATTGCAAGAGCAAATCTAGCTCAACCATCATCAGTCCACTATTCTAAATCCTTTTTTTGTAATTGCCTACTGTTATCATCCATTTGATAAGTCTTACACAGTTGCACCTTAATTGCTGTCTCCTTTGGCTATGCAAATCATAATTTACTTGTAGTTGCTCCTACAAGTAAATCCTTTTTTTGTAATTGCCTACTGTTATCAACCATCATCTAGGTGCTTTTTTATATGATATTAGGCAAACCATTATAGGAAATTGCTCCTAATATCGGAATGTCTATATTGCCCCCATATTTTTCATTTAAACTGTTCTTTTGTACTTGTGTTAGGCTTGTAATATCTTTTGATTGTTTGCAGGTAGTAGCAAATATGGCATAATTATCATTGTTGTCGCAGTAGGATACGGCTATGTTTGGTGGAAGGTAATTCTCTTCTATTAGTACTAGCAAGTCAACTCAATCCTGGTTCTTCTTTTTCACATAGCATCCCAATCATCGACTTCCTAAAAGCCAAACCTGTTCTCTGTGCAAATGATTTGTACTTCCTGTATAGTGAATGGCATCTGGAGTTAAATGAACTTACTCCAGAGTAGTGAGGCAACTTTTTGACATCTTAGTGTTTGAACCCATAGATTGTTTCCATCAAGCCCTCCATTTAGCTTCATTTTACGACCATGGGCTCAGTCAACACTGGCCATAATCAGCAGTTTTAGCATTGCTTGTTGTAGTTGATGGCACTGACATTTGTCTGGGCACCAAGAAGAAGTATCACAATGCTCACACCGGTTTGACACTTCTTTTGATCAAGAGCCACCGGTCAATACCATGTCGTGGCTTGATAAAAATGTGATGCTTCCTATGAAGCACTGATACAGGTGCAGGATATGGGTGCAATACAGTGCGGGGCATGGTGATACGTCAAAATCCAAAATATAGGATACGGGTATGACAAGGATACGGCAATTTTAATATTAAATATTAAATATATGTGTTATACTTCATCCCTAAATAATTCACCTAAGAATCATGTAGACAAGTACATCATAAAGAAATATTACTTTTCAGGTCTTACATGTCAACAAGATAACAAGTAAAAGTAATACAATATGCTTTCAAGAATATTTTTCTATTTCCAAAACTATTGAAAACAATTAGCTATACATTAAAGAAACACGGAATCTAAAAATAGATGATGGGAAAGATGAAGAGAAATACTATAATACTCCTCCGTCCCTAAATTATTGTCTTGTTTGACCCGGCACACTGATGAAGAAAAAACAATTGACTTGATTATTGATAGTGTGTTGTTTCCTTTAATGCCCATGTGCATGTGACCTATAATTAAAGGAGAAAGAAAAAGTAAGGGTAAAATGGTAAAAGTGATGTTCTTAAAAGGAAAGTTTCAAACAAGACAATTATTTAGGGACGGACAAAAAAGGAAAGGAAGACAATAATTTAGGGACGGAGTACATTTGAAAAAAAAAAGGGGTTTAGATGTTTGATTAGCATTTCTAAGAAAATATATATAAACAAATGAGAAAGGAGAGATGAAGAGATACTAAATAGAAAGAAATATTGTACCAAAAAAAAGAAAAGAAAAGATAGATATAGTAATGTTTGACTACCAAAGCAGACATCATTTACCCACAATTTTGGGCTCTTATCTTTTTGGAAATTATCTAGTTCATCTTTGTAGAATTATCACTTAACAACTTATGTTATTTCCAAAATAGCCCCTGCTTTAACGAATAAAATTAAAATTTTGACCCCGTAGTATCCGAGCTGTATCCTTGATGTATCCGTGCAGTATCCCTGACATATTTGAGCCATATCCCGGCATATCTGAGAAAAATAATTAATTATTAATAATTTGAGTCGTACGAAACGTATCCGATACATATCCAGCCATATCCCCTGATCCTAAGTGTACACGGAGGCCATTTTGGTGCATTGGTGCTTCATAGGATGCTTCCCTTTTCAGTTCAGCTGGTACACATGGTTCCACTATATGGTGCTCATTGGTGGTTCCTGGCTACCCACTAACATAAAGGAAAGAAGAAACAACTAGATTGAAAATTCACTTGTTTCTGCTATTGATTCTCCATTAAATCTCTGATTCATCTTTCTCTCCTATTGGTCTACATCATTTTAGTCATTCTTGGTACCAAACAACTATCTTTGTAAGGAGATTCCCCTTTTAGCAAATCTTAGAAGCAGCGTGTACTACTTGTAAATGTTTGATGTTTGCCATCTCATTGCGTGATACTTACAATATTCTCTTCTTGAAAGGGAAAAAGAGGAAGCAATAACTGTTTATCTTTGTGGCACAGTGGAATTGAAACATTAAAATTTCTCCTTTCTAACCAAAAACCAGTTAATTGAATTGTCTGTTTTAGATGCCAACTTAAAATTCCTCATCTCCTTACTTAAGAGGAATCTCTTAATCTATAGATTTACCTTTCCATTCATCCAGTGTTTATTTGCTCAGTATCGTCTTAGTTGTTTCTAATTTCAAGCAATTTTTTCCTGCTAAATTTTTATGCGGTAAGCTAACTTCTTCGCCGTCTTTTTCTTGCATTTATTTTCAGGGTTGGAAACTTCCTGATATGATGTTTGCTACAAAGCGTAGTTTATCTGATGCAACCAATGCTGTAGCTAAACAGCTTGATAATGTGCACGCGTCGGTTTCGGCAAGTTTTTCCACTTTTAACATTTGGTTACTCGATCATATTGTTGTGTTCGTGACTATAATTGTTCTTTGAATAAAATACTACACTACATATAATGCCAAAGCTTATAACATATTGATCATCTAGAATTTTTGAAGACGGTAATATTATGAATACCAAGTCTTGCAACTAGGAGTGGCTGATATTTCAAGTTGCTTATGTAACATTCTTTGCCAAATGTGCTAGAGTTCATTCTAATTTCTTGGTTGATCATGCCGTATTTGCATACTTGTTTGGTGCAGAACATTTTTGCTTATATGGCAATAGATTTACACAGGCTTGTCTGCTTGTTTTACGTGGTTAATGGTTATGAAAATGGAAAAGAACACAAAGGGGACTGCATGCTTTATCTCTTTACAAATGGGTTTAAGTCTGACTCCCTTTTTGTCCCATAAAAGAGTCCTATTTGCATTTTAGGTTGCTCCCCCAAAAGAGTCAGATTTATCATTGAAGCTATAAATTTCCATTATTTTCTCGGTACTTTCTCCTTTCTAAGAACATAATGGTGCTCTTATGTGTCATACAAAAAAAGGATGTAGTTTTAGAGCTTGTCTGGTGCAACGTTTTAAAAAAGCATCTTTTTTCTTTTAAATGCGTTTGGTGTAGCGTTTTAAAAAGTTGATTTTGTAATCTAAGTATCTATCAACAATGACAATTTTACCCTTTAATACAATTACTTATTAAGTAATACTAAATTTTAAGAAATGTATTACTCCCTCCATCCGAAAATAAGTGGCCCTATTCCTTTTTGGGACGTCCCAAAATAATTGTCCCCTTTCCTCTTTTGGAAAGTTTTGTTTCAAGTCAATTGTCTATTTTGTCATTCTTGTTTTTGAGAGAGAAAAGTGGTCCCATTGATTTGACACTACTAGTGATAAATTGGGGGTCATTAAAGGAAAATGACATAAAATCAAACACTTTCTTAAAACTCGTGTATAGTCAATAGAGGACATTTATTTTGGGACGGATTTCTTACTTATCAAAATAAATAAATAAATAATAATAATAATAATGGATCCATTTTTATTTGGACATCTAATGGGCCCTTAGATTTTATCTCTTGATCTATATTCTTACAAATCTAACTTCTAGAATACTTAATTTTTGGAGGCAAATAAAATTTTCAATTTCCCTCTCTCCCTTCATTTCAAAATTTTGATTACTTCCCACATAGTATATTTGGCTTGATCTATGCTCATTTCTCATCTATAAATACCCGTAAGTGTTCACAATTCTCTTCAGGTTTCTTTTGGGATTCTCTTGTGAGGACACCCTTCTAGGAACTTGTTAGTATTTCTTTAATATATATATACATATGAAAGAAAGAAGGAGGTGGGTATTTTTCCAGGCTGATTTTGTAAATTTCGAAGAGAAAGCTACAAATTGTAGCATTGTTAACGCTGCCTCCATCTCTGATCCGCTTATTACAACACATGGTTGATACACATTATTGGGCACCAGTGTTTTGGCCCAAAAACGCGCGAACAGGCAGGGCCTTAATGTATTTAGAAAATATATGAAAAGATATTATTAATAACGATTGACTTTCGGAGTAGGATCCTTTTGTGTTTGTGTGTGTGTGTGGGGGGGGGGAGTAGATTTTATGTGGTTTGGGCACACGGATTCATCTTTATAATTTACTCCCTCCGCCCCAAAAAATTAGTGTGCTCTTTTAGAATTTTCTTGTTCCAGATCAAGTGTTCTTTTTATATGAATTCACTAATTCTCTTTTTCTGTTCCAATGTGCACTTTGCTAGATTGTGGACACTAAGGTGATTCATGTACATATGCTAGTAAAGTTGCTTAAAAGTAACTTAATTTTGTGAAAAAACTAAAAATAGACTCTGATTTCGGGATGGAGTACATGTTTTGTTGCTTTTCTTGCATAAGTAGTTTGTATTCTGGGGTTTCGACAACCTTTGAGTTTAGAAATCATGCTTTTTGTACATGAGTGTACGATGCCTGCCACATTCTGAGTTGTTATCTCTCATTCAATATTTGCTTACTGTTATTCAGGCAACCAAGCGTCATTTAACTTCACGAATTGACCGTGTGGATTGCAGTCTGGATGAGTGTGCAGAACTTACTACTGCTACAAAAGAGGAGGTGGGACCTAGTTTAAGTTTTCAGTTTTGTTTTGGGTTATAACTGTTAAATTTCATCTTGGGTGTCCTCTTCCTGTTCGAAACTGGGTTTGATTCACGGAAAATTGATTAAATCATACAGGTTACTGCACTACGAGGAGATACGTCGATGATTAAGATGGATGTTCAGTCTGTGCACCATGCCGTTTATTCCCTGGTGTGACAATGTTCTTCAAGTTTCAACATGCTACTTTACTTTGCCATGCTTTCAAAAATTCAGCTGCAAACTCCTATTAATTTTTAACATATCTTCACTTGTCAGGAGTCCAAGCTGAATAGAATTGAGGGGAAACAGGTACTGGTTCTTTAAGCAGCAGAAATTCTAAGTAGATTTAAAGGAGTTCACGCAGTTCACAAAAATCTTTTATGGTATCCGTGCAGGATGACACAAATTATGGAGTGTTGAAGTTGGTAAATAAAGCCATAACCATGGAAAATCGCATATCCATGGAGCGAAATCAGGCATGTGTCGAGCTTCCTACATTTCTTTTATAGGCCAAAAATTTGTGCTTTCTTTCCAGCATTTTCAGATTAATTACCCATTATTGCTCCCTTTTAATCATTTTTCGTTGAACCTTGTAGGCACTCCCAGCAAGTTCAGCAAGGCCAGCTATTGAAATGCCACAAATGACATCCACAGATAGGGTAAAATCATTATATATATATATATATATATATATATATATATATAGAGAGAGAGAGAGAGAGAGAGAGAGAGAGAGAGAGACCTGGAGGTAAGACCTGCAGGCTGCAGTCCTCGGTCTTGGTCACCTCCTTTCTGAGCGAGAAGAATCATCTTTTATTGGGGAAAGCGTGGCTCTCATTATGACTGCAGCCTCCACGCATGATACACACACACACCCCCCTATACATATATGCCCCTTAAGTGTATTGTACAGCGTAATTACTTCCTACTCCCTCAGTTTTGTTCTAACTTTCTATTTTTGAGATAGTTCACTTAACAGAGTCTTGTTTCAATATTTAAGCTACAAACTTTTAACTTCCAAAATCATCCATATCACATTGAGACAATTTTCGTTAATGAAATGAAGGGTATTTACATAAACAATTCTAACTCTTAAAATGTTCGACATGATGTGGACTCTTTTAGCGGAATGGAGGGAGTACCAATGTTTGAAGTAAACTGCTGGTAGTTCAGTTGTTTGATACATACTGTATAAACTCTAACTTACCATTTCTCAACTTGCAGGCCTCGTCTATGCCTGTCGTTAGAATAGAGGAATTATCATCTTCTCCTCCAGCTTCTAGTGGACCTCCCAAGGTCTGTGCCCTGTCTAAAATAGTTCAATGCTTTCTGAACCAACGGGGAGAACCATTCTATGTTAGTTCATTTATCAGCTTTTAGGATTTGTACTTGAGAAAGGAGTACTGATATTAGTGTTGCCCCAAAACATTTTCGTTCCAGGTTAAGCGACTGCAAAGTGGTGTGTCGTGCTCTGGTCTTAAGGTAATTTGTAACCCTAATTGCTCTTTGCACTGTTTACCATGCACACGATACCATTATAACCATGGCTAATATGTTTCAGGCTCTTCATGGGGACTCAGATGTAGTGCAAGCGTTCAGCAGTCCCAGGGTTTCAAATGCGGCCCAGGCAAAGGAAGAGGGAAATTCTAGTCCTGGTCTGCTTCAGCGTGTGGTGTCTGGTCGTTGGTCTTTGCCGCAGTTTAGGTAGATGATGCTAGATTGGCAGGGTTGGGTTCATTACCAACTTACAACCAAACCTGGATAAGATATCCTTATAATTTTGTTCTTGATTGAGGGAAGAAGCCTTTAAGGTTTTCTTGGCTGGGTACGGCCGTCCCTCGTTTATATAGAGTGCCCACACACATTTAAACGGGCTTGGTACCGAATGTTTTACAATTATAGTGGGTAATTTAGATTTAGAATTTATGTACAAGCAACGGTAACTATTTTCTATATGAATGGTGATTAGTTTAGTAGAAGGCTGGTTGTGCCTCCTAGTTCTATTAAAGATAAAAAGATTGAAGTCATTTCATATTCCCTAAATGTGTAATGGTTATTAGCACTCCACTTTTTAACTATGTCACTCCATTGATACTCCCTCCATCCCTAAATTATTGTTGTCTAGATTGACCTAGCATACCAATTAAAAAAACACATTTGACTCGATTATTAATATTGATATTTGTGTGATTTTTTATTTTTGCCCCTAAGAAAAAGTTACTTTTTGTAATTTAGAATTATGATTACTAAATTTTTCTTCAATAGTTTTGAAATTTGAAATAGGTGTAATAGCTTAGGGGTGGGTTCTATTGTGGGTCTCATAAAAGACAATTTTTATGGTTGGACGAAAAAAGAGAAAAAGATAATAGAAAAATAATAATTTAGCGACGGAGGGAGTATTGTATTTTGCTTGTACCAAATACCAAATTCTTTATCGTGGAGTGCTGGAATTGAAAATTGGAGTATCAGTAACGGTTTCCTTGTACTTTTGATTCTCTTATATCATTTTGCCAATGATAGTAATTTTGTTGCAATTTGCGAATGGTGTACAATTCTCGACCCAACGTGTTTGTTATCGACAATCTGAATCTCAGTTTCTTCCATACAATTGTTTAGTCGTTGTCTAATGTGCGTGTTTTTTTAGGATGAATTACAGGCCCTTTTTTTTTTTTGGACATTTGTGATCACTCCAAGGGTGAATTATAGGCTGATTTTTTTTGGACATTTGTAATCGCTCCAATTTCGATGCAGCAAAATGAAGATTTATCGGAGATATTTTAGCAAGTAAGATTTACTAGAGAAATTTTAGCAAGTAAGATTCACTGGAGAAATTTATTCGGGAAAATTTTAGCAATTAAGATTCACTGGAGAAATTTTTTAGAATGGAAACAGAGCCTATCCATAAAAATCAATTTTTTGAAATGGAAACAGAGTCTATCCACAAAAATCAATTTTTTGGAATGGAAACAGAGCCTATTCACAAAAATCAATTTTCTTTGCTATAAGCTATTGGAATGGAAATATAGATTCACCGAGCTATTGGAATGAAAACAGAGATTCACTGGAGAAATTTTAGGAAGAGAGATTCACCAGAGAAATTTTATGAAGAAAAGAAGATTTACCGAAGAAATATTAGGAATGAAAACAGAGATTCACCGGAGAAATTTTATGAAGAAAAGAAGATTTACCGAAGAAATATTAGGAATGAAAACAGAGATTCACCGGAGAAATTTTAGGAAGAAAGATTCACCAGAGAAATTTTATGAAAAAAAGAAGATTCACCGGAGAAATATTAGGATAAGTTATGTAAGATTAGTCGGAGAAATTTTATGAAGAAAAGAAGATTCAATTGAAAAAATATTAGAAAGAAGTTATCTGAAAGATTGACCGGAAAAATTTTAGGAAAAAAAAGAGATTCACTGGAAAAATTTTAAGAAGAAACTATTGTATATGTTATTGCGGGACATTTTAGGAACAATTTTATGAAAGTGCCTGTTAAAAAAAATAGTAAACTGGTGAGAATAAAAACTTTCTATAGTAAACTGGCTACTAATTTTCTATTTTTTTTATTATTACATTCAAAGGGTAGAGGTTGAAAATACTAAGTATACATCTGAATCATCATATTCCTGTATTTGCTGCCTATCAAAATCTAATTATTCTATACTAAATTGGAAAACTCAAAATTCAGTAGTTTCAAATAATGAGAGATGTTAAATAATATTACGAATCAAAAAGCAGTAATACTTCATTGGTACTATTTTATAACACTATTTAAACACCGGGTGCGATGCACAGGCCAATCACACCTACAGAAATAAGTTTAATATGAGATCATAAATTTTAAATCTTAATGAATAAGCACATTTTGTTAATGGTATTGTTACTCCAAAGTTTACTACTCCTCCATTCCTAAATAATCGTTTTGTTTGACTTTTTCTTGGTCAAACAATATATTTTCAAATACACATTTGATAAATATAATTTTATTTTTTTAAAATTATAAAACATGTAATACGTAATATTTCCAAATAAAATAATAAGTATACGTCAAATTTGCATTTGACAAACATCATGTTTACAAAAAATTATAATATATATATATATATGTCAAACAGCACGATTATTTAGGAATGAAAGGAGTACAATACTAAGGGCTTGTTTGTTAAAATTGAAAATTAAGCTCTGAAAACTGATATCTGAAAAAGTAGAGTTTAAAACATTAAGACATTCTCTTTTGACTTAAAATTTTGGCTATTTTTAAGAGATGCTTAATTTATTAAGTGATATAATATTACATTATCAAACAATCTTATCTTTAATATCACTTAAAAAAAATTTAATTAAGCTCTTAATTGAGTTAACAAACATGCCCTAAGATAATCTCACTTTCATAAACTAAAGTTTGTCGGAATGTATCTATTTGCTAAACATTGTAATTTTACTCAAAATAATTTATAAATTTAAAAGAAAGAAGGATTTTTCAAAAATAAACACACATACACAAACACACTTTATCACCTGATCAAAATTAAAGGCCAAGAAACTCAAGATAGCTAGTACAAAAATAATAATAAACAATATTTAACAACCTTAAATGTTAAAACCATGAACGTCAACACCCCGGTTCGACTGTTAGTAGTAAGACAAATTGGAATAAATCTCTACTCCAAATCTTGAACCAAAATCGAACCATAATACGACAAACTGGAGATCAGGATGGAGATAATTTGAGGCAGACGACTATTGATTTGTCAAAATATATATGGAACTAGTATTTAACCCACGCGACGCCTGGAAAAATAAAGGGCAAAATTCCTACACAATTTTCAATCATTTTAATTCACTATAATTGGTTTAAATAATAAAAAAATTTCATCGCAATACATCGCGATGCACAACATTATTCTTGTCATGTACAAAAGGTGTGTATCGCGATGCACAAAATTAAATTGTACTAAAAAGTAATGTTTTTGTGCATCGCGATGCATGAAGTTTCCTTAAACAGTTCAAAATGGGCGTCATGCCCATTCCAAAATTGATGCATCGCGATGCACGAATTTGTGCATCGCGATGCACAAACAGTACTATTTTTGTGCATCGCGATGAACAACATTACACTTGCGATGCATCAAAAGTGCATCGCGATGTACAAAATTGTACTAAAATGTATTGTTTTTGTGCATCGTGATGCGCAACTTTTATTTTCGATATACAACTTTTAATCGACGTTACATTTGCGATGCATCAAAAATGTGCATCACAATGCACAAAACTATACTAAAACGTACTGTTTTGTTGCATTGCGATGCATGAGATTTATTTCTGATTAAAAGACATGAAAGGAAGAAGACGCAATGTAGAAGAAAAAGGGACACAGACTTGAAAGAAAAGAATAGAAAACACTAAGTTCTTTCATTATATACATTAGGAGATACAAAATTTTAATAATTGAGTCAATCAATCAATCTAAGCCTACTGATTACACTTAACAATTTACACTGAAAATATTTGCAAAAAATACTACATGGAGTAAAGAAAAGTAAGACTAATTGTATACAATAAACTTGGACTATATAAAATAAAGCTAACTAAGGTAAGTAATAAATTATTAATTAGTCTTACTTTCTTTTAATCCATGTAAAGTAAGACTAATTGTATACGATGAACTTGAACTATACAAAATAGACTTAATTGTATACAATGAACTTGATATTTAATTAAGGATATTTATTCACTATATATAAGATTGACATTCAAGTAATATATTTCTTAGTGTGAGAAAAATGTCAAATTAACAAACTAAAAAATTAAAGACAACTTGAAATTTAATTAATGATATTAAAAATTAAAGATATTTAATAAGGGTAAGAAATCAGAATGGAAGGAAAGTCAAGATTTAGAGCAGTAAATCAAGGAATAAACAACTTAAAATGTGTTTTAAATTGTTATAGGGCAGTTTTGAAACAATTGACCAATTTATCACTTCAAACTAACTTAAGCGGTTGAAAACAATTATGGTGGATTAAAATGGTTGAAAATCTTACAAAATGTACCGGCCCGCAATTATTCCAAAAATAAATAAAGAATTAGGGCAAAATTCGGGCCGGTCCCCTTAGACAATTTTCAATCGCTAAAATCTACTATAATTGTTTTCAACCGAAAAATGACAATTTTTTTTCGAAATGTTATCTATACCTTTTAAAAACACGGAACAGTGCACGCTATGCATCGCAAAAATAAGTCCATTATAATAAAGAAAGACTATGCACAAATTACCTTTTTTACTTGCGATGCACTTAAAGTTGTGCATCGCACTAGAAAAACAAACTAACCCTCTTCACTTCAAAACACACAGCAAAAAAAACCCTCTTCCCTTCAAACAGAGCCAAAATTCTTAAAATCCTTCAAAAAATTTTGAAAACATTATCGTGAATTACTATCAAACAGAGAAAAAAATGTCTTCTCAACTATAAAAGAGCACCGGGAAAAGGCAACAACAACCAGAACTAACAAAAATGAAGTATTAGGTTAGTATTGCTAAATACATTTTAGAGTTTAAAAAACAGAGCATAAATGTCCTGATTATCGTTTGTAGGGTTACAAATTTGCATATAAAACAGCGTTTGTAGGGTTTTTTATCACGATGCACAAATTTTATGCATCGTATTCCAAATTTTGTTATTTTTTATGCATCTCAATGCATTTATTTGATGAATCGCATTCACTTAAACCAGTAATACACCTGTTTGGATTCAAAAAATTTCGCATCCCGATGCACATGTGTATCGTGCTAATGCATCCCGGCGAACAATCGATGCACGCGATGAATAACATGTGCATCGTGTTTTACTTCTTTATTATAATTTTTCAGTTGTGTGACTTGCTGGAACAGTAAATAGGTTAAGTATACAGTCTCTAATTGACCAAATAAAAAGTATTAGTTTCAGGAAAGATCATCTAATGGTGTTGAAAAAAACACCATTCTAGTACATAATAGATAGCATCCTGGGCAGAAACGTACTGCGCGATCATTCTAAGAAGGATGACGCAATAATAAGGAGTATTGCAAGTGCTACATCAAAGGACGTGGGTCCTTCCAAATCGCTGGACAAATATTAAAGCTTAGGGAAAAAGATATCAAGCTTATTTTTTGAATCAAGGATGGTGTGGAGGAAATCGACATCTCTTTTTACAAATTGGAGCGCACCGATTTCCTTGAAAGGTGCTTCCTTGAGAAGATGTCTAAACAAACAAAAGACATCAGGTTAAAGCCAAAAATGATCCTTGATAAAATCAAGGAGAGGATAGACAGCGTCTAACAAATTGATGTCAACTGCGTGGCTGGGTTGACGACATTACTTGTCCTCGCAATGTTGTTCGTGGCGACCAAGACCTCATATATGTACCTTGTCTCTGACATGGACAAAATATCAAACTACAATTGGTCAAAACATGTAGTTGATATTCTGTTGGAGAGCTTGGAATCAGCAATTGATCAAGGCATTGAAAGATGTTTGCTGCTGCTTGAGGTAAATTTAAGTTTATTTGATATTATTATGTGTAATTTCTACGTATAATGCATGTAGATTTGGTCATATTAATAGTGTTCAATTTATGTATGCAATACTGGTTGTGCGAGCAGAACGATATCGTGCTCTCGACAAGCCAAAAATATATCCCAAGATTTGTCAAATGGAATTTGTCGGCGCTGTCGAGAGAACTCAGTGAAACAAATTTTATGGCGATCATGAACAACTAGGTGAGTGGTTATATAAAAAATGGCACATTAGTTTACTATTAGAAATAATAACATTAAACTTGCGATGCACAAAGTTGTACTTTAAAAGCACTGTTATTGTGCATTGCGATGCACAAACTTTTATTGTCGATGCACAATATTGTACTGAAGTATAAAGAGTACACTTGCAATGCACGAAAAGTGTGCATCACGATGCACACAATTATACTAAAGAGATATTGTTTTTATGCATCACAATGCACAAAATATATATTTTCTATGCACATTTTCTAAAAAAATTACATTTTTTATGTTTTTGCAAAGGTTTAGGGGTGTTTTAAAAAGAACACATGATGAAAAAGCTCTCCTCTAGGAACAAGGAAGAAATGAGATGGATATCATTCTTGAGGCTGTTGTGATGGATACCGCCCTCAAACAAAAAAGTCAATTCATCTCATCCAACTAAAACAGTGGATGCAAATCCACAACCTGAAAAGACTGCTTCAGAAGCTGCAAGAACAGATGACACTGTTGATCAAGACACTACGATGAACATTGTCAAAGCTGTTGTGGATGAGGAATTATCCACAATCGAATCCTTAGGTCATAATTGGCTGAAAATGATGCAAAAATTGAAACTATGGTCAAAGTAATAGACAGCCTGAGATCTGACATAACAAAGACACAAGAGCAACATAATGTCAGACTAAATGAACAAAATGCTCAAATTGAAAAACTTAAAAGTCTGCTATTACAAATTACTGAAGAAAATCAAATGGTGAAAAATGAGAGGCAACAGGCTCTCATATCAATGCGACTGAAAAAATGAATGAAGATGAGGTGAAAAATTGGAGGGTGCAGAAAATGAAGCGGTGCAGGAATGTAAAAAAGGGGCGAGACTTCTTCTTCTGGTCAAATGAGTACAAAACAAAAATGACCGAAAAAGGAAGAATCCAGATGACTCCTGTACCGACAATGCAGCCGAGCCTCTAAAGAATAAAACGAACAAACCAAAAAAGAACAATCTCCCCAACCCTATTGAACTGGACCCATATCAAAAACGAAACTGGCCAAACTTTACGAAAACGACGATGAAGACCAGTAAGTCAAATTTTAATATTTTCGAATTTCAGTAACATAACATTATTATCTATATTGTTTGAATTCCTTATTAATATGATCCTCAATCTTTTGCAGGGCAATTGTTTATATGGGTGGGGATATTGAACCGATTGTTCGTTATTCTGATATCCAACTCTTGTTGACACACAAAATGCTGGAGAATAACGTATGTATTCCAATTTTCACACATTGATATTGCTTTCACGTGAAAAAAGGATATCAACATTACACTTGCGATGCACTTAAAAAAGTGTGCATCACGATGCACAAGTTTATGCTAAAAAGTACTGTTTTTGTGCATCGCGATGCACAACCAATCTTTATTCCACTTGTGATGCACAGAAGGTGTGCATCACATGATGCACAAGTTTGTACTGAAAAAATACTAATTATGTGCATCGCGATGCACATCCTTTATTTTCGATGCATCATATTGTATTTTGAATTTATTATTTTTATTAAATGCAATGAATGAACCAGTTTCATATGTAATGTTATTTTATTTTTCTCAGCTATATAACTTATTTTTCTTTCTTGTTTACATCACATACACGTTTGGACGTTGATCGTGGAAAAAGTTATCAAAGAGAAAAAGAAAGACCTTTCCGGAATGGTTTATAATTCTGCTTGTTGGGTAATATTATTATAATCCTAATTATTTACTATATAAGTTTTTTAATTGATTGTTGTAAACTAAATCTGTATACGTTACGTTATTTAGTTATACGTGGCTCGACAATCAACCGTAGACATGTTCAAATTAATGGCTAAAATGCACGTCGACGACAAGTTGGAGGAGGCCTTAAACTATGATTTATTAATCTTTCCAATAAACACACTAAGACAGGGTGACATGCAGACTGATAATTGCTTGCATTGGACCCTGCTGGTGTTCTATGTGAATGATAATAAATGGGTCCTGTACAACTCGTTCATCAACAAAAAAGAAAAAGACTGACACTTGGAAATGGCTAAAATACTGGTGAGTAATGTACTCGTCTCTATTAAAAATACAACAAATAATCAACTGATAGTTTTTTTTGAATAATTTCCACTACAAGCATCTGAAGAACAGATGAAGGCATTGATCGTTGTATCGCCATTAACGCGATACCAACGATTAAGCCAATTACAAGATGTTTGCCCAATAAGCACATGTGAAAGATTACCCCAACAAGCAGTTGGAAGTGAAGACTGCGGGGTGACCCTGTGCATGTTGATGGAAGCATTGTTACGAGCCAAGAAATTACTGACGCAAATTGACGCTAGTGAGTGTGCAAAGTACAGGGCCAAAATGGCTAATGCAATAATTTTGTACGGAGAAAATGTTTAAGAAACTATACATTTTTCGTGTTATTCATCACTTTTTATGAATCTATGCTAATAAACATTGTGTAATTTTTATCTTTTTTGAAATTATACTTGCGAGCAAGTGTAATTTACAGTTATTACATTTGACGATGCACAAAATAACCCTTTTCACGATGCACAAATTATAATGAAATAGTATTGTTATACTTGACGATGCACAAAATTATACTTGACGATCCACATTTCTTACACAATAATTATACTGAAATAGTACTGTTATTCTTGACGATGTACATTTCTTAACACAAAAATCACAAATTACATTGACGATGCAAATTTATACTTGACGATGCACATTTTTTAACACAAAATCACAAATTATATTGACGATGCACATTGCAACCAATTTATTACTTAAAAGAGATTTAAACAATTGAAAACAAATATAGTAAATTTAAGCGGTTGAAAAATGTTGAAAGTGGACCGGCCGCAATTTTTCAAAGAATTATGTCTGGAAATATCAGACAGAAGAAGTTTGAGAAACAATCCCAACCAAGTCCATGGCCCATTATTTTTTAGCCAACCACAACCCTTGGAGCTGGAGACTAGCTTTCTACTAATTGGGCCTTTACTCCCTGATAATTGCAGACTTGGGCCTATTCGGCTTTAAACGAATCCAGTTCCGCTTGATAAAAAAGGGTGGGAATTTGTTTCCCGCCATTTCTTCTCTCACCTAGAGAGAGGATGAGATTTAGTCTTTAGATGGACAGAGAGCTGTAAAAGAAGGCTCAGAAATGGAGATTGTTCGATCGCAGAGGAAAGCTCACGGAGCCGCCGCCAACGACGTCGTTCCAACCATCCCTCTCTACCGTTCAGCTCCGCCGCTCGAAGTCCGACTCGAAGATTTCGAGCTTTTCGCCATCGATCGCCTCCGAGGTCAATGCTTTATTATCATTATCGACATGGAAATTGATGTTTCTATTTTAAACACCATTTTTCTGTAATTTTAAAATAATAAAAATAAGAATCTGCACATCTCGCGGCTTCTATTCAAATTTCATCGCCTTACTAAATTTGGAGTTTTCTTGGCTGGATTTGAGATGTTTTGGCAGTTTTTAGTTAAGTCGACGTATGTTTAGTATTTTATAATTTACTATTGGTGAAAATTTAGAGTTTTCTGATCTCATTTTCTTCACAATTGAAGGTTTTAGGGTTTTGTTACTCATTGCCTTATGAATTTTCCAAAATTTGTTGAGTTCTATTTTGAAACATGGATCCATTATTTGGAACTGAAATTAGACCCTACATTAGCTCTATTTTATGCTAATTTTTCTGCAATTGCAATTG
Source organism: Platycodon grandiflorus (assembly GCA_016624345.1). NCBI lineage: Eukaryota > Viridiplantae > Streptophyta > Magnoliopsida > Asterales > Campanulaceae > Platycodon > Platycodon grandiflorus. Next base: position 61,716,232 of record CM028362.1, read on the forward strand.
TAAAGCTTGGATTCTATGCTCACGAACACATCGTGGTTAATTTTCTGTTGTTTGGTTTTAGTTTAAATAAATCCAGTCTTGTTCTCCTTTAATTCTAAATCTAGGATCTTATGTCCCAACTCTACGTCTTTTATTTAGTTGTGATTAAACTAATTTTGCTACGATTCTAAAACTTGGATTCTGTGCCTCGGGCACATCATTATTTCTTCCATTGTTTAATTTTGTTTTGATTTAATCTAATTTTGCTACAAATTCAATTCTAATGTGAGGCTTCTATGTTGCAGACTTTTCTGTGTTAAATGGTCTTAGGTTTTCCTATATAACATCATTGAAGTTTAATTTTATTTTGCTACAAATTCAATTTTAAAGTATGGTTTAAAATGTTGAATACAGTTCTCAAAGGGATTTCTGATGGATTATCCCGAGGAAAGAAACCGGATGAAATGGAGAAATTGGTAAATTATAATCTGTTATTTTGCTAATGTCTTTTTATATATACATGGTTTTGAAATTGAATTATGGTTTTTGAATAGGTGAGTGAACTATTGAATGCAAATATGCGGCATTCACAAGCATCTGAGGTGATGAACAAGGATATAATTTCCCATTTTGTTCTGCGTCTTGTTTATTGTCGGACGTAAGGTTTAATCTGCTTACTGTTTTTATGTTGTTCTTGGGAGCTCTGGTAATCACTCCTGGCTTGAACTAATATATTGCTTCTTTTGTTATGCTTTAGGGAGGAATTAAGGAAATGGTTTCTTTCAATTGAGACAACTCTTTTTCGTTACCGGTTTCGGCTTGAAAGTACTGAAGCACAAGTATGATCTGGTCCTTTGATCGCTTTTGCATTTGGGTAACTAGATATTGACAAAAAACTAAAGTTGATATTAATTCATGCTCGGTTTTGGGTCACAGAGGGCATTAATAACAGAGTTTGGCATTCATCACAAAGTTATGAGTAATGCAGAATATGAGGTAATTTCTGTCTGTTCTGCAATTTTTTTCAGTCCCTTGCTTGTTCAAACCTTAAGTTTGCATTGAAATTGGAATTTTGGCAATTTATTGATTCACAATGTCCAAGCATATGGATGCCTGCCCACTGTCACAAACTCGTGCACACAAATAATGTTTTATATCACATAGGTTCAACCTATTTACTATAAGTACCAGCAAAAGATAGAACTCCAGATGTTTTAGCTTGAAGTGATTTTAACCTTTTCCTTTGATTATCCAGGGGTTGAAGCATAAGTTGAGCCAAGTTGCTCGTGCCCTTGGCCAGTCTTTACCTAGTGGTATGCAGCATGCGCATCTCATGTTGAAACTATTGACTATCTCTGCTTGAATAATTTTTCGTTTTCATGTTTTTTCTTTTATGAGGTTTAATATTCTAATTTGCTCTTCTTCTCTTTTTTGTTCTCTTCTGCAGCTGATGCAATATTCTACAAGGTCTGGTAGTCTTTTTGGCGTGCTTTTGCTGTATATCTTTCCTATCATATCATATAAATGTTGTGTTATTAGCTGATTCATTTTCTATAGATGATGACTTACTTTCTGGTTTCTTAAGTATCCGTGCGAGACACATTTCTAATATTCAACTCTAAAAGTCGTAGGGTTAGAGCAAGATAACTCCTTTTTATTTGAGTTTTTCACATACATCCACTTGTTATGTGTTTGTGTCATGTTATGGTTGGGTCTGATTTGTGTCTACTTGTTTGTGTCTCGTATGTTTGTGAATTGCATTAGGAGTAATTCCCTGAACTTCATTTGTGTTGTGCTTTTGGGGTTGGGAAATGCAATCTTATTGAATGCTTGTCATACTATCATACATTTGTGTTAATAAGTGATACATAGGATCTGGTGGTTGCATACATTGCACAGGCCAGGGACAGAAGAACTTCTCACCATTCTGTTACTTAAAAGAGACTCACTTCCAGTACTGACTAGTTGAATTTGGTTTATTACACGTTTGCTATATTGCTTAATGGATGAAGGTGCCATTTGAAGAAGTTCCAGAACTTGTCGCGGGCCGCAGAGTATTTATCCATAAAGGATATGCGTATGTTGCAATGAATCAGGTGAATGTACTGCTTACAGTTCATGGGTGCGCCTTAACAATGCCTACGAGGATTCACCTATCTGATTAATGCTTCTGATCTCATCCTCATAGGTGGTTTCCCTCGTTGTCCCACATTTTCGTAGCTATCTTTCAAAAGCACTCGCTCTTACAAACAGGTTATTATGAAGTGCTTTAAAGTTTGAAACCATTCTGTCATTTTATTCCGGAGCATATTCCCTTTTGTGGCTATTTTGTTTTCCTTTCTCGCTATTCTGGATGCATTAACTTTTTGGCTATTCATTTTTTCTTTTGTTTGTGGTATCAGATCTATTCAGTCTAAAGTTTCATTTTTGCATCAAGATGTACCTTTACTAAATAGTGTGATTTTGTCCATTTCATTTATTGAGCAATAACTTTATTCATGCACTAGATCCTCTCTAAAGGTTATGTTTCTGTATGTAGTTTGAATCATTGCAAATTCCTGAGGTTTGGGTTATGCCATGATATGTTAGTTGTGTTATTATAATTATGATAATAGGAATTATTATTATTCTCCTTTCTTTGAATATCATTTAGAGACAATTTTGGTTTTATTGTATTGGTAAATCTTGAATTTTCATTCCTACAAAATGGTTTCTTTGTTATTCTGTTTTTCCTTTTCCATCTTTGTAGCAAGTACAAGTACCATTGTTTCCTCTTGACTTACTTCTATTTTTGGTCAAAATGTTTTCTTTATAAGCTTTTAGTGTAGCTGGCTATTACTCCCCCCGTTCTACCCAAAGAGTCCACGTTTGAAAAGTCTAATAATTAAGAGATATATTAATGCCATTGGAGTTGGTCTACAACACAAGTGGAGGGTAAATGATGTAGCGGAAGCCCTAGCAAAGTAACGATAGTATCATCGCTGTTGAGATCGCGCACGACTACGAGCGATTGATCTTCCAAATCCTGTTGAGGTGTAAAACCTACCACGATTTAGGCATCAATTCTTGTTGATTCAAAGGAATACCGAAAACTGGAATAAAGGAGAGATCTCCTATAATTATTGACGCACCAACAATAATTTTATTAATCAATAAAAAACCATCTCTCAAAATTGACAAGATCCCTTTTTATATAGGGTGAAAACTCCTAAAACTTATGGAATAAAGAAACTAGAATCCTAACCAAAAACTAATTTTTAATCCTAATAAAAGCTGGACTAATAATATTAGAAAAACTCTAATGCTACTTAAAATAGGAAACCTAATTAAAATAGAACTAAACTTTTGGACAGTAGTTTGCTCAACACAAGGCGTGGGCACGCCTTTTCAATTGTTCGATTATGTTGCATCTTAATCCTCATCATTCTCCTTGGCTTCGAAAAAATTCGGTCTTCAAATTTGAAGTAGGGCAAAAAGAGTATGTACCATTGTCCTCCCACTATGCCTCGACAGTAAAATCTGAAAAACTTCGTATCCGTGTCGAGTTCTGAACTTGCCGACTTGGGTGACAACATCCATCTAATCAGTCCAATAATTCTTAATAAAGTCGTGGAGTAACAACTTTTTAATGAAAAAGGAAGAAGACGGCTGTGTAGGGGGTTGATCAAATGGGTCTGTGTAATGGTTGTTCTTTCCAAAATTTGCAACACTAAAACGCAAAGTACTTTCTGAATATTTTTCATCGAGCAAGGATTGGACGGGTACTCTACAGGAATGTTCTGATTAAGATTCTTCAGCATCAATTGCAGCAATCAGTTCTTCATCGTAGATTGATGGTTTACTCCAATCGACAATAGGTGGAGTGACGGATTTAGTGAAGGGCTAGAAGAAAGGGTTATACACAAAAAATGTATCTTTGTCGTCGGAGGTAGAAGGAAGTGGTGGAGAAACGTGACAACCACAACCACCACGTCCGCCGCGACCCCCACGATCGCCCGTTTGATGGTCGCGCTGAACTACGTGCTGCTTGGGTTTGGGTAGAAAGAAGGGCGAGAATTCCTCATGCTGGGTTCGCATGGTCGCAAACTCAGCCACCAACAAATCAAAACGTTGGCAAAGTCGAATCATGTTGTTCCCACGCTGAACATCTTGGGTTGGATCACGTCGAGGAGGCATCGTGAAGATTGTCCGCCGAATCTGATGCCAACACGGAAGCGTAATAGGAATAAGAACAAGGAGAGAACTCCTATAACTATTGCGCACCAATAATGATTTTATTAATCAATCAAAAACCATCTCTCAAAATTGACAAGATCCCTTTTTATATAGGGTGAAAACTCCTAAAACTTATGGAATAAAGAAAGTAGAATCCTAACAATAAACTAATTTCTAATCGTAATAAAAGCAGGACTAATAATAATAGGAAAACTCTAATGCTACTTAAAATAGGAAACCTAATTAAAATAGAACTAAAACTTCTGGACAGCAGCTCGTTCAACACAAGGCGTGGCACGCCTTATCAATTGTTCGATTATGTTCCATCTTAATCCTCATAGTAAAGATGAAAGGTTATGAAAATTGTAAACATAATTTTTGAAAGTAGACTCTTTAAGTGAAACATCCAAAAAATAATATAGTGGACTTTTGCCTGGAACGGATGAAGTATATATTTAAATTAAGAGCGGCGCTATTTGCTCCACCTTTTATTATTAATACACCCATCTTCTTAAAACACCCACAATAAATTTCACGCCAACCTAATATCTAAATACACCGCCCCCATATTTCCTTTTTTACCCCTTCCTAAATAATTCATTTTTCTAAATCTAACCCCCCACATACACAGCCCACCTAGCCCGCCCCCTTCCATTCCCCTACCTTCCTTATTCTTCCCTTCCCCTTCCCCTCCCTCTTCCAGCAGCCTCCCCTTCCCCTCCCTTCCTTCTTCTTCCCTTCCCCTTCCCCTCCCGCTTCCGGCAGCCTTCACTCTCTCCCTCATTCCCTTTTTCTTTTTTCTTCACTCTAAGCCTAACCCCCCACACACACAGCACGACAGGAAACCCCCCCTCTCCTTCACGGCAGCCTCCCCTCATCTCCCTCATTCTCCCTTCTTCCCTCTTTTTTTCTTCTCCTCCCTCTTTGAAACACTTGAAAAAAATCCGGTGATTGTTTGTTTGGCCTGGGCGACCGAACAATCGCTGGATTTTTTTCAAGGGGGTGGGTTTGGGAGAGGGGAAGAAGGAGAGAAGGGAGAGGGAGGAAGAGGAAAGAAAGGGAAAAAAATTTGGGGGAGATCAGACCAGTTTGAAAAGAAGAAGGGGGGTTTACTAGGTTGACGGAAGGGGGTTGCCGGGAGGGGGGGTTACTGGAGAGAGAAGGGGGAGGGGTGGGAAATGAGTCTTTTTAAACAATGGTATTTTTGTAATTTATTTATTAGGGGTGTATTAATAGCAAAAGGTGGTGCAAATAGCGCCACTCTTAAATTAAAAATTATGGAGTAGCTTTGTCATGTCTTACATAATTATTCTTTCTTATTACCTAAGCTTTTACTTTCAGAAAATGGACATCCACCATAAGAGAACAGGAGAAAGACCGGTTGACTCCTGTAAGTTTTAAATTGGAATTTGGACTTTCCCTATGTTTGAAAGGTCTTGCAGGATTATCTAGCATGGCACTTGACTTCTACTTGGTATTATGCAGATTGTTGAAGCCCTATCTACGAGTTATCTGGGTCCTGACTATTCCGAGGTACTTAACCTCATCTTTGTTATTCACTATTACCTTTGGATCATGGTGTTTCAAGTTGATATTGATCATGGTATTTCAACTTGACGTTAATCAATCTGAAATACTCTTTTTATAGCCAAGAGAAGTTGCAGAAATATCACTAAAAGACATTGATCAAGTAGCTAGAAGTTCATTTCCTCTATGTATGAGCCACCTGTTTGGAAAGGTAAGCTTGTTGTTATGGACTCTGGCTAAAATATATTTCCTGCAAGTTATGTTTGTTAACGTTTTGGTCACCATTTTTCTGTTCTCTCTAGCATCTTCCAGCTGCAGCTTCCTGGCAGTTGGGGAGGAGGGATGATTTAACTTATTTTGATTTCATTTCTTTTGTTTCCTTTACCATATATGATTCAGCTAAGGGAGGATCATCACCTGAAGCATGGAGGAAGGATGCAGCTTGGATTATTTCTCAAGGTTTCATTTTTTAACTCATGTATATTCTTATTTGTACTTGCAATTCAGTGGGGCAGGGAGTTGGCCCTTTTCAGCTATTTGGAATAAATGCATATCCAATACTGCCTCAAGCAAAATCCTTGTTGCTGTTCACACTTTGTGGATGTTTAACTGTCATTGGTATTTGGCACTCACATATTTACCTTAGTTTATAACTTATGACTTAAATCTAAAACATAATATTCTGTATGTGTATACAACTACACATATACTCTTGATTGGTTTGGAATTCTGCTGTATACAGTTGTAATTTGGTCAGGTCGAGTACATAAGCCACAGGTTAAAAATATTGTTTCTTGTTGATGTTCACAAATTGATCAAGTTTATGGAATGCATAAGCTTTATTTCTTTTAATACTATGTTTATAAACAGTATTTTTTGACTCTCAGGGTGTAGGATTGAAGTTGGATGATGCTCTTGCATTTTGGAAAGCAGAGTTCTCCAAAAAGTAAGCGCGACGCTTGATTTCAGTGATATTGGTTGAAATCGATAGATACCATACTATACTTTGTTACACAGAGAGAAAAAGCCGCACTTTCTTACTCATATAGAATCTGCAACATACTTCTAGTTTGATAAATTAGCAGGTGCAATGCCTGGGCATGTTTTCATGAAATGCAGCAGTGCAATGCTTACAAGAATTCACAGAATGCATGCGATTGGCCATCGCTTAGTGGTGGCACAAGAGGCAATCAAACCAATCACATGCATTTTGGTGTGCTCAAGTAAAAATGGCATGCTTTTGATACCGTAGCGGCCAGGAATATATATATATATATATATTTATATATTCTGTGTTATTCTATACAAGACACCACTTTGATGCTTGATTACACATGCCTTTTCATTTGATGCTAACTGGCTGTCTTTTGTGAAGGTCGGTGCTGAGAGATTTGACAAAGAATATGCATACGGTGTACGCCACAATTATGGTAAAGAAGGAAAGAGGACGGTAAGGCATCAATTCATGGTTTACAAAATTATGTCTTCTGCTTCTTCTAAATCTACAAAAACCCATTGCCTTTCCACTCCAAAATTCCTTCTAAATCTTCCCCTCTACAAACTCCACCTAATGCAAAACCGGTCAGCCAGCCATTTTGTTCAGAAACTTCTTCTTTTCCTTCTGAAATAAAATAAGTTCAGCTTCATGGCCTTCAACCCATGCAGCAAAACTTCCATTCCTTCAAAACTACTTCTAAATTCCCCACTACAAACTCCACTTAATGCAAAGACGGACAGCCAGCCATTTGGTTCGGGTTCTTGACCATGCTGATTGGAAGGCTTCAACTGATTCTGACATCACCCAAAACAATCACCAATGCACTCAATAATAACCCACAACTCCTTAGCCATGTTGGTCTCTTCAATATATTCAAAGTTATGAGATTCAAATTCGCAGATTAGCTTCGTTAAATCTCTTTAGAACTGGATCATAGATTGGCCTAGAAAGCATATGATTTCATAAAAAAGGTAGTTTAATGCTTTCAGGCTAAACTTAGAATTCATAAATGAGAACATTTAAAATGAGGTTGAAATATATTTAATATTTGGGCAGCAGATAAGTATGTAACCCCTAACCATGGTTAAACTACAATTTCCATGAACAGTAATCATCAATACCACACAATAAGTTGCTTTCGGAGCACTGCCATGCTCCTATTTTGAAGGAGGGAAGTACAAGGTATTTTAGAGATCATTATCTCAGTTTGCCTCTTCAAGAGGTGGCTTCCTTGTAGGACTCAACAATGAGAGTTCTTAAATAATTCTTTTTTAACAAAAAAATAAAAACTGAGAGCTTTTAAGGTGTGTGGATCTTGGTTTTATGACAGGAGCTAGTCTCCATTTAAGTTTTTTTTTTCCTTCTTTCTTCTTTTTTGTTGGGAAGGGGGTTCTTCTTTCCTCTTTTTTGTTCTTCTTTTGGAGTATACATGAAATATTGTTAGTTTTTGCGTAAGTACTATGAATCTAACAACCTTCATTCTCGTAGAATCAGTTTGCGAATTCCTAACTTTTGATGTTATTTTATGGAGTGTGACTCCAAAACATAGAATCCTCTTGATTCTTGTCTGCTCTTCACGTTCATGACTTTGTGCCCATTGTGCAATTACAGGATTATACACCTTATTCTTGTCAAAAGATCATCTTATCAACTCCGGGTGTCGGAGATCATCATGGCTGCCCGTATCGTCATTTCAGGTAAACGTTTTAACTATTTCATTTCCGCCTGACAAATTTTTCACTCTGCTGGTGCAACATGCAGCAATCGTATTAGACTCTCTTTATAATACTGTCCATGCCTCTATAATTGATAATTTACATTTAGCTCAATTGTGTGTGTGTATATATTATCGTTATTGAAAACCAAAACTTCTTTGTAATTTGAGCTATTCTACTTCTTCATTCTTATTGACAGCGAAGAAAATTTGAGGGCTGCCCTTGGTAAAATGGGAGTAAGCGGCCATGCATTGGAAGATGTGATGGGTAAAGTGAAAAGTAGGCATTATCAGGTAATAAGAAAGTTTTTAAGTTGTTTTGGACTTCCCTCTTGTTTGATTTAGTTACCACTATATCGCTTTGGTACGGGACATTATGTTGTAAATTATGTTTGCAGCTGGCCTGCACATTGACCTTCGAAGCTGTTCATGGCACATCTTGTGATGCTGGGATCAATCATCCAAATCAGTACTTCAGTGACAGCCGAAAAATCCTGGAATCGAAGGTATAATCTTTGTATAAAGTTTAATAGTCTGTAGATTCTCTTACACTCCATTTCGCGAAAAGAGACCTACTTTCGATTTTGGAGTATTCCATTTATTTAAATTTATTTTTTATTTTGGCCTGAGAGGGCGTGGGAATGAACCAACCTGAGACTTTTACTCTTTGTGAAGCCCCATTTCTACGCATTCCACTTATAGTCCTATTTGAATCATTAAGCTTATTGGTTTCTTGAGATTCCAAACTCATCCTTATTGCATTAGACTTGCAATTAAGAAATCTTTCTATCTTAGAATTTAGGGTATTTATGGCAAATCAACTCTATCCTTTAAAACTTTGAATTTTTCAACATGGACTCTTTGAGCGGAATGGAGGGAGTATTGAACTTGTACATATGGTCTTACAAGGACTCTCTCTATTTGCGTTCTATGCACTTCTTCCTTCAGTGCTTAGATGCACTTGTACCATGTGTTTGTGCACTGAAAGTGAAGTAACTGCCAACTAACGAGGTCCACTGAGGTATTTTTCGTAGGAAACTGTTGTCAAATCAAATCACTTAACGAAGTATTTCTTTTCAGGCTGACATAACAATAAACCTTGTTGATTTAGTTTTATTATTGACATCTGCAAGGCTTAAACTGGCACATCAGAATTTAAAGTAAAGACGTTTGACTTTCAGAAGAACATGCTAGATGGTAGGACACGGTAGGAACATATTTCAGTACTTATGCTGACTCATCTTGTCTAGGGCTGTAAATATAGCTTGCTGGCTCTATTTTCGCTTGAGCTTGGCTGGTTCATAGCTCGATTTTACTTGGGCTCGTAAAGTAAATGAGCGAGCTTGAGCACAATTTCAATCTTGATGGTATAAATGAACCAGCTCACACACGACTTCAATAAAATTGATTAGTGTAAAATATACGATAATTATATTTACTTTATCAGTTCTAATTATATTTAACCACATGGCTCACCACCAGGCTCGAGCTTGGCTCGAGACTCATGATGTAAATTAGATGTTCTTGAGCCTAGGTTGCTCAGCTCGAGTTTGGCCTCAGGTATGGTTGAAGTGAGCTGAGCTTGAAGTGTTAAAGCTCGACGTAGTTTGGCTCATTTACTACCGTAAGCTTGTCACCACCTTTTCCCTAACCGAGACGCCAAAGAGTGCAGGATGGTGCTTAATGAGCTGAGATGTGCTCATACATAACTTCTAGTTTAATCTGGGGTCAACCGTTTGAACCTGTTTTATTGTATGGGCTGAACTTTATGCAAGGTTACTCTTCCCACACAACGTCAAGATCTTTTCAATGACACTCATGGCCTTTGGAAATCAATCAGCACCTACTTTATGAACTAAAATGCTTTGTTCTTATGCTGCAAACTTTAAGCTTACGAGAGTCATGTAATCCGAAGTGCTAAGTGCATGCACAAATATGGAGTATCTCATTGTCTGTTGGCTTTGGGTTTGATATACTGAAAGTTATGTTGATTAGGTTAACTGTGTGCTTTAATGTATACATCTGCTGTCCCTTGCAGAAAGTCTCCACAACTTAAAGCATAGAAAGGGGAGTATTTTTGCTATCACAAGGACTGAGAATGCTGCTCCCTAGATCCTGTGTGAGTTGACTTGACTTTGTGATTCTCCGTAACATGACAAATAACCATACCTAATCTCTCTCTCTCTCTCTCTCTCTCTCTCTCTTTCAACACATCTTAAAAGCGCAACCCTAGTTTGGTTGTCCTTATTTCTTCCGAGTTATTTTCGTTTATTTTTATGAATTACCAGAAGACTGAAATACAGTTAACTTAGTCTAATAAAGTTGCATTAAGAATGCTAGATAATTTACAATTGTTGTGGTCATGGTGTTTGACACTTATAAGCCTTTCCTTTTCTTTTGGGTACATGACCAGACTTTGTGAATATATTGTAAAGATGGCATCTTACCATTCTCTTGCTCTAGTTGAGGGCTTGAAGTAATTTTCAGTTAAGCTTTAGGATGCCATCAGAAGAGAACCAACGTAAATCGAGATTTCATTGAACTTTTTAATGCTTTGTTTTGCCACTCAATTCTAATTTAAACCTTTCTTCCTATTCCAAATTCAAATGGTTAGTGTTGAGTCGCCAAGCATATCTTTACTAATAGTGCAGACCAATTTCTCTTTGGAAAAAGAAACTTTTCCAGTTTTAATAACAATCATTTGGGTGATGCCCCACCATGTTGTAATTAGCATCATTAGCATATAACTATCAAATGCATCCGTAACAGAATTTAGTAATCAAAGACTACATCTTTTTGATTAATATATGTTCATGATTTTCTTTCCAGGTGATCATATTGAAGTAGTCATCGAGTGCCCGTGCTTCTGCCGTCACGGTATTCTTTATCTATGTACATATCTAGTTTAGTGTGTCTGTAACAGTTATCTAATCAAAACCTTAAAGAGATGCAAATAGGAAGATTATTATAATTCGGAGTTCTAGAAACTTAAGGAGTAAAATGCAGTTTCTCTAGGCTATAAAATGTCAAAGCATATATCTTTTTCTAGCCTTTCTAACGTTGTATTAGTTAATAATGGTCGAATATTAGTAGGCCCCCATGAGACTTGCCCAATTATGAGCTAAATTATTGAATTGGAAGTCCCCTTGCCCAACACCCGTATAATCATTATATGGCATTCAGTTTCTTGCAGCCAACTGCTTGAAATTACTAGGAGAGTAATAATGAGCGGCGTCATATTGTCTCGCCAATCAAACCAAAGGTACTTTGCCCTCGTTTGGTATGCGAGGATGGTTGTGATTCCTTTCTATGCCATTTGAGCTATCATACGATAAAATTTGTATGGAAATAACATGTTTAATAATTACGTTTGTTGTGTACAAATCGAGCAATTAGTGGCTTAGAGCCAATTTGTTCATGCGTTTTTGCTAAAATGTAGCTTATTCCTTAACTTAGCATTTTAATGCTGTGCGGCTAAAAAAATTGTGTTTTCAAAATACAGTTACGTTTTAAAACGCTGAAATTTTTAACTTTTTTTCAAAATGCAAATTTTAAAATACAATTGGAAAAATAAGTTGCGTTTTGATAAAATATCTCAAATGCATTTAAAAAGAAAAAGGTTACATTTTAAATAATCAGCGTTTTTAAAATGCAATATTTTAAAATGCGACGTTTTGAAAACGTTAATATCTCTGCACTACTGGGCAAAGCAATATATGGTTTTCAGAGACTAGAAAAACTTGATGCTTATTTGACGATAGCTCATTTGTTCTGTCAGCATCTTGCTAATGATGCTTAGTACTATGATAGCTATTCTTCTGTCTATCGGAAAGAGATGGGGGTTGGGGTGTCAGTCAGCTTGATTTTGTTGACTTCGCTTCATTTACATCTGTCCTATTAGAAGTTATTTTACGGAAAGTTAGGTCATGTTATTAAGGTAACTGGTGTGATGCAATTAATCGTATACTAACGCATTAATCGTATACTAACGCCCGACTCTCGGTGATTATAGCGTCACATGACTTGTAAATTTAAGGGCATTGCTTTCTTTTAATCGGTAGGTACTCTTACATGTGTTGAATTATGAGTGGTATGTTATATCAAATCAGCAAGATAATGTGGTGTGATAATCTCATCAATTAAATTTCTCTGTTTTGAGTTGATTTTGGGTCATTATTTGCTATCTAGACTACTTTGGTGCCATTCAATTGTGTTGATTATATTTCTATCTTCCCTAGTTTTACGCAACTCTCATGTACAGTCGTAATGATTTAGGGTTGAATTTATTTTTTTATAAATTATAATTAAAGAAAAAATAAAGGAAACAAGAGAAGGATAGTATGATCAAAGAAAAATAAAGAGATAATTATAAAAATGACCAACGTACTATCAGTTAGTAACCGATTTTACCCCGTACTCCCAATATCCTAAAATTGACCAATGTACTACCAATTTGAGTCCAATGTGGTCCCTCCCGTTAACTTTCCATCCAAATTTCTAACGGGACTGCTATCGTGATTAACGGAGCTAATTTATGAAGGGTATTTTTGTCATTTCCTTTCAAATCTCACCACCCCACCCACATACTCTCTCTCTTGCCGGAGATTTCATCTCTCTCTCTCTCTCTCTCTCTCTCTCTCTCTCTCATATTCATTCATTTGTAATTAGCTAATTTTCTTCATTATTTTGACCATGGTAATAGGGGTTTTGTTCAAAATGAAGGTGGTCTAAGAGATATTTGGTCTCCGCTAAAAGACTGTTATCCCCAAACCCCCTTCTCGTTGACGTCTCCTCCACCTGCCTCAGTTCCCACCCTTTCCCCATTACCACCACCACCACCCACTACTCCCCCTCCACCCTTCTCTTCAATTTTAATTTTACCACCGCCATCATCTTCTCCTCCTCCAACAACCATGGTGCCACCATCGTCGCCACCCACGTCACCAGAACAGGTCCAACAAAAACTTAACAACATAATTGACGCACTAATCGGTGCCAGCGACTATGCTGGTTGGGTCAATATCCTCTCCAACAGAAACCCACCATTTCTCAACCATTCATTGTGCCGGAATAGTATTGTAAGCCGATAATGTTGACGATGATGAAGCCGACCATGTAGGTATCGGAGGGTTGAGTGAGGTTAGCGGCGGAAGAATCATCGAATTCGTTGTTGAAGGCTTTTGGAGGTTTCCTTTGCACGCCCCTTGCTCCTGCCCTACAGCCGCCGTATTTATACCTGCCTTCTCCCTCCTTGCGTCATTAGAGCTGAGAGAAAAATCTAGGGTTAGATTTTGGGTCTTTAGCCGTCTCTTTCTCTACCGTTAGCCTTGAGTCTTTTCTCTCTTCTCTTTATAAGTGTGTGAGTGTGTGAGAGAGAGTATACACTTGGTATTGTTGAGGGTTTCAGGGTTTTCAGTAAAGGTGAGAGAGGCAGTGAGGGTGTTGTCCAGTTGTCATCTTCTTTGTGGCCACCGGAGTTTGGGGTTTGGTCTGGTTGGGTGGTTCTCTTGGTACTGTGCTTGCTGGGTTTAGTAGTGCTAGAGACTCGTTTGGTGGATTGATAGTGAGAAGGGTGACTGAGCCGAAGAGTTCTTTACTGACTCTGTTTTGCAAATTATGGCCAAGGCGTGAGCTGAATCAGATCTAGTGTATTTTCCATAAAGAGAAAGAGAGTATGTGGGTGGGGTGGTGAGATTTGAAAGAAAATGACAAAAATACCCTTCATAAATTAGCTCCGTTAATCACGTTAGCAGTCCCGTTAGAAATTTGGATGGAAAGTTAACGGGAGGGATCACATTGGACTCAAATTGGTAGTACATTGGTCAATTTTAGGATATTGGGAGTACGGGGTGAAATCGGTTACTAACTGATAGTACGTTGGTCATTTTTATAATTATCCCAAAAATAAACTCAAAACTACAAAACTTTGTTCTTAAAAGGAAACATATTCGATATTACGAGAATGTAGGGTGTTACAGAGCATTAAACTGAAGTCGGCAAGTCGCTATCTAAAGGCCCTTTAATGAATTTTAAATTTAACTTTTCTTGTCAAATTTATTGGAGTTCAAATTTGTATATCAACCCTTAATGTTGGTGTCTGATGGGCGGATTTATTTTCAAAGTAGGGTCGCGCTTTTAAGATGTTTGCTCCCTAGACTCTGTGAGTTGACTTGACTTTGTGATATACTAAAAGCGCCTAGCCAATTCTAAATAACTGAAACAACGCTTTCATTAGCATTATATATTATGCATTGGAACTCAATTTATACATTTGGATCTGATAATTTGTTCAACTAAACACTATGACTTCATTTGGATGAAAGGAATTAAAAAAAGAAAAAAAAATAGAAAAAAGAAAATGAGAATCTCATTCATAATCTACACGATTCTCATGTTTGGTGTGTGTTTTATTCTCATAGTAGGGATCTCATTCCATTTTCCTAAGGAGGGAAGCAACCATTTCTGCTCTCTTTGTGAATAAAATATATTAAAATGCATTTATGTTATTTCCTTAACTATTCTTTTCTTGGAGTTATTCCAATTTTTCGACGAAACACCCGAATGCAAACATATAAAAGAATTATAGAATTATAATTTTATTTACTTGCACCTTCTTTAAATTATATTAAAATATTATTTTTAAAATTAGGTTATTTCGTGAGACAAATTAAAGAGATTTTTTTTTTCCTTTTTGAGGCAGGGCTATTTCTGAAATGCAAGCAAGTGCTTCTGAAATGGACAGGGGGGACCACGTCTATTTTAACTCTAGCTAAGCTTTTATGGAAAGTGGAGTAAGGCATTGCCTTTTGACGAGGCTCTTTGGCTTTTCACTTTTTCAGTGATGGGGCTTATGGTCCTAACTTTGGGAGTTACTTCTTCCGGGTATCGCCTACGCCTAAGGTCAGATGGCCCCCCGCTCTCCGCCACAGGGCCAGAAGGTGTGAAAAGCTTCATCTTTTCCTGTTCTAATCCAAAAAAAGGTTTCATCTCATTAGTAATTGGGTGATCGGGGAATGCATTGATGAATGATGAAAACACACACACACTGACACACACACACACAGTCGACTATACGATGACCTTAAGGTCTAGAGTTTGACTTGTTGCTCTCTCCTTAATACTTCTTAGATGACAAAACACAAAAATTAAAAAAAACATAATTAATGATATGATGTAAAATATATTCTAACGATAATACCCGTAACATTAATTGAATTTCACTATTTTAAATAAGTAAGTTTCTATAGAATGTTTTATGTTTAATAAAGTTTTAAGGGTATATTGGAAAGAATGATAGAAAAATTATACATCAAAAGTCTTAGGAATATTAGTTAAGACATTTAAAAATAAAAAGTATGAATATTTATCTGAAAAAGTATTATAGTTCGGCTCGACTAGAGTATTTGAAGTGGATAAGTTATGGATTGAACACGCAGCTTAAGGAAATAAGTGAGTTAGTTCGGCGGGGTTGAATAAACTCAACGGGCTAAATATACCAAAAGTTTGTGTTATGTCAAATTAAATACTCTCTGTTTTTTTTTTTAAATAGTATTTTTTATTAAAACTCAACTTATAATAATACTCCATCCGTTCTACATAAAGAATCCACATTTCAAAAATCTAATAATTAAAAAATATATAAGTATCATTAGAATTGATTATAATTACAAAAATGTTTGAACATAGTTAATATATTTATCTCACATGTGAATGGTAAAGTTATAAAACTATTAAAATTGTATGCATAATTTTTAAAAGTGAACTCTTTGTGTAAAACATCTCAAAGACTCCTTGCCTGAAACAAAGAGAGTATTAAATTAGTGTTAACATACATTTATTATGTCTTATGTTATAGTATGATTCAATTGTCGATACAATATTAAGAGTATTACTCCCTCCGTCCCGAATAAATGTTCCTACTTTCTATTTTGAGATGTCCCAACTAATGTTTCTAAAACTTATGATTTATCTATTCTCTATCATTCTTCCTAATATACCCTTAAAGCTTCATTTAATATAACACATCTCAAAGAAATTCAATTATTTAAAATAGTTGAACTCAATTAATGTTCATGGGTATTATTGTCAGAACATATTTTAGAGTACATCATTAATTATGTTTATTAATTCTTGTGTATTATCCACTAGGAACATTTATCAGGGACGGAGGGAGTATTAATGACTTTTTTTTTTGAAGCCCTTAACGACAATTTTTAGAATATCGTAAAAATAAGTTTCTTAATTAATGTTCATGGGTATTATTGTCAGAACATATTTTAGAGCACATCATTAATTATGTTTATTAATTCTTATGTATTATTCACTATAAATATTTATCCGGGACGGAGGGAGTATTAATGACTTTTTTTTTTTTGAAGCCCTTAACGACAATTTTTAGAATATCGTAAAAGTAAGTTTCTTTTTATCTCACTTTTCTCTTTTTCTCATATTATTATTATGAGGACTATACTATAAGTATTTTAATTTTTTAGTAAAGTCAAAATTGTATTTTAGTTGGCCTTGGAATGTAGGGGTGACAATTCGTGTCATCGTATCGTATTCATGCCGCACTATCGTGTTTTTATATTATATATCTTATTTTATTATAAATATGACAATAAATGTTATTTTAACTAAATTTATAATTTCGTACTTTCGTGTCGTGTTTCGTATCGTGTCGTGCCGTGTCTTATCGTGTTAATTCTATTTGTAATTCGTGTTTATAATTGTGTCGTGTTAGTTCGTAAAATCGTGTCGTATCAATCATTATCACTCTATTGGAATCTAGGGCATGAAAAATGAATTTCATTGGTCCACTAAATAAAGACTAAAGACCACCCCCCACAAGGCCACACCCCCTCCCTCACCCCACCCAAAATCCCCCCTCCCTCACCCTACCCAAAATCCTCCAACTCTTTATAAAGACTAAAGACCACCCCCACAGTTAGAGCTGGCAATGGGCTGGGCCGGGCCAGTCCAACCGCAATCTATCGAGTCAAGCTTTGAAATTGGGCTGGTTCGACTCGGTCCAAATTTGTATCAGTCGGCACATTGTTTCGGGCTAATTTGTACTAATTTTGACATTTTTGTTGGCCCGCTAGTAAGGCCATCGGGCCGGGTCGACCCAGCCCAATGTTGCATCGGGTTGCTAAAACTAGAGCTCAGCCCGTCCTAAAATCGGGTTGACTGGGCCAGCCCATTAGGCCGGGCTGATTTTGCCGGCTCTACCCACAGGACACCTACTTTTGTTTTTGGCAAAAATTTAAGAAATATCATTTTACGAATATTTTCTGTAACATGGATCTCCTTGACCCGATTAATCGTGTGTTGGTGGGCTAAGCTGTGAGAGAATGAGACTCCGTCTTACGAATTAGGATCCGTAAGACGGTCTCACAGGAGACCTACTCATTATTTTTAGTCTTTTCCAAATAAATTGTTTTCCCTACACGGGTGTGTGTGTGTATGAGCAAGGAAGACAAATAACGAGCTTCCAGTAGTAAATTAAGAGCTCGTTTGGTGCATTGATGCATCGTTTATAAAACGTAGTGTTTTAAAAACGCAGCGTTTTAAAAAATGCAGGTCTTTTCTTATAAATGCGTTTGAGATATCACTTCAATACACAACTTTTTTTTCCTAGCAACGTTTTAAAACCTGCATTTTGGGAAAAAAACTGGGAATTTCAGCGTTTTAAAACACAAATGCGTTTTGAAAACGCTATTTTTTTCTGCCGCAACATTGAAACACAATTTTTGCAAATAAGCTGCGTTTTATTCCTGCATTTTAGCCAAAATGCACAACCAAACGGAATCCAAAGTAATTGGAAAATTCTAGAAATGAGAATAATAAATCTACCATAAAAGAAAATCAATAATCTCAACATTATATAAGCGTCACTTACATGCTTATCATTGTTGTACCTTTTATTGCCTTTTACGTTATTCTGGAATGAAGATTGACAAATTATCGTTACTCATACAGAAATGATGAGAATTTAAATCCAAAATAATTTAAGCAGTAAAATAACACTTTTATCTTTCTAAAATAAGCGTTTCTATTGATTTTACATGATTTTTAAGAAAATAATTAATTTTATGTAATTTTTCTTTTATAACTTTAAAGTATGTCTTAGTGGTGTCATTAAAAAATCAATGAGAACCTTTTTTTTAATCACATAATTAGTAAGAATATTATAAATAATCACTTTAAAAAATTCTAAAAATAAATAAAAAATATTTATTTTGAAATAGTACAACATAAATAAAAAATATTACTCTCTCCGTTTCACCCAAAAAGTCTATGTTTGAAAAGTTTAATAATTAAGAGACGTATTAGTATCATTGAAGTTGATCATAATTACAAAAATATTTAAGCATAAGAAAGATATTTTCAACACAAATTGAGGGTAAAGATGAAAAATTATATAAAAATTATAAATATAATTTTTAAAAATGAGTTCTCTATTTGAACCATCTTAAAATAATACGATGGACTGGACCGAAATAATTATTTTAGTACGAAGCTCATCACCAATCATCATTGATATTCGTTTTGAAGAGGCAAGTAACAAAATAAAATAAACAATCAGTATAGCATTTCCCATTTTAGTAATGATGATATCCTTTTTATGTTAAGTGGGTTCTACTTCTATAGATTACTTCTTTTTAGCAGTGTTCTAAAAATTGTTAGGCGGACGTTAGGCACTAGAGCAGGGCTTAGCGCCTAGGGGCCTAGTCGGGGTTTAGGCGGGGCCTAGAAATTGAGATATAATTACACATTAGGTCCATATCAAACCTGGTGCAATAATAGTAAATAGCTAAATATGACCAAATAAACTAAAAGTAATGATTACATTACAAGATTAAAAGTTAAAATTAAAAATTAAAATCAAATTCTCTATCATTTCAAAGTGGAGGGAAAAAGGGAATACTTTAATAACTTGAGGGGGGAGGAAAAATACTTTAATAACTTGAGGGGGGAGGTTGTCATTTTGAAAAGTGAATTAAAATTCTAAAACTAAAAGCTGACCGCCTGTCTCTCTCTCACAATTCACAAAGTTTTCACAGACGCCTCTCTTTCTCTCACTATGAGATAGATGACGGGATTTCGACATCGACGGCAATCTCTCGCTTTCGGTCTTTCTCTCTCACTCTGGCTCTCTTTTAATTTCTCTCACTCTTACTCTCTCTTTCACCTCTTCATCGGCATATCGCCTCGTTTCCCATCGTAATCAATCCAGCCATTTCGACTACTTTCAAGCTTTGGATCTCAGTCACGTTGACTCCCCCTCCTCCGACGCCGAACTTATCTAAGCCCTAGCTGTCCAGAAGATTGAGGACGTTATTCATCGGATCGCCGTGCGTCGCTCTGCCTCTGATTGACTCCCCTTCCTTCCATGTTTCTCATACTAGGTCCCTCCTCGACAAAATGCGTACGACATCGCTCAAATCGGCTGGGCGTTAGGCGGCGCTTAGGCTGACTAAGCGGCAATTTTTCATGATGGCAATTTTTTGTCCGATTTAGCCCTAGTCGCGGCGTTTGGGGGGCGCCTAGAGCCTAGTCGCGGTGTTTGGGGGGCCCCTAGAGTCTAGTTGCAGCGTTTGGGGGGGCCTAGTGCCTAGGCGGCGCCTAGAGCTTAGTCGCGGCGTTTGGGGGGTAGCACGATTTTTCGAACACTGCTTTTTAGTTCCCAAAAAGAGATTGCGAGAGGAGTATATATATATTTATATATATATATATATATATATATAAAATATCGCGTTGGTCAGTCGCCAATTTTAAAATGTTCAACCAAAGCAACAAAATTAAGCAATCCTTTTTCCAAAGGCTTCATTTTTGAACGATCTAGATTCAATTTCTTGACTTTTAATTTAGAAATTGGTAACTTTTTTTTGATAGGTAATTTAGAAATTGGTAAATGATCAAGTTATCACAAACTTTTAAAATTAAGTTAGTAATAACTCTTAAATGATTTTCTTATCTATATTTATAAGAGTGAGAATCCTTTGGTATGTATAAAAATATCGTTTTTCCATCCAAGCTATCTACAAAACTGTTTCTAAGATAAAAACAATTATCTATCTAGAACAATCAAGACAAAAAGGCAACAATCTTAAACAACTAAGTCCTAAATGCCAGGTATGCACAAATCATTCTGAAGAATTATTGATACTTCAAGATTTAATCATTAGAAGGAATGATGTCGTTTTGAAGCCTTATCGCAAGGAGACAAGACAACAAGTTGGCAAAGCAAGAGATTAACACACAAGAAGTTGTCATCATAAGTTGCAAGACAAGTTGCATTAACTAGATGTTATCCAACAGCTAGTTATCAACAACTAAATTTTCATATCTATAAAAGGATGATTTCTCAGAAGAAAAATATGAGATATAGTAGAATAATATACATACATAATGGTTAATGTATATACAAACAAATGGTATATAAAATCAGGCTGCAGACATAAAACATAGAAAAATAGTTATAATTGTTCTATTAGAGTGAAGATACCGAAGTATTTCGCCACCTTGTGGCAAGTTATGACACCTGGCCAAGCTTACCTGGAGCCCGAAATGCCTTTACCTCATCCCGAGCTACATCAGGAATCGGGAGTCATATCAGCACGATGGGTCACAACTCCCCGAGCTCCCCGTGAACTCGGGTAACTCGCCAGCTCGCTCGCCCTTTAGCGCCCTAGCTCGCAAAAACCATAGCCCGGAGTACTCAACTTTGACCCCAAGGTCGTTCACCCCGGGAACTGTTGACGGTCAACAATAGATGCCACATTTAATACTAACCTACTCCGACATCATCCCGGGGACCATTTACAGGCTTCTCATTGACTTACAAATAAGTAACCTACCTCCTAGTTGGAGGTACGCTCAGGAGGGCTTGCATATATTCCAAGGAAGAGACAAATCTTCCCCTACAAGGCATCACCTTTCCATAAATGCTCATCAATGGACTTGACGGCGCTCATAAATGGTCATAAATGAACATTTCCCCTGACCAGTCCCGAGCTCCATGTGGCAGCCCTACTTGCACTAAGCTAACATTCCTTCGGTATAAATACAAGGTGATTGTCTTGTTTATGACCTAAATTCCATTTATTACTCTTCAACTACCAAATCTCTTAAAGCCTCTTGTGCATTTACCCCCAAGAGTAGCTTGAGGACTGACCGGAGATCATAACCTTTTTTTCTATACTCACACTCTCACCGGAGTACTTTAGCTAGACCACGTCCGGCTCCCTAACAGTGCTTTCTTTGACATCTCAGGTATCAACCGGAAGTCCCTTCAACACTTGTCTATTAAGAGCAAGGGCATCCTACCAACCAACTAGTTGCACACGTGGACTCGATGTAGTCACCAGAACAATTTTTGGCGTGATAAGTTTGGTCCGTTGCCGGGACCTTGCCGGAATTTAATACACATCCACTCTGGACTTACTTTGACTATTATTGTCAAGAGTGTCACCATCAAGAGTATAAATGACTAATTCAAAACAACAGACTTCAAAACAAGCCACACCTGCTACATCAGTCGTCCAACATACTGGGGCGCCCCCCTCACATCCTGCTAAGCGTGCTGCCACATCAGCCCAAAGGTAGGCTCCGGAGATGCTAGGTAAAGCCCATGCTGGTACCTCGAGGGAAAGGAAAACAGCTCGGGAAATGGCCCGAGTCATAAAGGAAAAGGCTGCCGGAAAGGCACGAGCTAGTAAAGAGAAGGCTGCAAGTAAGCCTCAGCGTGACGGAGAAATCACAAGTGAATCTTCAGAAGGGGAGGAAACTTGCGGGAATAGCGAGGTCCGAATAACAGGAGCCAAGGGGCCTACATCTCAGCTGTAAAGAGACTAAGAAGAGCTCAAACACTTGCGCATAGAAAAAGCGCATGTAGAAAGAGTTAGAGAGCTGGAGAGAAGAGAGTTCGAGCTCACACAGAAACTAGCAGTGGCAGTTCCCGATCTCCCTGTTCCTCTTGAGCGTGAGAGGGCACGGGCTGAGAGGGCTATCAGTCTTGACCGAGGATCCCGGGCTAAAGTCCCCCCGAGAAAGTGCCAGAAACAAGCTTGGACATCAAGCCAAGGAAGCACCTAAGCTGAGCATGCATAGTAGACTTCATTTCCCCGATGAAAGGGAACGCCCCAAGGAAAATGTGCATACTTGCATTGGGACCAGGATGAATACTCCAAGCCCTTCAAGGTCTCATAGATCTCATCATACAGAGGCACGTTCCAGAAAGAGGGATTCTTCTAGAGGCAGGTAAGGGCGTTTGCTTACCCCTCCAAGGAGTTCTCCCAGCTCGACAGCTTCATCTCGCAAGCATTCTAGGAACGACGGGCGCGATTATTGGCCTAAATGCGAGGCCCGAGTTGAGAAGTCACAGGGAGGAGACCTCAGGAAGTTCAGTGAACTGTTGGAGGCACTTGAAATGGGAAAGCTGGGGTTACCATCCCAGATATTAGAAAGTCCCTTCTGCCGAAGGATCCAAAAGACCCTTCCAAATCCCCGTCTAAGACTACCCGACTTCAAAGTCTACGCCAGGAAAACACACACATAGACCCACGTGTCCAGTTTTAAAGCCCAAATGGGAGTTTACACCGCCAAGCTAGATATGTGGTGCAAAGTTTTCATAAGCACCTTCGAAGAGACGGTAATGAAGTAGTTCAGAGAGCTGCCAAAAGAGTCGATATTAGATTGGATAGACTTAAAGAGGAAGTTTATTAAGAAGTATGCCTCAGCGGGGGATCTTCCCAAGGATAAGTCGGACCTGGTGAACACGAAACAAGAGAATAATGAGTCGCTGATAGATTATATCTAGCGGTTCAAGAATGTTTCAAATAGTATTTTAAAAATCGCTAGGCGGGTGCTAGGCGCCAGAGCAGGGCCTAGCGCCTAGGAGCCTAGTTGGGGCCTGAAAATTGAGGAATAATTACACCATAGGTCCATACCATACTTGCTGCAACAATAATAAATAACTAAATATGACCAAATAAACTAAAAGTAATTATTACATCACAAGATTAAAAGTTAAAATTAAAATCAAATTCAATACCATTTCAAAGTAAAGGGGAGAAGGGTAATACTTTAATGACCTGAGGGGGGAGGGGAAATATTTTAATAACTTGAGGGGAACACTTAATAACTTTTGAAAACCCTATAACTAAAATATACGGTCTCTCTCACAGATGGTAGCGGCAGCGACAACGCTCTCTCTTTCTCTCACTCTCGCTCTCGCTTTCTCTTTCTCTTTCACTCTCGCTCTCTTTTCTCTCTCTCTCTCTCTCTCTCTCTCTCTCTCTTGCTCTCTCTTTCTTTCTCACTCTCGCTTTCTCTCTCACGCCATCACGCGTTCTTCCTCCCTCTCATCGTCAGCTTTCATTCTCGCTCTCTTTCACCCGTGCGCACATCGATAATATACAACTCACCGGCGTTCTTCCTCTCTCTCAACGGCGGCGCTTCGTCTCTCACGCCTCAGGTTAGCTTTCAGTTTTTATCTCGCTCTCCAATCTCTCTCCAAATCGGTTGGGCAACAGATTTAAAAAAAAAAAATTCTAAATTAGCTGGGCTTTAGGCGGCGCCTAGGCCGACTAGTCGGCACCTAGGCGGCAATTTTTAGCTGTGGCAATTTTTTGTCCGATTTGGCCCTAGTCGAGGCGTTTGGGGGGCGCCTAGCCCAATTTTTCGAACACTAGTTTCGGATGAGCTCTCAAATGTCCCTGACGAAACAATATTGATATGCTTTCAGGGGGGACACCAATCTGATAGGTTGTTGGAGGAGTTTAATCTCCGATCTCCCAATACTAGCACAGAGATATTTGCCACGGCCAAGGGGGTCGCAAGGACGGAGAAGATCTTGTCTGATACGAAAAAGCCTAGAGAGGGAACATCAACTTCTGCTAAGGCTGTAGAGAACGAACCTGCGGAGTAAACTAAAAGCCTTAAAGAAAGAGGATGAAACAGTTTACACTCCATTGAATGCATCCCGGGAGCACATCATGACCGTGCTGATGCAAAAGGATAGGTTGGAAAAGCCTAGGCCTATGAAGGAAACAGGCCACCCGCGCAACTTGAATAAACGTTGTGCCTTCCACAACGAGAATGGCCACAACACCCAAGACTACATTAAACTAAGGAAGGCCATTCAGAGGTTGATCAACCAAGGAGAGCTCAGGAGGTTTAAAGGAAAAGATAACGATGCAGAGTGACCTCCGGAGCACAGGTGAGAGAATGTAGGTAGAGAAGACCTGAACATCTCCACTATCCTCGAGGAAAAATTGAGCATCACTCAGCTCAGAGACACTATGTACAGCCTCAACAACGTGATACCTGACCTGGGCCTTGCGCATGTCCAAGACTGGTCTGTGCGCAAGTCCTCTTGGACATGTGCCTGGTTTGCACACTTGTACTCTTGTTCTTCATTTTTCAATTGTTATACTTTTAGCCCTTGAATTTGTAAATTTTTGAAAAATTGCACTTTACCCCTTGAATTTGTTAATTTCGTTTAATTTTTTATTTCGGTATAGTGCAAATTTCTATTAAGTTAAACAATTCAACAAAATTAACAAATTCAAGGGGTATAGTGGAATTTTTTTAAAATTTTACAAATTCAAGGTGTAAAAGTGCAACAATTGAAAAATGAAGAACAAGGATGACATGCGCATGAGCCAGACGCATATCCTCTTGAACATGCACATGAGCCAGATGCATGTTCAAGAGGACATGTGCAAGGCCCAGGTGCATGTCCCTCGGTTTTTTTTTTTTTACAAAATTAGACATTATAACACAATAATAATAGCAAAAAAATTTAAAAATATGTCGAAAACACACATTCGAAGCAAATGAAAGTGAGAGTTTTAAATAAATTTTTTATATATATAAAAGACAATGACAAATTAGTAATTTCGCAAAAAAAGGGATTGCGTTTAGCGTATAGGGGGACTGCATTTAGCACCTCCCTAAATATTAAGCTCATAAGTATAATAAGAGTGTTTTTTCATATTAAATACTAGAAATGCACCCGTGCGATGCACGGCCTTGTATGAAACGTGACATTTATAATACTCTTAGGATAAGTTTACAAAAAAATTATAATCTCGATCTTTATAACTAAATAAAAATATGATAAAAATATCAATTTAAGAAATTTTATTTCAAATGACTTTAAATAGTAAAATCATAACTCGTTTTATGGGTGGGGTGGGGGATGTTGTTGCTGTTGTAAAAGTTTGATAGACTGACATCATTGAACATTTATTGAAATAAATTACATTAGGATATATGCCTCAAGTAATTTGTTGAACCCAAAGCCACACCCCTAATTATTATTATTTTTTGATCGGCAAAAAATTGATTTTATTAAATAATTATAGAAACTTACAAACCGGGCCAAGAATGCAAAGTACTCCTCTGCTGCACTAAACAGAGCACCAATATCATTCACCCTTGTATTGTAACATGTACTACACTTGAAACTAAATAAAATGAAATAACATCAAAAGCCAAAGAAACATCAAGACGCCCCAATTGCAAGTGTTAACAGGTGTGTTAACACACAAAAGACCATCAAATATGGTCTTCAATTTAGCATAAAAAATCTCTCTTGCTGGAAGGGTCCTTCACGAAGAAATGCCATCAAAGTATATTTTTGACATTTGACTTTAAAAAAAGAAAACAAATTCAGACAAATACAACAAAATGTCAAGTTTTTTCAAATCTGCACTGTCTCATCTACACTTTCAGTCTGCAGTCTGCTCTTTCCCTCTCAATTATGGAACAAATCACTAAGAATTCTCTATATACAGAAAGAAAAAGAAAAAAGAAATGTATACATACATACATACATATATTGCTTAGAGTGTGAAACATGTATGACTTTGACCTTTCAAGTGTCAGTTGAAAAGCAGAGCACTTAGATGTATCCATCTTGCAATAAGACCAGACACAATATGGATCAGCTTCCTTCAACATTAATATGTTGTGTACCTGCGTTACATTCAGCACAAGCATAAAGGCCAACCTTGAGATGAACATAGAGCCCAGCTTTCTGCACCAGCTTAATAAACTTAACCAAATCATATCTCTCCTCAAAATAATACTGCAAAACATAATAAATACAAAAAATTAAAAATTATATATATCTATACATAAGTTATTCATTAATAAAAAATATTTCCAAAAAAAAGATGACAAAAATAAAAAATAATGGTAAAAAATTGAATTTACTTTTCCAGGTTGGGGTTCAGCCCATTCCATAAAACATAGTGAATCACATCCAAACCTCCTTTTTCCTTCTCTCTCTCTCTCTCTCTCTCTCTCTCTATATATATATATATATATATATATATTTGCTTACAGATTTGATCTTTTTTGTTTTGTGGGTTTTCTAGTATGAACAAATCACAGTGTTCGTTTGTTTTGGGTGCTTGATCTCTTGTTTGATTGTGATTTTTAGTTAAAATCGTTCGATGGTTGCGCCATATCTCTTGTTTTTGATTTAGATCCATACTCTTCTTTAAATTTCGTCGATCTGTTAAGATGGACTTGGTTAACAACAAATTCAACAACGATTTTGTTTTAATGTTTTAGATGTTACGAGATAATAATCATTGTTTTTGATCGGTAGAGATAGAAAGAGAGAGAGAGAGATCCGGTGTTTATGCTTGTGCTTGACAATTCGTAATCAACAATATTTTGATTTGCGGTACTACTATTTTGTAATTTACACATTATAACAAACACTTTGAATGCGAAATTCACTTGAAACATTTTGGCTAGCATTTGAGTAATTAACTTGCCAATAACATGTACCCAAATTAATTAGTTATGATTCTTATGAAAGTACTTAACTTTGTGGAGGTCGTAAGCTGATAATTGATGGTCTTGTCTAATATATATGTTACGATCCTTTTTGCAACGGGGTGCAAGCCATTACCAAGTGATATGGCGGGCATTTCAACAAACATCGGTGCTTTTATTACGGCTTTCTCGATTCTCTCTCTGTTGCACAAAGAGGAGACGCTTGAGAGAGAAAGAGCAAAACCATTTGAAATCGGTCAAAACGGCTTTGATATTAACAAAACCCGTGTCTTGAATCTCATGAATTTAGATACATATCTTCCATATATAGAGAGAAACTCGCAATTTAATCACAAGGATACAATAAATAGTACACACAAGTACATAGGCTACTCTCGGGTGCACATTTATGCCGGTTTACTGTAGAAATATTAATGCATATACGAAAACGTCAAGAGCTTCAACGAATAAACCTCATCTAACTTCTCAAAATCAAAAATATGTTCTTCGAATATCGCTTCCAACCGGCTTTGAAGGTTGTGACTACGAAATCCCTACATCAAGAAAGAGGACAATGGTATGTAATACATAAAAAATAACTTGGAGATAAACAGGATACTATGCAAAGCTAAAACTAAATTTAAATCTCTCACCTTCTCCTTTATGAATCGTGGAAAAGCGATGGATGCCAGATTGCAAGCTTTGTTTTATTTGGCCTTGAAAACTTCATAATCTCGGCGCACAAATTTGAAGACATAATGGTATTCAACAACACAATTGGTACAGTTCTCAAGAACTCGTCTCCTCACCAAACAAATTTTCCGGCTTCCCCTGTGATTTTGGGTCTTTCGTTGTTGTTGTTCATGTTGACATTTTCTATATCTCTCTCTGTTTATGTTACGTGTGAAGAAATATATATTTTGTCAATAGTAGGTATTCGCAGAGGGAATTAGACAAAATGAAAGATAACCTGGTGCAAAAACAGAGAGAATTAGACAAAATGAACAGAAATTTTGTAAAATATTAAAACTTGACAGAAAAAGAATAAAGTTTTTATTAAAATGAAAAAGAAAAACCCGAATTTCCCATATGAAAAAGAAAAAAAAGGCAAGTGAAAATGGAAATTTAAGGTGAGAAACTATGACCCCAATTGGGTAATTAACTCAACTCGGCTTTAGTCGGTACACGCATAAGCATACTGATTCCATTACACGCCTTAACCATTTCATCTCGAAAAAACTCCAAATCACACCGTAGAAGGATAAAATAAACCAAACATACCAAGTAAACCAAACGTTATACTCCCTCCATCCCTACATTATTACAGAATCCAAATGCCAATATACAGTAAAATTGTAATTGAAACAAAATTTAAAGCAAACCCAACCGAAATTACAGTTTAACACAGTGATTAAAATTCTAGTTACAGTAGGAGCTATACGAAATTGTGTTATACATAAATTTTCAAACAGTGATTAAAATTCTAGTTACAGTAGGAGCTATACGAAATTGTGTTATACATAAATTTTCAAAGAGCTAATCGAGCAAAGAAAAGGGCAAAGTTAATAAGAGAGAACATAAAATAAAATAAAAAAAGAACTGGAGAAGATAATTCAAAACTTTGGATTCTGAAATTAGGGCTTACGGGATATTTGTAGAAATCCACTGTCTCAGATCTTCGGTCTCCGGTCTCGAAAATTCGGCGCCACCCCTACATTATTACAGAATCCAAATGCCAATATACAGTAAAAATTATAATTGAAACAAAATTTAAATCAAAACCAACCGAAATTACAATTTAACGGAGTGATTAAAATTCTAGTTACAGTAGGAGCTCCATGAAATTGTGTTATACAGGGCAAAGTAAGAGAGAACATATAATAAAATAAAAAAAGAACTGAAGAAGATGATTCAAACCTGAAGATGTTCAACGAACTCAACTTCAGGTGGGTTTGATTTTCAATCCGTCCAGCGAGAAAATGAAGGATGATTGGGTAGTCGGTGAGCTCCGTTACCTTTAAGTCTCGGAGATTCGTTGTTCCGTGCCGTGGGTGGGTGTATTAGTCTCACTATCAACACCGTCTCATCAGCCTTATGCCTTGAATTTACTTTTCTGAATCAAATCGCCACCGCAGTCGTTCGAATCAAAAAAGATTGAATCAACCATTAACAAAATCGCTGAATCTGATGAATTTAGATACATATTAAATCTATAGATTTTGAGATATAGGAAGAGAGAAGGTGTTGAAGATAGAGAGAGAAAGAAGATCACGGGATTTAGGGATAGGGCGGAAAGGAGGAGAGCATTTGGGGAGGCTTTCTCTGATTCTCTCTCCTGTTGCACAAAGAGGAGACGCTTGAGAGAGAGAGAGCAAAACCATTTGAAATCAGTCAAAACAGCTTTGATATTAACAAAACCCGTGTACTGAACAAAAGTTAAAAGGAAAACCGTGGACAGAAACAATGTGCTTTTATTACCAAAACCGTGGATGTTTTGCCGGTTTACATCTAAACCGTGGTATAGACGAAGCAAAATAGTTTCCTTATTTGGAAAACTCGTTTTGGCGGGAAATTTCCTTTTTTAGAGACTATTCTGCTTTTATATATATATATATAGATTCTTAATATTATCTTAAAAGCAATTGTTAATTTTACATCTCCATATATGATTGATGTATATAGAACGGTCTATTCCATTATGAATACATACATTGTCCACTGTATTTATATTGAATGCTCCTCCCAAATAATTCCCACATAACCATACTATCCTGTCTCTTTTGATTTGTCAATTTATATCTTCTCATTTCTCCCCCTACACATACTAATCTACTCCCCATTTTAGCCTTTTCCACACACGCGCGAGCGCACGTACACAGTGGTCTTTAGTATATGGTTTCATTCGAAAATTAAATTGAAAAATCGATTATTCGAATGAACAATCCGAAATCGAATTCGAATTTAGTTTTTGATTTGGTTTGGTTGGAAAAACCGAATTCTAATATAATTTTTGGTTTGATTTTTGGTTTTGCCTTTCAAACCGAAAATCAAACCGAAAACCAAATTAGAAAAAATATAATAAAATTAAATCTATTATTATTAGTTATACAAATAATTATTAGTCATTTAAATAAAATAATTATTAGATATATCATAATACTAAAAATAATTATTAGCCTTCAAAGGAAGACAATTTTTACTAAGAAAGTCTAACCTAACCCTTAACTGCAGCAAGTAAAGGGACAACTCAAACAAGTTTGGTGGATATTTGGTGACAAAAAAAGGCCAAACTAATACTTATATGTGGAATCTAAGACTTCCTTTAAGTTTGAGTGATTAAGTATATATAATTTTATATTTTTAGGGACATTATGTAATTTTGTTACAGTTTTAATCTTTATTTTGGATATTTTTTCAAAGTTAATATATTTAAACTTTTAATTTGATTGTAGTTCTAACATTTATTTGGTTTAACCGAAAACTAAATCAAAAATTAAATTTGAATTTGGTTTGATTTCTTAATTTTTTATTTAATTTAATTTGTTTTTCGGTTTTAAAATTATACGAACAAAAATCGAACGAATTGAACTGAACAACCGAGTAACCCGAAAACCAAACCGACGATCACCCCTACTCTCTCTCTCTCTCTCTCTCTAAAACTATTCCAACCTTTTTGCCAGTTCCCCAACTTTACTCTCATCTAATAATGGAGTCATTGTCAGAGAATGAATGGCTGAGAACCCCAACTCAGTCTTCTTCTCTTCCAACTTGCCTGTAAGTTTTCTCACTCTCCTCTCTGTACTTTCTCTTTTCCTTTTCAATTAAATCTTTCTCTCTCTCTCTCTCTGCTCAATCTTCACACATTCTTGGAGGTTTTCTTTTTTGGCCAATTCTGTTCCTGATTTTTGAGGTATATATATATATATATTTTGCTTACTCTATTTAGAATTTGTGAATTCAGTGTGTGTAGTTTCTCATTGTGAAATTCTGAATTTGATTATTTCTTGGTTTTTCTCTGTTTTTTGCATTGCAATTATTTTCTTGACATGAGCTGTTAATTTCTTTCAATACCTGGAAAATATAATTTTGGTACTATCTCTATTGACCCAGTTTTGTGAACTTGCCTTGAGACAGAAAGGTACCCCATTTTTCTTGCTTCATTTTTTTTCATCCTGCAACTGCTTCAATCTTTGAAGCAGTGAGTGTGTGTGTGTGTGTGTGTGAGAGAGAGAGAGAGAGAGAGAGAGAGAGAGAGAGAGAGAGAGAGAGAGAGAGTTCATGGACACTATAGCATATGTTGCATTTGGCAGTGAAGAGCGCTAGAAGGACAGCCTTTCCCGCTGAAAAATAGATTAGTTGAGTTGCGCGCAAGCCGACCATGCCACTGCCAAACCAAAAAAATAGAAACAAAAGCCAAGTTGTCTATTAGTAGGGATTCTTTTTAATATTATTTTAAATTTTCCAGAAAAATTACTATTGTCATCAAATTGTGCCCAAACATTTTTTTCTTTCCCACTAAACTTGTGATAGTTGCTTAACAACTGATCCATATAATAAATGCCATTTTCCCCAAACAGTTAAATAAATGTTGGAAACATCTAATTTAGAAGGCCCATTAGTTAACAACTAAATGATTACTTATGCTCCAAATCTTTGATTTTAACTTCAATTATTTGATAATGAATTAGGTGGACAAGCTTGAGCTAATGGATTAGGCAATATGATTAAAGAAAAATACTTTGAAATGATTAGTTGATTACAGCAAAATATGCTATCAAGCTTTTGTTGAAGCTTAAGCCTAAGAGTGTTTGGTGAATTGGGACTTTGACAAGATTAAGGATCTGAAGGATCTATGATGGAGTTTTCGTCCTCCTCGTCATCGGGTTCATCAAGGAGAGGAAGAACGACAGTTCGTAATATCAATGCAAATGTTTCGTGCTTAGTTGATGGCTGCAATTCCGATCTTAGTCAGTGCAGGGAGTACCACCGGCGACATAAAGTTTGTTCCATCCACTCTAAGACCGCAAAGGTTACAATTGGAGGCCGGGAGCAGAGGTTCTGTCAACAGTGCAGCAGGTAAATTTAAGAAAGCTTTCACACTGGCTTTGTAATTTAAGAGACAAATGATTGCTTTTGTCTATATTTGTGTATAATTTTCTGCTATTTAACCTATTTTCAAGTTGTGTACATAGTCTTACCAGCTTGTTCAAGGAGACTTTGCTAGGTTTTAGCTCTAAGATTCGCATTTACAAACTTGAACGGAACTGTTTCCTTATAATGAAAATTTTATCAGCACCCTTTTGCTATAGAGTAATAGGGTCCGTATGACTACTGTCAAGGACTCGATTATGTGTAATTTGTCTTTGACTTGTAAACCTATATGTTGTTCATGGATTGGCATAGTAAACTGTCAAGATTCCAAGCGCCTGTTGTGTAGAAGCTCTCCTTGCTAATCCTCAATCCGTGAAGCAGTGATTCTTGGCTTAAGATTTGTCTCGGTCCCTTTTGTTTTCTACTCTGGCCCTAGATCTCTGGATTTTTCTAGCGCTTAATACAAATTAGTCATGATGACATTATGTCCTTTCTTTTGTCTTTTACAACTTTTTCTTTATTGACCCAGTAGACGAGGCTCCCGCCATTATGAAGTCTTGGAAGGGTCTGTTGTATGCCGTCTTACCCCTATCCGCAATCTTGCCTCTGCAAGACTGCATCCATACTTCACTATACCTTTGTCATTTTGTAGGTTTCATTCGTTGGTAGAGTTTGATGATGGAAAACGCAGCTGTAGGAAACGCTTGGATGGTCACAACCGTCGGCGAAGAAAGCCTCAATCAGATTCCATGTCCAGAACCTCTGGAATGTTTCTCCCTGGTCAACAAGGTTTGCTTTTCATTTCAAAAAATTATGCTTACTTAATACTCCAAGAAGGAAAACATCTTGTCAAACTCGAAATAAGTAGGAATTTCTTGTATGATAGGCACTACACTTTTGTCATTCAGTAGTCCACAGATACACCCAAGTGCAGTGGTGAGCGCAGCGGCTTGGGTGACTAGGCCCGTCAAACCAGAGGATGAATCCGAATCCATGCTGTTCAGTAGCCAGAGGCCCATTAACTACATGGACAAGCACAACTTATTTCCAGAGTCGTCAGCTCACAGCTACAAAGGAGTAAACCAGTTTCAGTTCTTACAAGGCACTGATCGCATTGATCTCCTTGAAGCCGCCACTTCTAGAGGCGGCTTAACTCGAGCCGGTAATTCCGATCGTGCTCTCTCTCTTCTGTCATCAGCGCCGACTCAAAGTCTAACTAGGGACATGGCTTCAACCCAAATGGTGCAACCCGGTCCCAACTCCCGAGCCCAGACATTGATAAACAACCTTGAGTTTACTGGGCTAGGCCACTTCCCCTTTACACCGGAAATGGAAAGCAAAGGTACCGTACTTTCTGATTCCAATGTTAACAACAATAATACAACCCTCCAATTCCAGGGAATGTTCCATGATGTGCCGGATGCTTCATCTGTGGCTGGGGCTCAACAAACACTCTCATTCAGGTGGGAGTAGTTTTTTGCAATTTTTCTAAGTGGGCTTTATTAAGCCATGGAATGGAATGGCAATGTCTTTCTAGAATTGAAATTGTTAATTATCTTCTTAACTTGTAACTCTTGCTATTGTAATAATAATAGTACGCATGTATTGAATGAAAGTAAAGAATGACTCCCTGATGAACCAAATGTACCTCTTCTTTGTGCATATGGTAACCAATTGTAGCGTTCAAAAAGCTGCACCGTTTACTTTTTTTCAAACTCGCTATTGATAAGTACTAGTTACAGAGCCCGGGTCTTCCGTTCTTAAATTATTGTCTTTTTTTTTGTTTTAAAATAATTATTTTATTTAAAAGTTTTTTTAGGATAATATTTTTATTATTTTTTTTAATTTTTTTCCAGGCTTTAATTATGAGTTACATGTATATGGGTATTAAAGAAAATTACACATTATACTAATATTAATAATTAAGTTAATTATTCTTTCTTAATCCGTATACTGGGTCAAACAATAAAATAATTTAGGGACAAGGGAGTATATTTTAAAATATTTTTCAAAAAAATTATCATTATTGAATATAGATGTTTGTAATGTTAGACAAAAATCAAGTGTTGTCGTTATATGTATACCAATGGTCGTTTATTATACTAATATTTTTGTTTCAGAATAAGTATTTTTTATTAGTGATCAATATATGTATTTTTGTTTATATACATTTATTTTTTATTTTTTAAGTATCTTTTAATGATATCAAATTGTTGTGTTTTTTTTTTTCATCTTACACTTAATAAAAATACCTTAGACATATATTTGAGAATGTTTACAAAATTAAAAATAAAATATTTACTTTGGTACATATTGAAGAAATATAATTTTTTACTGAACAAAAGATAATTGTTTAAGGATTAAATATTATTATATTTCTTAAAATAATTTTTGAAGATTATTCAATGATTAGAAAATGTTCAGTTGGATACAATATCTATATATTTTTGATACACTGTCAGTGTGAAAAAGAAATTTACATATAAAAAAAAAGAGTATCAATTTTGAATGAACTGATTTAAAATTTTGTTAATATGTATCACATTTTGTAGACATTATTTTAGGACATCTTAAATAAGATTATGTGATCCATAATTTGACATTGAGAGAGTAACATTTATAAAAATAAAAATTAGTTAGTTTATATTATAAATTAATTTAATATTTTTTGAATATATTTACATATAATATAAGTAGTAGAATTGGTTTAAGGAATATACTATATTTAAAAGGGTGTGAATTTAATTCCTATTGACAACGTTATTTTGTTTTGTTTTCCATACTTTTCCTTATCAATACCTAAAGTTATTCTCCTATTATAATTAGAAGAATGTATTACCGAATAATAATACCTATTGTTAATTAGAAGAAGGTATTAGGTATTATGGGGTTGTTTGATAGAGATAAATAGGAAATAACACTAAATTTTCCATATTCGTTGTTTGGTAACATTTTTTATTAAGGATAAAATATCTGAATTATCCGTATAATTCCCTTATCTGAGATTAAATAATACCTCCCTCACCTTGTTATAATTTAATCCCAAATAAATAAAAATCGAGATAATTTTTTATTTCAAAATTGCCCTCCAAGCCTCCCTCCTCCCCCGCCACCCCTCCTCCCCAACCCACCCAATTTTGTTTTTACCTTCCCTCCCTCTCTCACTCACCCCCTTTCCTCCCTCCTCGCCCGCTTCCCCCACCCAACCAACTAGAGCTGTCAAAGCGGGTTGGCAGTGCGGGCCAGCCCGCGGACTTTATAAATTCGCTATTTGGTGGTGCGGTGCGGGTTAGCTCGTTAAGGGACGGACCAAAAATGTGTCAACCCAACCCAAATTGTCACGGGTTGTGGATTAAATGGGCCAGCCCATCAAAAAATAATACATTAATTAAAAATTTAATATAATTATTATTAAGCTAAAAATTTGACATTTTGATATAAATATTATATATAAAGCCCAAAAATTAATGAAAGTCTTCCCAAATAAAATATTAAATTAATACAATACACAGAGGAGAACATTAAATTAATGAAAATCTTTTCAAATAAAAATGGGAGCTGCTGTTGAATTTGTAAGGGATTAGTATTAAGGAAAAAAAAGAATTGGCTTCTTATGCTCACTGGATGTGAGTCCTGCCTAGGTTTTTTTTTTTTATTTTCATTTTTACCATTGCTCCTTAGATTGGCGGGCCAACCCGAACCGCACCGCCTTGGTCCGCAACCCGCAACCCGAGTGGGCTCAACTCGTTTGACCCGTTTATAAATGGTCCTATATTTTGCCAATCCAACCTGTCTATTTTGTGTGGTGGTCCAGGCTGGTCCAATGGGCTAAAACCATTTTGACAGCTCTACAACCAACCTTTTCACAGTTTTTGCTTTCTCTCAATAACCTATATTAATATGAATTTTTTCTTTTTTCTAAATGCAAGACACTGGAACTCTTGCAGTAATACATATTGTGTTGATGCAAATGTTTAAAATATACCATTGGAAAATCAAGGATATTGTTAGATAAATGAATCCTTAGATCCAATCTTCTAGGTGTATGCGGAGGGTTGGAAGAATTACATTATCAAGAATAAGGGTACATTTAACGGAATAAACAAATCCACGATCATAAGGGAAGTAGGGAACACAAGGTTTAACATGGTTCACACAAGAAATCATTAGGCTACATAAGAGAGATCCACTTTTTATAATGTAGAGATTACAAACAATATAGAGACTATTCACCCTCCCTTCAAAGTTTAAGGACAATTAACCCAAAACCCTCCCAAGAATACAATGACTGTTACCCCATGCCTCTCCAACTACAAGACCAAGCATATCGCTTCAGACTCTTTTAAAGTTGTATATAAACAAGTTTACCACTTTCGGATTTTAACTAGGAAATAATTGGAGGCTCACATCACTAGCCTTTATAAAGACTAATACTCATGGCTTCAATAGGATTATTTAACATAACCCTACAAGAAAATCTGTGCCCACTAAACAATTAGGATTAGGATCCTCCACGAATTGCCCGAAACCAAATAGGAATTCGGAACATCACAACAAAATTTCACTCTCAAATTTCATGAAACCATCAATTGCACCCGCAATATGGGTCTGCACCCAATAGGTTGCCTAGGCTAAGATTTATAGTGAACATACATTTCTTAATTTTTATATTACTATATTATGTATAAATTAATACATACATACAATACATATACATATTCTATTTTTTATTTAAATACACTAAATATATTAGTATCTTTTTCTAGGTTGAGACTAAAAAGAACTTTAAAATTTATAAATTTGTAATTTTATTATTTTTATATACTTTATACAGTAATTATAAATAGCTAGATTTATCTAATTTATGAAAATATTGATGTTGCATTAAACAATGAAATTAACTATTGTATTCATAAGAATGTAGACAATAGCAATTTGGAGAAAAAAATTCGAGTGAGATAAGCTCGAGTCATCATTTAATCAACCTAATTTATAAGGGTGTTTTTAGAAAAATAGCGTAATACTAAAATTAATTTGGGCTACCAAATTTCAAATTAGATAACTAGTAGAATAAATTAATTTTATTCATAATCTACCAAACATAAGATAACTCTATAACCGAGATAAAATAATCTCAGTTAAAATAATATATATTATAGTATTAATTATACCTATTATTATTAGGTATAATTATTAGCTAATAACCTAAAAATGAAAATTCACATCAGTTCAAAAGTCAAGCTTACTTGGAGGCCTGAATTGAGAAAAATCCAAAGGTTCGCTGAGGTGTCACAACCTAGGCACCCTCACCAACTTTAAATATATATATATATATATATATATATATAGATTTGTAGGTGAAAAATACAATGTTTTTTGGGCATAGGCTCACTAGGTGGCTACCTAGCCCCCCCCCCCACCTCCACTATTCCACCCAAAGAGGTCCCTAACTCATAATAATTCAGTATATATAAATTATAAGGCCCATATCTTAAAATGCAATAGAAGGTCCAACATTAATTAATCTCGTATAATAAAGTTTTATGTCTATTATAAATATGGATGAACTTTGGGCTGGTACATTTTAATGAATTTTCAACAGCTTTAGTACTTTATATTTGTTTTTAACTGAAAAATGACACTTTTGTTGCGAAATATCGTCTATGCTCTTAAAAAACATGGAATAGGCACGCTATTCATCGCAAAACAAAATTGATGCATCGTAGTTCAAAGTGTGCATTGCGATGCACAAAATTATATTAAAAAATACTGTTTTGTTGCATCGCGATACATGAAATTTCCTTAAGAGTTCAAAATGGGCACTACACCCATAATTTTGGCCTCTATGCCCATAATTTCCTTAGATGCATAAAATTATACTGAAAAGTACCCTTTTTTTGCATTGCGATGCATGAAATTTCCTTAAGAGTTTCAAAATTGATGCATCGTGATGCATTTAGTAAATGCTATTGTTCTTATCCAATTCCAAATCTGTGCATCGCGATTCCAACACAGACCACACATATTTTAAAAAGCAACAATAATAATTAACCGTTTAAACCCTCTCAGATTC
Source organism: Platycodon grandiflorus (assembly GCA_016624345.1). Classification (NCBI taxonomy): domain Eukaryota; kingdom Viridiplantae; phylum Streptophyta; class Magnoliopsida; order Asterales; family Campanulaceae; genus Platycodon; species Platycodon grandiflorus. Next base: position 61,754,626 of record CM028362.1, read on the forward strand.
TAATAGGCGGCTCATTTAAAACAAACAAGTTTTAAAGAGAGAACAGTCAAATGCCGGTTAAGCGATACAACCTTCAATTACGTATAAATATGGGACACCTTGATTTTGTTTAGACACAATCCACCAGCGAAATCAAGCAATTTTAACACATAAAAATTAAGCAATTGTGAATATTTCCCTTATCAAATACAAAAACAAACAAAAAATGTTGAGTCACGTACCTTATGAAATTCTATTGATAATATTCCAAATGGTTGCTGTATCGTCATTCAAAAACGTCCTTAACCTCCAACAAGTTTGTAGGAGGTTTTACTATGCTGGCAACTAAGACGTAGTCCTCCAGAATATGTTCGTGGAAGGTCTCTTCCCTCGTAGGTGGTGTTTGAGTGAAGCTTGGCAGGAAACATACGATCATTTCTGCACAAGATTAACTCTTGTCAGAAATAGAGGATTACTCCACCAAATCGCTATTCTCATATTCTTCTCCAATGAAACACTCGAAGACTTAGCCCTCGTATTGCCGCTCTAGGAGTATTTTGCCAGCGATGGATACTTTGAGGCAATGCACTCATCGGGTGTTCTTTCGATGCTACATTACGGAGAAGTATTACACCTTCGCATGAAAATGCTAAAGACCTGCATGAGGAGTATAGCACATCTTTGCAAGCTTCTCATGACATAATAAATAAAGTTCAACATAATTCTTGGCCCAGAGTCGACGCCTTTCAACTACATCGAGTCTTTTTGTGTTATAGGGTAGGTTCACCCCATGTCTATAGACAAGTTTTCCGTATTCTATACCACCAAATTCATAGCATAGGATGTCAATTGTGTGCTATGAATTGTATTCTCGATAACTTTTGTAATAACAATAGGAATTAATAAAGTTTCGATTATTGCAGTTTCATTTTTTCTGTTTTTCTTGTACCAATTGCAAATTACCTTTTCGATGCATCAATGTGTGCATCGCGATGCACATACTTGTATTGAAAAATACTATTTTTATGCATCGCGATGCACACCTTTTTATTTTGATGCACAATATTCTATTGAATTAACAACATAACATTTGCAATGCATACTAGTGTGCATTGCGATGCACAAAAGTGTACTACAAAGTACTATTTTTGTGCACCGCGATGTACAACTTTTATTTTCGATGCACAAAAATGTACTGAAGGTATTCTTTTATTAAATATAAACCAGATTACTATTATGCAACGCTTTCACGTACCACTGCAGCTCTTGGAAAGATTTTTCATAACAACCAAAAATCTTTTTTCGAGCCTTCTCGACGCTCCTCCATGCCTTACTGTATGATATCTCAATGTCATAATGTTAGTCCTTTCCATGATTTACTTAAAACCATTCTATCTCTTGGAATCATTTATGTTTAGCCAAATCTTATTTGTTGTTGGTTGATCAAGTGACTAGCCATCATTTAACCAAAGATGGCTGATCAAATGACCAGCCATTCCTAACTGGCTGATGACTGATATACTCAAGTATATCATTCACTGATTCTAATTGACCAGCCATCCTTTTAACAAAGTTGATTGATCACATGTCCTGCCATTTCGTGTTGGCTAATGACTTATTTACCCTTGTATATCAGTCAAGCTCATTCAGCCAATGTATATTGACCGATAAAGACTTAAATATTTTCCAAATCAGTCACTGATTAAATGACATAAGGACAGTAGACTGATAATTGTCCTTGACTTATCTCTTGAAAGATACTGATTTTTTGAACGGAAGCTTCCGTGATAAGCCTCCGTAGTTATTTTCAATTTGTGTCAGTACTTAGCATGTCTTGTTTTCAAACATATTTTTTTGCTTTTCATTTAATGAGTATCTTGACACACTTTCCATTCCTAACTTTTTGTTTTATTTCAGAATGAAATGAAAGGTTCAACCTACCTCTTCTGTGATAACATAAAGCTCTAGGAATAGTTGTTCACTGCATTTTACCTGCTCTGCATAGAACATTTAATGCAAGGTCAAACATTTTCAATTGTGTCCAACGGCAACATTCCTAGCTCTGCCTATTTAAAGCCGAAGGAGCATTGAAGAACAGTGATCTCAACATTCGAGGCTCTCAAGCATTCAAGCATTCTTAAAAACTTCAATATTCTTTGAAGCTTCATTAACGCACATTTACTCAGATCATTTACTGCTTTAATTTCAAATCTTTGTATCTGCTTTTAAGTTCAATCATTGTGTTGAATCTCTCCCAACTACTTAGTTATTGAGAGATCATTGATTGTAACACACGAGATTGATTTGTTCCTTGTAACATTCAATCTCCATATTTCACACTGATCCGTTAGTGATCACATAGATTATTAATATTAGTGTACTTCAAAAATCTAAGTTTGACCAACTTGGTAGTAGACGTAGTAGTTTTCATACTATGAACCACTTTATATCTTATGTTCATTTACTGCTTGTTCATTTGACCAATTAAACTGACCAAAACTTTAAGCACTTCATTACTTAAAGCTTCAGTCAGCCTTTGTTACATAACATCAGTCAAACCATCATAACTGTTCATAAGCTTTAGTCATCAGTGATCACTTTCATCTGATTCCTTAAAATCGATTTTCCACTGCCAAAGTTTTAAAATATTTTAAAACATATCAAAAAGATTTTATAAGGGTATTCACCCCTTTTAGCCTTATTATTTGCCTCAAGTGGACCTACACATAATTAGTCCTCATGTGATGAATTACATCAATCGGCGAATAGCTTGGTTGACTGCGAACATTTTCAAGAATCAAGTGCGCAATTATACCACAGCGCATCCTTTTTGAGTTATTATCGTCAATCATGGTCAGATGACAACTGCGTGAAAGGTTGCACTTGTATATGCATACTGATTCATCAACAGATGAAGATGCATTGATGAACCAACTGCAATCATCACTGTATTTCTTTGCACATACAACTCTAATCCTTGGTTCTTAATGAAAATAAAATAAAATCCAATCTTGAATGAATACTTTATAAGCTCCATATGAAAATCTTCTATTCCACCTTTAAATGTTTGACCAACACCAGTAATAAGAGATGCCCAACCAGAATTTAAAAGTTCTGTTCGTGTTTGAATATGACATATATCGTAACATGACACACTTTCATCATCACTTTCAAAACTTGCAGAATTGTTACACTTATTTTGACTGTTACGTTCATTACATTGCAGTGCATCGCACATTAAAATTGATGCATCGCGATGCACAATTATTGCTTTACCTTTGTCCAAGTTTTGTGCATCGCGATACAGGTTGTGCATCGCGATGCAAGTCTTTTGCATCGTCTGTAATAACTGTAGTATCGGGTGCGTTCTTTGCAATCTCATCTCCATGTTTACCTTCTTTATTAATTTCGTAAGTCAAACCATTATCAGTTTCAAAAAAATCAACAATTATAATGCAAACTGATAAAATTTTGGCCAATGACACCTTGTTTTTGAAATTTTCTTTGTTGGTTAAACAACAATTGTTGTGTGATTCTACAATGTATTTCAAAGTACAATTATCCGATTGAAAATTGCAATATTTAGCTTTAATGGATTCAATCAACTCAGATAAAACAAAATTCTCTGAAACTTTCGAAACAATGGTATTTTCTCTGATTTTCAACAACAACAAGACATCATTTTTCATTGAATCAATTGATTTCGATTTCACAGTGAAAACGATTATAGCAACTTGATGAAACATAAAAAATGAAATCGAACGAGCAAAAAATTAAATGTGATATGGATGAAAATTTTGGTGAGAAATCGAAATGGAAAGAAAGAATAGATTTACAAGAGTAAATCAAGGAAGACGCAACTTATAAAACGTGATAGGTTGGTACGGGGGCAGTTTTGAAACAATTAGCCAAATTATCAACAAAAAAAAAGGACTTAAATAGTTGAACACAAATGTTGTGGTCTAAAGCGGTTGAAAATATTATAAAAGATATCGCCCGCAATTATTCCTATAAATAAAACTTAGTGCCCACATCTCATTTTAAAGCCCACATCTAATACTTAGGCCTAAACTAAAGGAAAATCAAGTTTCTATTAATCTATTATATACGTGAAGTGAGGAGAGAGAATTGAAATTTGAGAATCAGAATTCAGTAATCGAAAAGAAATTGATGTGATTTAGAAGAAAAAAAAGGAAGAAAACACTGCACCATTTATTTCATTGCTTTTGATTTCTAAAAAGGTAGATCTCTAACTCTATTCTATTAAATTTTATTTGATTTTTTTTTCTTTTTTCAGTTATGTAAAATGCAAGATGTTTATTTAGGTAATTAGATTTTACATATTATATTTGCAATGAATAATTATTTTATTAATTAATCAATAGTTTGGTTTTTAAGTTTTGTTTATTTAGGTTGGGGCCCCATTTTTTAAGTTCGTTTAAGACCCCAAAAATCTAAAGACGGGCACTGAGCATTTGGATCATTATTTTGGACGATACGTATTTGTAGGTGAAAAATGCAACATTTTGGTCCAAAATGTGCTCCGAGACAAGTTCTAATATTTGGAAACTTATGTTCACTGCGATTGGTAGGGAGTCAATTAGACGTTAGATAAAGTATTTGTTGGACTTAAGTTTGATACTCTGTTGTAAAAATAAATACTCTTCTCTTGATTTTTTTGAGTCAACTTGACTAAAATTTTATTGAAAAAATACAAATACTATAATTTACGTTTTGTCGGATGCAACTTTTTGGAACACACTTTGAATTAGATCACAACTTCATTCATGAAAATGTGTATGCCTCAGTCAGAAAAGTTGTTTTTTCGATTCTATAAACGGAGCGTTTTGTAAGAAAAGCTTCAAATTAAGTGTTTGAAAAATGCTCTTTTTTTATTGAAATAAAAATACTATTTCTAATAACAACAATATATCATAGCATTTCTCAACTTTCTCCCGGTAAGTGTGGCCAGCGTTGCGAGAATATTTCATACTCCCTCCGTCTCAAAAAAATTGTCTTATTTGACAAAATCAATTAAATACTAGTGTAACTTTACATGCTTGTATCTCAACATTCGACCACGCCCTCACTTTACATTCGAGGACTAACCTTTCTGATCCATCTGAATTTCGTTCCAATGTGGACAATCTTCAATATCTCTCTTTGACCCGTCTGGATATCACCTACGCAGTTAACAAACTGATCACGCAGAAATGGATATGGTGACCATGTTGGATCCACGCTTGTAGCTAGCTCACGATCAGGATGCCTCGGCTCTCTAAAGGCTCTTCTTGTTGGGACTATTTTGTCACGAGATGGTGGGCCTACAACAGTTTGACAAAGAAAAGAACCGTTAGGGGTGTCGGGGGTTTGACCCGACTATTACCCTCCGGTGTAAGAGTCAGTTTGAGTGTATTAAATATATGGAATGTGATTGGCAAGTTGCCGCTTCTAACTCTCACTAAGAACAATGAATGCAGATTGTAAGCAAGTGAATAAATGTAAGCTTCACTGAGCTTGACTTCTTTAGAGTAAATGTTACCTTAGTCATAAATGGAAGTGGCTTCTGGTATTTATAGCCAGAGGTGGCGTGCGTAGTGATACAAATTGTGCCACCTGCTTGATGAGGGATGCATGTACATTGAGGGGGGCCATGCTGTTGTTAGAATTAAGTTGACAAATAGAGACTTCCATCCTGGGGGAGTGGGAAGCTAATAAATATTGACAAAGGCTCATGCCAAAGGAATGTCTCCTTCCAGTGAGAATGTCTTGATTTTGCTAGGTTACGTACTGACAGACAGTAAGCATTAAATGCTCTGAAGCCGACTTGCACCGAGGTCGCGCGTTGCTTGCCTCAGAGTCGACTTCGTTGGTGACGAGGTCGATGATGGTCGGTGCCGAGGATGGTCTTTGGTTAGTACTCAGCATTCATTAAATATGGCTGGCGTGCATGAGCTATGCATGAGCTTAGCCGTTTACACTACCCCACCAGTCTTTCCTACCTCGTAATGAATGAGAGATTGTCACTCAATTCATATCTTTAGTGTTGGATCATGCCGAGGTCTGGCTTAACCGACGACCTCGGCCTTGGGACCCAAGGCTCTACAATGAGAGATTCTCACTCAGTTCATATCTTTAGTGTTGGATCATGCCGAGGTCTGGCTTAACCGACGACCTCGGTATTGGGACCCAAGGCTCTACAATGAGAGATTCTCACTCAATTCATATCTTTAGTGTTGGATCATGCCGAGGTCTGGCTAAACCGACGACCTCGGCATTGGGACCCAAGGCTCTACAATGAGAGATTCTCACTCAATTCATATCTTTAGTGTTGGATCATGCCGAGGTCTGGCTAAACCGACGACCTCGGCCTTGGGACCCAAGCCTCTACAGTCAACGGGGATCTTGGGGCCCATCAGAGGTTGACGTGGAGGACATATTTTATGAATGTTTGGGAGGGTCCCGTCAATAGCCCCCGAGTCCTTGGCTGAATGGATTCATCGGCTGACTATGTCGAGGACAATCATGCTGAGGTCGTGGCTTATCCTCGCAGCAATTATGAGGGCGAGCTGGTCTTTGACCGTTCCTTGGTAATGTCTTGGGAAGATGCATTTACTTAGGGTCACATCAAGTAATTATGAGCGGGATGCACGATGCTGCTTTGCATTTAATTCGTTCCCCTTCAAATTTCAAAAATGCGTCTGAACGCGCCCTTAGCCGCGCGTCCACCTCACGATACGAAGCTTACAGGATACGCCAAACCAGGATCCGCGCATTTTTTACCCGGGTTGACCTGATGACCCGGGTTATAAATAAAAAGTCACTGTTGCATTTCACTTTTCGTCTAAAACCCTAGAAAATTCTCTGAGCCCGGCGGGCTCAAGCGATTTCCGGCAAAGTCCAGTTATCTCGAATAATCTCCGCTTCTGCTCATTCCAGCTGCACTAACACGATTTCACTCCGTAGGTTAGTTTCCTTCTCACTTTCTCCTTCCTTTAGTACCATTTTTGGCCTGTCTTGTGTCTGTAAATCGTGTTGAATATATTCGCGTTCCGCCGACGACATTGATTTCGGTGTCTTCGATTTCAGGCAGACTATTCATCTTCCTCTTTCGTCTCTTCAAATTTCTCCTTAATACAGGTAATCTCTTTGCTCCTTGTTTAAGAAGTTTTTAAATTTCATTTTAATGTCTTTTTTGGAGGGAGTTGAGTTTGTGTTTCCTCTTGTTGAGCCTTTGAGTTCGACGTCCGCATCGAGCTCGGATTCATCGAGCTCGCCATGTTCCTCGAGCTCGACATCTGATACCTCCTCCCCTTCGGTCTTTGCTCGCTCTCCTTCGGGGAATAACATATATAGACAAAGTCAAGGTCACTGGGTCTTCGTGCCCCCTAGCGCGGCAAGGACATATTTAATGAGTTAGGGTGTCGAGGTAGAGGGTTTCTTCGTAGTTATAGACGACCTTTATAGTGTCTCCGATCTCCCATCCTCGACCCCCATGCAATTAATCCGACCTTCTGAGGTCGTATACGAGCTTTGGGATCACTATTTCACCATTGAGAAGATAATAGTTCGTACCAAAGCGAATCGGGAGAAAAAGACTCGAGAGGCCATTGAGGCTGAGAAGGCGGCTGAGAAAGCGATTGAGAAAGCTCGCTCTGGTCGGTTAAAAACTCGCGAGGCCGATAAGACTGGGGGATTTCGTTCTGGCTCAAAAAGATGCAAAATGCTAGCTCGTGGCCCCTCATCATTTCGGTCGACTAATCAGTCTGCATGTGCAGATGGCAAGGACTAGGGGCGGAGCTTCCACCTCCGGACAAGCTGATACGGGGTAACCCGAGGCCAGAGCGAGCAGAGCCCCCAAAGCTTGGGTCAATCAGATTAGTGCCAGGGATTTGACCCTCTGGAGCAACAACTATAACCATCTTTTTGACGACTTTCGGGGATCTTTCATGGCTGGCGACGACCTGGCCAAACTAAGGGGATTAAAAGGCCGGGTTGGCTTTTACATTAATTTTTTTGAGGTGGGCCTGCGTCTACCACTTGACCCCTTTTTCTGCTCGTTTCTGGACGAGATGTCTGCACATCCGCTGGACCTTTCGCTCAATATAGTGAGGATGTTGATGAGCTTTGCAGTTGTTACTCGCTTGCTTGGCTTCGAGCCCAGTGTCAACCTCTTCTGCCACTATTTCTTCGTCTGCCAAACTCTTGACTGCACGCGTATTAACTATAAATCCCAGAACCTTGGGGTGAAGCTGTTTACTGAAACCCTGAATAAAGTGAGCAGTTGGGCGGACAAGGTGATCGAGGTAGAGAGTCGAAGTGGTTGGAATTTTCTCCTCCCTACAAGGCAGTGTGAGATCTCGTCTCGCAAGAACGACGAGCTTACAGCCTATGAGCAGCAGGCTAAGGCTGCTATTGAGGGCGAGCTTGGGTTCGAGGGGAAAGTATCAGCTCGTTTGTTTAATTGGAGAAGAATCGTGGAAGAAGAGAACTTGCTTCGAGCTGCTGGTATATCGGGAAAGGTGCTCGGGGTGGTGACCCCGCTGTGCACTATGCCCACGATAAAGAGCTTTCCTGGCTGGTACTTGCACCAAAATCTCTGCTTTTGTGAATAGTGTCTGACCTGTCGGGGAGAGTTGGAGAGGGGATGCGACCCTAGTAAAAACTTTTAGCCTCTGCTCGTACTTTATTTTTGAATTGCTAGCTTTTGCTCAATTGTCTAACTTCCCATTTTCTCTTGCAACGATGTTTAACTTGGATAAATTCCTCACTTCAAAAGGGGGATTGGCTGAAGCTGCTAGAGCTCGTTCTGAGCAGCTCCCCGTCAATTTGAGCGCCGCCCGAGATACTGGGATGGCTAGGCTGATTCCTACCGTGACGGTGGGCCCTGTCCCTTCCAAAGGCCAGGTCACTGAAAAGTCGCCAAAGGCCAAAACTGTAAGGTCTAAGCCTTCGACAGCTTCGGAGCCTCCTCGCAAGAAGAAGAGGGTTTCTGTTGAGACCGGGCTTGTTGACGAAGAGGATACCAAGGAGGGCGTTCACCTGGACCAACCATCTTGCGAGGTGGAAGGGAGGGCCGAGCAAACCTCCACTGCGCTTCTGACTTCCGAACTAGCAGGCGCTACCAGCTCCGATGAGACGCCTCTGTGGCTTAGGCCAGGATATAAGGTCCCTACCAGCCGGGCTGCTGGGGTTGAGTTAGCGAAGACCATTGGAGAAGTTCCCACACTTTCCAATGTGCTGACCTCCCTTGATCGGTCCTCTAACGGGGTTATAGCTAGCCAGGACCTCATCCTCCGATGCTTAGATGATCAGCTTGTGGAGAGGATGAAGGAGATGGGTCGGATGCAGCTTCTCGGGACGTCGGGTGTTGCCCTTGGCGAGGTATCTTTTTATCATTTTTCTTTGTTTTGAGAAGTGACTTGATTCTTTTTCTAATCGAGTTGATTTATTTGTGCAGTTGGCCACAGCACTGCATACACTAGGCACCGAGCTCAGTGAGGCCCGCTCCGAGGTCAAGAAACTCACGGCTGACAGAATCTGACAGAATAACAAGCATGGCCGGATGATCAGCGATCTCCGAGCTGCCAAAGAAGAGGTTAAGCAAGCCCAAGCCCAGCTCGCCATTTTCGAAGACCTTAAGAAGAAATTGGAGACAAATCTTGAGAGGTTCGAGGGATCGGCGAGGAGACTGGCCGAGGAGAGGGACATCTTGTCGAAAGACAAGCGACAGCTAAAGTGGAGAGCTTCTGCTTTTGAGGAAAAGGTTGCTCGTCTTGAAGGAGAGCTTGCTGCAGCTAGGAGCAACCCCCCTCGCGACCAGATTGTGAAGGAATTCCAAGAGTCCCCTGCCTTTGGTGAAGCGATTGTCCCATACTATATCCGAGGCAGGGAACATATTTTGAGAGTGGCCACTTGATCTGGGATCTGTCTAAGCCGTTTGTTGGAGTGGGGCCAAACTGAATTTTTTGGTGACCTGGAAAGGAGCGGGCACGAGTTGGTGCCTTATGAAGAAGACGAGTTGGTGACCTTACACACCGATGATGCTGAGAAGGGGAAGGAGCCTTGGACTCCACCTACTCCACTTAGTCACAACTTCAGGAGTGTGGTGAAGATCCTTCAAGAAAATTCGGCTGCCACTTTTGACGGTGATACCAGGCTCAGGGATTTTGAAGGCGAGAAGACCAATCAAGAACAGCACAGCGAGGCCGTTAGGGATTCCGATCGAGCTTTGTAGCTTTTATCCTTGCTGTGTCGAGATTTGTCTTGGTCTTTGCCTTGTAAGTTTTGTTTGTATTTTCGATACTACTGGCCTTTGTGCCGATGTAATATAATGCAATTTGTTTTTTGATTTTCTTTTTATATTGTCTTTATTTATTGGATTAGATTGCAGAGTAAATCTCAAAACGTGGCTAGTAGGCCGTTTCGTTTCTGGATGAGTATGCTTGATTTTTTTGCGAGGTGATCTCCTCGTTTTAGCCGAGTGGTGGGACAGAGCTCCACCATATTGAGGCGAGGAACTTTGGGGGGGGAGCCTTTGTGTTCAGCCTTTTCTTTTGGCGAGGAACTTTTAGCTCGTAAATAACTTTTAAGGTTCCACCTTGTTTAGGCGAGGAACGCTCTTAAGTGAGTTCTTAGGCGAAGAATAAGCCGTAATTTACTTTGACATGAAAAATAATAACAATTATTAATGAAACCCATGATTCTATAACTTAAGGGCATATCAACATTATTTTTCAGAGAGTACAAAGAAAATTTCTTTCTATTGATAATATCTTCGAAGGTGGTCGGCATGCCATGGATTCTTCAATTCCTTTCCATTTTTTTCGGCCATTCTATAGGTTCCTTCTCAAATCATGCCCGTGACTCTGAAGGGTCCTTCTCAATTAGGTGAAAGCTTATTTCTGCTTGCGTTCAGTCCTGTGACCTCGATCTTTTGAAGTACCCAATCTCCCACGGAGAAGGATCTTGGCTTTACCTTCTTGTCATGGTGGCTCTTTGTGAGCTGCTTGTAGTTTACCATCCTCATCCTCGTTTTAAGCCTTTTTTCCTTGAGCTGGTCCAGGTCAAGCATCCGAGCTTCTCTGTTTGTTTCTTCGTTGAAGTGAGTAACTCGGAGGGTTGGAAGGGCCATTTCTACACGGGTACCATGGCTTTGGAGCCATAAGCTAAGGCGAATGGGGTTTCTCCCGTTGGTCCTCGGACCGAGGTGCGGATGCTCCATAACACGGCGGGGAGTTCGTCGTACCATCTACCTTTCTTCTCGTCAAGGCTTCTTTTCAGGGCATGAAGGATCTGCTTGTTTCCTGTTTCTGCCTGACTGTTTCCTTGGGGATGGGCCACCGAGGACATCCAGTGTTTGACCTTTATACGCTCGCAGCTCGCAGTGAATTTGGTTGAGAATTGAGTTCCATGGTCCGAGACGATCACCCGGGGTAGCCCAAATCGGCACCAGATGTGGTCGTGGATGAAACTGATGGCCTTGTCTTCGGTGATGCTAGCTAATGGTTTTGCCTCTACCCATTTAGTGAAATAATCGACAGCGACGATTACAAACTCGCAATTGCCTTTAGCCTTGGGGAAAGGACCGATGAGGTCTATTCCCCACATGTCGAATGGCCATGCCGCCACAACTGGAGTCTGGGGGACTGCTGGTAGGCGAGGGATGTCAGTAAATCTTTGGCATTTATCACATTTTCTCACGTATGCCTCTACGTCCTTCCGTAAGCTTGGTCAATAATATCCGTGGAAGATGATCCTGTCTGCCAGTGTCCTTGCTCTGGGGTGACCTCCGCAAACGCCTTCGTGTACCTCGGCGAGGAGATCTTCTACTATCTCTGGCCGCACGCACCGAAGGAGGGGCTTGGTGAACGATTTTCTATAGAGAGTGGCTCCAATAACCGTGTACCTGGCAGCTCGTTTTCTCAATACTTGGGCTAGGTTGCTATCGTCGGGCTGTGTTCCCAGCTCGATGTATTCTTGGATCTCGTCGACCCAACATTTGTCAGAGGCGACGACAGGTAAGATTTCTTCTCGGCTGATAGAGGGGTTTTCAAGGAACTCGACCAATATTTCTCCGGGGAGATCCTCGAGCTCGCCAGAAGCTATCTTTGACAAATAATCTTCCCGAGTATTATTTTCACGATCGGTCTGTTCTAGTTCCCAGTATTTGAGTCCACTTAACAGCTTCCTTGCCAGTTCGCAGTATTTCAGTAACGTGGGGTGGATAGCACCGTACTCCCCTGAAATTTGCTTTACAACGAGCTGTAAGTCGCTGAAAATGATGAGGTGCTCTACCCCAATTTCTTTGGCTAGTTCAATTCTGGCGATCAGAGCCTCGTATTCAGACTAGTTGTTTGATACGGGGAACTTGAAGCAGATGGCTTTGCTGATCTCTCCTCCTTCTGGGGATACCAAGGATAACCCCGCACCGCTGCCATTTTTGTTGGCTGAGCCATCAACATGTACTGTCCAGTAGATTTCTGGTCTTGCCGAAGATTTGGACTTTATCTCCCATTTCGGTGAGTTTGATAATCTTACAAACGATGTTTCGGCAATGAAGTCGGCCAAAAATTGCACTTTGATCGCCTTTCATCGTTCGTAAGTGATGTCATAACCCGACAGTTCGACTGCCCATTTCATCATTCTTCCTGCAACGTCAGGCTTATGAAGTATCTTCCTTAGGGGCAGGTCGGTGTAGACAATCATGGTGTGAGCCTCGAAGTAGTATTTCAGTCTTCTGGCAGCTACGACCAGTGCTAAGACTACTTTTTCGACGTTGAAGTACCTTGTCTCTACATCGGTTAGGGCGTGTGAGACGTAGTATACCGGCCTTTGTGCGTCATCGTCTTGTCTTAGCAGGACCGCTGCTACCGCGAAATCCGCTGCGGCGAGGTATATGGAAAGGACCTCGGCAGGTGCTGGGCTAGAGAGTAACGGTGGGCTGCCGAGATACTCTTTTAACTTGGTAAATGCTTTGTCACACTCCTCGTTCCAGGAAAAGCTTTTACTTCCTCGCAATACCCTGAAGAATGGCAGGTTTCTATCCGCTGCTTTGGCGATGAACCGGCTCAAAGCTATTATACGCCCATTCAACTGCTGGATTCCTTATATTGAAGTCGGCGGGCGCATATCTACCAAAGCTTTGATTTTTTTCGGGTTGGCCTCAATACCCCTTGCGTTCACCATGTATCCTAGAAATTTTCCCGCCGTTACTCCAAAGGCGCATTTGGCAGGGTTTAATTTCATTCCGTTCTTTCTAAGATTGGCGAACGTCTCTTGCAAATCGGTGAAGTGGTTGGCGTCTTTGGTCTTGATGACCATGTCATCGACGTACGCTTCCACATTGCGGCCGAGATGATCCCCGAATACCCTGTTGACCATTCTCTGATACGTCGCTCCTGCATTTTTTAGCCCGAAGCGCATCATTTTGTAGCAGTAGAGGGCCCTTGCAGCTCGAAAGGCGGTCAGTTTCTTGTCAGCTAGCCACATTCTGATTTGATGGTATCTCGAATAGGCATCTATAAAGCTCAGAATCCTATGCCCTGCGATCGCATTGACGAGCTGGTCTATTCTGGGGAGAGGGTACCAGTCTTTTGGGCAGGCCTTGTTTAGGTCGGTAAAGTCTACACACATGCGCCATTTTCCACTCGTTTTCTTCACCATTACAACGTTTGTGATCCAGGTAGGGTATAGAATCTCCTCGATGATCCCAGCTCGCAACAATTTTTCTATCTCCTCCTTGATTGTGGCCTATTTTTCTGGCGAAAAGACTCGAGGACGTTGCTGTATTGGTGTGACAGTCTCGTCCACGCTTAACTTATGTACAGTGACCTTTTCATCAATGCCCTGCATGTCCTCAACTTTCCACGCGAAGACATCCTTGTTAGCTCGTAGGAACTCAATGATTTCCTTCCTCTCCTCTTGGGGAATCTCCCTTCCTACTTTGATTTTCTGCTCTGGGTAATCGAAATTTATAACTACCTCGTCTACATCTTCGTGAGGTAGTATGTCGGGCTCGTTTCGGTTATCCAGGCTTTCGACGACCACCACTTCATTGCGAGCTACGCTTTTATTTTGGGCGACCGGTCCGAGCTTGACTATGTCGGTCATTTCGGAGTCAGTGCCATCACCTTGTCGCGGGCTACTTCTCCTAGCCCGCTTTAATTGCTATGCTTGAGTGGGAGTCGGGCTGGGCTCCTTGGCCTGATCTCTGGTTTCAAAAACTTTTTCAGCCATCTTTTCAGCTTCCGTGCTCTCCGCAGATCTTCCTTTCTTTGGAACCACGTCCTCGGGAAGATTCTCTGAGGTTGTTGCTATCATTTTTCCCTTTTTCTTCTCCTCGTTTTGTCTTACCATCTTCAGGTAATTGAGGGTGCTTTTGGGGTCGTTTCTTATCATTCCAATCCTTTGTTTTGTTGGAAATTTGATCCTCTGGTGAGCTGGAGAGGATATCATATCAAATTTTATCTGGGCTGGCAGTCCGAGGATGGCATTGTATGGGGATGCCAGATCGAGGACGAGGAAAGTAACGTTTTCTGTTCTTGTCTGCTCCTGTTCACCCAGGGTGACCTGAAGGGTTATCATGCCCTTAGCTCTGATCTTGTGACCAGTGAATCCTTCGAGTTGCGCGCCACTGGGGGTGAGATGGGCATCCTAAAATCCTAACGCTCTGAAGCAGGAGTCGAACATGACATTTCTCCCCGCTCCAGTGTCAATTAGTACCTTTCAAACTGGCGTCCTATTTGCACTCGGAGGGTCAAAGGCTGCTCTTTGGCGGTTGGATTGGTCGCAAGCTCGCTGGGTTAGAATACGATTTCTTCTTCAACTCTTTGGGGGAGCGGGCTGAATGTTTTATCGAGATTGTGGATGGTATTCTTGAGCTGTGTGATGCTCCTTGTGTCCTCGTGAATAGTGTGGACATCTGCCTCCTCCTCGGCGGGGTTATTTTATCTTGGGGGGTCCCTTAGCCGGGCTTCCTGGTCACCATCTCCTCTCTCGAATCTCCTTAGCGCTCCTTGGTCAATCAGTCTTTGGATTTCCCTTTTCAACTGTTTGCATTCCTCTGTATTGTGCCCGTTCTCGTTGTGAAAAGCACATCGCTTGTTTGGGTTTCGAGGGCGCGCTAGCTACTTCATCGGAAAGGGTCTTTGTATCTTGTTCTCCCGGAACAATACATTCATGATGTGTTCTCTGGTTGCATTAAGAGGGGTGAAGTGCTCGTCCTTTCTCTGGAACTTGCCACTTTTCCCCTTAGATCCTGATTGATCTTGTTTCGGTTCTTTGTTCCCTACCTCTTTAGAGTTGCCAGCTCCTTAAGCTATCCCCTTATTATTTTTCTTTGACTCTATTCTAGTCTCCGTCTCTCCAATCTTCTGCACGGCGAGGTACATGGCTGCACTGGTAGCTAGTCGTCAGAGGTTGAATTCATGCGTCATCATTCCGAGCTGGATCCCTGCTTCAAAGCAAAGTATGATCATCTGGTCAGGGACGTTCTGGAGTTCTTCAGCAACGTCTTTGAATCTTTTCAGGTAGTCCTCAAGGGGTTCGTCCTCGCCCTGCTTGATTTTGGCGAGGTCGGACTGGCTCTTCGGGAGCTCGCCTGTTGCCGAAAATTTATTCAAAATTTTTTTCTTAAACTAATGCCAATTGGCGACTGAGCCCTTTTCCAATTCTTCAAACCATTTCAAGACTGCTCCCTCGAAGGTGCTTAAGAACGCTTTGCACCACAAGTCCAGTTTGTTCAAACAGATACCCATCTTAGCCTCAAAACTGGAGACGTGCTCCTTGGCGTTCGTCTTTCCCTCATATGATTTGAGTGCGGGAAGTTTAAGGCGGGAATCTGGAGATGTGTCTCTAATCCTTCTGCAGAACGGGGCAAATTGATCTCTGGGTTTGCTTGCGAGATTGCCTGTCTCTAAGGCATCTAATCTCTCCCGAAGTTGGTTGAGCGTGTTCCCTCCGGAAGTGGCCCTATTCTCGCGATCAGGTCGAGGAGGCTTGTCTTCGTCCCTTCGTCGCTTCTGAGAGGTGGCGTTTGATCGAGCATCGCTTCTTTCTGGGGTGGGAAATCGTGGGTGGCAGCTTGACCTTGCCTTAGATTGAGGTCTTCCTCGGGTTTGCTTTAACTCCCTATGCGACCACAGGGAATAAGAGATCCTTGAGTGCACGCTACCTCTCGGACGAGCTCGTTCGTTAGCCCGGGTTAGCCTGTCATGCACGCTAACCCTGAGGGGCTCTCTAGTCGGCCTGCTCATCCTTTCATGGATGCTAATTCTGGTGGCACTGGAGCCCGAAGTCCGCAAGTGAGATCGCCCCTGCGATCTTCGCGTTTGTCCCTCGAGGTGAGTGCCTTCTCGGCGACCTTCACCTTGGGCAGCGTCAACTCGTGGTGCGGTTACTCGGCGGGCTAATTCGTGTTCACGTCTCTCGAGCTCCCTTTGTTTCTTGAGGTAAGCCTTTTCTTTTCGTATGTGTTCCAGCTCGGCAAGGTCCCACTCTTTTTGAGTCAATGGCCTTGGCTCCTCCCGAGCCGGAGGTGCTCCTGCTGTGCGAGCAGCTGCCTCTACGGCGACGTTGCTCGCTGATGGGCTCCCCCTTGGTTGCCCGCTGCTGGTCTTCTTTCCCTTCCCCGTTTGAGCCTTCCTTTTGGCTATTCCCTGAGTTACTTTCAGGGTCCTTGCTGTTTCAGCGGCCTTGGCCGGTGTCTCCAGAATGGGATTAGATGGTTTTTCTGCCATATGTTCGGCAGCTCGCGAAGGCTGAACCTCCGCCTGAGGAGCCACTAAGGGTATTGTGGGAGGTGGTTGTTTAGTGGGAGTTTTTTTGGAAGTAGCCATTTACTCTTCGTCGTGGTCTTTAAGAAGAAGGTCCCGGCAACGGAACCAAACTGATTACGCAGAAATGGATATGGTAACCACGTCGGATCCACGCTTGTAGCTAGCTCACGATTAGGATGCCTCGGCTCTCTAAAGGCTCTTCTTGTTAGGACTATTTTGTCACGAGATGGTGGGCCTACAACAGTTTGACAAAGAAAAGAACCGTTAGGGGTGTCGGGGGTTTGACCCGACTATTACTCTCCGGTGTGAGAGTCAGTTTGAGTGTATTAAATGTATGGAATGTGATTGGCAAGTTGTCGCTTCTAACTCTCACTAAGAACAATGAATGCAGATTGTAAGCAAGTGAATGAATGCAAGCTCCACTGGACTTGACTTCTTTAGAGTAAATGTTACCTTAGTCATAAATGGAAGTGGCTCTTGGTATTTATAGCCAGAGGTGGCGTGCGTAGTGATACAAATTGTGCCACCTGCTTGATGAGGGATGCATGTACATTGAGGGGGACCATGTTGTTGTCAGAATTAAGTTGACAAATAGAGACTTCCTTCCTGGGGGAGTGGGAAGCTAATAAATATTGACAAAGGCTCACGCCAAAGGAATGTTTCCTTCCAGTGAGAATGTCTTGATTCTGCTAGGTTAGGTACTGACAGACAGTAAGCATTAAATTCTCTAAAGCCAACTTGCACCGAGGTCGCGCGTTGCTTGCCTCAGAGTCTACTTCGTTGGTGACGAGGTCGATGATGGTCGGTGCCTAGGATGGTCTTTGATTAGTACTCAGCATTCATTAAATATGGCTGGCGTGCATGAGCTATACATGAGCTTAGCCGTTTACACTACTCCACCAGTCTTTCCTACCTCGTAATGAATGAGAGATTCTCACTCAATTCATATCTTTAGTGTTGGATCATGCCGAGGTCTGGCTTAACCGACGACCTCGGCCTTGGGACCCAATGCTCTACAATGAGAGATTCTTACTCAGTTCATATCTTTAGTGTTGGATCATGCCAAGGTCTGGCTTAACCGATGACCTCGGCATTGGGACCCAAGGCTCTACAATGAGAAATTCTCACTCAATTCATATCTTTAGTGTTGGATCATGCCGAGGTCTGGCTAAATCGACGACCTCGGCATTGGGACCCAAGGCTCTACAATGAGAGATTCTCACTCAATTCATATCTTTAGTGTTGGATCATGCCGAGGTCTGGCTAAACCAACGACCTCGGCCTTGGGACCCAAGCCTCTACAGTCAACGGGGATCTTGGGGCCCACCAGAGGTTGACGTGGAGGACACGTTTTATGAATGTTTAGGAGTGTCCCGTCACAAACTCTCCCAGTATTACACTATTTGTGTAGTACTATTGATCATAACATCATATTACCTAAAAGTTCACCCATCACTTGACATGTCTATTCGGATACTAACTGGGTCGGAAACAAATATGATTTACATCTACTAGTGCATATATAGTCTATCTTGGTCGCAATCTAGTTTCATGGCATTCAAAAAAAAAAAAAAACTGAACAGTTGCTCGCTCTTCTGCTAAGGTTGAGTATCGTTCTGTTACTACTCCAACTGCTGCATAACTGTGTTGGCTATCCTATCTCTCGTTGATGAACTTAGTTTTTCTTCCTTAAAAAAAGGAACGGTTATATATTGTGACAATGTGGGTGTAACCAACCTCTGCTCTAATGTGTTTCATTCACGTATGAAACATACTGCTCTCGATTATCATTTCATTCGCGAACGAGTTCAGAATGTTGATCTTCGTGTTACACATGTGGCCTGCACGGATCAGTTAGCCGAAGCTCTCACCAAACATGTACCTCCTATTAGCTTTAAACATTTACTGCTCAAGATTGGACTCTTCTCTCGGATCTCCAACTGGCGGGGCCATATTAGAGAATCAAATTTAGAAGCTGATACAAACGTGTAATTGATTGATAATGATTTTAATTAGTCAGTAATTTTGCATTCTTCCTAGATTAAATACTTAGCTACCATATTTGTTGATTTTGTACATGATAAGTTTGTTCTCACACAATGGAAAAGTCAAGCAATCGATTTTCTCAATTATTGTTTCTATACACTAAATTTTTTCCTTTATAACCAATATGCAATATTAGTGAATATGTGTCAAAACCTAACAGAGTTGAGACGATGACACTACTCCACAAGTTATTAAGGTATTAAAAGTTCATTATTTTTGAGAAAAGTTTCCTTAAAAGAAATTGTACCTCTTTAATTAGTACAAATTGAAAAGAGAGGTGTACATTTTCAGATGAGCGAAAAGAATATTGCTTTAAATATGTAATATATCAATTTGTTGTGTGTGTACATTGTAATCTACTTTCTCCATCTCAATTGAATATGTACATTTTCTTTTTTAGTTTGTCCCAATTGAAGATGTATGTTTTTTCTTTGAATTAGTGGCTGAAAATAATCATGTTATATCAACTAAATCAATTTAAAATTATGACTAAACTATAATAAGTTTTTTTAGAAGTTAAGGTTATTTAACTTTTTTTCTTAATTTTTGCAATAAGTTGAAGTGTATTTTGTTTCAATTGGGATGGAGTGAGTATAAAGCAATCAAACATTGACAACTTCAAAAGAGTAATGCTACATGCATCTAATTAGTATTTAAATTTATGCAAAATGTAATGTAACATTTTATATGTCATCTTATGTGGTATTTTGTGGGCTTCACTTTAGGTTTGAAAATGAAGCCGTCAAAACGACATATGGGATACCACATTATTTTGTATACAAAATAAAGTACTCATTAAATACATGTAACATTACCCATATTAAAACCACTTGAAAACGGAATAAAGAATAAGCTTAAACCTCTGAGTGTCCAAATAGTACATAGCCCATGTGACATCTAATGGTCTTTCTCAAAAAGAAGAAAAGGAGCCCAACATCTAGTTTCTTGTGGACTTGTCTTCCACAACATTCTTGAGACCCAAAATTATGACCACTTGACATATACTCCCTACGTCTAAATAAAATACGTAATTTTTTAGGAATAATTGCGGGCCGGTCCCTTTTTACAGATTTTCAATTGCTTCAGTATCTTATAATTGTTTTCAACCGCTTAAGTCTATTTTAAGTTATAAATTGATCAATTGTTCCCAAACTGTCCCCGTAACAACCTATCACGTTTTTTAGTTGTGTCTTCCTTGATTTACTCCTGTAAATCCCGTATTTATTCCCATTGGAATTTCTTACTAAAAGTTTCATCCATATCAACTTGAAGAAACTTAAAAAATGAAAACGAATAAGCAGAAGATCGAATTCATTGTAAAATCGAAATCAATGGATTCAATGGAAATAGCTATCATGTTGTTGTTGAAATTCAGAGGAGATACCATTGTTTCGAATGTTTCAGAGAATTTTGGTTTATTTGATTTGATCGAATTCATTAGAGGTAAATATTCAAATTTTTAATCAGATAATTGTACTTTGAAATACACTGTAGGATCATACAACAATTGTTGTTTAACCAACAAAGAAGATTTAAAAAATATGGTGTCATTGGCTAAAATTTATCAATTTACATTATCATTGTTGATGTGTTTGAAACTGATAATGGCTTGACTTACGAGATTAATAAAGAAGGCAAACATGGAGATGAGATTACAGAGAACGCACACGATGCAACAGTTACTACAGATGATGCATAAGAGCTGCATTGCGATGCAAAAAACTTGCATTGCGATGTACAAGTCTTGGACAAAGTTAAAGGAAATGTTGTGCATCGCGATGCACCACATCTATTTGGCGATGCACAACAATGTAATGAGCATAACACTCAAAGTAAGTGTACCAATTCTTCAAGTTCTGAAAGTGATGATGAAATTGTCCCATGTTACGACATATGTCTTATTCAAACATGAAGGAACTCTTGAATTATGGTTGGGCATCTTTTATTACTGGTGTTGGTCAAACATTAAGGTGGAATGGAAGATTTTTGTACGCAGCTTATAATGTATTCATTCAAGATTGGATTTGAATTTATTTACATTAAGAACAACAATAAGAGGATTAGCGTTGCATGTGGGAAGAAATTCAGTGATGATTGTTGTTGGCATCAAGGCATCTTCGTATATTAATGAATCAATATTCATATATAAGTGCAACCTTTTACATAGTTGCCATTTGACCATAATTGACGATAATACTGTTGAACATGTTCGCAGTCGACCAAGCTATTCTTCGATTGATGTAATTGATCACATGAGGACCAATTTTTGCATTGAGATATCATATAGTAAGGCATGGAGGAGTATCGAGAAGGCTCGAGAGAAGTGTGACGACCCGAGTCCGAGATTCGATGTTGAACCCCAACTCGGAGCGTCAAACCGAAGAAGAACAACTGAAAGAACTAAATAAAGCGAGCCACAAAAGCTCAAAACCAAAAACTAAGCAGGCAGCGGAATAACTAAATGAACACGAGCTTTAAGCTTGAATAATAATAAGACCACAACTGAATAAAAACCTCCACGGCTAAACAAGCGCCGGAGCACAACAACGTCTAAAACACCACAAGACAACACGCTCGGGAAAACTAATAGTAGAACACCAACGGGCACACGACCACATTAACTATGGAAACGAAAGTTATAAAATAGTACAACCGGCACGACTTCGCAAGTCGGCACCAAATACAAGTATCTCTACCCGATATACTAAGTTTACATAACTCAGTTTAACCCACGATCTCACAAATACAAGGGGTATAAATAAATTAATAATCTAAGTACAACTTCGAACCAAAGCCTCACTGCGCTGGAACTCAACCTGCCACTAAGGAAAAACAAATATGGAAGGGATGAGTCGAAGACCCAATAAGTTACTAATGCAGCAATATGGCATGGCATATGCACATCAATATAACAAGATAATAAACAGGTAATCGCACATAAGGCAACCAACCCTATATTCACGAGAGGCTCAGTAGCCGTCAACCGTCATGCACTGGTTGGAGACCACGACCAACATTCGTTCGTATAGGAAGCACATAAAGCGTAAAGTAAACACATAAATGTGGATACGGTGGATTTGAGGTTCGAAATCCCTTGTAACACTTCCGACCTTATGGCTCCATGAAGCCGTAGTAAATGATTGTATTGCTGCTCCACAAAACTATAAAGGATGTCTTTGCTGCTATCCAATAAGATGATAATGATAAGAGATTCCTGTGCTTCTGTTTTAGAGAACCATAATAGATAACTGTGCCGCTGATGCTGTACACAATTCCCAATATCGACCAAAGAAACAGTAATGGATGATTGTACTGCTGCTGTCGTATACAAATCATAAGGGACCGGTGCTCGTATCCCAAAAAAACATATGTACCCGATCACGTCAAGCACGATCTACAAATACCCGTTGTACGTGGACCATTTTTTGTATCCACGTCAACGTATTGCTTGGTCCCCTATGACCCGAGACAAATACAGCTCTAGCCACTTACAAGTATCACAAAGGACCGATGTCTGTATCTCAATGCATACAATAAAAGATGTCGACAGTGCATAGTCACCGTTTATTCCGTTCAATTGTGGGACTAGAGAAAACCCCTTACCGTGGCCAACAGTAGGGCGAGGTGTATTGGCCTTCGGCTATTACGAAGCCCGTGCTCCCGCAATAACCGAATGTCAATACACATCCAATGCATATATGCCAGTTGGACTCGATGCAATGCACAAGTAGATGTTTACTCATGCTAAACTAATCAAGCGTGTCTATTCAATCACAACTTAATAAATCAAATCATGATGTGTTCTATTGAATCACAACTTAACAAAATTAAACCATAAGGTGTTCTATTAAATCACATACCAAATCAACATAATGTGATTGTAAATATTAAACACACAGTCAATCATCAAAGTAGGATGATTGTCCTATTGCTTACTAGAACAATCATAAGAACCACACATCATCCAAGTCCGCAATCGCTAGACTTCACAATCGCAACATACGTAAGTCTACTCGTATTTACAATCATAAATCAATGCGTTACTAACATGCTCAACTTAGGATCTCTACGGTATCTTATGATCACAATACACTCCATCTCATGTATATCTATTCCATCTCATTTTCTTCGTGTATTATATATATCATGACTCCCTACAAGTCTCATTGTCCGTATTGGAACGATACCCAAGGTGTGTCATAAACTACCTAGAATACGACCAACTCATCATTCGACAGTTGGGACTATTCGTCTCGTATGAAATGTCGTGCACTAAGGGGCATGACTATTCGACAAAACTTATGGACAGACTAATATAGATAATTAACCCTTGCTAAAGCATAAGGTTTAAGTCAACAATTCAACATACTTCATAATCAACTAATGTTTGACTACGTTAACCCAAGTCGATTCCTATTAGGTCACGATATCAACAATTCGTCATCTCACATCGTAGGAGACTAAAATACAATCTACATCAGTTTATACTACTCATTACCACATTACACGACGTATAATCTTTACGTCCTATACAACTCCGCTAAAGTTGGTCATCTACAAATTAAACCTCGGAACGAACCGTAGTATCGTCCCTAATTACCCGTGTCAATCACAATATCCAACGTTCGGGGTATATACTATCCATGTAAATCTCACAAGTCATCGCGAGGATACTAATGATTATAATCTCAATAAGCTACAAATGCTCGATAGAACTAAAACAAGTCATCAGCGACTTTACTGCCGGAACCTATGTAACACCCTGGTTCCTCCTATGTATGACTTACTTGCCTTATTGTATGGTTGACATGTTAGACTTACATGTTATACTTGTTTGAGTAGCATTTTAGTTAATTTATGCCTTAATTCATTGTTTCATTTCATACTTACAAAAATTGCTAGTTTAATTATGCCTTGCTATGTGATTTAAATCCTTGTAATGTATTATTCTTGGCTTGCTATGTTACTACATTGTTATGGGTTGTTTCGGACTTAGTTTGAGGTTTGATTCATCTTAGGTTGGCTTGGGAGTGCTTGGAATCACCTTTGGACAGCCTAGGAACACTTTGGCCTGAACCATAGCACTATGCAGCTGCATAGTGCTAGCTCACATAACCCCTCAACTTTCTGGAATCTATGCGGCCGCTCTAGGCGCCCGTATAGAAGCTATGCGGCCGCTCTATGCGTCCGCATAGAAGCCCGGCAGCTTATTTTGACTTTTTTTTCTTGGATAATTTTGACCATTTGAGTGGCTCTCCTTGAGCCACGTCACTACCTCCCTCTAGTCTAATTTTGGGCCACTTAAATGACGTGGAGAGACTTCATTCTCTCCATTTTCTCCCTCCCATTTCCTCCATAGATGTTCTTGAGTGTGTGTGTGTGTGTGAGTTTTGGTGAGATTAGTAAGTGTATTTGAGTTTTCGAAGATCAAACCATTCGATTGACGATCCGAGACTGTCATTGTGTTGGTGTCGAGTAAGGAACCAATTTTAGAGCCTTCGATCGTGATTTTGTTGGCTTGATATTTGGTTCTAGGTAAGTTACTAAACCCCCTTTTTGTGCTTTAAGCTTTAAAGTATGCTAGATCATCAATAATCATGTATGACTTGCTTTGGATGTTATTTTTATGTATAAAGTTATATGTTGAGATGAGTACATTATACTTGTGACATTTGTATGGGTTGAATGATGTTGGATGAGCTAGGGTTTGAACATTAACTTTAGGATTTCAATAAATAGAGAACTTGTGACTTAAAATGGGGTAATGTTGCATATATCATTTATGCCCTAATTTTATGAACTTTAGCATTGACTCTAAGAAGTCGATTTTAAGAAAGATTATGATTCCCCGAACAACATGTTAAATTACTACGAGATTTAGAGTTCGATTGATCGAGATTCTAGTCCTCCATGTTTGTGGTATTGTTAAAGTAGAGACCTATAAATGGCTCTAATATGTTGATTAGAATCCTTGCAAATATGTGTTGAATGATAATCGGTGGTAGAATAGAATAATCTACTTGTTATTTGTCAAGTTCACTACTTTTGAACTTGATGGTTATTTGCATTAGATGAGTAAGAACATCTACTTGTGCATTGTGTAAGTCCAGTTGGCGTCGTTGGTCGAGTAAGGTGGGACGACCTATAGTCTTCACAAATCAATGTTTGTGATCGCTATAAGTCGCCGTACCGGAGTCCACACACCTCTCTTCTGTTGGCCACCGTTGAGAAGTAGCCCCACTGTTGTAGCAATACGCATGGCTTTGGTTTGCTAGTTGAAGTCGATAGTATTAATCGGGGACATCGATACTACATACACGGGTATCAAGGCACATTTGGTTATTTTGTGTATTGCAGGAGCAACGCAAAGATGGACAAAGAGATATGATATCCTTTATAATGTGGTTTATTACGAGTACTTATGTGGACATCAAAGTGCTACGTATGATTTATGTGAATTGTGTATCAATAATGATGTTACATGTTCAGTTGTGATGCATAAATGTATTACCATGTTATAATTACCGGTTGAGCATTATGCCATGACATGTAGTTGCATTTAGTAACTTATTGAGTTTCGACTTACCCCGTTTGTTGTTTATATATTTTTCCTTAGATTCGAGCTAGTCAGGGAGTTCGTAGTGAGGTCGGATAATGTTCACGTTTAGCTCGCAGGTGGTCTTTTGCTTTGTAACCCTTGGAGCTCTTTTGTAATTAGTGATAGAAATTCCTTTGGTGAGGACGAATGGTTATGTAAAGTCATGTAGACTTTACTTTGGGTAGTGTTGTTACATTGTTACTTATTATTCTTTTGGTAGCCGATACGTGTATGTCGAGCTTGTGCACTCTGTGATATCTTTAACTATTTTATTTTTCCCAAGCATGTTGTAGCTTATGGTTTATGTACAGTTGTTTTGGCATGTTGTGGTCGAGGTAGTTGTTGGTATAAATGATTTTTCTCTAAAATTTTATACTTGTGTTTTATTAGTTGGGTTTAGGCTGTAATGTCGTCGATGATTGGTTTCATTTTATCCAAGTTTTTATTATTATGGTTTGTTGTAAGCACGGTTCTTGCGCCACGTGCTTTTACTATTTGTTATTGCTACTTGTTTGTTGTTTGGCGCGTCGACTTCGGGATTTCGTATTGAAATCCGGGTCGGGGCATCACAACCCAACTATAAAACAAACTCACGAGTCTACAACTCGGGAAACAACAACAATATTTACAACATAATCTCGAGGAGTCTCTAATACTCGGAGACAACAACCATCACAATAACAATGACAACGTATACAACAACGAACTCCACAAGTCTTTAATATTCGGAGACCACAAAACTAACAACAATTCATCAATACCCATCATTTAGCATGCTAGAAGATCATCTTGAACAAGTATAGCATGTAGCGAGTTCATAGACAACATGAATAACATGTAAATATCGCGATACTACTCTACGATGCTTGAAATCTAATAATAAAGTTTAGTAACTTACTATATAACCCAAATCTCCACGAAATCAAAGGGGCTTCAGGTGGAAATATACTCCTCCGCGACCTCTACACCGTTACGGAGTCCAATCGTCGATCCCAAACTTGATCCAAGTCCGAATCAAGCTTTCTCTCTCTCAAAATCAACCTTTCTCTCTAAAAATGTGGGTAGAGATGGATGCCCTTGAATCCACCACAGATCTTAGAGATTGATCGGTTAGAATCGATCCCCTCATCGATAACTACGCTCCAGCAAAGACGTCAAGCAAATTCGACCCCGAATGGCCGAGAAATCGCAAGATGAACACTCAAACTCTCTCTAAACTCTCTCTTTGCTCTTGGGTGTTTTAGGGAAGACATGGAAATGTTCAGGACTCTCCCTAGGTGTATAAGAGGCTGGGGAAGTCTAATTTTTAAGGGTGGGGACGTGGCCAAGCATCAACCAAGGAAAACAAGTCAAAAGGTCAAAAGTCTAAAAATCCCGTAATTACTGGCAGCAGGGGCGCGCTAAGGCGCGAGGGATGCGTGTTAAGGCGCGAGGGCGCGCTGGGGCGAGTCTCCGGTGCGCGCTAAGGCGCGAAAACTCCCAGAAGTTTGGTCTGATTTTTCTGAAACTTCAGCCAACTTGCGCGCTAGGGCACGGCCAAGGTGCGCTAGGGCGCGCTGGGCTCTCCAAAAGTGTTGAAAGGTGATTCTAAAGTCATACCGAGTAATCCTAACATGATCCTAAGTTCAAACCAAGTCAAGACACACCCAAAAATCAACCGAATCATCTTAAAATGGTACACAAATGATAAAGAACCCCAAGTCTCAACTATACACGAAGTTAAACACGTGAAACAACACTCGAATTGACTCGACATACGAGTTAACGACAAGATCGACATGCTTGTCAATCATAAAGGAGTCTTAACCAACACAAGGTCAAATAATCATGAGGGTTATACGATGTATACAAACATTAATCGATGTCGAGAATGGTCTCGAATGAATACAGAAACAATACACCACTCCCTATAGGTTAATTACGAACACAGGTTATAACTTAACACGTCACAAGTAAAAAGCATGACCTCACACAGTCCAAGGGTTTTAAGGTCGATACAAAGTGATTATGAGTTGACTAGGAATGAAGTAAGGTTAGGGTGTTATAAGAAGCTTTTTGGTTGTTACGAAGAATCTTTTCAGGAGCTGCAGTGGTACGTTAAAGCGTTGAATAAGAGTAATACGGGTAGCTTTACTTTCTTGGAATCAGACGATGTTATGAATCGTTTCAGTAGGTTGTTCATTTTATTTTGGGTATGCGTAGATGGTTTCAACTATTGCCGTCCTATATGGTTCATAAGTGACACATTTATTAAATCTCGATTTAAGGGCACCCTTTTGTCTGCCACAACCAAGGATGAAAATCAAGGAACGTTTAATTTTTCTACATTTTTTCCTTTGTTTCAACTTAATTTTGATTAGTATCATAGTGTGTTCATGTTTATGCCCTTGTTTGTACTTGTATTTAATAAGCGAATACATTCAGTACATTTGTGTGCATCGAAAATAAAAGTTGTGCATCGTGATGCACAAAATCAGTTCTTTGTAGTACACTTTTGTGCATTGCGATTCACATTGGTATGCATCGCAAATGTTATGTTGTTAATTCAGTAGAATAATGTGCATCGAAATAAAAAGTTGTGCATTGCGATGCACACTTTGATGCATTGCAAAGGTAATTTTGATTAAATATTGTTCATATGCTGCAGGTCTGTTCCCATTTGTATTTGCGGTCGTCAGTTCTGAAAATAGGGATAATTGGGCTTGGTTCCTCTAAAAAATAAAAGGAGCAGTCGATCGGGAAGTGTTGTTTGTATCTGATTGAAATGTTGGGTTAATGGAAGCAATGCGCGACGTATTTGGGAGTTCCAAGCATTTCTTTTGCTTGGTGCACTTGTATTGTAACTTGAAAGAAATATTTATCGGTAAACGTTATTCTAACGCGTTCCACAGTAGTGTATGTTCAAGACTGAAGGATTGCGCGTATGCCCTCAACATTAGACTGTTTAATGAGAAAATTGAGATATTAAAAAAAGAAGGGGGATAGGTTGCTTGTGATTTCTTAGCCACCATTCCATACAAAAGTGGGCGATTGCACATTGCCACGAGAACGTGTATGCCAAATTGACATCGAATGCCGCGAAATCATTTAACAATTGAATTTTAGAGGCTCGCGGTCATCCCTTCACTCACATGGTCGACTATATAAGATCGAAAATCATGAAATGGTTTAGGGAGAGACTTGGCAATGGAAAGAGATGGAATAAATTATTATGAGCGAAGATGGATAAAAAGTGGAACGAATACCTTAATGTTGGGATCACGTGACAAATTCAAATGGAACCCAACTCCATATACGAGGTTCTATCCGATCTAAGCGTCCAGGTTGATTTGGGGAATCGTACATGTTCATGCTATCAGTGGTATATTCAAGGATTCCCGTGTTGCCATGCGGCTATCGTGATTTGAGATCTGGGAATAATATCGAGGATATGGTTGATAATTACTTCCTAACAAGTAATTACGTCAAGTGTTACGAGGGAAACTTAATGCCAATTGCAACTACGGATAGGTACGAGCTACAGAATTCTTGAGAGGGTGAAACCATTTTACCACCAATAATGAAGAGATTACCTAGACGTCCCAAGAAGACAAGGATCCCATCAAATGGTGAATCAACAAACAAAAAGAAAAGGATATGTAGTAAATGTCACAAGCTTTGTAACCACAACTCTAGGTCATGCAGAGAGGCCATACAAGGTTGATTTGTTATGTTTCAATTTTTTATGTTCATTATCCTATTATTGTGCATCAGAAATAAAAATCATGCATCGCGATGCAACAAACAATACTTTTGTGGGTACAATTTTGTTCATCGCGATGCACACTTTTAGGCATCGCAAGTGTAATGTTGATTTATTCAATACAAATATACAATATTGTGCATCAGGAATAAAAATTATGCATCACAATGCAATGAAACAATGCAATTTTGGAATCGCGATGACACTTTTATGCATCGCAAGTGTAATGTCAAAAAGTAGAGAAATTACACAATGGTTTCAACACACATCCATAAAACTGTATATGAAATCAAGTCTAAATTAGTATTAAAACACCACAAAATGTATTTAAATATTTGCATGTATTCAAATACAGGAAAATATAACACCACAAATGTATCTAAAAAGTTTAATAACAAAGAAACACATTCAATCAATATTTATTCTCATTCTATTGGTTTCCTTGCACTTCCTCCTAAAGGCATTCACCATATTCCTTTCTGACCTCTTAATTTTTTGGCATTTTTCAATTTTAGCTTGCTTATTTATTTGACTCACACCTTCTGGTTGATTTCTAACTTGTGTTTGAATCACACATTCACTAGCAACTCGATCAGTCACCCTACTCCTCTTAATCGGTGATCCCCTGGGTGCAGATGTAGCATCTTGTTGATCATCCATAGAAGACTCACAAAGAATTGTTGGATCCCCACCCATCTTAATTGGTGATCTCCTGGGTGCACCAGTAGCATTTTGTTGATAATCTGCATCCACACCTTATAATGATCACCTTAACTAAATTCACGTTGTTTGTTTCCAAGACATCCACAGAGGACTCACCAAGAATTTCCATCTCATTGTTTCTCTTTGCCCAAAGTAGTTCCTTTTTATCATTTTGTTGTTATGTTAAAAACATCATAAAACCTCTGCAAAACCATAAAAAATGAAACAGTGTATAAAAATTGTGCATCGGAATAAAAAGGTGTGCATTGCGATGCAACAACTTAGTACTTTTTAACACAATTTTTGTGCATCACAAGTGTGTTGTTAATGCAGTACAATTGTGTGCACCAGAAAAAAAAGTTGTGGAGTGCCCTCAAATCCCATTTGACAAACCTCGGGATATAAGTTTCACGAGTTAGTTGCACAATGTTACTCTTCTCGCACAACCAATATTGCATAGAGGAATCCAACAAATTTAATATGATGAAATCAACATGCATCATACACAAAAATTGCCTATAATAATACTAAATGAACTTTAAGTTACCGACAGAAGCAACACGCATCTCTCTAGGTGGTCATCAGATGTAGTTTCCAAGCTTTCCAACAACAAATCAACGACATGTTTTGACCAGTTGTACGTTGCTATTGTGTTCAAATTAGACACAAGGCTTGTGTAGGCCCACGATATATAGGATGTCTTGGTTGCAACCAGCAAGGTCGCGAGAATAAGCAATCGTCAAGCTAGCGATGCAATCGATATCAGCTTGATCCGGACTCTCCATCATTTCATTAATTCTATAAAAAAATCAACTTCGGCTTCAATCTTATGTTCTTTGATTACTTCAACATTTTGTTTAGGAAGCATTTTTGGAGGAAATCGGTGCGATACAATTTGTAAAAAGATATGCTCATTTCACCCACTCCATCGTTGATGTCGAATATGAGCTTTGCATCTATTGGTTGAAGCTTCAACCTTTTCCGCCAAAACTGGAAACACCCTTGCTCCTTGATGTAGCATTTAACAATAGTCCTTATTATCGAATCGTCCTTCTTACAATGATCGCGAACGACATCATCACCAATTATGCTCATTATGAGCTACTAAAAAGGTGTTTTATTTAGCGCTATTTTATGCTCATCCCTGAAATTGATATAATTAATTTGACATATGAGGGACTGCATACTTGATCAGTATACTATCCTGGTGGGATTTTTAGTTTCGCAGCTGCATAACACGTATATTGTGGTTACAGTCACATAATTGAAGAATTACAAGAAAGAAGTAAAATAGGATGCATCAATTGTGTATCGCGATGCATAAAATTTTAAACCCTACAAACGCTATTCATATTTCAGTGAACGCGATGCAACAATTTTTGCCAATGACACCATGTTTTTTCAAATAATGCATCGCTATGCATCAAAAACAGAATTTATATGCAAATGTATACAAATTTCACTCTATTTAGGAAGTTGTAAACAAAAAGTACAACTATAAAATGTATTACATACCTGAAATTTCTCCAACTTCGTGTTTTTATGTTTTCATTATTCTGATTCTCTGTTGTAGTTGCGAAGACATTTTTGCTCTGGTTGTAAGTAACTCACAACAATATTTTCAAATCTTTTACAAAATCGCCGGATGTTGCTTGCTTTTAAATCGCCGGATGTTTTAAGATTTTTGGAAGTTTAGAGGGTTGTTGGGAGTGTTTTTGTGTTAATCAATCAATAGCATACTTTTTTTTGAAGTGTACGTGTTAGAAGGAAGGGCATACACGATGAATCGATTTTTGTTTTGCGATGCATAGCGTGCATGTTCCGTGTTTTTAATGGTATAGACGAATTTTGCAACAAAAGTGTCATTTTCCGGTTTGAAACAATTATAATGGACTACAGTAGTGGAAAATTATGTAAAAGAGAGCGGCCCGAATTTAGCCCAATTTTTAACTCTCTTTGTTCCGGGCAAAGAGTCCACTGTTCTTTTTTGTAATGTTTCACTTAAAAAGTCTATTTTCAAAAATGATGCTTACAATTTCATAACCTTTCATTTTTACCCTCCACTTGTGTTGTAAGCATCTTGGTAATGCTAAAGTATTTTTGTAATTGTAACCAACTCCAATGACACTAATGTATCCCTTAATTATTAGACTTTTCGAATGTGGAATGTTTGGGTGAAACGAATGAAGTATCTCTTTAGTTTGTTTCAAAAAGTTAGTCTCGTTTTTAAAAATAACAATAATTTTAATACAATTTGAAGAAGGTATGAGCAAGTAAAATTATAATCTTATGTTTAACTTATCAAATAAGACTACTTTTTTTTTCTTGGAACAGCGGGAGTAATATTTAATAATAATACTTTAAGACCAAACATATTGACTTAATAAAACATCAAGAAATTTAGGCGATTTGATGTTGAAAAAGGAGACTTAACTAATCAATTTAGAGAATCAACTTGGATTAGAAAGAACATTCAAAATGGAGAAATGGACGAAACAGGCCACGTGTCATGTTCAAGTTCTTCATAATCCATATCTAATTAAAGTGTACAAATCTCTAAATTAAATAACAAGGAATATATTCAATTTACATAATTTCAGAATCCTACTCATAAAATATGGGCTAATATGGGCTAACTGGCCCTATACTTGAGTGTTATCTTTGAGAGCCACTTTTACCCTTTCGGCAGAGGCCCTTATTCCTTGGGCCACAGATGTAGAGATTCATTGACCTCCCATCAGAAGGGCTTTAGAAATTCTGATTCTTAAGAGATTATTCAGTTAATCTAACATCATTGTTGACTTCTTTTATCTAAAATGTGTGTCAAATTTAATTTCAATTGATTTTTGAGTAATGCTATGGGTACCTAAAGAGTACCAAATTTTTTGCACCAAATGATGTGTCAGCTGATGTGATGCATTAATTATGATTTTTAATTTTATTTTTTGTACCACATCAACTGATATATCATTTAGTGTAAAAAAATTAATACACTTTACATACCTATAGTGTTACTCTTGATTTTTACAAGGCTGAATGATGGTCAAAGCCCAATCTAAGAAATTATAATTTGAAGCAAAAATATAGGCTTACAAGCTACCTCTATACAAGAAGTTATTTGACGGGATGTTTTATGCCTTATCACTAAGTGATGCAGCGTAACGTACTAATCTAACATCAATGCCTATAGGGGTGAAGGCGGTTTGGTTTGGTTCGGTTTGAGCCAAAACCGCAAACTGAACCACCCCCTAACGGTTTCACATATTTCAAACCGAATCGAACCGCCACAAACTTCAAACCGAACCGAACCAAACCGATCGGTTTGGTTCGGTTTAGTTCGGTTCCGCGGTTTAATTATTTAAATATTTTAAAAAAGAAAAAACTTTTAAATATCAAAAAAATACTTTTAACATAAACTAAATAATTAAAAGTAAAAAAATTAACTTTAAAATTACAATAATTCAATCAAAATGTAGGCAAACAACAATAATTTTTTTATTAAATTCAATTACTAATTATTAAATAATATACATATATAAAAATAGAAAAATAAAAATTAAATAGTGATGGTTCGGTTCGATTCGGTTTGGTTCAGTTTGGCACCAAAAACCGCAAACCGAACCGAACCGCTCGGTTTATAAAATTTCCAAACCTAAACCGAACCGTCCTAACCCAAAACTGAACCAAACTGGCCGATTCGGTTCGATTCGATTCGATTTGGCGGTTCGGCGGTTCGAACTTACACCCCTATGTCTAAGTTGGAGGTTGTGAAGGTCTCATAACCACCCTAGATCAATGGGTGTTGCTTTATTTACTAGAAAAAAGTAGCCAAATATCTTAATGTAATTAGCGAAATTTCGCACCCCATCAACTAGATGAGATGTGTAACAGTACCACTAAATAATTTTATCTCCAACACCCTGATTTCTTTCATGCGCCGAGAAATGTTGCCAAAGAGACTCGCGCGGAGGACCTTCTCTCCTAGAGACTCCGATAAGAGAGTTCAATAATGACGAATGAACCCTCAAAGTCACTCAAACTAATTCACTAGAAAGAAGATAATCGATCTCATTAGTGACATTCGTGTTATCTGCAACATGTTTAAATCTCGTAAAAAAAGAAAATGTTACCTCACACTCTCTATTTTGTCATCGTTTTATTTTATTTAATTTTTTTTGAAAATGTCACTTTCTTAACTTTTGCACTTCTATCAAATTCTAACACAATTGCAAGTTACTATCAAAATTAAGATTCCACCATCAAGAATTTCATAAAATTACACAAGTATGGGATTCGATTCTATCCAACGTTTACATATTCAATTAGAAAAGATCAAAATTGAGACCCCTATGGCCCTACATATTGGTATCCAAGTGCCGTACAAAAGGCATGGAAGACAAACCCCCCCCCCCACCCCCAATATGACATATAAAAGGGTCCAACTATTAGTATAAATATGTAACTACTTCCATATTCTTTTGCATTGAATAACTAGCTCGAGATGGACACCAACAACTCCTCCAAGCAAAAGGCTGGGTTCGTGAAGAGTAAGCTAGTTAATATGTCTTTCTACAAAGCTGCCAAGCCTTCATCCCCTGTCCCTAATGGTACAGACACGGTCAACAAGTCAAGCCAACCTTCATCAATGAAAAAGGTCCCCTCCTTTACTAAGCTTGCAGGTATCTTTGGTGGTGGCGGCTGCTCTGACGGCTATGTTCATGGTCCTAGTGGTGGTGGCGGTGACTCGAAGGTGGACTTGAAGGCGGCCAATTACATTTCATCTTTCAAAGAGAGGCTCATACTTGAAGAGCTGAATGTCGCCACTAACGAAAAGATTGAGATGTTTCGAAATAATCACTGAATGCCCTTTGGGTGATTATTGAATAAACGTTTTATACTAGATATTTTTTTTTTTCTTCTTTTTCAAGTACAAGCAGCTACTTAAAATAGTAGATAAGCTGTAAAAAACTTATTGTAATCGTGCTTAACGAGTTTGGTCGAGTCTGATAGATAACGGTGTATCTCTCATTCTCCGTTGTTTCCTGGATTATACTTTGTATTCCGGAGTTCATGCGTGTATAAGTGATGTCGCCTGTACAAGTTCAACATGCGACGCTCTTAAGGATTTCAAATGTGTGGTTTTCCATTGTGTCTTTCATTCTTTATATTTCATTAATTCTTTATCATCCAAGTACGTAAGGAAAAATTGATGATTGCCAAGCCATTGAAACCCTAGTGGTTTTCATGGATCTACTTTTAAGAATCATTTGACCTTTTATGAGTTGATTGTTTGTTGGCGACATGAATATTACAAGAAATATATTCACAATATTATTCTTCAAATGGAATATTTGGTAAAAACTAGCCTTCAAACTATAGAGCTAAAGGGTCATTCGACAATTGCAATGTCACATAGTATGATATTTCTGACCAAATCTTTAGTTAGGGCTCCTCCTATAGATTGCTTTTAAAAGCAGTTTTTCAGAACTTTATTTATTTATTTATTTTGAGATAGAAAAGCCGAAGTATAACCAACAAAACAGCTCTATTTAATCTAACACTTCTTCTTTCCCACTAAAAAAATATGCAAATACAACCAAAACATGCCAATACGAAAATGAAGCATTGCTACACTTGCTAAGAAAAAAGTTATCTCAAACTGGCCCTTAGTTGCGTTTCTATATTTTTGGTTGATTGAAAAACGTTCGGTTGCCATAAGCATGTGAAAATCGGAAAGAATAAAAGGGTCGTAAATGACTTATTTTTCGTAATCGGGGTAGCTACAAAAATGAAAAAAATAAGAAAATGAGAGAACCCATAGTATTTTGAGACCCTAACCGTGCAAGGTCCTTGAACCTAACATGTTATCTGATTTCCATTTATGTTCTTTGACTACATGCTTATTTATGAACACATGAATAGTGACACAAATATCAAATAACATTCCTTATTTAGTTCTTATAATCAAATATCTTATTCTTTTCGGGGGATCATAATGTTTAACCTTAAAACAACTCGAAATTGAAAACTAACTACCCCTACGGTAATTCTTTTCTACGTAAACATAAACATATATATTAACGGTTCGAGCAAGAGAAATATGGCACTGAAAAAAGGTTGAAAGCTTGTATTCAATATGTGGATCAGTTGCAATCGATCGACCTATGGGATTGAGATGTATACATCTGTTTCATGAGTAGATCACAACGCATAAATCCAATAGAAAAGTTAGAAATCATATAGTCGAACGTACAAAATCGCACTCGAAAAGTTAACTGCACTCTCTAAAGGAAGGCCTTGCGAGCTCTGAAACGTCATGAGTCCACTGAAATTTAGTGCTTTATTTGGGTGTGGGAGAATATATGCATAACTTTGTTTACTTGTGACAGTGTGAGATTGTGAAAAAGTGTGTGTACTTTTGGCAAAAGAAAGTGAGCCAAATTGCTTCCCAAAGTCATGTATTAGTCTTCAATTTCTGGTAAGGCAATAAATTCCACATCCAGCGTACGTACTTGTCTATAGTAAATACACAGTCTAGTAGGGTATTAATATACTAGTTGGGATGAAGAGTTGACAAAGACTGTATGTGATAGTTACTTTTATTTTTTATTTATTATTATTATTATTATTATAAAGTTTTGCGACCCTAGATGAGTGCAACTAATTTTGAGATTAACTGTATTAAATAATTCACATTCTTCCATTAATTACATTTTTCAACTAATCAGTAAATCTTAGCCTTTAATTTTTGATCAAATGGATAATAATAATAGTAATCATCAATAATTAGTGAGATAAAGAAACTATTGAAAACTCCCTCATATATATATATATTATATATATATATATATATATATATATATATATAGAGAGAGAGAGAGAGAGAGAGAGAGAGAGAGAGAGAAAAGTATTAGATTTTATTTTAATTGCGACACTCTGCAATACAGTATATGATAAATTTATTACAAGCAAAGTAAAGTATCCGGGGTGTGTTGTAATTGAATTTTGGAGTCCTAATAACTACCTCAACTCAACTCACCCTCAATCCTAATATCTTTCTTATTATGTGTCTGATGAGGTCAAATATGTGCGATATTAAAGGTTGATTTTGCGCTTTTATTGGTTATAAATGTTGCACTGTTATGGGTATTTTCGTTTGTTTGATGTTTGCAGGTATGGTGGAAAATTGAAAGTGAAAAAAGATAAAAAGCATGTTGAAGGAAGAGGATAATCTAGTACCGAATGCGCATTTGCTGATTGAGGAAAGACTGTAGCTGAGAATTTAAAAAGGTCACGTGCTGTGCTTTTGAGTTAGAAGCTGAAGTCTGTGCTAGAGGGCATTGTGGACCTTTAATCAATTTCGAATTTCAGAGATATGTTAAATCCCTGTGGATTAAAATACTTTATTTTAATTTAATTCTTTCTATGTAAATATTAGGGAGAATTAGTCAAGAGGGGAATTAGGGAAATTGAAAAAGTCAGTAACTGCTCTTGCTAATGGATGAGGAGCAGAGATCGTGTCCTCTACTTTCTGGGAAAATGACTGGAGCAACTAAAGGATACTACTATAAATAGAGGATGGCGCCAAACTACAAGGGTAGAGGCGGAGAGAGGTGCATAACAGTACATCGATTGGAAGCAGTTCTTCTTCTTTGGTTCGAACACTTGGTGATAGGTTTTCTTAATTTCATTTGTAAGTAATTTTCATTAAATTATGTCCAGTAGCTAAGTTCTCTCTTTCCAGTTAATGTGCGTAGAGTAATCCCTTAGGAAATTGCTACTGGGAGATTTCAGTTTGTTTTTATTTTAATTAATGACAAGTATTTGTTCATTCTCTGATTTTTTTTAGTTGCAAGAATTTGCGATTCAAGATTGTTATGTTTAATTACTGTTTAAGGGCCCGAACTTTAATTAATCTAAGAGTCTATTGCTAGTTAAACCCATTGATCCGTAATTGTCCTTGGGGATAACGAGGTAGCGAATAGCGCACCGTTTAGGCATCACAAGCATACTCGGGTAGCGTTGTGGGGTTGAATAATCTAATTTAAAGGATGTTGCTTCAATATGCATTGGTTAGAACCGGGTTTCTCTTGTTCAAATGCTTTTAAATCACTAAATCCTACAAGCGTCTCGGGGGTTGTCTTTTGATTAGGGAATAATTATAGAGCTTCTCATAATTATCGACACCATAAGGAGAAATTGGGAGTTAAGCATTTGTCAAACTCTTATAACCGGTTTACTTGTTTATTTATTAAGATCATTATTGAATCGATGATCGGTAGAAGATTTTGGGAATTATGTTGCACTCATTAACTGGACTTTTGCTTATATTTGAATTAAATTTATTTGCTATCTGCTTACTTTAAGTCTATAAATTGCAGTTTCTATTTAATTAGTAGTTAGTCGTTAGTTAGTTTAAAACCACAAATCATTGTTTTGGTTACTTTAAAAAATTCTTAAGGGCATAAGAACAGCGTTCCCTGTGGATACGAACCCTACTTACCTTATACTCGTTATTTGGGAAGGAGGAAAATTATTTTTATTTTGACGGTTTGACACCCGCCAAAATTTGGCGCCGTTGCCGGGGACATTTTGTTATTAATCTCTTTAAGAATTGTTGTAGAACTGCTTTGTTTTCTTTTTATGCCTCGTTCTTCTCGTATAGGAAAGTTAATTTACGATCCAAAGATTGAGAAGACAGCATGAAGGTTGACGAAGTAGACTAAACTCACCAGACAAGCAAACAGCTCTTCACCGGGTTTAAAGTCAGCATTTGAGCTGGCGAGTTCTAGTGAATCAAGCGAGGAAGAGCGGGAAAGAATTGCAAAAGTGAAGGAAGAAGTGAAAGTTGAAGATAATACGGTTGAGAAGGACGAAATCGTGGCAGCCCCG
This sequence comes from Platycodon grandiflorus, assembly GCA_016624345.1. Taxonomy (NCBI): domain Eukaryota; kingdom Viridiplantae; phylum Streptophyta; class Magnoliopsida; order Asterales; family Campanulaceae; genus Platycodon; species Platycodon grandiflorus. The sequence goes on from CM028362.1 coordinate 61,793,363, forward strand.
CAACGTACGTTGAGGGAGATAGCGACTCCTGATGTGAATCAGCCACCCTTGGGCATCACATTTCCTGAAGTGAATGCCCCGTTTGAGTTAAAGCCAGTATCGATCCAGTTGTTGCCAAAGTTCCATGGTTTACCGGGTGAAGATCCTTACAACATCTGATGGACTTTCATTTAGCATGTTCGAGTGAAAGGGCACAAGGAATGACTGAAGAAAATATGAAACTGAGGGCTTTTCCCTTCACATTGGTAGACAAGGGTAAAGGTTGGTTATTTGATTTACCTCCTGGTTCGGTGAATACTTGGCCTGAGATGAAGAAGCGATTTCTTGAGCGTTTTTTCCCAGCTTCTCGTGCTGCAAATATTCGGAAGGAAATTTGCGGGATAAGGCAGTTTGTAAGAGAAACGTTGTATGAATATTGGGAGCGGTTTAAGCAGTTGTGTGCAAGCTGCCTGCAACACCAAATATCCGATCAACTGCTTATGCAGTATTTTTACGAAGGCTTACTCATCACTGACAGAAATATGATTGATGCAGCCAGTGGGGGAGCTTTTATGAACAATATTTTGGAAGAGGCTAAGCGGCTGATTGTTGATATGGCAGAAAATGCACAACAGTTCGGAACAAGACAGGATGTTCCGAGCAAGGTAAATGAGGTAAATGTGTTCTCTATTGATCAACGATTGAACACAATAACCTCTGTTCTGGAAAGAATTATCTCAGGTTAAGTTCACCAGGTGAAAGCTTGTAGAATCTGTGCAAATGTGGGGCATCCAACTGATGCATGTCCAACTTTGCAAGAAAATCTTAATGCACAAGTGAATGTAGTGTGAGGTTTCCAAGGGCAACCGCAGAGAAAATATGATCCCTATTCCAGTACTTACAACCTAGGATGGCATGATCATCCGAATTTCAGTTACGGGAATAAAAATCAGAATTTTTCTCAGCAACAAGTGCGACCACCATTCTCATCGCCTCTTTCAGTTCAGCCCAGTACCAGTTCTAATACATCATTGGAGGCTCTAATCAAAAGCTTAGCTGAATCAGTTCAACAGGATAGACAGACTCAACAGTAAGATAGATTAGAGACAAAGGCCAGCATAAAATCTCTGGAAAATCAGATTTCCCAGCTCGCTGTGTCTGTAGGGAAGCTGGAAACAAATCAAGGAAAACTGTTTTCTCAATTAGAAAAGAATCCGCGAGAAAATGCTTGTGCAGTTACCTTGAGAAATGGAAGGGAACTTTAGGAAGTTGAGCCGAAAAAGAAGACTGTTGATAGCAGTAAGAATAATGAGGTGGTGCAAGATGAGGTTGTGGTTATAATATAACCATTGATAGTTATATTTTTGAAGTAACCATTGAATACTCCCCCATATATATATATATATATATATGTATATATATATATATATATATATATGGGGAGTATTTAATGGTTACTTTTTTATTTAAGTTACTCTCATTATCAACCATTGGATCAAAAATTAAAGGTTGAAATTTAATGCATTAAATGACTCACCTAGTTGCATTAATTGCATTTTCCAATTAACCATTAAATCTCAACCTTTAATTTTTGATCCAATGGTTGATAATGAGAGTAACCATTGATGGTTAAATAAAAAAATAACCATTAAATACTTCCCCATATATATATATATATATATATATATATATATATATATATATATATCACCACCATCGCTTTGACTAAAAGAAAGAGGGAAGCCGAAGCGACTCTCGAGAATCAGGTGGTTGCATACAAGGAGAAGAAGGATGTTGGTGTTGGTGTTGCGGTTGCGGTTTTGGTAGGGCGAATAGAAGCTGTGACAAAGGCGACCAAAGTTGTTGCGCTCCAGCTGCAGCAAAGCAAACAGAGGCTCTGAAGTAGCTTACCAAGCAAAGGCTCTGACCAAAGTAGTTCAGTCGGAAAGGCCATCATCATCCACAACGACAACCATAGTGGACATCGAGGAAGGTAGTTCATCAGAAAGTGATGATATTGTTGAAGAGCATTAATTAATTTGAGTTTATTTATTAGTTTTATTATAATTGCCTCCATCATTACTTTTTCTTAACTTGTTATTTTAATATTATTATTTTTCTTCGTTTTACTTAAATATAATTTAATTAAAAAATATATACGTCCTTGCGTTAAAAGCACGGGTGCAAAACTAGTTCTATTTAATAGAAAGACTAGAGTTACATATTTACTCCTTATGTCTTATTTATATTAGCTAACATTTCCTTGTTAGCCCTCACAGATTTTTTGACCACTTAATAATTTAATGCACATTAATTATTTAGTTATTCACTATACCCCCTATCAAGTTGAGTTTACAACGTAAATGTTACACATTAATTAACTAATTAAAAGATACACAAATTAAATAAAAATAAAAATATTACACAATAATTGTTGAGATATTTATTAAAAATTACTCCTTCCGTTCCAGACAAAGAGTCTATTTTTTTTTAAAAGTCAATATATGACAAAATCAAAATAAAATTTTACTTACTTTATTTATGTTGTAGGAAATAAAATTTCATTAAATAAAAATTACATTAACAATACTATAGATTACAACTTTCATAACTCTGTAAAAACAAATAAATATATGTAAATTATTAGTCAAACATTAACTAAGTTATCACCAAAAAGCCTAAAATCTTTACTTGGAACGGAGGGAGTAGAAAATACGTAAACTTTTATCTAGTGGGTGTGAGATGCAACGGGCGGTTCGTGCTGCTCCATAGTGAAAGGAAAAAGTAATTTGAAGAGATGGTGCATGACTTTTCTTTTTCCTTTTTTTTTTTTTTTAGATGAAGAAAGATTCTGTATCAATGTCAATGCGAAGTACATGGCTCATGTCATAAATTTCTTCCTTTATTTTTTTTATATGAGCTAGCTTAAATTTGGTGAATTAGAGCAGTTTCACGTTTTAATTCTAATGGATATATGTTTAATACTAATACTTTGTCGCATACACATGTTGATTTTTAGAAGTAAAAAATTGACTTTTCCAGCAAATTATCGAAGTACTGGAATTAAAAAAAAAAGAAAAAATATATATATATATATATATATATATATATGATGACACCAAAAATATCTTGATGCCCGGATATGTTGGTCAGGACATAACCAGGCAGGGACTTTAGCCCAGAAGGCAGCGAACACACAGCAAGAATCACACGAGCATAGAACCATGCGAGCACACCCAAGCAGGCCAGTAGCTGTCTCCAAGAATCACGGGCCACGTCTACGCGCTCCCGAGATCACAGGCTAAAAATCAGGGATTAACCCCAATCATGCCCGGTAGTTACTCCTCCTTAATTACGGGGATTGACACCCCTCAAAATCAACCCACAAATTACTCCATTTCATTATAAAAGCCAAGCCAGTACTTGGTCTTAGGTACGTTCACTATTCACAAGCTAAGGCTCTGTCAAATTGATAAGCAAGTTCTTACTCTCACGCCGGAGCGCTTTAGCAGGGCAAGCCCCTGCATTCACCCTAGCGTGTTTTCTGTCATTTTCAGGTCCTTAGCTCAAGCCCAGATATCCTAACTTCACCAAGATTCCCAGAGAGTTCCTGACCGTGCCATTTTGTGCATCATCAGTTGGTTCCATTGCCAAGAAACTCTCTTCATAGTACACACTTGAAACATGGTTCAAAACGCAAACAATCTTATGTTGGAGGAGCCAGCCTTGGAGGTTGTAGGTGGTGAAACCACACAACTACCTCCACAACAACCCAGAGGCCGTGCGCCACCAAATCCAAACGCCCGAATCACTAGGTCACAATCTGCCGCTGCTCACGCAAATTCGGCACAATCAGGTCACGTGGGACCCTCTCACATACTTCCACCTCCTCGCCCAAATCCAGAAGTGGAGCTTCGTGACCAGATTAATGCTCGACAAGCAAGGGCGACGGCTCCCGAGGCTGCAACATTGACCGAGCAAGCTCGGCTCGCTGCACTAACCAACCAGGCCCAATACTTGAGCCGGATGTACGCGCTTAACCAGCAGCTACTCGCCATGGGACAACCCATGGTGCCAGTAGAGGAGCAGCTTTTTCCGATATGCCAACTATGAGCGCTCCTCGCCCAGCTCCTTCCGCGATGCAAGGCAGTCGTGGCAATCGGCGAGATCCTCCTAATAACCCGGCAAGTACCGGGGCTAACGGGAGGAGAGAGCAGTTGGAGAACAGGCCAAACAATCGGGGAAAAGCACCCCAATGCTCGGGAGTTCTCGGAGCTCAGAGCATACATAGCCGGTTAACAATGCCGGAGGCTCCGCGGAGGAGGAGTCGTGCTCGCAGCGAGGAGGCTGAATCCTTGCCACCCTCCCAACGACTACGGAGAGAGGAAGCTCATTCCCGTCGGTCAAGGCGCACACCATCCCCTAGACGCAAGTCGCCTAGAGGGACAATTGACAGAGGTAGACGGGCCGAGAATGGAGCCCGGTCACATCGGTCAAACCGCACACCATCACCTAGACGCGTATCGCCTAGAAGGGGATCGGAGAAGGGCATGCGTAGCGAGCACCATGGAGGAGAGACTCACATGCCGCTTCCATTGCGGACACAAGCGGAGCAAGACAAATATGAGGAGGTCAGACAACGCCTGATCGCCTTAGAGTCGGGGCGAGCAAAAATAGACGTCCCTTCCGAAGAGGACGTCCCATTGGCAGACTGGATAGTGCGGACCCCTCGGATCCGGACATGCGGATACCTGTGTTCGACAAGTACAATGGGAGCAGCCTTGCCCGGGACCATGTCATAAGTTTTGAGAATCAAATCAACATGGTCACAACCAATCAAGCTCTCAAATGCAAGGCCTTTGTGAGCACGTTGAAGGAGAAAGCGGTGAAATGGTATGGCCGATTGCCCAGAGGATCCATAACTGGATGGGCAGATTTGCAGAGGAAGTTTATGATCGAGTTCAGTACCGCAGGGGCCACCCCGAAGGCAAGAATGAATCTTTGCAATATCCGACAGGGGGCCACCGAATCCACCGGGCATTATTTCAACAGATTCAAGAAGATGCTCGGGCAGTGCGACGATCTGACTAACCGAGAGGTCACTATGTGTTTCCAGGCAGGATTAAACAAAGGGTTTCTTAAAACAGACTTGGGAATGCGACCACCAATAGATCGTGGAGGGATGTTTACCAGGACACAAAGTTATGTCACCACGACCGAGGAGGGAGCAACCAAAAAGGGGAAGGATAAGGATAAAGATAAAAACCACGATGACGAAGTGTCCGGCTCAGGCGCGAAGAAAAAGTGGTTTGGAAAGAATCGGACTCGCCGTGAGTTCGAACTGCTGAATGTCCCCAGAGAAGAAATCATGAATCATATCGGAGCAGAACTGCCACCCGCGATTCCCCTCGACCCTGAATACAGTCATACGCGCGACCAGACAAAACATTGCGCGTACCACAATGACATCGGTCACACGACCGAGGAATGCTTTCAGCTTAAGAGGGAAATACAAAAGTTGATAAACCAGGGGAAGCTGGAGCGGTTCAAAGCCAGGCACAACACGGGCGGAAACAGAGCCGGGCAAGACCCGGGTCACAATGGTCAACCAAGAGGGCGAATATCCGTCATCCTTGAGGACGAGCTGAGCATCACGAAATTGAAAAGTCAAATCCATCTGTTGGATAAGATGCCATCCGTTCCTGTAGTGCTCGGGAGGCGCGAGGAAGCTATCACATTCATGCAAAGTGAGTTAGCGACCACGACTCTAGCAGCCGAGCAAGCCTTGGCTGTACAGGTGAGCATAGACTATTGGGAAGTTGAGAGAATATTGCTAGACACGGGCGCATCTCGTGACGTCCTTTATTACAACTGCTTCAAACAGATGGGTTACTCAGATGTCCACCTGAAACCATACGTGGGTCATCTTGAAGGATTCACCAACCACAAAGTTGCGGTTAAAGGAACGATCGAGCTGGAGGTCATGATCGGCGTGGGACAAAGGACTAGAACGGAGAAGATAACCTTCCTTGTTATCGATCTCCGAGCACATTACAATGCCATCTTAGGCCTTCCCTCCATGGCAAAATTCCAAATGGTGGTATCAGCCCCACACCAGCGGGCAAAATTCCCAACACCGCATGGGGTAGGAGAGCTCAGAAGCCAACCAAGCTCCATATACAGATACCTTCAAGAAACATACAAGGCAAAACGAAAACTCACAATCTCCAATGGCAACAGCGAAGTCGAGTTTTCGAGGAAGGAGGAATTCTCAGAGATAACTCCGATGCAGCTAGGAGTTATACTCGATCTCACTGCTTCCGAGCAAGTTCTCGGAAATAACTCCGAGCAAGCACTCGGATACAACACCAAGCAAGTTCTCGAAAATAATACCGAGCAAGTTCTCGGAAAGAAGCAAGAGTTAGAGGTAGAGACCTTGCAAGTCAGGGACAACCCTGAAATTGAGGCTCACGGCGAGCTCGAAGAAGTAATCATCAATCCAGCGTATCCTGAGCAGAAGATCAAAATCGGAAAAAGCCTGGGAGAAAGCGAACGCGAACAGTTAATCGCGCACCTGAAACAGAGTCTCGATGTCTTTGCATGGACAGTCGAAGATATGAAGGGGATTAGCGAGGACGTTGCTCTCCATGAACTCAACATCAGTCCAGAGTTCCGACCCGTTCAACAGCGAGCAAGACAGTTCTCGGCCGAAAAGGATAAAGCCATCAAAGCAGAAATTGAAAAGTTACTCGCGGCGGGCATAATCGAGGAGATCCATTACCCAACCTGGTTGGCTAATGTAGTCATGGTTAAGAAGTCAAACGGAAAGTGGAGGCTATGTGTGGACTTCACGGACTTAAATAAGGCTTGCCCAAAGGACTGCTACCCGCTCCCGCGAATAGACCGACTGGTCGACGCTATAGCAGGATTTGAGATGCTCAGCTTCATGGATGCTTACTCCGGATATCACCAAGTTAAGATGGCAGAACAAGACAAGGCCCACACAGCTTTCCGAGCAGCCGGCGGACTATTCTGCTACAAAATGATGCCTTTCGGACTAAAAAACGCCGGGGCCACATATCAACGGATGGTCAACAAGGTGTTCTCATCACAGATTGGCAGGAATGTCGAGGCATATGTGGACGACATGGTCGTAAAATCAAAGGGCCGCGACCACATTTCTGATCTGGCCGAAACGTTCACCAACCTTCGTAAGAACAACATGAAACTCAATCCGAGCAAATGTGTTTTCGGCGTCCGAGCAGGGAAGTTCTTGGGCTTCATGGTCAACCAAAGGGGAATAGAGGCCAATCCTGAGAAAATAAAGGCCCTGCTCGAAATGAAACAGCCTCAGTCAATCAGACACGTGCAGAGGCTGAACGGCCGTATCATCGCATTGGGAAGATTCATCTCCCGATCAGCAGAAAAATGCTTACCCTTCTTCAAGATTCTGCGCGGAAATAAGGGGTTTGTTTGGTCGTGAGAATGCTCGGAGGCGTTTGAGCAGCTCAAAGAATATCTGGGCAAGCCCCCACAGTTGAGCAGCCCCGTTCTTGGGGAAAAGCTATTTGTGTATCTCGCAGCCACCGAGCAGGCAGTGGCTGCGGTCTTGGTTAGGGAAGATTCAAATGTACAAAAACCTGTTTATTATGTATCTAAGGCTCTGACCCAGGTCGAAGCCCGTTATTTTAATGCAAAAAAATTGGCTTACTCGCTTGTTGTATCAGCTCGCAAACTACGAGCTTATTTTTCTGCACATCCCATAATTGTATACACAGATTATCCACTAAGGAAAATTCTACACAAGCCGAGACTCTTCAGCATCGCTAAAATGGTCGATCGAACTCACGATTCGACATCGACTATAGCCCCAAAAGAGCGATCAGGGCACAGGCACTAGCAGATTTCCTGGTCGAAACAAGTTTTTCTGACCAAAGAAGCGAAGAGACAGAGACGAGAATCTTACCCAAGCAGCAGAATAGACCAAGTGTCTATTGGGAACTATTCGTCGACGGAGCTTCCAGTAAGTCTGGAAGCGGCGCGGGCATCATACTCATTCCCCCCGAGCATGAAGATCACTTCAAAAAAGCGTTACGCTTTACATTCCCAATGTCCAACAATCAAGCCGAATATGAAGCACTGATAGCGGGCACAGAGTTGGCGTTGGACATAGGAATTCAGGATATAGTCATCTACAGTGATTCACAGCTCATTGTGAATCAAGTTAAGGGGGAGTATAGGGTGAATAACCCCACCTTAGAGAAATACTGCGAACTGGCGAGGGAGTTGCTAGCCAAAATGCAATTTTGGGAATTAATCAGAATTGATCGGACAGAAAATGTACGAGCAGACTATTTATCCAAGATCGCAACAGTAGAAATCTCACGCCTCCATCCCGCCGTTATGATCGAGCATATCGAGATGCCAGCAATCGAGCGAGCAAAAATCCTGGATATAGAGATCACCGAGAGGTGTTGGATCGATGAACTGCAGGATTACATCGGGCAAGGCGCTTTACCCGTGGATAAAGATCAAGCTCGAACAATACAGAAGCGCGCAGCCCGATACACGGTTATAGATGGAATTCTATACAGGCGATCATTCTCAAGGCCTTTGTTAAGATGTGTACGACCCGAAATGACCGAACGCCTTCTCGCCGAGGTTCATGAAGGAGTATGCGGGGGTCACCCAGGGGCCAGAACTTTATCAGAAAAGTAATCTCAGCAGGCTATTACTGGATGAACCTGAGGAGAGAAGCTGAAAACTACGTCAGGAAGTGCGACAAATGCCAGCGATACGCGGACATACCTCGGCTACCATCTACCGAGCAGTCACTGGTTGTTGCGTCATGGCCGTTCGACATGTGGGGAATAGATTTGATTGGACCTTTCCCCACTGCCCGAGGAAATTGCAAACACGTGATCGTGGCAATTGATTACTTCACCAAATGGATTGAAGCCAAACCTTTAGCGAGCATAACAGAAGAAAACGCCATCAACTTTGTACACGATTTCATCTGGTGCCGTTTCGGAGTACCCCGAGCAATCGTCTCTGATCATGGAACTCAATTCTCCGAAAGATTTACAAGGGCTTGCGAAAATCTGCACATCAAACACTGGCAGTCTTCGGTTGCATACCCGCAGGGCAACAGACAGGCAGAGGCGGGAATAAACAGGTGCTGCACGCCCTCAAAAGGAATCTTGAAGAAAGAGCAGGGAGATGGCTAGATGAGTTGCCCGCTGCACTCTGGGCCGTTAGAACTACGGTCAGGGGGCCAACAGGAGAAACTCCTTTCGCCTTAACTTACGGTTCTGAAGCCATGGCCCCGGTTGAGATGGCCCTACCAACGATCAGAGTCTCAAGATTCAACGAGCATACAAACGACCATAAGTGGCTAATAGATATGGATCTACTCGAAGAAAAAAGACTGGAGTCAAAAATGAGAATGATCAACTACAAGCAGAGGGCCAAGGGTCATCACGACAAAAGAGTTCACAAAAAATCTTTCATGATCGGCGACTGGGTTCTTCGAAAAATCGAAGCTACCGGACAACGAGCAGAAATGGGCAAGCTCTCGCCAAATTGGGAAGGCCCTTTCCAAGTCACAAATGTAGTCAAAGAAGGAACCTACATGTTGCGAACTAAGGAAGGAGTTGACCTAAAACACCCATGGCACGCAGATCATCTTAGGAGATACTATCAGTAGGTAAGATCTTACGAAAAGCTGATTTGTAAATTGAAGCATGATAATAAACGAAATAAATGTTGACTTAATGTTTTATTATCATTCCTGTCATTCAATTGTGCTCACAAGAACGAGCGAAAAAGAAAACTTGTTAAATTTCAAGTTATTGTGATTAGACTTATCACTAATTTTCATGACGCTCGCAAGATCGAGCTGAACAGCTTGTTATATTTCAAGTTATCCCAATGCTCGCAAGACCGAGTAGGGCATGAGACTTGTTTAAACTCGAGTTGTGATAGGCCATGATTAGTTGTAGTCGCAAGTACGAACTAAACTACTTATTATCTTTCAGTTGACCTAAAATGCTCGCAAGATCGGGCAGAATCTGAGACTTGTTAAAATTTCAAGTTCTGGTTAAAGTTATCTCATTTCAGGTTCTGGTTAAATTCATTTCAATGATTAACCACGACCAGAAATGTTCGCAAGACCGAACAGAATACGAAAGATGAAAGTTACAGCTAGCTAAAATTTCATTAAAGAAACCACAGAGTCTTTACAAATAAAGGAAAAAGAAGAGGGCGCGCAGGCCAACAAAAACATCTATAACAAAAAAGGTTAAGGGGCCGCAACATTTCCTTCGGTAGTGGCCACATCAACAGTCGTCCCCTCGACCTCAGCCTGATTCCCATCGGGAACTTCAGCGGCCGGAGTAGCAGGTATAGCCTCATCCGCGAGACGACGGGCCTCGAGCACCGTTCGGACGTTGACCACCAAAGGAGTAGGAGGAGACCACTCCTCACGACCTTCCAGTTGGTCATTTTCCTTCAGCATGGCCAAGTCCTCCTCGTCGAAAGGATACCAAGCATGCCCCCGGCGAGCTTCGGTCCCATAATAAGAAGCCGAGGAGACGTCAGCGAGGATGTCGACGGTGACCCCGTTCAGGCCAAGACCCCCGAGCACCCGAAGAGCGTGCTGAACCCCCTGGTCGTAGTAAGGGGAGACCGCATTAGTCAAATCTTCGTGATAAGCCGGATGCCGTAGCAGTGATGACCTCCTCCTCGCTTGTCGCCTTAACTTTCTCCACATAGGCCACCGACCTCTCCAAGTCGCGACCCAACTCAAGCTTCTCCATCTCTAGCTGGGGAACCTTCTGCTCGAGCTCGGCGTTTCGGGAGCGGAGGGACTTCTCAGTGCCCTTCAGGAGCTCGTGCTGATCTTTTAAGGCTTTCATCTCGGCCTCAAGCTTAGCAACATCCTCAGTCTTAGCCAGAACCTCCTTGTCCTTGACTATGAGCTGCTCATTCCGCTTGGCCAGCAGCGACTCCATTTCTTTGAGCTCTCCCTTCAAATTGGCGATTCTAGCCGAAGACTCAGACGCCCGAGCCGCGAGCATACTGAAGTTGGTCAGCATCTGAAAAATGTATGGTTAGTCGGAACGAATGGGGATGAAAGCAAACGCAAGGCAAAAAGAACGACTAAGTTTACCTCACAAGCGGTCATGCCAGCCTAGCCAAACAAGACCCCATTCGACTCGCGAGAATTACGGCGTACCAAACCGGCGTGGGTAGCCCTCTGCACGATGCCCTGGCCGCACATAGCAGCGCCTCCACGAACGCAGAGATCAATATGATCAATTACCGGAACATTAGCCAATTCTGCGGGCCATCGAAGCTTCCCGCGAGGTCGGCATCTTGAAGCCCGGCTCCATCCATGAGGGCCTGCTCACTAGAGGAGCCTCGGCAACAGAAGTCCCTGCCGCAGTCTCTGGCCCCTTCGGGCGCACAGAGCGCTCGGTGGCCTCCTCGCCGCTCTTTCTCTTACGAAGTGTGAGAGCAGCTGGGTCCTCCTGAGCAGGGGGGTCACAAACATCCTCCGAGCGAGCAGCCGAGGAGCGCCGGGAAGAGGATCGCGAAGACAGAGTAGCGACCACCGGAGCCTTGGATTTGCCCGAGGTCGTCCCAGATGACCCCACTTTGGGATCTCCCGTGGGTACTCTGGGCACGGTTGCCGGGGGCAAAGTGGACAGCGTAGATCGACGCTCGCCAGCATCTCTCTTAGCCTTCTTGGCAAAGTCAACGTTTACTTTCTTCATCTCTGCGAGCAAAACACCGTATTAGATCGACAACAGGAGGAATATTAAGCTAAAACACAGAGAAACAAAGCCAGACCAGAGGGATCCAGGGGCGCAACACAACTGGCGCCGAGTTCTTTACAGGCTAGACAATCGCCAGGGAAAACCATATCTGGATGAGGACCCCAGGCAGGGTGTGGCACCTCATCAGCGATAGTTACCCTGGCAGGAACTCCCCCAACGGGCAAACGATGGACACCGGCCAGACGCAAGAGCTCGATATCACCAGTCAAAGACTTCCAGTCGAAAGCCCAAGCTTGAGTCTGGCCGTCAATATCTAAAGCTTTTTCTATCGCAGCATTCAGCTCGCGATCTCCCGGCGATGAAATATCAACATTCCCTCTCGGGGGCACAGCCTTATCAGTAGCAGGGGGAAGGGCCACCCAAGTCATGACTCCACGAGCAGAACTTTCTCGTCCCACTTCTCGGTCTTGTTGGGGAAGTCACTAAAGAGACGAGGACACTTGGGCTTAGAGCGGGCAGAGATGCGTTGTGTTCTTTTGTCGGTGCTGAATACGAAATATCTCCTCAACACCGGCAGAGAGGGCTCGAAGCCGAGCAGACGGCACAATACAACAAACGAGCTCAGAACTCGAGCAGTGTTCAACATGAGATCGGAAGGGACAGCATGAGAAGCCACCAAGAACTCAACTATAAAGGGATCTAGTGGCAAGCGCCATCCCACGTGAAAGAACTCATAGAAGAAGACCACCCTATCTGCGTAGTCACGAAACTCCACATCGTCAATCCGAGGATCGAGCATCTTAACGCGATACACTTGTTCATCCACCCCTAACGTAGAAAACCAATTTTGAACATCCCTATCTCCATCAAAAGACCTCCACAAATCGTCTGAGGTCCCTGAAAGGGAAGCTGGCTTTGAGCGGACACCGCGAGCTCGGGCCCGAGCAAGTCTCGGCGAGCTCGAGCTCGCTGAATCGTCATCTGTGCTCGGGGCTTCGACTACCCGGGTGACCTGGACCTCGCTAGAGGAATCACTCACTGGAGAAGTTGGAGGGGTGGGCTCAGAGCTCGGCTCGCTCAAGCCTTGCTCACGGTCATAATCAAAAACCTCCTCCGAATGGGTGGCCTCTGAATCAGATGCACCGCGAAGACTAACGAAGGATGACATCACTACAAAGGGAAAGAAGGCTGGCTAAGTACGGTATTAGCTAAAAGGGGTAAAGAGGGGAAGAAATCCTAAATCCAAGATCTACCATAATACATGGCTTAAACCTCTTAGAGGGTTCGCAACACAAAATTCTCCTCATCTGAGGATCAACGCCCCCAAAACAACGTCCTTCTATTGCCGATTCATGGCTATTAATGATACCCCCAAAAGGAAAACTCAAAGGCGAAACAGAGAAATTGAGAGAGGGATGCGAGCAAATACCTGGAGTTGCAGTGTAGAAAAAGGACGAACTCGCGAAGATATCAACTGGGGCAGCAAGAATTCTGGAAAGATAGAAGCTCCACGAAAAATCTTAGCAGCGGCGGCGGTAGAAGAAGAGAATAACCTGTGAAAATGGCAAAGGGGACCGCTCAAAGTTATTTAAGGTTTCATTTTCCCTCCAAGGCTACTGGGCCTCCAATGGGCGCCTACAGGCCTAGGCCTGGGCCTACCCTCTGCATTTAATGCGCCTCGAAACCAAACAGGCACGGTTTCCCAAGCGGAAGCTTTTGTCCTTTCGGTCACTTCATAGGTCACGTCGCCCAACTAGACGCCTGAAGCCATGGTTGCTCCTCGCCGCGAGCATAAATACTTCTTGGACAAGGAGCAGGGGGCCATTGATGACACCAAAAATATCTTGATGCCCGGATATGTCGGTCAGGACATAACCGGGCAGGGACTTTAGCCCAGAAGGCAGCGAACACACGAGCAAGAATCACACGAGCATAGAACCATGCGAGCACACCCAAGCAGGCCAGTAGCTGTCTCCAAGAATCACGGGCCACGTCTACGCGCTCCCGAGATCACAGGCTAAAAATCAGGGATTAACCCCAATCATGCCCGGCAGTTACTCCTCCTTAATTATGGGGATTGACACCCCTCAAAATCAGCCCACAAATTACTCCATTTCATTATAAAAGCCAAGCCAGTACTTGGTCTTAGGTACGTTCACTATTCACAAGCTAAGGCTCTGTCAAATTGATAAGCAAGTTCTTACTCTCACGCCGGAGCGCTTTAGCAGGGCAAGCCCCTGCATTCACCCTAGCGTGTTTTCTGTCATTTTCAGGTCCTTAGCTCAAGCCCAGATATCCTAACTTCACCAGAGAGTTCCTGACCGTGCCATTTTGTGCATCATCAATATATATATATATATATATACTTTCTTGATCACGTTTTGCATTATATTCACGTTGAAAATCTCATATTTCAAAATTATAATTTATCATTTTCATTTATATCTATGAAAAAAGCAATCTAAATAATGACAATATTAAACATGACCAAAAGCTAACAAAAGCACTTACATATATATATATATATATATATATATATATATATATATATATATACTTTCTTGATCACGTTTTGCATTATATTCACGTTGAAAATATCATATTTCAAAATGATAATTTATCATTTTCATTTATATCTATGAAAAAAGTAATCTAAATAATGACAATAGAAAACATGACCAAAAGCTAACAAAAGCACCGACCCTCTTATTGATCATTTTCTTATCTCGTTGATTTTTTTAGTTACTTTATCAGAGTACCTTTTACCCAACTATCATAGTGTGATGCTGTAATCCTAAAACGTTTTACATTGATTTAGAAAAAATTTCATCAACCAGATTGTAATTACCCCAATATCAAGAATTATATTTCCGAATTTACTGGCATTAATAGTGTAAGTTTTTTCGTTCATAATGATGATGGGCTACACATAATGAAAACTCTCTCCAACTAAGACCCCTTCCCTCTCAAAAGAAACTCGAACATAATGACGTTAAATAACTATCTCGTACTAGACTATACATGCCCTTTTCATGATGCACGTTAAATAACTATCTTCTATTATGTTGGGTGTGGTGGTGCAGGTGATTGCACGCTCGTAAATTCATCAAACTAGGGGAGCTACTTGTCAATCATTTAAGAAAAGAGTAGGTCTCTTATGAGACTGTCTTACGGATCCTAATTTGTAAGATGGACTCCACTCTCTCGGTCACACTCTCTCACAGCTTAACCCACCAATATACGGAAGGTCGGGTTAGGGAGATCCGTCTTAAAAAAAATACCAGTAAGACGGTATTTTCTAAATTTTTGCCTTATGAAAATTATTAACGCTCTTCCTAGCTATCAACTATAGCTTTTATCAGCTATAGCTTTCGAGATAGATGGTCGGGTAGTTGCGACCTTTCTATTAACTATAACTTTTAGGATAGATAGCTGAAGATCCTAACAAAACTATATCTAATTAGCAAGTGGAGTATAACGTTCAAAATTATTGCCAAAGCATATAGGTTATCTAAATTTTATCAAGAAGGAAAAGAGGTTACAATGATGTAAACCATTGTTTAACTAGTACTCTTTCCATCTCAAATGCAATTTGTTGGTTTTTACGCTGGATAAGAAATTGGAGCGTAGTGATATAAAATCTTTTATCTTAGAGTAAATTACAGAAAACCCCCATCAAATATCTCAGGTTATCGGGTCGTATCCCCAAACGTTTTTACCCAACAGCAAACCCCATGCATGCACTACAGTTACTTGACACTTAAGCCAGTTCCGTCAATTTCTAAGTTAAGATTAAACAGAAAACCAGGCACCTGCATGACCTGCTCATGATGCTCATAAGTTTGAATTGGCTAATCTACCCTTATAGAATACCATTTGAACTAATAGTGGTACAAACAATATATCCATCAGTCAGATCGGTAATCACTATACAACAACTCCTACAAGCCAAACTCCGCCAATCTAAGGTTCCAACAATGAATCTTCATCACGCAAAACTAGAGTTTACAACTACTTGATAAAAATAAAAAATAAAAATAAAAAAATTAGAAGAAGATTTTGGCTAGAAATTGAGAAAATATTTCAATACATATATATATATATATATATACGTATATATATACATATATATGTGTGTATGTATATGTATATATATATATATATGTGTGTGTGTGTGTGTAAATATATATATATATGTATATATGTATATATATATATATATGTATATATATATATGTATATGTATATATATATATATGTATATGTATTGATCACGCCAAAATGTGTTTTGGTGATCTGTCAGTGTCCACGTATGCAGCTAGTCTTTGGTCAGGATGCCCTGGCTCTCAATAGGCACAAGTATAAGTGGGACTTGTCCTCCGGTAGATACCTGAGATGGAAAGAAGCACCGTTAGGAAGCTGGACGTTGGTCCAGCTAAAGCCCTCCTGTGAGAGAATCAGTTTATGGTAAGATTAATGGTCTCCAGTGAGGATTCAGGTTGCTCTTTGGGAGTAAATGCACTGAATGCTTTAGAGAGTTTGTAGTTGTGTGTGTTAATTTGAACTTAGACCATAAATGAAGGCTATCACCTTGTATTTATACTGGTGGAATGTTGGTCTAAGGCAAGTGGGACTGCCAGGTGTCGACCTGGGGTGAGCAGCCATGTGCCCATTTATGGCAGCCGCAATATGCATTGATGAGCTTTAATGTGGAAGTGACCTGCTCTAGTTCAGAGGATAGAACTTCTCTGGAAGTGACCTTGACCTTCTAGATGCAGCTTTACTTAGAGGGCAAGTAACTCTTTCATCCAATGAGGTGCTAGATGGTGGCCCCGGGATGACGTAGTAGCACGTGGCCATTGAATGCGGCATCTTTTGTGGACTTTATTTGCTTCACGGGGTGAAGACCTCGGGGTCTTAGTGTTGCAGCTTGGGTCAAGGACCATGCGAGCTCTTTTATGTTCAAAGCGAAGGCGTGAGGGCTATCCCGAGCTCCTCGGGGAGGTCGGGAATAGGCGGATGGTAAACGTACCCGGGCTTCGGGTTATACTCCAAGCTCGGGTTTGTTGATTCCTTTCTTCCGAGCTCCAGATCAGCTTGGCCACGTGTCCCGCTAGTGCCACGTGGAAGATGGATATTTTAGTATCTTCAGTAGCCCCCGACTTCCCGAGGTAAGGGTTCACCCTTTAAGTCGGGAAGTTTTAGCTCGCTCGTGGTCGGGCAGTAGGTAGAAACTTCACCAACACACCTCTTCTTGGAATTTGTGTCAAATCATTGGTGAGAAACATTCTGACGGCTTTCATTAAATACGCGTCCTTTCAGTTTGAAATTAGAACCGTCGTTTTGGGTTGAAACGGTGCCGTTTCGCGAGCTGGAGGAAGAAAACACGCGGACTATCCATTTGGTGTCGGGTCAAATTTCGGATCCTCCGTACAGGCGGCGTCGTTTTGGAAGGGTATAAGTAGGGTTTTAGCACTGTTTAGTCTTCACTTTTGCGAAAATACCCTAAATCTCTCCGGCGACCTGCGATTTCCGGCGACTTTTCTCCAAACGTCTTTCGAGTTTCCTCGCTGTTTTCCACATCATTTGTCGTTTCCACTCCGTAGGTTAGTCTCGTTTGAACCTACTCTGTCTTTATATCCACTTTTTTCGGTCATTTTTGCCCCTATTTGGGATATATTTCGTTCTTCGTTTTTCTTCGGCGATCGTCATTCATTCCGGTGCTAATCTCTGGCATCACGTGCCTTTCAGGTATTTTTGTACTTCGAGGTCCGAGCTTCCATTCTGATACAGGTATTTCGACCTCCTTATACACGCTTTGATTCTCCTTTTCTTTCAATATGTTTGCGGTAGGAGAAGTGTTAGTTTTAGGGTCCCTGAATGTAGCTCGTCGTCGGACTCATCCTCGTCCTCGGGATATTCCCCGAGCTTGGATGGTGCTAGTCCAATATTACCTCATGCTCCTATAAACTTAGGTGACTCTCCATCCCAATCAGTGTTTGCCCGATCACCCACGGGTAAGAATATATATAGGTTAGCTGAGGACCACTGGGAGGTAGTACTTCCGAGTGAAGCTCGGGACATTTTAGGGCGATGGGGATCCGATTTCTCGGATCGAGTAGTGTCCGACGAGAGCCACTGGGTCCCTCCACTTCTATTTGCTGCTCAAATGGAAGTTTTAGACGATAAAAACCAAATAGTAACTGCCCTGATCTGTAAATATTTCTCAATGAATCGGTACTTGCAGAACCTCCGAGCTGAGCGAACTCGCCAACTTTGCGAGAAAACAGTTGCTGACAGACCACAGGCAGAGAGCTCGAGCAGAATAAGTGAAGTATCCACTTTTGGCAGGGCTGATGTCTCCCAAGCTCGGGAGCCTACCTTAGCTGAGAGGGCTAACCAGGAAGCTATTGTTGCCTTACCGCGTAATTGGAGAAATAAGATCTCCACAGCTGACCTCGCGACTTGGGAGGCAATCAATCATGCCCCAGGTTTCCGTGCTACGATCCCGGGTGCGGACAAGAATTGGGTAGAGCTGAAGGCCCTTCGCGGGAAGGTGGGCTTCTATCTCAGTTTCTTTACACTTAGCGGACTTCGCCTTCCTCTGGATCTTACCATCTGCGAGTTTCTCGACGAAACATCTGCAATGCCCCTCGATCTCTCGCTGGGTCTGGTGAGGACTCTGGTGTGCTTCGCCGCATGCGTCCGAGCTCTGGGGTGTGAGCCATCCCTCTCTCTCTTCCGGTATTACTTCCAGACGTGGGTCTCTACCCACCGCCTTCAGTGTAAAGCCCACAACAACTGGGTTAAACTCTTCACCCCTTTCCCGGGGAAGGTGGACGGCTGGGCCGATAAGATAGTCCTCGTGGAGAATTGTAAGGGATGGAATTTCAACGTCCCCTCGGGGAGAGTTCATGGCCTCAAGCGTTTAAAGAAGCTGGGGGACTATGACAATATTGCCCAGCGAGTGGTTGAAGCCCCTCTGTATTCGGATGGCGAGCAAACCCGACTCTATGACTGGGAGGCAATACTCGGAGATGAACCTTTCCTCTCACTCACCGGGCTGTCGAGAAGGACTTTCGCCGGGGTTCACCCGAGGTGTACTATACCGGCCCTTGAATCCGCCCCGGGGTGGTTTGGACACATGGATGACAAGTTCTGCATCCAGTGTGATCGCTGCGCTGGGGCTAAGGAAAGCAACTGTTGGCCTCCTCCCGAGGGTTGTACTGCTTTATTTCTATTGTCTGCTTTTTCTTCAAAGTATTTTTCCCTTGCATTGAAGCTAATTCGTATGCCTTTTGCAGATATGGTGAATTTGGCTCAAGCTTTCCGAGCTCGGAGGACCACAGCCTTGGGAGCTCGCAAGGACGAGTTGAGGCAATCCCATGCAGCTGCCGGGGTTGATGCGGCAATCTTCCCCCCGATGAGGCCTGCGGGGGCCGGGGGCGTAATTCATGCCGAGCCCATCTCTACAGTCCTCCCAACCTCGAAGCGAGCACCAGCGGCTGACGAAGCTGGTGCTCGTAAGAGACAAAAATCGGTGCCCGCTGAGGCCATCGTCGAGGATCTGACCGAGGACCCCCTTCTGCGCAGATCTTCGAAGGGGAAGGAGAAAGTCACCCCTGCTGGAGAAGGGGGTGCGAGGTGATAGCTGGGCTCGGGGCCCACGAGGCTGCTGAGTTCAACAGTATCAATGCCTATGCCGATTCTCCTCGGATGGCCAAACTTCTGCAGTAGTCCTTGGACCATGCCCTCAAATCAATGGCCTGCTCGCTGGTGGAGGTTTGTGACTTTTAACATATCCTTTTTTGAATTTCTTCTCATTTTTCATACTGACTTTCTTTGTTCGCAGATGGGTCATTATGCCAAATACTTTGATCTCCGACTGGTTGAGGCCGAGAAGCTGAAATCCGACCTGGTTCAGCAGGTAAAGGATGATACCGCCGAGCTGTCCCGACTTCGCAATCAGCTCAGAGCGAAAGACAAAGAGTTGAAAGCGAAGGACGTGGAGCTCGAGAAGACCATGT
Source organism: Platycodon grandiflorus (assembly GCA_016624345.1). Classification (NCBI taxonomy): domain Eukaryota; kingdom Viridiplantae; phylum Streptophyta; class Magnoliopsida; order Asterales; family Campanulaceae; genus Platycodon; species Platycodon grandiflorus. Next base: position 61,813,149 of record CM028362.1, read on the forward strand.
CCTCCCTCTTTGCCGCGGTAACTACTCAATCCAAAGCCGAAGAGGCCCTGATGCTCACCGGGAAAGAGGCAAAAAGGTTTGAGAAGTTCTTTACCGAGAAGAGCTTGGAACATGAGGCGGCCATCCACTTGCTGGATGAGAGGATGGAGAAGCTTAGCTTGGAATGTCATGATATCCGAGCACGGTATCCTGTCAGCGAAGCCTCCGTCATCGCACAATATAAAGAGTTTGATTCGTTCATAGAAGACATCACTCCCTACATGATGAAGGGACGCTATCAGATTCTTTGAGTTGCTGCGGGTGACGGGGTGTCGCTTGAGAAGCTTGTTGAGTGGGGGGCCTCTAACCCCTATGATGAGTTGAACCGAAAAGGTGCCATGCTCGTGCCGTTTGATGGTGAGGACATCCAAGCTATTGATGCCGAAGATGCAGAAGCAGGAAAGCCCGCATGGGAGCATCCCATTATTCTTCAATAGCACGTTGAAAAGCTGGTTGATGCTCGACTTGATCAAAAGGCCCTGGAGGCTGCGGGGGAAGGTGATGCCCGAGAGAATGCCGAGCTTGGCCAGGTAGTCGATCAACTTTTGAAGGATGCCGAGGGTGTGATGACCAATCGGGCTGAAAATGAGCGAGATGTCCTGGCTTCGGAGGGTCTCGAGGACTGATCTGCGACCTGCACTGTATTTTTGTATAATCTTTTGTAATATTTGAGCCTGCGATCTGTGACCAATCGGCCTCGCATAACAGTTTGGAGCCATCACTGAGTGATTCACTATCGACTTCGAGTGATGATTTGATTTACCAGCACTGAGTGATTCACTATCGACTTCGAGTGAGGTTTTGAGACTACTCGGGATGGTGCGCTGCCGATCTCCGAGTAGTGGTTCTTATATTTAAGGGGCCTGCTGTCGACTTATAAGTATTTTTATTAATATTGTAATTCCGAACCCGAGGAGACAATATATGTATTTTATGACTTGCTTGAATGGGAAATGTTTTGGAATCCTCGATTTATGGAATGTATAAATTTTAATCTTTTTAGAATTATTGCGACGTGACTCTTGCCATTCTTTGACAATAATTGATTTGTTAAAGGGTGACTCTTGTCGGCCTCACATAACAGTTTGGAGCCATCACTAAGTGATTCACTATCGACTTCGAGTGAGGTTTTGAGACTATTCGGGATGGTGCGCTGTCGATCTCCGAGTAGTAGTTCTTATACTTAAGGGGCCTGCTGCCGACTTATAAGTATTTTTATTAATAGTGTAATTTCGAACCCGAGGAGACAATCTTTTGGTTTCTCAAAAATTCAAGCTGTCATATATTTACTCAATTTACAAAAGCTGTTACATTCACATGTAGTACTTCTTGAGGTAATCGGCATGCCAAGGGTTCTTCAAGAGTGTCCCGTCTTGCTCGGCTAACTGGTAGGTTCCTTCTCGGATGATCGAAGTAACTCGGAAGGGGCCTTCCTAATTCGGGGATATTTTGTTTCTTTGAGTATTTCTGCCTGTATGGTCGTGATGACCCTTCGCGAGCTGTTTATAGTTCACCATTCTTAGCTGAGCCTCCAGTCTTCGTTCCTCTAATAGATCGAGGTCGAGCCCCCGAGCTTCCTGATTTATCTTCTCATCAAAATGTAACACCCGAGCTGTAGGAAGGGCCATTTCAACTGGAGCCATTGCTTCTGATCCATAAGTCAAGGTAAATGGCGTTTCTCCCGTCGGTCCTCGCACAGCTGTCCTGATGCTCCACAGGACTACGGGGAGTTCTTCCAACCATCTTCCCTTCTTCTCGTCTAAGCTCCTTTTAAGGGAGTATATGATCTTCTTATTCCCGGACTCTGCATGACCATTGCCTTGCGGGTGAGCGACCGAAGACATCCAGTGCTTTACGTTCATCCTCTCGCAGCTCACTGTAAACTTTGTAGCGAACTGTGTCCCGTGATCGAAGACTATGACCCGAGGTAACCCAAATCTGCACCAGATAAAGTCGTGTACAAAACTTATGGCTTTCTCCTCAGCAATTCCCGCAAGTGGCTTTGCCTCGATCCACTTTGTAAAATAGTCGACAGCCACGATTAAGAACTCGCAACCTCCGCGAGCTTTGGGAAAAGGACCGATGAGGTCAATTCCCCACATGTCGAAAGGCCAGGCCGCGACGACCGGTGTTTGGGGCACAGAAGGTAGTCTGGGCACATCAGCGAATCTTTGGCACTTATCACACTTCCTAACATAGGCCTCGGCATCCTTTCTCAGCGTTGGCCAATAGCATCCGTGGAAGATGATTTTGTCGGAGAGAGTCCGAGCTCCGGGATGTCTTTCGCATACTCCCTCGTGTACTTCTGCTACTAGATTTTTCGTGACTTCGGGCCACACACATCTTAGCAAAGGCTTCGAAAAAGATCGTCGGTATAGTACTCCGGCAACCTTTGTGTACCTCGCTGCTCTCTTTCTGATTTGTCGTGCTGAGGTTTTGTCGTCGGGCAAAGTCCCGTGCTCAATATAGTCCTCGATTTCATCTATCCAGCACCTCGTGGTTGCCATAATTGGTAGGACAACCTCTCTGTTTACTGAGGGCGAATCAAGGAATTCTACTCGAACATCCGGGGGTAGATCCTTCCGCTCCATGGAGGCCACCTTGGACAAGTAGTTAGCCCGAGTGTTGCTCTCTCTGTCAATCTACTGAACCTCCCAGTATTCAAACTCAGCTAGAAACTGCCTCACGAGCTCACAGTATTTTATCAAGGTGGGGTGATTAGCCCCGTACTCCCCTGAAATTTACTTCACGACGAGCTGAGAGTCGCTGAAGACAACAATTTGAGGAACTGTGAGGTCTTTCGCCAATTGTAAACCTGCCACCACGGCTTCATACTCGGCCTGGTTGTTTGATGCGGGGAACTTGAATCGGAACACCTTCCGAAATTCAGTTCCGTCTGGGGAAACCAGAGACAAACCCACGCCTCTTCCCGAGCTGCTGACTGAGTCGTCAACGAACAACTGCCAGTGGTTCATTGGTCGTGTTTCTCGTGAGCTATAGCGGATGCTTTTAGCTGGGGGAACGACTTGTAGGGTGCCTTTCTCTAGCTCGTCTGGCAAGGTCTCTGGAGATGTGTCATGAACGAATGATGTTTCTGCAATGAAGTCGGCAAGTACTTGTCCTCGGACTGCTTTCCTTCGCTCATAAGTAATGTCAAAGGCAGAAAGCTCAACTGCCCATTTCATCATTCTGCCAGCTACGTCGGGTTTGTGCAACATTCTCCGGAGAGGCAGATCTGTGTAGACTACCAAGGCATGGGCCTGGAAGTAGTGTGATAGCTTCCTCGCCATTACTATCAATGCCAGAACCACCTTTTCGACATTCAAGTATCGTGCCTCTACGTCGGATAGCGCGTGAGAGACATAATATACTGGTTTTTGAATGGGCCCTTCCTCTCTGAGTAATACTGCAGCCACCGCCGCATCTGATGCCGAGATATAGATATACAATTTCTCGCCGGGCACCAGGCTTGAAAGTAGAGGCGAGCTGCCAAGGTATTGCTTCAGCTCGGCGAAGGCCTTGTCGCATTTTGGACCCATGCAAATTTTCGACTCCCCTTCAAAATTTTGAAAAAAAGGGAGGCTCTTTTCGGCATCTTTAGCTATGAATCTGCTTAAGGCGGTTATCCTGCCATTGAGCTGCTGCACGGTTCTGATGCTCGTTGGGGCTTTCATGTCCAGCAGTGCCTGGATCTTTCCCGGGTTTGCTTCAGTCCCTCGCTCATTCACCATGTAACCTAAAAATTTTCTCGCAGTTACCCTGAAGGCGCACTTTGCAGGGTTGAGCTTCATACTATTTTTTCTTAGGTTGGCGAAGGTTTCCCGGAGATCTTCGACGTGGTTGGCCGCCTTGGTTTTAATCACCATGTCGTCGATGTAAGCCTCCACATTCCGGCCGAGCTGATCACCGAACACTTTATTTACCATTCTTTGGTAGGTAGCCCCCGCATTCTTTAGCCCGAAGGGCATCATAACGTAGCAATACAAAGCCCCCACAGCTCGGAATGCCGTAAGTTTCTGATCTTATAACCACATCCTGATCTAGTGATATCCCGAGTATGCATCAACGAAACTCAGGATTTTGTGGCCGGCAATAACATCAACGAGCTGATCGATCCTGGGCAGCGGGTACCAATCCTTCGGGCAAGCTTTATTCAGGTCGGTGTAGTCCACGCACATCCTCCATTTATCGCTGGTTTTCTTGACTAGCGATCCACGTCGGGTAAAAAATTTCTTTTATTATCTTGGCCCGGAGCAGCTTGTCGACCTCTTCTTTGATAGCTGCTTGTTTTTTCAGGGAAAAAACCCGTGGTCGTTGTTGTATTGGAGTGATCGCGGGGTCCACGCTGAGCTTGTGGACGGAGACGTCTTCGCTGATGCCTTTCATGTCCTCAACCCTCCAAGCGAATACATCAGTGTTTCCTCAGAGGAATTGGATAATGGCTTGACGCTCTCCCTCGTCGATATCCAGACCAATTTTGATCTTTTGGTCAGAAAAATCGAAGTTGATGACCACTTCATCGAAATCCTCATGAGGCTGAACGTTGGGGAGGTCGCGATTGTCGAGACTCTCGATTGTGATCACCCTTGCTTTTTTTCGGCTCGAGCCTGATTCGTGCGAGCTAGGATTGCTAGCCCACGTTAATTGCTAATCTTTGGCCAAGCCTGACGCAGAGGTCGCGTTCTCAGGAACTGCGAGCGCTGCGCTGCTATTTCTGGGGATTTCTCCTCTGCCAAGGGCCGGGCTCTCTTGGCGGAGGCTTGGAGGGTTTTCATGTCTTGAGCTTTTCCCCAGAGTGCCGCCTCCTGTTCCTTTCGAGCCTCTATTATGTGAAATAGAGTACTCTTTGGGTCATTCCTCATCATGCCGACCTTCCCATTAGTGGCAAACTTGAATTCTCTGATGAGGAGTGGAGACGACCATGCCGAATTTGGCCCGAGCCGGTAGGCCCAAAATTGCGTTGTAAGGGGAAGGGATGTCGAGGACCAGGAATTCTATTTCCTCGGACCTGAAAAGATCTCCCTCTCCTATCGTCACTTTCAGCGCTATGGTGCCCTTGGTTACCACCTTGTGCCCGGTGAAGCCCTCCAGCTGAACATTGCTTGGGATGAGCTGGGAATCCGTGAGCCTCATCTTCTTGAAACAATCATAATACATGATGTTCCGATTAGCCCCGGTATCTATGAGCACTCGTCTAACCATATACTGTTCAATCCCGAGGTGCATCGTGAGTGGCTATACTTTTGCCAGGTGAAGCCCTCCAGCTGAACATTGCTTGGGATGAGCTGGGAATCCGTGAGCCTCATCTTCTTGAAACAATCATAATACATGATATTTTGATTAGCCCCGGTATCTATGAGCACTCGTCTGACCATATACGGTTCAATCCCGAGGTGCATCGTGAGTGGCTGTACTTTTGCCAGGTCGGTGCTTGCCATCTCGCTCGGGTAAAAGCATATGCCAACCTCGTCCCTCATTCGAGGTTGGGACACCACGTTGTTGAGACTATACATGGTGTCATTGAGCTGAGTGATACTCAAGTTGTCTTCCAGGATGGTGGAAATCCTGTAGTCCTCTCGGTCGACGTGCTCGCGGCCATGCGCTGCTGGCCTCCTCTCCGGCTCATCTCTCTGCTCAAATTGCCTGAGCTCACCGCGGTCTATCAGTCGCTGGATGACCCTTTTCAGCTGGCGGCATTCCTCGGTGGCGTGTCCATCCTCCTTGTGATATTCACACCTCTTGTCTGGGTCCCGAGGAAACCTTACGTCCTTCATGGGGGAGGGCTTTGCCAACTTATTCTCCTGTTGTAAAATGGTCATGATGTGCTCCCGGGATGCATTCAGCGGGGTGTAGACCATTTTATCCTCTTTCTCCTGCGCCCTTTGTCTGGCACTTGTCTGCCCAGTTCTTTTGTCCGGGTTCTTGGCCTCCTCCACTTTTACTGGCGCAGCGGTTCTTTCCTTGGCCTTCTTCTTATTGGCCAAGATTTTCTTGGTCTTTGCCACACCCTTGGCCAAGATAAACATCTCGGCGCTGGTGGCCGGGGTCCGGAGGTTGAGCTCCTCCAATAGCTTTTCCGACTGATGTCCGCCCTCAAAGCAGACCATGATTGTCACGTCGGGGACGTTGGAGAGCTCGTCAGCCACATTTTTGAACCGCTGTATATAATTTGCCAGCGATTCAGTGGAACCTTGCTTTGTGTTTGCAAGGTCCGACTTGTCCTTAGGAAGATCCCCAGCTGAGGCATATTTCCTTAAGAACTTTCTCTTCAGATCGCTCCAGTCCGTCACGGACTCCTTCGGGAGCTCTCTGAACCATTTCATCACAGTCTCGTCGAATGTACTGACGAAGACCTTGCACCACATATCCTGCTTCATGGTGCAGACACCCATTTTGGCCTCAAAGCTGGAGAGATGAGTCTGAGCGTGTGTCTTCCCCGCATATGATTTAAAGTCGGGCAACCTCAACTTGGGATTTGGGGGTGTTCTCTGAATCCGTCGACAGAATGGACTCTCCAATATTTGTGTAGGGAGGCCTAATTTCCCGGCTTCCAGAGCCTCTAAGCGCTCCTGGAGAACCTTTAGAGCCCTATCTAGAGAATCGTCAGCTCGAGACTCCCTGTGGCTCTGTCTGTCGCGTCCATCATTCTTTGATCGCTTTCGTGATGAAGCGATTGTTCCCGGGGAGCTCCCCTGAGGAGATGGCAAACGTCCTCGCCTACTACCTTGGGATCCCTTTCGGCGAGACTGTACCTCCGGCCTATAGGTGCTGTCCGACCTTTGCGGGCTGGGGGAGTGTGCTCGAGCCCCGAGTCGATCCTGCACACTGCCTCTGGGCCTTTCCCTTTCCTCCGGGAAGCGGAGTCGGCTGTACACACTCGCCTTGGGTGCTACACTAACCTGATTTCCCAGCCTGTTCGTGGCACTCTCGCGCAATCTGCTATGTGCGCTTGCCCGGGGGGCTTCCACAGCTCGGGATCCATGATCGCGACTACGCGGCCTTTCTGCATGTGCCCTCTCCCGCTCGAGAGGGACTCTCCTTGCTTGCTCTGCTACCTCGACCCTTCTGGTGAGCTCGAATTCCTTCCTTTCGAGCTCTCTAACTCTCTCTACGTGCGCCCGCTCGCGACGTATGTGCTCCAGTTCGGCCTGATCTCTCTGCAGCTGTGTAGCCAGCCGCTTCACCCCGGTTATTCTGACCTCGTCGTTACCGCAAGTGTCTTCTCCTCTGGAAGTCTCACTGGCGGTGTCTCCATCCCATCGGGCTTTCCGCGCGGCCTTTCCCTTGCTTGCGCGTGATCTTTCTGCTGCTTTCTTCGTTAGCACCCGCGCTACGTCCCGAGCTGACCTCTTGCCTCTTGAATTATCGGTAGGGGATTTTCCGGGAGTTTTAGGCGCATGTCTCTGTGCTGACGGGGCAGCATGCTTAGTAGAGTGTGAAGACTGTGGGCCAACCTCTTAAGCGGCTGACGTAGCCTGTTGCTTTGAATTCGTCATTCTTAAACCGTAGCTTGCTAGGTTACAAGAAGTTCAAACTGAAGGTATCTAATTCCGGCGTCCCGGCAACGGAACCAAACTGATCACGCCAAAATGTGTTCTGGTGATCTGTCAGTGTCCACGTATGCAGCTAGTCTTTGGTCAGGATGCCTCGGCTCTCAATAGGCACAAGTATAAGTGGGACTTGTCCTCTGGTAGATACCTGAGATGGAAAGAAGCACCGTTAGGGAGCTGGACGTTGGTCCAGCTAAAGCCCTCCGATGAGAGAATCAGTTTATGGTAAGGTTAATGGTCTCCGGTGAGGATTCAGGCTGCTCTTTGGGAGTAAATGCACTGAATGCTTTGGAGAGTTTCTAGTTGTGTGTGTTAATTTAAACTTAGACCATAAATGAAGGCTATCACCTTATATTTATACTGGTGGAATGTTGGTCTGAGGCAAGTGGGACTGCCAGGTGTCGACCTGGGGTGAGCAGCCATGTGCCCATTTATGGCAGCCGCAATATGCATTGATGAGCTTTAATGTGGAAGTGATCTGCTCTGGTGCAGATTATAGAACTTCTCTAGAAGTGACCTTGACCTTTTAGATGCAGCTTTACTTAGAGGGCAAGTAACTCTTTCATCTAATGAGGTGCTAGATGGTGGCCCCGGGATGACGTAGTAGCACGTGGGCATTGAATGCGGCAGCTTTTGTTGACTTTATTTGCTTCCCGGGGTGGAGACCTCGGGGTCTTAGTGTTGCAGCTCGGGTCAAGGACCATGCGAGTTCTTTTATGTTCAAAGCGAAGGCGTGAGGGCTATCCCGAGCTCCTCGGGGAGGTCGGGAATAGGCGAAGGGTAAACGTACCCGGGCTCCGGGTTATACTCCAAGCTCGGGTTTGATGATTCCTTTCTTCTGGGCTCCAGATCAGCTTGGCCACGTGTCCCGCTAGTGCCACGTGGAAGATGGATATTTTAGTATCTTCATGTATATATATATATATATATATATATATATATATATATATGGAGTACTTACAATAAGTCATGGATCAAAACTAAATCAAAATTCAAACTAAAAACAATTAACAAAAACATAGATTAATAGAAAATTTTGAAGGCATTGAGAGGTAGAATGATTTACCGTGGCTGTAAATAGTGAATGCGATGGTGATGGCGAGGAAGACGATACGACGGCGGCGTAATTAGGGTTTTCTGTCGATGGAACAAATGAATTAAGTGTAGCAGGATTCACCTTTTATAAACTTGAGAGGGAGGGAGAGAGTGTTGGAAGGTGGTGATTCTTGCCACGACCAAGATCCTCATTGACACTGGTGGTCATAAATCTTGCCAAAGGTGTGCCCTAAATCCGTTGTGGGTGAGACGGAGATGAGGGGGTTGGACAGCCATGCATGGTTGAAGAAGATGATTGGGGTGGAGGAGAGAGAGATGATAGGAGGAGGCCGAAGAAGGCAGGTGCAGAGAAAGCGGGAGCAATGGACGGAGGGTGGGAGATGGCGGGGATAGTTCATAGGAGTTTAATGTCGGGTAAAAAAGTTTATGTTTTTCTCTAAAAGGGATACTTTTGTCCATTCAATCTTATTCGATATGAGTAATTCCATCTTCTTCCAAAATTCCGTTAACGGTGTTAAGCTGAGTTTCCAGGTCAGATTTCATAGGAGTTTAATGTCGGGTAAAAAAGTTTAGGGGTTCAATCCAGTAACGAGAGATAGTTTATGGGGGTTGCTGTAATTTACTCTTTAATATTATGGTGAAGAACAACAATTGACATCAGAATAAGTTGTGATTCGATTGCTAACATGAGTTGGATAGAAATTATTGAATCACTTTATGAGAAATCAACATCTTGTCTATGGGGTGTGTTGGATAGACATTATTGAATCTCTTTATGGAGAAATCAGCATCTTCTCTATGGTGTGTGTTAGGGAGATCAGTGAAGTAAGAAAATACTAAGGGGTTCGAGTCTTATGTCAAACCATGATGCTCTCATCAGAGTATAAAAAAAATAAAGTTGTGCTTGCAAACTAAGTGATGTTAAGAGCTCAAAAAAGGGTGAAGGAGAAAAAAGAAAAGGAAGAAAGTAAAGTGAATAATTAATTGCTTGATGTGTAAATTTTAATAGGATTTAATTTTATGAATTTATAATCTATAATGTCTTAAAATCTTGGAACACATAATCATCATTAAACCTATAATCCTATGAACATGAATTTAAGGAGTTGAAGACTTTGATTTAAGAATTTTCTTCCTCCTTGCCTTTTCTTTAATCTCTTCTTGATGGTGGAGAAGAAAACCCTAGATTTTTTTTTTTTCTGTACTTTTTTAAAGACGTGAAAAGAAATCTAAAAAGTGTATTAGAGTTTGCAACTTTAGATCTTTTTATAAGCAGATAAAAATGGAATCATTTTTTTTATATAATTCTAAAAAATTTTAATAATATTTTATGCTCACAAAATCATTAAAGTAAGCCTTTAATAGTAAAGCTCAATTAAATATTAAATCATATTTGACACCTTTATTTAAAATAATCCAACGTGATGCCAACAAGATTCACGACTAAAACAAAATATTAGTCACTAATCTAACCGTTATTTAATGGATCCGAAATCTTTTCATTTTTCGATGAAAATCATGTTATGCCGTTTATGGAAGTGACCAACAAAAATGGTTGCTCAGACCAAAACGACGTCATTTTGCATCCAAGCAACAATGGCCGCAGAATGGCTTCACTAAATGACGTGGCATCATATTAACAACAAAATGGAGGAAAAATTTCAGGCAGGAGAGGTATGGAGTTTATTTAGTACGCAGGTAACATCAGATTAAACTAGACTCTTGTAGAGAGTTTGATAGGGCACTATCACAAAGTCATTTCAAATGTAAACCAAATAGTTGGGAAAATATTTAACACATTGTCATATGCCTACATGGTACACCACGATCAATAACAATATACTATAATATTAAAGTAATTATCATTTTTAAATGGGCAAACTACACAAATGGTCCCTGTAGTTTTAGTGTTTTTTGCAATTCGTCCCTGTACAAAATTTTTTTTGCTAGTCGTCCTTGTACCAACCAATTGAACGCAATTGGTCCCTCCGTCTAGTTCCGTTATATTTTTTCCGTTAAGTCTTGACATGTGCATTGCACGTGCATTTTGGACGGGGTAAAATAGTCATTTTGCTTTTAAAAGTACAGGGACCAATTGTGAAATTGTAAAATTGACCCTCTTTTTTCAAACCATTTTTACTCTCTCTCTCTCTCCTCCTCTTTCTTCAAACCATTTGAACGGAGCCGAAGATCAAGATGGTAAAATTTGGATCCCATATAATTATCTCCACTATGAACACTTTAATTATGTTAATGGATATATTAAATTTTCTTCAAATAAAACATTCAATAATTACTGCTATAAACCCAACCAAAGTGGTAATTCTAAAAATTCACAATAGTAATCGAATTCTTTCTTGACTTCTGGTGCCATTTGCCCCTCCTTATCCTCTCTGTCAAACACACACACACACACACACACAGGCTCTCTCTCTCACTCACACACACACTCACACTCGCACACTCTGCTTCTCTCTCTGTGTGTGGTGAAATTAGATGATAGAAGGCTTGAAAATGGAGGAGAAGGAGAGCGGCGCTAGTATTGGGTTGGTTCAGCTAGCGGCGGCGGTGGCGAACGTGAGCATTGGAGTGGCATCCGGAGGAGGAGGAGGGCTGGGGACTGAAGTGGGAACTGCGGTTGTTGCTGCTAGAGTTGGAATTGGTTCAAGTGGGAAGAAGAAAAGGGGGAGGCCCTCCACCAAAACCTCTTCTTCGACACCGTCGATTTCAAACTCGCCTCCAACCTCGTAGCCCTCCGCCTCCGTTTCTACGGCCTCGACTCCGCCGCATTATCTCTCAAGGCCAAGCCCGTAATTTCTGGCGGAATCAGCCGCATTGAAGAAGACGATGAGCCAATCGACCCTGTCGTAGCCCGCGCTTGTTTTGCCTAGCCGTGGCGGCTGTTATTTGTAGATTCGTCGAGAATTGTGAGGAGAGTGAGGGATGAATTTGGGATTGGGGAGAATGGATTGGTGTGTTTGGGAGGGTTGTTGGTGCTAAGAAGGATGAGCTCGAGAGGAAGATCGCCAAGCACAGGGAAATCCCCAAATTTGTTGCTTAATAGAGGTGTTTTGTTCACCAATGGTGTTCAGCTTTTCATTTTCTCTTACATCATAAAACTTGTAAATACATGCTCGAATTTGGTGAAATCTAACGCATCAACAAGTAAGATCTTCAAAAAAATTGATTGATTGATGGGTGGTGGTGGCTGCGGTGATGATTTCGCATATTTTGTTTTTTTTTTGAGAATTTGAGATAAGAAGGAACCATTTTTACAGGCGGATGACTTGGTGGACCTTGAATGGCTGTCTAATTAGGAGATGGGTAATTAGGAGATGGATTGGTGCAGAATGAGAGTGGAGGGTTGCAGGTTAAGCACGGTGAGGATTGGGTTGACGTTGATTTTGGCTTTAATCGTTGATTTTCTTTGACTTTAAAATTTCAGAATTGGTCCCTGTACTTTTTAAGATGAAATGACTATTTTACCCTTCTACATATGCACGTGTGTGGTACGTGTGCGCACTTAACGGCAGAAAATTAACAGAGTTTAACGGAAGGACCAATTTGGTAAAATGTCTTGGTACAGGGACCATTTGCGAGGTGTAAGGACCAATTGCAAAAAACACTAAAACTACAGGGACCATTTGTGTAGTTTGCCCTTTTTAAATTAATTTTGCACTATAATTGACCGATTTCGATATTAGTATACCACATATGCATACTATGTACACCCTCCATTCCTAAATAATTGTCTTATTTGAAACTTTTTCTTTCAGAACATTATTTTTACTATTTTAGTCTTACTTTTTCTTCCTATTTTAATTATGAGCTATATGCATATGAACATTAAAGAAAACTACACATTATATTAATATTAATAATTAATTATTTTTTTTAATTTACGTACCAAATCAAACAAAACAATAATTTACGATGGAGTAATATTTAGGGCATCTACAATGTGGAGTTCTTAGCCTATAAGAACTTAATGGGCAGGTTCTTAATACATTGGGAGAGTTCTTATTTTGGTTCTAAAAAATTTGAGTTCTTCCCAGTTCTTATTTAAGAACTGGTTCTTAGCCCATGCAAAACAAAATTTGTGTGAGATGTCTCCACCTTGCTCCTGCCCCCATCCCCCACCCCACCCCACCCCACCCTTTGAGACGCCACTTTCTCAAAATGAATTAATTTATTAAAAATCAAGAAATTTAATATATAAAATATTAATCAAGACAATAAAAATATTAATTTAAAATATGCAAAATATATTAATTAAAACTATAAAAAATTAATTTGTATGAAAAGTATAAAATAAATGAGTTAGTGCGTGAAAATTCTAGGTGGCATTGTGGAGTCCACCTTAAAAATCAAGTTAAAGAACCAAACATTGGGGAGGTTAGTTCTTAAATGTGATAGTGAGTGGAAATTTTATGTGGTAAGGTGAAGCCCACCTAAAAACTAAGAACCAGTTCTCTACATTGGAGATGCTCTTATGAGTTATGAACTATTGAATAATTTCTCCGCACACTGACACGCATGTTTAAAAAATCTCAATGTTCAATGAATTTAGGGCAAACTACACAAATGGTCCCTGTAGTTTTAGTGTTTTTTGCAATTCGTCCCTGTACAAAAATTTTTTTGCTAGTCGTCCTTGTACCAACCAATTGAACGCAATTGGTCCCTCCGTCTAGTTCCGTTATATTTTTTCCGTTAAGTCTTGACATGTGCATTGCACGTGCATTTTGGACGGGGTAAAATAGTCATTTTGCTTTTAAAAGTACAGGGACCAATTGTGAAATTGTAAAATTGACCCTCTTTTTCAAACCATTTTTACTCTCTCTCTCTCCTCCTCTTTCTTCAAACCATTTGAACGAGCCGAAGATCAAGATGGTAAAATTTGGATCCCATATAATTATCTCCACTATGAACACTTTAATTATGTTAATGGATATATTAAATTTTCTTCAAATAAAACATTCAATAATTAATGCTATAAACCCAACCAAAGTGGTAATTCTAAAATTCACAATAGTAATCGAATTCTTTCTTGACTTCGGTGCCATTTGCCCTCCTTATCCTCTCTCAAACACACACACACACACACACACACACAGCTCTCTCTCTCACTCACACACACACTCACACTGCACACTCGCTTCTCGTGTGTGGTGAAATTAGATGATAGAAGGCTTGAAAATAGAGGAGAAGGAGAGCGGCGCTAGTATTGGGTTGGTTCGGCTAGCGGGCGGTGGCGAACGTGAGCATTGGAGTGGCATCCGGAGGAGGAGGAGGGCGGGACCGGGGAACCTGTTGTTGCCGCTAGAGTTGGAATTGGTTCAAGTGGGAAGAAGAAAAGGGGAGGCCCTCCACCAAAACCTCTTCTTCGACACCGTCGATTTCAAACTCGCCTCCAACCTCGTAGCCCTCCGCCTCCGTTTCTACGGCCTCGACTCCCGCCGCATTATCTCTCTCAAGGCCAAGCCCGTAATTTCGCGGAATCGCCGCATTGAAGAAGACGATGAGCCAATCGACCCCGTCGTAGCCCGCGCTTGTTTTGCTAGTGGCCGTTATTTGTAGATTCGTCGAGAATTGTGAGGAGAGTGAGGGATGAATTTGGGATTGGGGAGAATGGATTGGTGTGTTTGGGAGGGTTGTTGGTGCTAAGAAGGATGAGCTCGAGAGGAAGATCGCGCACAGGAAATCCCCAAATTTGTTGCTTAATAGAGGTGTTTTGTTCACCAATGGTGTTCAGCTTTTCATTTTCTCTTACATCATAAAACTTGTAAATACATGCTCGAATTTGGTGAAATCTAACGCATCAACAAGTAAGATCTTCAAAAAAATTGATTGATTGATGGGTGGTGGTGGTCATGTGATGATTTCGCATATTTTGTTTTTTTTTGAGAATTTGAGATAAGAAGGAACCATTTTTACAGGCGGATGACTTGGTGGACCTTGAATGGCTGTCTAATTAGGAGATGGGTAATTAGGAGATGGATTGGTGCAGAATGAGAGTGGAGGGTTGCAGGTTAAGCACGGTGAGGATTGGGTTGACGTTGATTTTGGCTTTAATCGTTGATTTTCTTTGACTTTAAAATTTCAGAATTGGTCCCTGTACTTTTTAAGATGAAATGACTATTTTACCCTTCTACATATGCACGTGTGTGGTACGTGTGCGCACTTAACGGCAGAAAATTAACAGAGTTTAACGGAAGGACCAATTTGGTAAAATGTCTTGGTACAGGGACCATTTGCGAGGTGTAAGGACCAATTGCAAAAAACACTAAAACTACAGGGACCATTTGTGTAGTTTGCCCATGAATTTAATGTATGGAAGGGGTTAATTAAAAATGCCCCCACTAGCTGAATCAATCAGACAAAAGAGAGTGTGACGGTACTGTATTGACAACTTGGCATTGATTCATTTCATTGAAAAGAAAGTGATGGGGTTTCTGGAGTTGAGTTGTAAGGGTCCGAAGATTAGAAAACCCAATTTAGACGTGACTTACCTTAAAAGTGAACTTTCCTAATTTAGTACTAGGTCCACGTGTTGAAATGTTTGACGTTGACGGTGTTTGCCCGTTTAAGGTTGTGTATCTGACAGTATTTCGTCCTTTGGGCCCACTTTTTTTAACACTAGCCCATATGATCTTTATCAAGTTTTTCTTTGCTGGTCCCCCACCAATCAAATGCAGTCATATTTGTATTTTTAATTTTTAATTAATAAAGACAACCGATATTATGGTATTACTACGAGTCTTAGTGTTATAGTTTCCCTAATTTAATCATCTATTTAGTAAAAATGTTAGATACGTAGAAAAGATAGATTTTTTCAAAAAACATCTTCTCTAATGCAAACCTCTAATACTGAGATGGAGATGATGTGACATTTAGTTGAGAAGACATTCTCTACGTGATTCTCTACTTCTAGAGGGTCACCTAAAGGATGTCTTTTCATCCCGTTATTTACTGTCAGTTTTTATTTTTATTTTTTATCATCAATCAGTTACAATAGGAGTAGTTTTTATTTTTTACTTTTTATAAATAATTATAAAATAATGTCACGTTTGAAAGAATGCTCTAAAAGAAGTTTTGCATTGGAGCACGTTTAGAAAGAAAAATCTCTATCTTTTAAATTTTTCACACATGAAAGAGATCGTCTTGTTTAAACATGTCAAATAGAAAAAAAATAGATAATAGTATTGGAGATTCTCTTAATGTTTTTGAATTAAATCTACTTAGATCTCTTCATTGTTGAATTAAATTTGCCCTCAATGTAATAAATTTGAACCAACGATGTATAGATCAAAGTAAATTTGATTCAATGACAGTAACACTCAAACTTATAGTAATGCCACAAACTCAAACTCGTACTATCATACATGATGAGACACGAATAATTAGCCCACAAAGTGGAAAATGGAATCAAACTCTTTTTTTTGTGTATAGTGCGACGCCATTTTCTCTGTATTCTCCTTTTATGGATTGAGACTCAAGCCCACTCCTAGATAATGGTCATGTTGGAACTTTTTCTATTACTTTGTCAAAGGAGAAATGAAAAAGGTGAAGACTATGGGCAAACTATCTGGTAAATTTTGATGATTTCTTTAATGGTTGACGTGGTACTCCATAACTAATAAAATGTCATTGAACGGTTTAAAAGATGACTATTGTGTTGATCGAGAATATATGCATACCACCTTGACATAATTTTCTATATCGTCAGAGAATAAATGTTCATCGAGAATATATGAATACCACCTTTACAATTTTGCAACATTTGAAAAAATTATCTTTACGTTAATTTTTGTTAGTGGAATTAAAAGAAAGTGGTGAGTGCCATTCCCCACCTAACAATGTTTTGAATCTTAAATCATGGAGTATGAAGCTTAATCCATATGTAGGGTTTTGGATGACCATCTCAAAATTTATTTCGTATGAGAAAACTATCTTAGTTAAAGTATAAATTATTATAAAGTGTTATGCAAGCCTTGCTCAAATAAATTCGTTATCTTGTAATTATTACAGATACTTTTTAGGTTTTCTTTTATATATACATCAAATTAAAGAGCTCCGTTGATCTCTAGAGAATAATAAAATTAATAAATATCAGGGGAATATACCAAAAAATTCTACCAAACAATTATTATTAGTATTATTACTATTACTTGATAAAAATTTTATCATTATTACCATAACTGAAAATAAAAATGAGTTTTTATCTGAATGAAACTTGTTACCATAACGACGTTAGTAGAATTGTAAACTTTTAGGGCTCTTTGATATTAAAAATCTAACTTTGAAACTTTTTGAATACGAAAATTATTATTAGGACTTTTTGGATGTGAAAAATATTTAGGAGGACTTTTTGGTATGTTTCACTAAATACCTAATACAAACATATGTTTTAGAACGTATATAGCATACACTCAATTTTCTAAAATTGCCCCAACCAAATACAAAATTATTAACTTTGGTCAAATTTATTTATTTTTCTCCTCATAATTTTCATTTTTGTTAATCATGCTTCTCCTAAAAAAGCGAGTTATCAACAAATGCTTATAAGAAATATGACCTCAAACCTTCCTCTTCTATGTTAATAGATGTGCATGCAACATTTCTTGTTTTCACCAAATAAGCAACAAATCAATGGATAGTTCAAAGTCTAAGCAATGGTGGGGGTATTTTGGTCTACATTTTTGGCTTAGAGATCTACTTGTACCAATTTCATCGTCCATTCAGTTTCTCTAAAGGCTACTCAACTAGAAGGGGAAACTAAAGTTTAGCTCCATACGCTAACCATGGACCACAATTTGATTTGCCCCATAATTAACATAATTAGAGATTACGATTAGAGAAAAAGTTTGATTCTGAAAAGATTACACGTTAGGGTGATGGGATGTATGTAATTAGCTAGCTAGCTAGTCGAGTTAACTTAGCTTGGCTCGTGAAGAAAATGATTTGTGATGTTAAGTTCAATGAATGTATGTTTTATACGTATCTTGCTCGACTTGAAGAAGCTCAAATCAAATTAATTGATAAACGAATACAAAGCATAGACATAACATCTATTTTCATAAATTTCTATAATATCTCGTGCGGTAATCAATCCGTGAAGTAAACGAGTCAAGCATTTCTTTTTCGTTTTTTGTCGGTGAAAAGACAAATTCTACAAGATAGAAACTTCGGTAGCTAGTCTTATAGGGTGACCCCGCGATAAACATAGGGTTTCTAAATAATGACTTGTTAATTTTAATTCCTTTTTACGTCCCTTTTAGAAAAAACAAAACATAAACCTAGAACACTAAAGTTGTAGCTGTTTCAAATTCTATCTCCAAAGCCTGAAATTCCAAATTATATTTAATTCAGCTGAATTACAGCAACGATAGAGAGCAACCTATCAATCTATCATTTTCCTACATATTTAATTACTCTATTTAATTTTCTTAAATTTTTACAAATATATTTAGATATATATATACATATATATTTAGGTATATATACGTCTGTACGGCCTATTATATTTTCAGAATAAGACATATCCTAAGCTTTTTCAGGATAAATGGACCGCATAACATTTTTGAGCTTAACTTTTTATGGGGAACTTTTGATAATATCCCAACATACATAATGTGGTATTTTTAGGTCCCCTCATCTCTGGAAACAAACACCTCTTATGTTTTATGTCTTTACTTCATTTATTAAATGCATATACGACCCACAATCATGGCTTCAATTCAATGGCTTTTTCTGATTTCGTAGGTCTTGTTTGGATAGATTGTTTTTTTGTGGTTTATATTTCGTGGTTTATACTCCCTCCGTTTCACCCAAAGAGTCCACGTTTGAAAAATTTAATAATTAAGAGATATATAAGTAACATTCGAGTTGGTCATAATTACAAAAATATTTTAGCATAGTTAATATGTTTGTGTCACATATGGGGGATAAAGTTAAAAGTTTTATAAAGATTGTAGGGATAATTTTATAAAGTGAACTCTTTGAGTGGAATATTAAAAAATAGTATAGCAGACTCTTTGTTTGAAACGGAGTGAGTAGTTTTTTTAGTAGATTTATAATAATTGACGCACAATGTATAGATAGAGACCGAGATCAGACCAAGAGAGGAAGTGAAAATCACAAATTACACATTAAATTAAGGCTCCGTTTGTTTCACGGAAAATGATTTTCAGAAAACGTTTTCTTTATTTTTCGGTGTTTGGTAACATTTAGAAAATGTAGTCAATGTAAGATGTGTTACAAGTCAACGGAAAATGAAGTCTTTTTTTTTTTTTCAGGAAAATGACTTACGGATTCAATTTCCATAAGTCATTTTTCAAAACTTGTTCATTCCAATTTTCTCCTAATATCACTTTTTGCACGTTTGGATGTGCTATATTCATTTCTAACTTTTCGTTCAAGAAAAATAATCGTAATATTTTACCGTAATATTTTAAAGTGATTCTATGAACAAAGTTTTATTTATATACTTTTTGATGATATTGCCAAGATTTATGAAAAGTTTTATAACATTGAAAAATATATTCATGTTCGTCCAAAAATAAATGTTCACTTTTATTCACGATCACAAATAAAAGTAAATATTCATTTTGAGACGAGAAAATAACAATAATATTACATATTCAAGTAGTTGAATTCCGAAAATATTTTAACTTAATATTTCAATTAGAAATACTAAAATAGAGTGAATCATATTCGAAATTCTTTAGTGCGTTGATTTAAAATTTTAAATTATTTTTTTAATACATTAATTTTTAAAGATAGTATTACATGGAATAAAATATTTGGTTGAAGAGTACATGAAGCTTTTGGTATAATGTTTAAGATCATAACATTTTTAATTTGAGGCTGGAATTGGAGCCCTAATATCACCTTTGCACTACTCAATTTTAATAAATACCCCCCTTCGTTCATTTCGGGACGTCCCACAGCAATTGTTTATTTCCTTTATTTTTCTTTTGTTTTTGAAATCTGTTTTTAAGTCAATTATCAATTATGTTATAATTATTTGTGAGATTGAAAAGTAGATGAACCCCCGTTGATTTAATACCACTAATGATAATTGAGGGTTACTAAAAAAATTATTTAAAGTAAAAAACTTTTTAAAAATAAGTGTATATTCAATAGGAGACACTAATTTTAGTACGAAGAGAATATAACTTTTTTATATGTATTCATGTTTTCCGTAAAAATTTCATATGTTTGCCGAACACCGGAAAATATATTCCAATAAATTTTCAAAAAATTTACCAAACGCCTGAAAATAGAACTTTTTCATTTTCCAAAAGCTATTTTTCAGAAATTATTTTCTGAAAATTATTTTTTTTTGAAACAATCGGAGCCTAAAACTGAAAGAGAGTTCACAACATAGGGAATTACGCACGTGGTTCACTTCTAATTGTGAGAAGTTACGTCTGCCTACCGGTGGAGAGGGAATAATTCACTATCACAAAAACTTGAGAAGTGGAGTAGTATAATAGATCTAGAGAGAACTTTGGTGTCACTATGATGGATACCCTACGATAGACGAAAGATGCATACTATATGTTTCAAAATAAATGTTATTGATTTTTTAAAGTTAATTTGACTAATTTTTAAATATGTATTTAACATATTTTTATTAAATTATGGATAATAATATTATTACCATTTGAAAGTATACAAAAAGTATAATAAATTACATGTTTGATGGTTTTGAAAAAAAAAAAACGTGTTAAAATTGCATTTGACAAACAACTATATTGACTTTGAAAAATCAAAAGGTGACGCTTATTTTATAACGGAGGGAGTTCAAATATTCAGAACCGTCGAACATGTTGTCTAGTGTGGGTCATGAATTAAGGCATTTACATAACATATGTCTATATGTATATGGCAAAACATATAATTGGGCCACTGTACTTCGGGGAAGGTTGCAATTCGGCCACTGATTGTTTGAAAATGTTATTTGAGCAACTGTACTTCAGTTATCTTGCAAGCGAGCCCTCCAGCACGTTAATTTTAAATGAAATCTCTATTTTACCCATATCTTCATTAAGGCAGATGAGGATAAAGACAGAGGTAAAATAAGAATTTCATTTAAAATTAATGTGCCGGTGAAGGCAGATGAGGATAAAGACAGAGGTAAAATAAGAATTTCATTTAAAATTAATGTGCCGGTGGGCTCGGTTGCAAAATAACTGAAGTACAATAGTTCAAATAACATTTTCAAACAATCACTGACCGAATTGCAACCTTCCTCAAAATACAGTGGCCTGATTATGTGTTTTGCCTATATATATATATATATATATATATATATATATATAGAGAGAGAGAGAGAGAGAGAGAGAGAGAGAGAGAGAGAGAGAGAGAGAGAGAGAGAGAGAGAGAGAGAGAGTAATAGAACTATTTTCAGTCACCTCAGGAAATAACCAAAAAATCTAATTATGTAAGAGAATATTGTGTTCATACTTCTGCGTGGCCTTCAACAAGTATATTTGGTCTCACAATGGTAAATTTATTCGGACACATAAAAATCTGGCTCCATTGCCTACCTCTAAACTCTTCAACTTTTAGAGTTCAGGTCACTATGCTGATAAAATGTCTATTTTGCCCTCCTGCAATGACTATATACCCAAATTTTACGTGCATTGCTTGGTTGTACATCATGCACTTGAACCCACCAATTAACATCCTATAATTTCACTTTTTTTTTTCTTTCTTAGGGAAAGTGGCTGAAGAAGTTGAAGATACAAATGTGGGCATGGTAGCTTCAGAAGTAGTTGAAATGTCGATTGTTAGGGCATTGGATGCTAGATAGATTTTGGCGGGTACCCAAGAACTTTAATTTTCCATCAACGTCGGTTTCAATCACTACTAAAAAGAGATGTAAATTTTGACATTTGCGTTTTAAGAACAAAGTGCTTTCTTATATAAGTTGAAGCGAAACGATTAATGTGACTATCATTTCACGTCATCTGTTCAGAAACAATAAATACAGTGTGAATCCTTACTTACCATTTTATTGTGTCATTGCTGTCAAGAAACAACCAGCAAGTACCCAATTACATCTTAAATTGGAGCGATTAGTAATTTATTATCTGGCATGACTAGGTAATTTTAACCTATTTGCGTTTTAAGCATCTTTTATTGACCTTGTTTTTCGGGTTTAATGTGACAGGAAAAAACTAGCAATTGAATTGACTAAGTTTGAGCAATGCCGCGGCAATAACCTTATTTGGTCTACATGATGTCTATTTATCTACAAAACATTAGTAAAAATCACTGAAAAAAAAGGGCAATTACATTTTGAGCGATTATTGTTGTATTAGAGTAAGAAAAATCCTATATATACAGATAATCGAATGTGTTTTAAGTATTAAACATTCTCCAACTATTGCATCGATTACCTTTTTGGAATAGAAGATCCTGTCTGGAGGTGGTACTGTATAATATTTTAATGCATATTAGTTTATATATTTTCTGCAGAGAGTTCAGCACTCAAGCCGATGCATCGGGTCACTGATGTGTCACCCCAGGATACAACAGCTAAACCTCCACGTTGTCGTTCTAGCAAAATCTGCACCACTTGAAGAACATGAGCTCAATCCAACACCTTTCCTATGTCTAGTAGCACCATTAGTACGTGATGAACATAGCTAACCTCATGAGCACACAACATTGTTGACAACCATAATTTTTAAGCAGAACACTTCGTGTTGATGATAAAACACTTAAATGCCTCCCTAATTCAATAATTAAAGATAAAATTGGTTTCTTGTAACACCCATGCAATAATATGAAATATAATTACATAATTAGTTACTATACATATATAAAATCATCTAAATAAATAGTAACAAATTTTTAATTAAAATACTCCAACAAAATGGCACGCACCAATGAATGATGACTTGAGTGGAAGAACTCTCGTAACTTAAGCAAGAGGTCTTGAGTTCGAGCTTTTGTATATGTAGAAAATTTTTTTTGGGAGAGGTCTCGTTTCTAGCGCCAAACAGTACTTTGGGGACTAGTCTTGGAACTTCGGGTCTCTTTAGAAAAAAAAAATAAAGAAAGTTAAAGTGGCATGTAATCCCTTTTCCAAGAAACTCCAAGGTCCCAACACAATGTAGGGTTTAGTCTCTTTATTCTTAAGAATTCCTTGCCTTATTTGCATTGGTAAAATTAGTTGGGGAAGTGATTGACATCAATATTAAGAGCGCTTTCACATGTGAGCTAGATAGTGATGGTTGATGCATGTTAGATTATTCATTGAGCTAGGTTCTTATTCAGTTCAATTAACAGTAAGGGTCATTATATATATATATATATATATATATATATATATATATATTATATAAACTGACGGTAAATGACGTAGATGAAAAGACATCATCTAGGGACTCTTTAGTAGATGATCACGTAGATGATGTCTTTCTAATTAAATGCCACTTCAGAATATTTTTTTTGGAAAAATTTATTTTTCCTATGTGTTTAGCATTTTTACTAGATAAGTGATTGCATTGGAGAAGCTCTAATGATTATGAAATTCAAGAAAAAAAATTTTCTTCTATTTTTGAGCTAAATAGTGGATTTGAACAAAATAGCCAGACTCGGAATTCCAATTCGAAGATCTTGAAATTTAGTTTGCGGATTCCCCTCGAATCATCTCTTAGGTCATGAGCTAGTTCAAGCTCGGAGTGGTGGAGCGGCACTACTCCTCCACGGGTTAATTAGAGCACGTACAACGGGAGAGCATTTGGGGAGCTTGGTAAGATTCTGAGAAACAACGAAGTAGCAAGGGCGTTGCTTATTAAGCAAAAAGTGATTTGGGGAGCAAATTTTGCTCCCGCAGCTTAGTAGGAGCTTAGGACCTTTTTTTCCAAAAAAATTCCTTCAGAACGATGTAGTTTAGGCTCAAAAGACACTAAAACTACGCCGTTAAGGTTCCGATTTTTGAAAAAAAAAAAAAAAGTCTCCTGATATGCATTGTAGCGCCTAGCGCCTGACACGACACTGTAGCAAATTCTTTTATTGCCGTTTTTGGTCAATTTCGACCACAAAAAATCTTTTTTTTTTGTATTAAAGTACATATTTTTATCTATAAATAGAGACTTAATTTATTTCATTTGGACACTAGATAAATTTTTTACGATTTTTTCAAGGTTTCCTCCATTTTCATCTCTTCTCTCTCTTCAAATTTGATTATTTTCAGTTTTTGGCTATTTTTTAACCACAAAAAAAGTATATATATTTATATATATTTTTTGGTATTAAAGTATACATTTTTCTCTATAAATAGAAATTTAGTTTGCTTCATTTGGGCGTCAACTTATTTTTTTACAAAATTTTCATGTATTTTTCTATTTTTTATAAATATATTAAATTAAATGGAGATAAAGATGGTGGGGTATGTAAACTTATTGGAGTTTGTGCCACCATTGGAAAATATTTCACCCTTGAACCATGTTCAACCTGTTAAACTATTGGATTAACGTTATGGGATCATAATCCGGAAGTCAAATTGAAACACCTCAAACTACATCCTTGAAATAATGTTGGATGAGTAATGCTATAGGTACCTAAAGAGCACTAAATTTTTTACACCAAATGATATGTCAACTGATGTGGACGCTAATGTGGTACAAAAAATAAAATTAAAATTATAATTAAATACATCACATCAGCTGTTACATTAACTAACACATTATTTGGTACAAAAAATTTAATACTTTTTAGATACCCATAGCATTACTCATATTGGATTCACATAGGATTTGCACCAAAATTCGTTTCATTGACCATCCTACTTGACGCCCCGTCAAGTCTCGGGGTAATACAATTCGGGATGTGGTGTCTCGCATTACGTTCGTTATCACTTTGTCCCAAACAATACTTTGTTCCCACATTTTTCGATCGAGACTCCTTCTAACTGATATGATAGTCCAATTCCATCTTCAAGATCCCTTTCTTTGTGAAGTTGAAAAATATTTCCTCCGTTTTAAACAAAGAATTTATTTTTCATTTTTTAAAACTAACATGTGACTAAATCAAATAATTTTTTTACATACTTTACTTATATTATAAGAAATAATATTTTATTAATTAAAAACTATATTAAAAATAATATAAATTACAACTCTTATAATTTTATAAAAATAAATAAATCTATATAAATTATCGTTTAAATTTTAATTAAGTTAACCAAAAAATAAAATTGAACTATTTATTTGAAATGAAGCGGGTAACCAAGTAATTTGTCAAAGTGGAATTGGTCCCATAGAAGGAAAATCAATGAAAAGAGAAAAAGTACTTTGACTTTTGGTAGTTTTGGGGAAAATTAAACATACTTTCTACATTCCGTTGGAAGTCAAAAAGGAATAAAAAATAAATTATAGTTTGAGACGGATCAAACTACTGTCCTTCCTTTGCATTTTTAATGGCGGCAACATGACCTAACTATAATTGGACAAAAGTACTGTTCCAAGGAGAAAAAGAAAAAGTTTGAATGTCTATTTATGAATCTAATTCAAATAAAATAGCAAAATTCAAAGTAATTTTTAATTGATCTGGTGCTAAGCATTTTTAGTTTAGTTTATTTTTATAATTTCCAATTCCCTCTCCTTAGATTTATCAGTTTGCATAAATATTTTGGTTTAAGTTACGCCTTTTTATGTAACACTCTAATAACATCGAAATATTCCTTCAAATATTATAGGAATGTTTCGGTTTTATTTGGATTAAAAAAAGAAGTAGAAAATAAAGAAAGCGAAAAGAAAAGAATAATATAGGTCCTGTTTTGATAGATCGTCCTTTTTGTGATTCATGGTCATAAATATATATATATATATATATATATATATAGAGAGAGAGAGAGAGAGAGAGAGAGAGAGAGAGAGAGAGAGAGAGAGAGAGAGTGAAAATCACAAAGAAAAAAAAAAATCATACTTTTCATTTTCGGTTGTCCTCCAAAAAATAAAAGTATCCAATTTCTAACGTTTAACCTATAAACGTCAATAATTTTTCAATTTTAGCTTATTTTCCCCTAAATAATAATATTTCCTTTACATATTATAAAAAAATAGAGAGAGATATGTGTAGAAATGACACTATTATTTCTGAACATACAGAAGAGGAAAGTGAGACTTTTTTTTTAGACGGAGGGAGTATCATCAAAGTTAAAATTAGGAGTTTTTGAGCAAATGGACGGAGTAGATCGATGGTAAACCAAAAGGTGTTATTAATAAATTTCTCAAATTGGGAGGGGCGGGGGTAACTAGAAGTGAAAAGGGAAGGTTGTGTATGACTATATAATGAAACCCTAGGTATTATCTCATTTTTTGAACCAACAACAACATACCTACCTTTGTCTTTTATAACGTCAAAGAAATGAGACATAGAGAATGTGTATATCACCATGTCCTCCTATGCCACACCTTACTTAAGAAACATTGCTCAGATTCATGTCCAGGAAATAATAGATCTCTTCCTAGATGACTTTGCTTAACCACAAATGTTTTTTTTTTCTTTATTTAAACATATATAATTACTCTAAAAGAACAAGGCTAATTTTCCCAATTTCATCTAATTAATTAACATATTACCTCTAATATACGCGAAGCTTTAATGTAAGTAATAAAACATGCAAAATTTATTTTGATTATATGCTAATCATTCAATGGTCTCGACTTTTTTGCTAAGAAAACATTTCGCTATAATCGATCATGTAAACACTTGTGCATGGCATTTTTGCATGCCAAATTGAGTACCGAAAGCTAGACTTTAATGCTTTTTCTTAATTAAGAGAGGACAATTTTTGTTTCTATTTTATGATTATGATTTCGTAAATTGTTAAAATAACAAAAAATGAACAAAGGGGGAAAATTAGAGGTCATAAACATAAAACAAAACTGTATAAGTTTCCTTTAGATGAATTATAATGCTTATATTTTAACAAGTAGAAATCATTGATAGAAATTTTTGCCAGTGGGTCAAGGAAAAATCGCAAGTAATTCTTGTATATTATAAGTCAAATTGTAAGAATTTCTTTCCAATGAGCTATTTAATTCTGCATACTTTTTCTTTTTTTAAGATTTATATATATATATATATATATATATATATATTGCTTGTTTGGTCGCACGTTTTGGGCAAAACGCTCGCCCGAAACATTGTGGGTTCAACAAGAGTGGTAGCCGTGGAATGAAAACGAAGGAGCATTTAAAGAAGCTACAATTTGGAGCTTTTTCGAAAACGAGATGCAACCTATGCTGGACCAAACTAGTCGCAAAATTAACATTTCAAAAAGCTACACCAAATGCATGTATAAGAAAAAAAACTATGTTTTAAAAAAATTGTGTTTTAAAAAGTGCTACATCAAACGGACTCAAATGGGTTGGAATTAACCCAAACTAGAGAAACATAATGAAGAGCAATAAAAAATGGCATACCAATTTTGGAGGCTCTAGTATGAATAACTTTGATTGTTCATTCAATTTCAATTAATTCCAACATGTAATTTTAAACTAGTACTAATATTTATTTAACCTAACGAGAAACTAAATAAACCATAAGCAAATGTGTTTTTATGAAAAGATTTATGCCCTTAAACAAAAAGAATAAGTACAAATATAGTATAATGCGACCTAGAATCTCACTATAGTTGAATAGTAAATTAAGGAAAATGTGTGTACATGACATGTCTATTGTACTCGAGGATTGACATGGGCAGTGCTCTTCCAAGCAATATTTGCAATATTGTGTAGGCTTAAACAAATTAAAGGCATCCCATGTGATGATACTTTACCCCCAATAACATCAAGACTATGACAGCTTCTCAATGATAAATTTCCTAGACAACTTTACTTTGGTAGTGCAGTTCCTGGACGGTAAATATTGAGTATCATGCTGATATTGCGTAAAAAAATATTGGTTATTATGGTGACATTACGATAACGTCATATCACAAACAATCAAATAATGCTGCGCGATACGGTACACAAACAATCAAATAATGTTGCGTGATACAGTACCAATGGGTGTCTGCAACCCTGACATCGGCGCCGCCCATATATACCCACTCAACCCGTTGGTTAATCACTTCTAATGATACCCTCTTATCATTTGATTGGTAAAGAAGAGTGTCCTAGGGGCCGGCCCGACACTGACCGGCTACGTGATTGAGTCGGTGTTCGTCTACGAGAGGCACACTCATCATATGCCTT
This sequence comes from Platycodon grandiflorus, assembly GCA_016624345.1. Classification (NCBI taxonomy): domain Eukaryota; kingdom Viridiplantae; phylum Streptophyta; class Magnoliopsida; order Asterales; family Campanulaceae; genus Platycodon; species Platycodon grandiflorus. The sequence continues at coordinate 61,841,017 of CM028362.1, forward strand.
TCGAGACTTCCAAATATTTATAACATTAAACCTTTTCAAACTTTCGTAAGTAACATTTCCAACACATGAAATTATCTAATTGTCAGGTGATAATAAGATCTTCTCCAATGCAATCATCTGTCTAGTAAAAATTGATAGACACGTAGGATATAGATCTTATACTGAGGTGAAGATGAGGTGACATTTAGTTAAGAAAACATTCTCTACGTGATCCTCAACTTCTAGAGGATCGCCTAGAAGATGTCTTTTCATCTACGTCATGTACACGTCTGAAACAATGTTCTAAAAGAAATCTTGCATTGTAGCACGTTTAGAAAGAGGACCCTATATCTTTTACATTTGTTGACACATATGAAAGATGTCTTATTATTTAACTATGCTATAAAGAAAAAACTAGATGATAACATTTGAAATCTCTAATAATCTTGTATCACCTTATCACCCAATATTTTTTCCAAGTGAGGAGGAAAAATCAAAAGAATTCATATTACATCTCTAGGTTATTGTAGAAAATTACATTAAGAAGACACAAGGGTGGAGGAGGAGGAGGAGGAAGCAAAGCCAACGTGATTGTCTTGTATTCAAAATTATTCATTTGATTTCAATTCTTGTGATCAACATATAATTTTCAAATATGTATTGAGTTTGTGATCATGTTTGCTCTTGGACTTGCCTGAAAAAGTGAATTAAGGTGAATACTCGCAAGTCAATATGAACGAACCAAATTACGGATCAAACCAAATTTAACTGTAAAATTAAAATACATTACAGTAACGAAATAAAAAGGAAAAAGGGTTGAGTCACATGAATGCCCAAGACACTAAAAAATAAGTCAGGCTAAGGATTAAATTCTGAACCTGACCACTTCACGTGCTGACACGTAGCACTCAACACTCATTTTACCTCATAGGTTTTTAAGGTTTCCCTTCTCAATCAATCCACTCCATTTCAACCTTTGCCAGCTTTTTCACCCTCCTCCCAAACCCTTCCGTCCACCTTCACTCCTTCACCGTCCGATCATTCCCAAACACGCTTCCCACATTTCAATCACACATACCACAACCCACTCGGTTTCACCAAATCATTCCCCCCAAAAATTAACCATTTGCTTTCACACTCTTATGAGTTATGACTTATTATTGTTAAATTTAGAGAGAGAAACAAAGAGTAAATATTGAGTGTTACACATGATCAATAATAAGTTGCTGCGAAAGTACGAGAGAGCTGAAGGTGTCAAAAGTTCTAGAGAGAGAAATTTCTAGAGAGAGAAAGAAGAAGAGTTAGATTATATAGAAGGGGGAATGAAATAGGGTACATTACTAGCTGGGAGAAATAAGGGAAAGGAGTAATGTGTGTGTAGACATATAGAGAGGGTGATACAAGGTAGGGAAAGCTAAAAGGCATACATAGAAGGAGAGTTGCCAAGGAATTTTGTGTTTTTGTGTGATTTAGTGATAGAACATCTTTCTTTTTTTAGAGAGAGAAAGTAGAAATTTCTAGAGAGAGAAAATGGGAAGAGGTAGGGTGGAATTGAAGAGAATAGAGAACAAGATTAACAGGCAGGTGACCTTCGCCAAGAGAAGGAATGGTCTTTTGAAGAAAGCTTACGAGCTTTCCGTCCTTTGCGACGCTGAAGTCGCCTTGATCATCTTCTCTAATAGAGGCAAATTGTACGAGTTTTGTAGTAGCTCAAGGTATATATACATATATACTTCTCTCTCGTGATTCCGTTATCTTTTCGCCTCGATCATCATCCTCTCTAGTAGAGGCAAATTGTACGAGTTTTGTAGTATATATTTCTCTCACTAGAATCCGTTTCGCCTTGATCTTAGTAGAGGCAAATTGTACTGAGTTTTGTTGTAGCTCAATGTATATATATATATATATATATTTATATATATGTGTGTGTGTGTTTCTCTCTCTAGATTCGGCTTCGCTTCCTCGTTTGGATTCTGCCTTTCTTTTTGTTCGTAGATCTAAGTAGTTTGGGAGGGAAAATCTGTTGCTTTTTTTTTTTTTTTTCGTTGTGTGTGAAAAAATGTAGAAAAGTTTTTTCAAGTTTTTTCCGTTTTGGTGAATGTCTCGGTGTTTTTAGAATTCCGTGTTTGTTTTGTTGTTAGATCTGCAATGGAAAAACATGAAAAGAAGATCTCAATATTTCTATTTAAATTGTCAATTTTTCCAAATTTTTATTATTCTTGTGTCAAGTCTCTTCCCCTTTTCTTAGCTTTCTTCTCTTTCGAGTTCCGATTTGATTTGTACTGTGGAAAAGATACTACTTTCTCATTGATTTTTCACAAGTAAATTTTGACTGATCTATGGTTAATGAGTCTAATTGCAATTTATTTATTTATTTCGCTTTTAAGTTTTTTTTTTTAGGTTATATTAACAAAGTCTCTCACCTTGAATTGTCAAAAAGAGTTTATTCTAGATCATCTTTTTCTCTGTATCGTTCCAATTTTATCGGATGTCCCCGAACGAAGCTAGCTAGATCATCTCAATCTTCTTCCTCGGTTATATGCTTTCCTCTTCTTCATTCTGCTTTGATTGTAGATTTATGCTAATTCTGCGTACTCTCTCTCTCAATTTCCTGAAACAACAAATGTTCATGGTATGGAATTTCAGTGATTTGTTGTTTTTGATGTAACTTCCATTTCCGATTCGTCGAGTTTCTTGTTTATATCATTTTTTTCTGTGGTTATTCACCTAATTTGTGTTTGGATTCCTCTAGAGCTTTTCAAATGCTTATATTTACTAAATTTTAAGTTCCTTCTATCTTCTTTCAAGAGTAAAACTCATTTCAGAGCTAAATTTTAGTCAATTTTATTCTGAATTACTCCGTTGAGTTCCAAAGTCTCCGGTGACCTCCTCTCTCTCTCTCTCTCTCTTAGAGCAGATAGAGAAATTTCAAATATATCTTGATTCTAGGGCTTGTATTTCAATGATTTAGGGCATAATTATTCAGATCCCTCTCCTTAAAGAACCCTAGATTAATTTAAATATGTGCCTTCTTTTGAGTTCGTGGTTGTTCCAAGTTACAGAAATCCTTCATCTAATTTGAGTTCCATAATTTGAACTTCGAAGTTCTTATTATGACAGATCAGGTAAACAAATTATGAAACTTTATTTTCACAATAGACATTGCACATGTACATAATTCTTCTTCTTAAATAGGAAAATTTGAGTGGTAGTACTCTCCTCCTCTTTTTCTTAAATTTTTTTTCTTTTGCATCAAAAATTTTTTAAAAAAGTTATGAAGCCAATTTGGTCATATGTTGTAATAGATGACGACTAGTTTCCATTTTCTTGATCGCGTTTCTGGTTTAATGTCCTTTTACATAATCTTGTTTTGTTATCTAAATTCCAGTCGGGTGCCGTTGTCCAAGTACACTATTTTTGTTTCTTGATTAAGCTCTTTGTTTTTGAGTGAAAAACAGTAAGGAACAGACCAAAGATAATGTGCCTTGGAGGTAAGCCACTCTTAAGTGTTAACCATCTTCTTTTCTAAAATGAAAAATTAAATAAACGAGATTTTTTTATTTTTTATTTTAGTTACAATTAAGGAAATTTAGAAGGGCTAGTTCAAATATAAAACATAAGACAAAAAGAAGAATAAATTGAGTTTCTCCTAATACTTTACAATTTTAATTAATTTCCAAAACCATGATTAAATCCCAAGGTTTTGGACATAGATCATAGAGTTATTTTATGGATAATTTGAATGCCCTAATAATGAAGATATTAAGGATGTACATATAGATGAAACCATGACAGTACCCCCAGGTTTAGGGCATATTTCATTGAGTTATTCTCTGGATAAATTGGGTCCCTATTAATGGCGATATTAGTACTGACATCTTATAGAATTCATCCTAAAGAAAGAAGAGTTCTAAGTATCTACAAACAAACAAAAAAAATTAAACAGAAGCTTTAGGTAAAGAGAAAAGCTGTTGATCTTTGTTATCTCTAAATATAGATTTCAAACTTTTTTGGGGAACTGTTATCGATTTCGCTTAGGTTAATTTGTTGTCTTGTAGACACAGATTTTGGGATGAAATCTCAGAATTCTGGTTGCATTCATCATTATTTGGACAACCAATAGTTCCATTATATTTTTGATTTCTTTCATTGATTTTTAATTGTTTCATTTGTTATTCTAGCAGCATGCTTAAAGCACTTGATAGGCTCACAATTTTGGTTATGTTCATAGTTATTTGGACAAGAATTAGTTTTATTATATTTTGAACCTTTCTTCATTTATTTAAACTGTTTCATTTATTTTTCTAGCAGCATGCTCAAAACACTCGAGAGGTATCAAAAATGCAACTATGGAGCACCAGAGACAAACGTATCTGCACGGGAGGCACTAGTAAGTGTTACTATCTTCTTCTTCTTTTTTCTCTATTTTTTTTTTTCTATTTTCTTGAGAGGAGCAAGAATTTGCATCAGGGAAGTAATATCATCAATAATACTCCACAATCATGCAAACTGTGTTATCCTTGCTATGTTGTTCATGGATCCTTATCTCTACTTTTGGATTTCTATTTTATCTTGGTACGTAGCTAAATTAGCCTTATTCATTAGTTAATTAATTAATTTATTTTTGCCTCAGCAACAAAGAATATTTTAATCATAACGAAAATAATTCATGAGTTAAATTTGTGTTTGTTTTAACCGAAAATAGTGGTAGGAACACAGACAAGCACAATGTGTTTAAATAATTAGAGACTCAAAGTTGCAATCATATTCAGATAAGATGATTTTCATCCACTAATTAAGTCCCCATAACCCTATTGCTCGGTGAGCCTATAAACTGGACTGGAACTCACTAGAAATAGGGTTAATGCTTAATAAGCTAGATTGTTCCTATTCTTGAAGATTAGCTTATTGGTGTTGCAGGTAAAAATAAAACATAAATACAACATAGTCTAATTGAGTTGCTTCAGGATATGGAGAGTTATATAGTATATTACTGGTTTTACAGGTAGCCCTTCTAACATGAATATAAATGCTTACTCAAGTACTCTTCTATTACGAAGAAAGCCATTTTCAATTTTACACCTTCGTGTACGATAGAAACTGAGTTACCAAAAGACTGGAAACTAAAAGAACCTGCTAAATCCAGGTCCAAATAGTTAACTTAAAGCAGATGAGCAGAGAATGAATAATTTCTTAATAACCTAGCAGCTGCATTTAGCACACGATATGGATTAAATACTTTAACCTAGCTTGAAGAAGATAATAAAAATTAAATTATATTTAACACAATGGGAGTAGTAAGACGTACACGATTAGAGTCTGAGAACTTGATGTGCTCCAGACTACGTAAAACTAGAAGCAAAGCTAGGTTTTGAAGATGAGGGACATAGATTCCTGTTTTATAATGAGAGGCAGCCGTAGAAAGTACTAAACGAAGAAGTTCTTGCGTACTGCCAATATAGACAAAATAGAACTAAACTTACTTCCACTAAAATTTGGTGATCTGTTAATAAAGGTTGAATCTTTTATAAATGAGAACAAAGAAGATCCCTCGCATTTTTCGTAGTGGATTGTTACAGTTTTTGTTTCTAAAGTTGCAATTATTCTCAGAATGTGCTCCATTTATAGCAGCCCTAACTTTCTGGAGAAGCTAAGGCCTAGATTACCGATAAATGTATTATTACTGGTGTTGTGCCCGTGCCTATGGCTCGGTGTCAGTATGTGACCGGATCAATGTATGCTCAAGGTTATTGGTAGTATTACTTTGCTCCTAATGTCGTATAACATGGGTACAGTACTCTAGATATTATTGATTTGCTTATATTGATTTTCCTTTTATTTTGTCCGTTTTGATGAATTTTCATTTTGGATCATAACTGCATTCATGCCGCAGTAATGAGTTTATTTATCATGCACATTGTAGGAGCTAAGTAGTCAGCAGGAGTATTTGAAACTTAAAGCACGTTATGAAGCCCTACAACGATCCCAAAGGTAAGTCAAAACAGAAGAGCTATAGGAATCTTATTACTATAGTACTCTTGTGGAAGGAAAATAAAAAGGATGGAATCGTATTACTAACCATGTTTTTTGGGCTTTTTCTTGACCCTAGGAATCTTTTGGGCGAGGATCTTGGCCCTCTAAACTGTAAGGAGCTCGAGTCACTAGAGAGGCAACTTGATACATCACTGAAGCAGATCCGATCTGCCAGGGTATCATTCTTACCATTTTAAACTGGCAAATGCATTTAAATACTAAGTGGATCAAGCAATTCATATGCAAAAATGCATTTTCAAGAGCAATAGTTAGTTTGATGTTTAGAGTTCGTACTTTCTTATGTGAATAACTGGTAATAGTTCTAGCTGTCAACTCTTAACTCACCTATACTATCTGTATACAGACCCAGTTCATGTTGGATACACTAACAGATCTCCAACGAAAGGTATGCAAAGCATTATCAATTTTCATCTACAAATCAAAGTGATTTCATTTCTTCTTCCTTGTTCTTGATACATCTTGTATGTCTTCCACGTACAGGAACATGCACTAAATGAAGCAAATAAGTCCTTGAGACAAAGGGTAAGTAACTTCCTTTATGAGTTCTATAGATAGTCTGTGCAGGAGAAGGTTCGTTTTGCCTTAAACATTATCTCTGTCATCGTAGAAAAATCAGATTTAAACTTTGCTTTTCTACTTGTTAGTTCTCTCTCTCCAAATTGTTATCTGATAATTTAATCATAATAATCAGAAAGTCTCCTTAATTGCAAATAACATTATGTCACGGACTGTATAATGTAGTACTAGCACTTTGATCGAGCAACTTGAACAAAATTCATGTATGATGTTTTGAGCAATTTTTTTTTGCAGCTGATGGAAGGAAATCCTCTCCAGTGGAATCCAAACCCACAGGATGTTTGCTATGGCAGACAACATGCTCAACCTCAAAGTGAGGATGTTTTCTTTCACCCGTTGGACTGTGGACCCTCATTACAAATGGGGTATGCCTAGCTCTCTGATCTCTTAATCATCATAAGGAATAGTATTAGTTATCAGAAAACAAAATACTTGTTGAAAACATGACAATGTTGTTTACCAAGACAAACTTATCTACAATCCACACTACTAAGAAAGTTAATTGAGCTGAAAGAAAGCCAACCTGATCTTTGAGTGTTCAAGCTCCGCTCTATTATTTTTAATCGAGCTCGGAGCTCAAGCACTAATTGAGTCAAGGAACTTCTGTTGAATCTTTGACACGATTACTTCACAAAACGAACTAAAAACGAGCTGACTCGAGCTTCATTGACCCTAGGTCAAAAATAATACCCCTACATATATAGTTCATGTAAAATAGGCATGAACCATAAATGTATAGCTAGCTTGTGATTACCAAACTTACTCGAGTTGAGCTTGACTTTGTTTATTAAACAGCTCTAATAGAAAGTGAACCCTCCTACTTCTGGGGGCCAATTCCCATGCCAAATTTTCGTATAAACAAAACTAGCCCTAAAAATATGAGCCAATAAGTTACATTATTACAGCTTAGAAGCAGTAGTATTATCATAAGAAATCTAACCCTACTATAGTACCTCTCTTGTCCACGCTCCCACCCCTTGCCAATGCTAATATGACTAGTATAAAGATAAAGAAGGAGATTATTTTTTTCGGAAAATCTTATATATATACAGAAAATACATGAAATACACACATTAAAGTGTTATACGTCACTCCACACATGAGATGTATTATACCATACATTTATGCGCTCTAATAAGTGTCGCATTGCTCTATTGTTTCTCATTCATTGATTTTCTCGAATTTCAGATATCAGACTGATCCAATGTCAGCAGCTGCTGCAGCAGCTGCAGCTGCGGGCCCCAGTGTGAATAACTATCTTCCTGGATGGTTGCCATGAGAAATAACACATATTTCTGGTATGCATTCTTACTCATAAAAGCCATGCAAGTGTGTTTAATCTATTTCTGTCAATTTGAACAAATGGACATGTATATATGTCCATAAGACACTACTTTTGTTGTAACTCCTTCTCTATAAGTGATGCAGAAAGCTAACTATTGCTCTCTGCCTTCTCTTTTTTTCCTTTTTTTATTTTTTCCTTTAGTATTTTCTATTCAGATATAGACTCTGATTTGTAAAGTTTACGTTTTACGACTGAGTGCTATATTAAGGGACAGTTTTTACTGATTACTTGCCTGAACTGAATCTATTATAATTTGTGTAATATTCTTCCTCGCATGGAAATTCGTTTGCACTCTTAAAAAGTTTGGAGTCTATTTGATACTTAACTAACTAAAAGGTCAATTAATTCACATGACATGTCAGAGTCTCGGACTCAAAACATGCATCATTCCATTTGTGAGTCTAATCTGGGCCTGGGCTAAAAATATTATGGGTTTGCCCACTACTAAGGATGGGGAGTCTCCTGTCAGACCTTGACACAGAGGATTTGGGGTTCTGGGATGGCTAGCTTTAAGCCAGTTTGACCCTTAGAGCTGGGTTGGTGATGAACCAATTTACGCGAATGTATTATACACCGTACTCCACTTTTTAACCAAACCAACGGAATTTTGAAAATCTTTTTTTTTTTCATTTCCTTTTGGGTGCAACTATGGGCAAAGGAGTTGGGTGTAATTTTAGTTATTAACTACTCCCTCCGTTCCAACCAAAGAGTCCACTTTCCTTTTTTAAAAGTCAACATGTGACTAAATCAAATCAAAATTTTACACACTTTACTTATGCTTTAGAAAATAAAATTTTATTAATTAAAAACTATTTTAAGAACTATTTTGTTCTTAAAATAGCCTAGTTGTGTTAGTCTTGTTTATTCACAAGTCCAAGTGTTTAGAACTATTTTGTTCGCATACGCACTTATTCGATCATTTTATTTTCTTATGATATGTTAATACATCAAACACCCCTACCTAATAAATTGCATACAAATCTAATATACTAAGACATTTATAACATAAAACTAGCATACTAATTACAAAATAACATAAATAACTCAATTTAGGGTTACAATTTAATTAGTGTTTAGTATTTAGGTTTACGGTTTAGTTTTATGGTTTAATATTTAGTGTTTATAGGTTATAAGAAAATAACGAGACTTTATTATTATCATTCATTATTGATTTACGAAAATAAACTCAACCTAATAATCTTGATCACTTTGCAACTAATGAATTCTATACATAATTGAACTAATCTAGTAAGGTTAGTCTTATTTATTCACAAGTCCAAGTCTTCTCACTACTTTGTTCGCATACGCGTTTCTTCGATCATTCTATTTTTTTAGGATATGCTAAGGCACCCAACGTCACTGGTAAACAACAATTACATACATATCTAATACACTAATGTCTTTATAACATAAAACTAGTATACAAATTAAAAAAATAACATAAATAACCAATTAAATCATAACTAATATAAAAATAGTATAAATATCCCAACTAAATCCTTTAAAACATAAAATTTTATGCAAATAGCATAAAATAACATGCAAATTACAAATTCATCAAAATTGATCACAAATACTCCAACCCCCACTAATTAGTGATAATCCAAACCCCATACACACAGTACGCACACACTAAATACAAATTATTTACAAAAAGTTTCAAAAAGATAGAAAAATCAGATTAATTACAAAAATTATCTAAAATTTAAAACATTTTAATTACGCCAAAAGCAACAAAAAATTTATACACAAAAATTAAATATAATACCTATTATTTAATACAATTTATTTACAAATAAATCAAAAATAGATTATTTACAAAAATACAAATTATTTACAAATAATACATATTATTTTGTATACAATAATATATACAATATTAATACAGATTATTTACAAATAAATCAAAAACAAAAAAATACAAAAAAAAAGTCAAATTACCTAGAAATAAGAAGAAGCGGTGGTGGCAGCAGTGGTGGTTCCAGCGGACTATTAAAAATAAAATAAAATAAAATAAATAAATAAATAAACTAAAAAGGAAAAATAAATTTTAAAGAAAATGGTTAAAACCAAGTATCGTAGGTGGTGGAGGTAGGAGTGGCGCTGGCGGCGGTGGTGCTTCCGGCAGAGAAAAGAGTGAGATAGAGAGTGAGTGTGTGTGTGTGTGTGAGAGAGAGAGAGAGAGAGAGAGAGAGAGAGAGAGAGAGAGAGAGAGAGAGGGCAGCGGTGGTGGCGCTGGAGATCGACAGCGGTGGGTGGTGTAGAAGGATAGAGAGGGAAAGGAGTAGATCGAGGGTTTGAGAGAGAGAGAGAGGGTGAGAGTGAAAGGGCTTCATTTTTGGGAAAGAGGGGTTTGATTGGGGTGAAAACGAGGGTTATTGGCGACGGAAGCTCCGTCGCTAATTTCAAACAGTAATAAGATATGAAGCTTCCGTTGCTAATTAGCAACGAAAGATATATTTAGCGACGGAGCCTCCGTCTTTAATATTCCCATATTTTTGTCGCGGTTTTTAGCGACAGAAGATATTCTGTCACTAATTTAAAAGCCTGCTAGTTTAGCTACGGTTTCCGTTGCTAATTAGCCACGGAAATTTTCATCGCTGATAATTTCGTCACTAATTTGCATGTTTCTAGTAGTGTCAATCCAATCCAATCCAATCCAACTTGTTAAAAGCCCAACTCAGCCCAATTCGTTAAGATAATGGATTGAGATGGATAAACCATTAAATTTGTCGAATTGAAGCAGATTTAACCTAATCACTCTCCTATTTTACCTAGATCTTCATCTTTTGTTAACTATCCCCAAACGAAGATCTTCACTCTCTTCTTCTACGTATTTATAATTGACATTCCATTGCATATCGTTTATGAATGATGTGCAAGTCACATCTATCATCTAAGACCTTGATGAGTGTCCTCTTTTACTTACTTTACTCTCACTACAACAAAAAACTACGGTATCACTTGGCTACAATATCTTTTGACAATAACTGAAAAAATCTGTGAAGGATTTTTATTTCACGTGTTTTAATTGATACAATATACAGGAATATTTATATTAGGAAAATAGCTAAGCCTAGAATAAGTAGAAAAATCTATAACCTAAATAAAAAGGTTTCCAAAATACAAACCTAACTAAAATAGGACAATTTAAAGCACCGCTCCAGACCATAAGGCATGGATACGCCTTATCAATTGTGCAACAATGCAGTAACTCTCTAGATATAAGGCGTGGGCACGCCCTATAAGCAGTAGGGCTCTAGACATAAGACGTTGGCACGCTTTATCACTAAGGTTGTGAACGTTTGTACTCCCCTCAAGTTGGAGCTTACAAATTAGAAATGCCCAACTTGGCAAGTAACATAAGAAACCGATCATGACTAAGAGCCTTGGTAAAGATATCTGCCAATTGTGCAGTAGAAGAGACGGTCTGTAGTGATAACATCCCAGACTGAATGTGTTGGCGAACAAAATGATAATCAATCTCAATATGTTTAGTACGCTCATGAAACACAGGATTAGCAGCTATATGCAGCATAGCTTGATTATCACAAAACAAATCAACGGAATGATCATGTCAAACACCCAAATCACCGAGTAATCGAAAGCCAAACCAACTTACTAGCAGCCAAAGCCATAGAGCGATATTCAGCTTCAGTAGTAGAACGAGAAACAACTGATTACTTCTTGGATCACCAAGAAATAGGGGAAGATCGCCAAATAAGATAATAAAACCCGTAGTAGAGTGACGTGTATCTGGACATCTTGCCCAATCAGAATCACAAAATCCTCGAAGAGTAAGAGGATTATCAAATGGGAGAAAAATACCTTGACCTGGAACCCCTTTTAAATAGCTTATAACACGCGTACAGAAGAGACAGAGAAGCATTCCTTCTGGAACCTATACTTCTACCTTAGTCGTCAGTCTCAGAATGAAGGAAAAATTGTAGCAGCATCAAAATGAGGTTATCGTGACTGGTGCATGAACTGACTAAGTATATGAACCGCATAACTAATGTCTGGGTGCGTGATCGTGAGATATAAGAGGCGCCCAATCAACCGTCTGTATTGACTAGGTTCATCACAAAGTAATCAATTCTGAGATGATGTTGTTGTGCCATAGGTGAGGCTGCCGGCTTGCTACCAGCGAGGCCAGACTCGGCAAGGATGTCAAGCGTGTATTTTCACTGACTAAAGATTATCCCTTCAGATGATCGGCCACCTCGATGCCCAAAAAATATTTCAACTTCCCATGGTCTTTAATGCTGAATTTTTCATCTAAGTATTGCTTCAATCAAGATATCTTAGCGGAATTAGACCCAATGATTATTACGTCATCAATATAAATAAGAACCGCAATGAATATGATCCCACTTTCTGGAAAAACCTTGTGGGACCTTCATGTAGACTTTTTCGGAGAGATCCCCATATAAGAAAGCATTGTTAACATCCATTTGGTATAACTCCCAATGTTGAATAGCTGTAACAGCGAGTAGACAATGGACAGTTACAAGCTTAGCAACCGGAGCAAAAGTCTCATTAAAATCAATACCCTCCACCTGGGTGTAACCTTTGGCAACAAGACGTTCTTTGTAGCGCTCAATACTATCATCTGGATGAAACCTTATCTTCTACACCCATTTTGAATCAATAGCCCGCTTCCCATGTGGTAACTCTATGATTGTCCAAGTGTTATTTGATTCTAGAGCTGAGATCTCTTTAGGCATTGTTTCTCGCCAATGGGCATGCGTAACAGCTTAAAAAAAGGACTTGGGCTCATCAACAGAGAAGATGGCCACCAAGAAAGTTTTATAAGTGTTATAAAATTTGGAATACGAAATAGTATGTGACAAAGGAAGTACTGTCAAGTTCGCCGAAGTAGTGGAAGAGTGCATAGGTGTTAGTGAAGATGGTTGTAAAGAAGGGGGAAATGTATAATCAAAACCTGACAATCTTCTTGAAACTTGCCTGTTACGACTGGATCGTGCATTAGGATCTACTTGAGATGCAGCTTGTTCATGCTGAGAGTAGGGGTATAAATGGTTCGGTTTGGTTTGATTTATGCCAAAACCACAAACCGAACCACCTCCTACAGGTTTCATTTTTTTCAAATCGAACCGAACTGCCTGAGGCTCGAAACCGAACCATGATTCGGTTGGTTTGGTTCGGTTCGGTTTTATGGTTCAAAGAAATTTATTTTTTGATTAATTATTTTTCCAGAACCACTAAAGAGATATTGAAAAAGAAGAAGATAATGTCAATTTTCAAATATTGAAAAAGAAGAAGAAATTTGAGACTAATTTCGTTAAGGTCGAGAAAAATCTTACGATGGTTGAGAGTATATTTTGGTTCTATGAGGTGTGAGAAAGAATTTCGAGAGGTAAAAGGGAAAGTGCGCCGGCAAGGTGAGAGGGACAATGGTGGACTAATGGTGAGGCGCGACAATGCGTTGAGGTGAGAGAAAAAGAGAGATAGCTGAGAGACAAAGACGTGAGATTACAATGAGTTTTTACAGATGTTAACCATGGACTATGTTGTGTACGATATGTGGTTCGTTGCACCCGTGTCAATTATCCACGACTTTCTCTTACCACAGTTACTTTGGGAAGCCATGTTAGCGGCAAGTGCAGCTGGTGTTCCTGATTGATGCCCTAAGAGCTCGATGAGTTGTTGAACTTGTGTTGCAGTGAATGTAGGAGTCGATGTGTTAGTTGTTGTGGTATCCACAGTTGCCGTAAATCCTGAAGTTCCTGCTCCTTGAGTATTCCTATTTCTTTGTTGCTCTCCTCCTTTAGCTTTTGGTTTCCTCCATCCGAGTGGGTATACGTTGAGCTCGTAGCAATTTTCCTTTGTGTGATTAGTTCTATTGCAATGGACACAGTGTCGGGTTTCACGACTATTACCTCCTTGTCTTTTTAATCCTTGCTCTTAAAAACCGTGTCTTGGCTAGTAAAATTGTTGCCTCGATGGTAGGAGTATGGGATGCTGCAACGCTTCATTGTGTTTCATCTTGTGCCGCCAATGTATATGCTCTTCCAATTTCTGGCAAGGGCTTAATACTAAGAATCTAAGACCGTATTATAGCATATACTTCATCTATCCCCATTAAGAAGTCAAAAACTTCTCCTCTCCACGACTCTCCTTCATCTTGTGTCCGACTCCATACAAGTTGGAGTCAGCCTAAGATTTTTAAGCTCTCTCCAAACACTTTTGAGCTTTCCAAAATATGTAGAAATCGCGGCGTTCTCCTGTTGCAGCAGTGCAATTGTCCATTTTAATTCATAGACTCGGGGCACTATGCATTGAGTAAAGCGTTCTTCAAAATCCCCCCAAATTCCACTAGTTGTATCCGCGTGAGTTACAGTAGTTTGTAACTCCTTAGAAATCGTGTTTATGAACCATGGCTTTACTATTGCGTTACATTGTATCCAAGACTGTAGATCCCCGAATTTAATTACATTGGGTTTTGGAAGAGTTCCATCAACAAACCTAGCTTTGTTCTTGGATTGGAGAGCATTGAGAAAACTGCTTCGCCAAGTACAATAATTATCTCCTCTGTCGATCAGAATTTGTGTAACAAAGATCAAACCTGGATGATTGGAAGGATGCAAATAATACGAAGATTTGTTGTCACTAGCAACATTAGAAGAAGATGATTCATCTGCGCTTCATTTTATGGGTTCGGCGGCCATGGTTTAAGAACTTTGAAAACCTAGCTTTGATACCATGAAAAAATCTATGAAGAATTTTTATTTCACGTGCTTTAATTGTCCTTAAGGGGTGGCCCAGTGGTAGAGCTGGGGCTTTACAGAGTGTTAGGTCTCAGGTTCGATCCCTTCCCACGCCCCCTTAGGACATCAAAACAAAAAAAACAAAAAAAAAATTTAAAAAAAAAAACGTGCTTTAATTGATACAATACAACATGAATATTTATACTAGGAAAACAACTAAACCTAGAAAAAGTAGGAAAACCTAACCTAAATACAAAAGGTTTCCAAAATACAAATCTAACTAAAATAGGACAATTTACAGCACCGCTCGAGACCATATGGCATAGGCATGCCTTATCAATTTTGTGCAACAAGGCAGTAGGTCTCTAGACATAAGGCTTGGGCACGCCCTATAAGCAGTAGGGCTCTGGACACAAGACGTGGTGGGCACACCATTACACTAAAGTTGTGAACATTTTTGTAACGCTATGGCCACTTAAAGTGTACTAAATTTTTTGTGCTAAATGAGGTGGTAGTTGATGTGGTTTTAGTATATAAGTAAAAGACTATAGCCACTTGAGTCCGTTTGGTGCAGCGTTTCTAAAACGTAACTTTTTCAAAACGTAGATTTTTAAAAATGCGGCTTTTTCAAAACATAACTTTTTTTCTTCCTATAAACGCATTTAGGATACCCTTTCAAAATCTAGTTTTTTTCCTAGCAGGGTTTTAAAACATGCGTTTTGGGAAAAAAAAAAAAAATTGGAACTATCAGTGTTTTAAATGTAGCTGCGTTTAGAAAACACAATTTTTCTGTCCCATCATTGAAATGCAATTTTTACAAATAAACTCCATTTTATATCTGTAATTTGGTCAAAACACACGACCAAACGGACTCCTAAAGTGTACCACATCAACTCACATCATATTTAGTGCAAACATAATAATAATAATAATAATACACTTCAAATAGCCATAGCATTACTATCTTTTTGTTGACATTTGACATATCACTCCAACCTGATTCGAAGAAGTAAACCTTCTTTTTCTGATTATATGAGTACAGAAATTTCCACCGAAAACTTTTTATATCCATTAACTTATGTTGCATCTTGTTGAATACGAATATGCTGAAACAAGTAAATTTTCCTCTGTTTCCATTGAGAATTCTCATAGAAATATATACAGCCTTTTGATAGACAATTACTCCTAAACTTTCTATATTGATAGTCAATTATGCCTAAACTTCCTATATTACCAAAAGTAACTAAAGCTCATATCACGCCATAGAATATACACCAAATAATACACGGGCCATACATACATACATGGGCTTAACACCCCCCCTCAAGTTGGAGCATGTAGATCACAAATGACCAACTTGCTGAGTAAGTATAGAAATTGTCGTCTGCCCAGTGCTTTAGTGAAGATGTCAGCTAGTTGTGCCGTAGTGGGCACATGATGAAGACTAAGAACACCTTCCTGGATGGCGTCCCGCACGTAATGACAATCCACCTCAATATGCTTTGTACGCTCATGAAAGACCGGATTCTTAGCAATATGTAAGGCCGACTGACTATCACAAAAAAGACGCATGGCATGTGGGTGTGCGACTCCCAGACTACCAAGCAATGCCTTAAGCCATTTCAATTCCGATGTAGCAGCAGCCATTGATCGAAATTCGGCCTCGGCTGACGAGCGAGAGACAGTATGCTATTTCTTGGTCTTCCATGAAATTGGAGAACCCCCAAGAAATACGACCCAACCTGTGATTGATCGCCGGGTTAGGGGACAGCTGACCCAATCAGAATCACACCACCCTATCAAAGATAGATCACAATCTGTGCGTAGAAGAATACCCTGACCCGGGCTACCCTTCAAATAGCGTACAGTACGAAGAGCTGCCTCCCAATGTTCTTGGCGTGGTTGGTGCATAAATTGAGCCAAAATGTGAACAGTGTAAGTCAAATCCGGCCGTGTAAAGGATAAATAAATTAGACGACCCACCAGTCGGCGATATCTTTCTGGATCAGCAATATAAGGGCCTTGAGCGATAGCTAAATTATGATTTTGTTTAATCGGAAAATCCGCAGGTCGGGCTCCTAACAAGCCGGCCTCTGCAATGATGTCAAGTGTGTACTTTCTCTGACACAAAAATATCCCTTCTGGATTTCGAGCAACTTCAATGCCGAGAAAGTATTTCAAAGCCCCTAAATCCTTCATGCGGAAGCATTCATTCAAATATTTCTTAAGAGCGATAATAGCGGAAGAATCGTTCCCCGAAATAATCAAATCATCAACGTAAACTAGTACATTAAGCTGAAGAGCACCTTGAGATAAAGTGAATAGCGAATAATCCGAGTATGACTGAGTGAAGCCATATCGTTTCGAAAGCGACTAACTTAGCAAACCAACATCGCGGGCCTGTCGTAAGCCATACAAAGACTTTTGAGACGACAAACCATACCAGGTTTGTTAATGGTGAAACCAGGAGGAAGTTGCATATACACTTCTTCATCAAGATCCCCATGGAGAAAGGCATTATGGACATCCATTTGATGCAACTCCCAGTTTTTGGTAGCTGCTACTGCCAAGAAAGTGCGGACAGTGACCATCTTTGCCACCGGAGCGAATGTCTCATTGTAATCAATTCCTTCACGATGATTACCAAAAATAACGAGACGTGCTTTAAGTTGCTCCACCGTTCCATCAGCAAGATATTTTATTTTATAAACCCATTTGCAACCAAGAGCCTTCTTGCCCGGAGGTAGTTCTGCCATGACCCACGTTTCATTTTCCTCCAACGCCCCAATTTCTTTCTGCATCGCTTCTCTCCAACCAGCATCTTTCATAGCTTCAGTAAAATTTCGTGGCTCAAATCCTGTAGTTATAGTTGCCAGAAATATACGGTGTCGCAAAAAGAATTTATCACAATTCACGTAATGTGCTAGAGGATAAGAACTACCTGAGGAGTTGAAAGTGGTGGTCGATGAACGTTGGGATGGACTCAAGCTGTGTATACTATGCGAAATGTAATCAGAATGCTAGCTTGGAGGATGCTTTGCGCGCTGACCACGCCCCAAGGTACTTTCAGATGGGTCGGAAGTAGAAGCGGCGGCGGCGGGTGTCGGACTCATCTGACAACAGCGCTCAACAACCTCCCCGTGGCATTATGGGGACGAGTGCGAGTGCGGAGCAACAACATGACCCTGATCACCCGCATGTTGATGTACTACCTCGTCGAGCTCTGAAGCACCCTCCAAGTCATCCACAAAGTCAGTGTTCATACCCATAGTGTGACAATCTTCCAAGGTGCGTTCTGTAGTATCATGACGTGGTTTGATAGTCGCATATGGGAACTCATCCTCATGAAACTGTACATCTCGTGATACGAAAATGGTGCCTGTATCAAGATCAAATAATTTCCAACCCTTTTTGCCATGAGGATAACCAATGAACACACATTTTCGACTTCTAGGTGCAAACTTGTCCCCCTTAGACTTTTGATTATGGGCATAGCAAAGACAACCAAACACTCGCAATGTATCGAATTGAGGTTGTGTCCCAAAGAGTATTTCACACGGAGTTTTATTCTGCAATAATCTGGAAGGAGTGCGATTAATTAAATAAACTGCACCAAGCACACATTCACCCCAGAAATAAATCGGAAGATGACCCTGGAACATTAAAGCGCGCCCTACATTTAGAATATGTTGGTGTTTGCGCTCCACCCAACCATTTTGTTGTGGAGTACCGACGCAAGATGTCTGAAATACAATGCCATGTTTGTCAAAGTATGAGAGCATGCATTCAAACTTCGTTCCGTTGTCACTCCGCACCAGTTTGACATTGACCTCAAATTGACGTTCAATCATGGCGAAAAAGGAGCAAAAACTTTTATAAACATCAGTTTTAGAGTGCAACAAATATACCCAAACAGCTCTTGAAAAATCATCAACCAAAGTTAAAAAATAGTGTGCACCACCAGAAGAAGGTGTCCGATAGGGACCCCATAAATCGCAATGAATTAATTCAAAAATCTGAGTAGCTTTACTATCACTATTGGGAAAACTATCACGGGTTTGTTTTGCTTGAGGACAAACATCACATGCTTTATTCAAAGTTTTTCTAGCTGAACTGGATCGAATAGCAGGAACTAACTTGACAATTTTATCCGAAGGATGCCCCAGTCGTCGATGCCACAGCTCAAATGCACTGATCTCTGGAATCTTCACCGCGCATACTGTTGAAATCCCTTGATAATAATAGAGTCCATCATTTCGTTCACCGGCTCCAATCAGACTCCCCGAGTGTTGGTCCTGTATAGCACATAATTTATCAGTGAATTGGACAAAGCATTTAGAATCATCTATTAATTTTGACACCGATATTAAGTTGCAAAGTAATTTGGGCATGTATAAAACACGTTTAAGTACTAATCCTCCAGCAAGATTCACACAGCCTTCTTTAGTAGCCATGACCTGCTCTCCGTCAGGCAAACCCACAGGTCGTGCTGCAATTTCCTTTGAATAAAGCAGACAAGATTCGTTGCCGGTGACATGATGAGAGGCACCGGTATCAAGTAGCCAAGGTAAAGCAGAAGACTCACCAATCATTTGATCCTGTTGCCGATTATTTACCATGTTAAGCAAAATCTAAACTTGCTCGGGTTTCAGATCAGTCATTGACAGTCCGCCATTTCCAGAAACAACACCCAAGTCTTCGGTACAGCCTGTTACACCGCTACAGGTTCGCACTGCATGAGCACGCACTTCGCTGGCCTTTCCGTTTGTTTGCTGCGTTGCCAAGGTACGAGAATTCCCAGCTCCTTTAGCACCCCGAGATCTTTCTTCCCACCAATCTGGGTACCCATGAAGCTTGAAGCAGGTTGCATCATTATGTCCAGATTTTTTACAGTGAGAACAATGGAGTTTAAATTTGTCTTGGCACTCAGTCTTCCCTTTCCAGCCGCTAGCCTATAAAGCAAACACATTGGCTTCTTCCTTCGCGGCTTTTCCCTTCGCAATCCCACGATAGCGCTCCTCCTGAAGAAATGCCCTATATGCTTGTTCGAGATCGGGTGGTGGGTTTCGTGAGAGCAGATTTGTACGAACCATTGCATATAAATCATCATCGACACCGATCAAAAACTGGTGAAATTTTTCTTCCTCACTGTCACTAGCAAATTTCCCAACCACATTACAAGTACATTGTCCACACTCACACCCATGTAATGGCTTAAGCCGTGCAAGATCATCATACAGACCCATTAAACGATTAAAATAGTCTTCAATAGACATGTTTTTAGTTTGCTTACAGTTGATGATGTCCGCCCGTAATTGTTGTAGGCGAGGTCCATTAGCCTCGCAGAACCGTTTCTCCAAGTAAGCCCAAAATCGATGTGCATCATCATGAAAAGGAATTGACGCTGTGATTTTCGGGTCCATACTCCGCAGCATCCATGATACAAGCATGGAATTTACTGTCTCCCAATCAAGAAGTTTCTTCTTGTCGGTTGGTTTGTTGATGGTGCCGTCGACGAACACAAATTTCCGACGAGCTTTAAGGGACAAAGTCATTGCCCTGGCCCATGCTAGGTAGTTGTCGCCCTTCAAGATTACGTGAGTAATCAGATTTTCGGGTTGATCACCAGACCCGAGATAGAAGGGAGATGTTGGTTCAATCTTTCCTTCCTCCGCCATTGTGAATCAAGAACACAGGCGGCTGTAGAGACTAGGATTTGTGAGGCTCTGATACCATGCTCAAACAAGTAAATTTTCCTCTGTTTCCATTGAGAATTCTCATAGAAATATATACAGCCTTTTGATAGACAATTACTCCTAAACTTTCTATATTGATAGTCAATTATGCCTAAACTTCCTATATTACCAAAAGTAACTAAAGCTCATATCACGCCACAGAATATACACCAAATAATACACGGGCCATACATACATACATGGGCTTAACAGAATACATAACGGTTGAATCATCTTGCACAATAACCTGAGGAGCATTATTTAAGAAAATAAAATAATTTGAAAATTAGTTTGCCATTTTTCTGGTATCAAGCTTTGATACGATGTACTTATCACCGATACAAATAAGAAATACTCCAACCCAAAACTAAATATGTATAGCTTACGAACAAAAAATTCCAACCCGAAACTAAGCTTTGCCATTTTTCGTATTTGTTCGTAAGCTATACATATTTAGTTTCGGGTTGGAGTATAAAAAATTCCAACCCAAAACTAAATATGTATAGCTTACGAACAAACACAAAATACACATGTGTACACAATGTTTTAGCACACGATCAAATTAATGGGAACAACACTTGGCCTATTTTCTGAACTAGTAATTTGCATTATTCATGATGCAATGGCTAAGAAGTATTGGATCAATAAGTGGTGCATGAAACTGTATTTTTTTTCGTTTACGAAAATACACATACTGTTGTTCAGAAAATACATATGTTTGTTAAAAAAAAAACAAATTATTGTTCAAATCAACTAGTCCAAACAATTGGTACAAAAATTTGTTAGGTGCCCTTAACTTGTCCCACTTTTCTTTTTGTTGTCCCAAAAAAACTGTCAATTTTTCTAAAATTAAGGATACTCCTAGAAATACAATATAAAGGAGGTATAAATAAGTAAATTTATAATCTTAAAAATTTTAACTTTAAATAAAACTATATCGATGCTTGGAATGCTTTAACATCCTATATAAATTTTGCTTATCTATGTTTAATTAAACTTCACTTAACTAAGTATATGTCAACTTTGGTACTAGTATTTAGTCCATCTTTAACTCTAACTCAACTTTATCTCTAGTCTCCATCACTTAGATCGGCTACATGAATCATTTTTTGTGATTCAAATTTTTTGAATTCATGTTAATAATGATCCTGTAAAGTTTTATGCTTGTTTGTATTGAGGCAATGTATATTTCTTTGATGATCTTCGGTGAATAAAATTGTCTCACTAACTGTTATATGTTATGAGTATTGTAATCTATTGTTCTCAGTGTAGTTTGTTATTTTTCTCTCTTTGTAAAATGATATATTTATAGATATTGTCGGTTGACTGTAGAAACTAGTTGTTTAGACACAAAGGCTAGTTTCATCTACTTCTTGTGCAACTTGCTATCCAACTTTCTCTCCATTTGTTTGTGTTATAAAAACAAGGATATTCTTGAATTAAGAATTTCAAGTTTCTATCTTCAATGCTGAAGCGAATCGATCGAAAATAATAGTACCAAGTATTTGGAGAAATAATGACAAAAAAATAAAAATATATATATAACGGAATAAATCAAAGGATTTCAACTTGAGAAATACTTTTTAACAGTTTGTTGTCTCATCATCTTTTAGATAAGGCATGGTTGTAATTTGGACACATCACCTAACATTCAAATGATTGCTGAGAATTGATTTTCTCATGAATAATTCTTTTTGATGAAAACTTCAAATACCACTTTCTTGACTTAGGATAAATGTTTCTTAAAGTTTTGTAGCGAGGATCTCAAACAAAACAGCAATTAGAACGTGAATGTTGTACTAGATGTAGCAACAACCACGACCCAATTACGTAAAGCAGCGGAATTAAAAAAAAAAAAAAAAAAAAACTAAGTAAGAACACCAAGTTCTAAATTTTGGTCTACAAGCAATGCTTGTAGATCGGCCAATATGACAAAACTTCCACTAATGAAAAGATTGTGCGAATTATAATACTTCAACAAAGACACTTAGTAGAACTCAAATGAAAACTCCCTACTGATTTTATCTAAGACGTCTAATACCAAACACCCATAGAAAACAACATATGAAAACAGAACAATGGGTATAAATAGTTTTTCTGTGAAACAACACACGGATGTAGTAATTAATGTTGCTGCATTCACGAGCGCATCTAAGCTTCAGTGTTTGACTCTTTGCTTAATCTCTCTCAATTCAAACAGCCTCTTCCAGAACACGTTCTCTCCTTTATATAATGCCTAGGAAACCTATAGAACAAGTCAAGGACTAAAAACAAGCAATGTTATATGTTAGGAAATAATACCTACCATAAAAACCAAGTAATTCCTACAAGTTAGGCCATGTCATAAACAAGAAAGGTCAGGATTTGTTTAGTTCCCAAATCGTATAGAGATACTAAAAATCAAAGGGTTTGAACAATTCACCAATATATGCATGCCCTATGATTTATTCCTGAAAATATGATAGAAATTTTTTTCGCACACAATGCAATATATGGACTAGTTCAACTAATGAGCGCTCAGATGTTAATTATCACATTTGGACTTACAATGTTTCACGGATAAAGAGCTACACCTTTGACTCCCATTGCCTTTTTTTTTTTTTTTGAAATGAGAAGAAATTAGCCAGTGGGTAGCTTTCACTCTAACCCAAGGATAGCCCTCTTTCACATGATCACATCGAGATTCACAAGGTATTCTTATGTGAAATTTGATCACACGTGATTAGCTTCGTACACATAGGTCGGTAGCTATTTCCCTCAAAGGCCTTTTTTCATTTTCTTTTTATTTAACTGGGAGCTTCAAGAATCACTAGCGCAACTCATACCTGCTTACAAATCAATCGAACCCAGACATTATAAAATATGCTCCTATGATGCAAAGATGACTATAATAAATAGTAAAAGAATGAAAAGAATACGTACAATTTTTTTAAAAATTAGATGTGATCGCAAATGCAATCACATTTTATACTACAATCAAATGACACGTAAAACGAGAGATTTTCTTATTAAAAACCTCAAAATTCAATGCAATGGTGAATATGTCAGACAAATGATCCTTAGTCTTAATATACTCTTTGCGAACTATATTTTGCTCAACCAAATCTCGGAAAAAGTGATATCTAAAGTCTATGTGTTTACTTCGAGATTGTTGAACAGGATAATTTGAGATATCTATCGCACTAGAGTTATCAAAATGTGCGTCAGTGTGTCACTATGCAATCTATAATCCTTAATCATTTTTAGATCACACAAATTTCCAATCCTTTTGAACAACAATTTAAAGGGTTTGTGTTTAAATTGGGTAAAGCATGAACATAAACTTAACAATTTCATGAAGTTTCTTAAAACTTGCAAGACCTAGTTTTTTGTACCAAAGATTTGTTTCATCAACACTTGTACTATTGCAGGTTTGATTATTACCAACTAGGTAACAATTATCTGAAGCTTTTATCCCTGCAAGGATACAACGTTAATGATGTGATTCCCAACGAGACCCACAAGTTATATTGAACTTGGAACCATGTTTTAGAAGTCAAATCTCGCGGAAGACAATCCAAGGACTTGAATAACAATCAAAGAAACCGCAACCCCTAACTCACTATGGAATTAAGAACCTTGGTATATTCGAAACCCTTAACTATGAATAATTAAGAACCACGAATTAAAAGTAAACACAAACTTAATCCAAAGTTTGCAAAATTCTAACAAAACTTAATTTGTCAAAAAGAGTTAAAACTCACACAATTTAATTAATAATAATTTGCCTTTATAAAGTGAAAAGGGACGCCTTTATATAGGCTTATAAAAACAAAAACTAATCTAACTAAGATACTTTTAACTACTAGAAGACTAATAAAACTCTAATAAAATCTGAACAGAATCCTAGTTAAAAAAAAACAAAACACGCTTAAAAGTCAGAGAAGAAAACAAAGGAGTAAGTCATGGCCAAAGGACTCCTTTGATGGAAGGAAACACGGTTTTCCCCTTGCTTTCACGCATTGCAAATGACTTTTCCTTGCTTTCACACCTTGCACACGTTTTTGGACAGCTTGCACATGTTTTGCCAACTTGCTTTCACAATTTTAACATGGCTTGGACTTTGTAGGCATCAATTCACACGGTTTTATTAGACCTTTTCACATGGTAAAATACGGTTTTATTCTTTTGTATTTTCACACACAAACACAGACGGTTTCTTTAGGGTTTAATCAAGGCTGGAAAAACACGGTTTTTACTGAAAAGGAAAAGTAAAACATGTTTTCCTCTAGAGCATTCACACTTCACAAATTGTTGTCTCCCCTTTCACACTTCACACGTTTTTTAGTGCTTCTAAAGGACTCCACACGGTTTCGGGCTTGAATCTTGCTCACTATCTTGGGCTCTTCAATTGCTTGGCCTTGTTGTGCTTGGATATGTAAAATAAGGCTTTCCAAAACTTGATTCATCTTCTTAACCCTTGATCTTTTCATTGGCCCATCCTTGATCTTCAATGGGTCATTGGACTTGCTTAATGGTCCTCCATCGGTTAGTGTTATCAAATAATTCACATGAGTTCTTGTTAAACTTAACAAAAAAATCATCATCACACAGTTGACTTATGCTAATGAGATTAGCAGTAAGCCCCTCCACATGAAACACATTTTGAAGTTTTGGAAGGCCATTGACATTCAAGGTTCTTTTACCAACAATCTTACCTTGAGCTCCACCTCCATAAGTTACCTTACCTCCATCAAAGCTAGAATAATCAATCAGATATTCAGGGGTATCTGTCATATGTCGAGAACAACCACTATAGAAAAACCAAGAACCTGCAACATTGGTTCTCAAAGAAGTATGGATAAGATGACATTTAATTTAAGATTTTCGAACCCAAACAGATTTGGAAGGTTTTTGAAAATGGTGCTGCGGATGTTGGTACATCCGCTGTTGCATCTGGGACTGAGCATGAAACTGTTTTTGGTTTCCAACATAATTTTTTGAAAAAAACAACTCTTCTTTTATTAGCAAAATGGTCTGATATAACCTGATTCATAACAGCAGAGACACACATAACGCCTATTAGTAGGTCTAGACTTTTTCACAAAAGGTTTTTGTTTTTGATAAACATTTGAATTTTCTTCACCTTCTCTTACAAAAAATGTTGGTTTAAACCCCAAACCCGTAGTATCCTCTTGACCAAAACTCAAAGCCTCACTAAGTTTGACTTTGTCCGTGTTCCATTTGGACAAAGTTTCATTTGTTTTCTCAAGTTCGATCCTCATATTGTCAATCTCAACATCTCTTTTGGTAAGCATTACTTCCAATCTAGCTAAGGACCTTTTATATTCATCATTCTCTTTTGAGAGATGCTGTTTGGTCTTCATAAGACCCTTGATTTGATCAATACGTTTGAGCCCATTAGCATATAATTCCGTATAATTTTCAAGCAATTCATTCTTATCATATTCTGGATCCTTGCTTTTAGTGTTGTCAACACTTTTATCAGAAGTAACACTACTTTTGTTCTGCTGGGAAAGATTTAGCTCAAAAGTTTGAAGAATACCTGTAAGTTTATCAAGACTCAACTTAGTAGTGTCATGAGCTTCTTCTAGCGGATATTCTTATGTTGAATCGTTCAGGAAGTGAACACATCATTTTGTTAACTAGTCTTGCATTGGAAATTGCATCTCCTAAAGATAGTGACTCATTAGCAATATCAACTAATTTACCATAGTAGGACTAGATGTCCTCATCTTCTTCCATTCTCAAATTTTCAAATTGTGTTGTTAGTAACCTTAGCTTAGTTACTTGCACGCTATTGGATCCCTCACAATGAGTTTGTAAGGCTTCCCAAACATCTTTGGCCGATTCATAGTTAGCTATATATGATTCTAAAGATTTTCGTGTCCAAAGATTAATAGATAGCATGAAGTGCTTTAGAATTAAAATTAGCTAAGGTTCTTTCATCATACGACCAACTAGCTTCAAGTGTATTTTTATAATCACCATCAAGATCAACAAATCTAGGTGAGTGAGAACAGCAAGCCATGCTCTTTCATCAATTGATTTGATGTAGATACGTGTCATGTCTTTCTAAAGAGAATAATTCGTCCCATTGAGAATTGGAGGACGTTGAGGCAAATATTGAGTACTCATCATGGCTACAACCAAGAACCACACAACGTCAATAGTTGGCTCTGATACCAATTGAAAGTTTTATAGCTAGGATCTCAAACAAAACAACAAGCAGACGGTGGATGTTATATTGGATGTAGCAACAACCACTGACACATTTAAGTTAAGCAGTGGAATTAAAAAACAAAATAAACTATGTAAGAACACCAAGTTGTAAATTTTGGTCAACAAGCAACGCTTGTAGATCAGCCAATATGGCAAAACTTCCAATAATGAAAAGATTGTACGGATTACAATACCTAAACAAAGACACTTAGTGGAACTCAAATGAAAACTCCCTATTGAGTTTATCTAAGACGTCTAATACCAAAGACCCATAGAAAAAAACATATGAAAACAGAACAATGGGTGTAAATAGTTTTTCTTTGAAACAACACATGGATGTAGTAATTAATGTTGCTGCATTCATGAGCGCGTCCAAGCTTCAGTGTTTGACTCTTTGCTTAATCTCTTTCAATTCAGGAAACCTTTTCCGAACACGTTCTCTAATTTATATAATGCCTAGGAAACCTGTGGAACAAGTCAAGGACTAAAAACAAGCAAGGTTATATGTTAAGAAATAATACCTACCATAAAAACCAAGTAATTCCTACTAGTTAGGCCATGCCATAACCTTTCCATCCTTAAATAAGGTATGAAGAACCTTCTAAGAAAGTCACCAAAAAAGGCAACAACAATCTTCATCCTATTTTTTTTTTTTTTTTTAAATTTGGGATCAATAGTGGTTCCCCACTTATCCCTTGGTGACTCGAACCCACAACCTATCGGTTGTACGTGAAGCATTTTACCACCGCAGCTGCACTTACTTGTCTTCATCCTTAAATTAGGTATTTGGAACCTTCCAAGAAAGGCAACAACAATCTTGCAAACTAAGGAAAAAATAAGCCATAATTATTTAGGGTTACCCTAACAGTTTCTAACATATGAAAAAACTAACCTCTGGATCAGTAATTTAATCATATCAAACTGATTTGCAGCAAGTTTCTTTGCATTTATTATAATATATTGGACTAGGAAAATCAAAGAGATAGTTTGATCACATGTTGATTGAACGATCTCAGCCTTCAGCTGGACACATGGCAGACATCGCGACTCCGCAGGCTCCAGCTAGACATGAGCCAAGGTAGCATACCCTCCTGTCAACATGAAGACCTGACAGCCACACCACGTCAGGTCGCTTACTTCACCAGTATACTCTCCCAGCGCGCTGACCACAGGGACCCACAGTGCGACCTGGGACATCCCAAGCCGACCACGACAGCATTGGGCGACCTGGATCCATGCCAGGCCGACCTCGACCGCATTAACATCGAGCGACCTAGATGCCTACCAGGCCGACCTCGATGTAACCCCTCCAAGCTCGGCAAGACAGAGTCCTTTATGGAATCACCTCTCGCCTGGGAAGAGTCCTGCTACAAACTCTCTATACATCAGTCCTAACCAGACAAGGAAACGTAATCCGAAAGACACGGGAATTGATCATATCTCTCTCATTTCGAAACCTTAAAGGATTATGACTTATCTCCTTATAAATAAGCACCCTCATAAGCCTCATGAGGTACATGCAAATTACTTGCTTACACTATTCTCTCTTAGCTTTACATCTCCTCTGAAGTATTGCTAATTCTCACGCCTGAGGGTTATCATTGGGATAACCCACCCCCTTTACGGTGTTCTTTGTTGATCACAGGTTGCAAGCTATATAGATGTCAAGGGCAATCCCTGCAACGTAAGCCGGAATCCTACTAGACTACACACGTGGATCAGACGCGGTCACCTACCACCCTTTTCGCGTGATCAGTTTGGTTCCGTTGCCGGGACCGAGTTTTCTGTGATCAATCATGACAACCTCCAAGCAAGTATCCAAGCAGGCAGCCCCAGCGCCGACTTCGGCAATGCCTGTACCTGCTCCGCCTGTTGGCCAACCTCCCGAGCAGCCCGAGAAAGAATCACCTATTGTGCCCTCATCAGGGCTCCCTCTTCATCAAAATACCCAAGCTCAGAAATTGGCCAGAGCGATGAGGAAAAAAGCTTTAGGAAAAAAGGCGGCCCAGTCCGCTAAAGGACCAGTTAGGGCGAACCAGGATGGTCAAACAGCAACTCCCACTTCCTCAGACGGCGGGGACTCAGGAAACAGGGACGACCTCATCATGATAGAAGACAGGTTACCTCCTACACAGCAAGAGATCGACCTCGCCGAGCTGGAGCACATAAGGAGGGAGAAGGCTTTCTTGGAAAGATAGAGAGAGCTGGAGATACGCGAGTACAAATTGTCCCGCAAACTAGCTACCCAGGCACCTCAGCTACCAACCCCAAGCTCACATCCTCCTCGAAATGATCACCACGATGGTCGACCTGGAAAGAAAGAGCCCAGGGGTCTGCGGGCTGATAGTCACTATGGGGGGTCTAGAGTTGATACCCCTAGTGTGAGTGTTAAAAGCCGACTTGGACGAAGGGTGGAGGAACACCAGAAACCAAGTGTCAAAGATCGCCTGGGAACCCCAGACAGAGAACGACCCAGGGGAAGCGTATACTCCAGAATGGGAACCCGAACTAGAAATCCCAGCCCGAACATATCTTACAAGTCCTCCTGAATGGAACGTGAAGAGGATCGACCTCGAAGGACATATGAGGACCACAGCTACAGGTCGAAACGCAAGTCCATCCAACACAGTACCTTTAGCAGCGATGCATCCTCACATAAGTACTCTAAGATCGACGGCCACTGCCGCTAATCTAAAAGGAGGGACAGGAACAGCGACCTAGAAGACGAGGTACTGTACAAGATGAAGGAAAGATTGGAAGCCCTCGAAAGAGGCAAAAAGGGCAAGCTATCAGGGAACGTGACAGCAGCCCTCTGCAGAAGAATTAGGGACACTCCTCCAAATCACCGCCTGAAGCTGCCATCCCTGAAGAGCTACGCAGGAAACACGAATGCCCGAAGCCACGTATCAAGCTTCGAGGTAAAGATGGGAGTGTGCACCAGAGATCTTGATCTATGGTGTGTAGTATTTGTCAGCATGTTTAAGGAGGTCGTGCTCAACTAGTTCGAAGAGCTGGAAGAAGGCTCCATCAGAGATTGGTACGACCTGAAGAAGGCCTTTCTGAAGAAATACTCATTAGCAGACGACCTCCCCAAGAAGGAATATGACCTCTGCGGGATCAAACAGAGACCTGGAGAATCGCTGGAGAGCTACCTGGACAGATTCAAGCGTGTTGCGGAAAAATTATTGAACGTCCCCGACAAAACCATGATGGCGTTCTTCCAAGCCAGATGCCGATCTGCCAAGTTACTATCTGAAATTGGCATGCGACCATCCACTACTAGTGCGGAGATGTACACTGCCTTACAGAACATTAGGAACGTCGAGAAAACCTTGGCAGATCAAGAAAAGGAGGACCAAAAATCCTCGGGGGCACAGAAACAGAAGAACGAAGATAAGTCAGGGGACTAGAAGAAAGAAGGAAATGGTAGCAAGAATGGAAAAGGAAAGAAGAAGAACAAGTGGGCTAAGAAAGAAGAGTTTTACACCCCTTTAAATACGACCAAGGAGCAGATCATGAATGTGCTTCTACAAGAAAATAGGATTGGTCGACCTCCACCTCAGAGAGAGACTCCTTATCCTCGCAACCCCAATAAAAGGTGTGCTTACCACAACGGCATCGGGCACACAACCGAGGATTGCATTCAGCTCAAGAAAGAGATACAGAAGCTAATCGACAGGGGGGAGCTCAGGAGATATGAGCAGCGAGGAGCAAACAACAGAGAAAGGCCAAGAGAGGCCCCGAAGACAAATACCGATGAGGACGAGGTCCTGGTCAATACGATTACAGAAGAATGGTCGAGCATCACAAAGCTGAAGACGGCGATAAACAGCCTCAACCGCACTGTCAGCTCTCCTCAAGTTTGGGGAAAGAAGGGAATAGCATTCCTACCCAGCGAGCTAGCCGCCAACCCCGCTGCAAGGGGGCATGCTCTGACCATTGAGGCAAAAATTGGCAGAGGAAGAGTAAAGAGAGTACTGATTGACACGGGAGCAGGGAAGGACATCCTCTTCTACAAATGCTTCCAAGCGATAGGACTGGGAAGCTTGCATCTGACTCCGAGTGGAATAAAGCTGGAAGGCTTCACCAGACACAAGGTCGCTGTAAAGGGAACAGTCGACTTAAAGGTAGTCCTCGGCGCCAAGGAAAACTCTCACACCGAGGTCATCACCTTTCTGGTCCTCGATATTCCCTCTCTGTACAATGCCATTCTGGGGCTTCCAACCTAGACAAAGTTCGAGATGGTGATTTTTCCAGCTCACCAAAAAATCAAATTCCCCACAGACAACGGGGTCGGAGAGGTGAGGAATGACCCAAAAGCACTATGAACCACCTCCTCGAGGAAAAGAAGGCCGAGGAAGCTCGGCTCAAGGGGAAAAGAAAGGAGACTACACCACACGAAGAGGTCCACCATTGACAATAGTGACAAGAGGCCGAAGTCGATAATAATTAAAGAAGGCACCGAGGTAAGCCCCTTTAATGACCGAGCATAGCAATTAGTGCGGGCTGGAGGAACCAGAAGTCGACGAGGACGACGATGTGCTCGACGTGTCCGGAACGGACACCGAGCACACCGACTCACCCCCGATCACCTTAACGCTGGAGCAAAAAGGCTTCTCTACCTCGCACATCGACAAAAGCTCGGATGGCAACCTACCCGACGTGCCTACCTCGGACACCGAGCAGGCCGACTCATACCCGACCACCAACGGTGACATGAAGAAGCCCAAAAAAGTCGTCACAAATCCAGCCATGTGAAGAAGCCCAAAAATTAGAGTCCTTTACGGAATCACCTCTCGCCTGGGAAGAGTCCTACTACAAACTCTCTATACATCAGTCCTAAGCAGACAAGGAAATGTAATCCAAAAGACACGGGAATTGATCATATCTCTCTCATTCCGAAACCTTAAAGGATTACGACTTATCTCCTTATAAATAAGCACCCTCACAAGCCTCATGAGGTACATGCAAATTGCTTGCTTACACTATTCTCTCTTAGCTTTACATCTCCTCTGAAGTATTGCTAATTCTCACGCCTGAGGTTTATCGCTGGGACAACCCAGTAACATAAGCCGGAATCCTACTAGACTACACACGTGGATTAGACGTGGTCACCTACCACCCTTTTTGCACGATCATTAATCATTGTTTGTGGTTAAATAATTCGAAACAGCTAATCACTGGAATGAATAGCTATTTATTTTTGCAGAATTGTTTTTCTAGTGATAAAAAGATTTAAAACTCTTGTACATAAAGAATTCTAATTTTTTTGGGATAATTCTAACCTAAATAACTTTATCAAAACTTAATTTGTACAAAAGGTCCTAACAATATACACTTTTCCTAAATATATGAGTTTGGAAAAAGGATTTGAATTTATAAATTTGTAATCACAATTGATTGTGGGCTCATCTATATTAGAGGTAGATTCATTTCTTCAATTCTATTTTTTCCTCAATGATACGAAGATCTAAGACTAATTTCTAAGGCATGGTCCTTGAAATTGTTAGTACCTCCAAAATTTGAACCAAAAATATAATGGAGTTTATTTGATTTTTGTTTTCAAACCAAAACAGACGAAATAGTTCAAGTCCTGGTGAGATTATCTTTCGGAAAATTGCGGGCCGGTATACTTTGGAAAGTTTTTAACTGCTTTAGTCCCCTCTTTTTTTTTAACTGGAAAAGGCCCTTTTGTAGTATCGTTACTAAAATTCCCCCTAGCAATCGAACTGGTTTCTTTTGCAAGGTTCCCCTTCGAATTTGATTTCCTTCCTAAAAAATTTCTCCCCATACGCTCTCATTGATGGATTCAACAATCATGATGTTGCTTAAATTCAGTAGAGACACCATTGTTAAGAAAGTTACAGAGAATTTCGTTTATGCCAATTTGATCGATTCAATAAGAGGTAAATATTCAAATGTTGATTATGAGAATTTATCATTGAAATATTCTATTGGATCTCATGTGAATTGATGTTCAATTAATGATGAAGATTGCATAAACATGGCGTTGTTGGCCAATATTTTATCAGTCCGCATCATTTCTGTAAATGTTTTTAAGAATACCAACATTTTATCAATCCTGATGCACAATTCTTCAATCGCGATGCAGAGATTGTAAATCACGATGCAAATCAAAATGCATCGAATTTCAATTGTGATGTATCAGTTACAAACTCCAATCGCGATGCGTCATTATCTCGACAGAGTAAGTACATCAATTTTTCCAACTCTGAAAGTACGATGAAATTCAAGGATTTGAATATATTTTCACGAAGAACAACAATCAGAGGGTTAGTGTTGTATGCGGGAACAAATTTAGTGATAAGTGCGGTTGGTTCGTCAAGGGATCTGTTTCGGCCGTTGATAAGTCGTTGTCGCTGTCGCGACCCGACCCGAGATCCGATGTGAATCCCGTCCGGAACGCGAGACAATGCGGAAAACACGAAAATACCAACTCCAAAAATTCCATTTAAGAGAATGCAAGGTCATGAGAAAACCCTGTAATGCACGTGCAAGCTTTCTTTTAAAATAACAAAACCATTTTTAAACAATACTACACCTCGACGGCGAAACAAGCCGGAGAAACAACA
Organism: Platycodon grandiflorus; assembly: GCA_016624345.1. NCBI lineage: Eukaryota > Viridiplantae > Streptophyta > Magnoliopsida > Asterales > Campanulaceae > Platycodon > Platycodon grandiflorus. The sequence goes on from CM028362.1 coordinate 61,874,252, forward strand.
CGTTAGCTAGCAACACAAACTCGAGCGAACATGCTCGGTACATATCTAAACATATCAGAGTAAGCGGAATAAAAGTTAACCATTATACATACAACCGTACGGCAACCATGCCGGCACAACAAAAGAATATAACATACAACAACCAAGACATCTACCCAACAAATACATTGTTTAAGTAACAAGTACACCCTCGGCCTCACCAAAAGAAAACACTTAGGCACAAGGTGCACTACCAAAAGATGTCGCCCCAACGGACCCGAACACGAACTCTAGGGATTCCTTGCCGGTGCTTGATCTAAGGAAAACAAATGAAAACAAACGGGGTGAGTTGAAAACTCAATAAGCTACTAATGCAACAATATGGCATGCTAGATGCAAGACATTAAGGATAACAAATAATCATGTCATCACAAAATCATTTCAATTCCAAATGAAAATAACATGTATTGCACATAGCCCAAACAATCCCATATGACACGAGAGGCTCGACGATCGCCAACCGTCCCATACCGGTTGGAAACCATGACCAACATTCGTTCATATAGGAAGCACAATAAAACTATAAGTAACAAGTTACAAAGGATACGGTGTCGAGGTACACCTCCGACCAAACCAATACTTCCAACCAACCAACCAATAATGTACCAATTGTAGAGCCGTTGTTGACGTGCTAGAACCATAACAAGACCATAATCTTTCAATAAAGAATTCGTGAACCATTTTATTTGAAATTCACTAAAAGAAAACCCGGTGCCACCGGTCACTACAACCCGGAAAGAACACCCGGTAAAATAGCTTACCAACGTTGCGGTTTTCGCCTACAAACACTTGGCGCCATTTCCCCTACCGTGGCCAACGGTAGGGGGTGAGAACCCAATGTATTGGCCTTCGACTATTACGTAGCCCCTGCTCTTGTAATAATCGAGTGCCAATACACCCCTCTCTAACAATTAAGCCATGGACTAACTAAATGCTCAAGTAGAATATTTACTCGACATTTAAATATAAAAGGTCATACTCCAAAGTAGGGAGTATACCACAACAATAACCATTGACAATAACATGAATGTCACAAGTGAGTTATAACAATCTCACATCACAAATAACCAACTCACAATAATTACGATAATTCACGTAATATCAAACACACAATCGGTGTAGTCAAATATTCTAACGAATCACTCGAATCTTTCAAGTAATCCCAAATCACACACGTGGTCTCATTGATTATGAAATCCTAACGAACTCCGTTAGAGTCATTTTCGGTTTCTAATGAGTTCGAGTTTACGCGAATTAATAATACCGTAAACTTATCAATTAATAAACATACTCCACATCTCTAACATGTAAACATTAGCCTTTAAACACAACCAAAAAGTCAACCACGAATTTAAAAAGTCAACATAGCCAAACATACTCAAATTTGATGATTTCTAACATATATCACCATCTAACAATTCTAACATGTATAACAACTTATAATTTTGAAAGAACAAGGAATAGTAGCTTACCAATTTGAGAATTAAACCAAGATTTTCCACATGCAACCCAGGTACAATGTTCTCCTAGGCAAGAGCTTCGCGATGGCGAAGTCGGATCGTCGATCGGGTACAAAATGGCAAAGTTATGCCACTTCTCTCTCAAGAACACTCTTTACACTCTCTCTAGAATCCAAGGTTGAAGAAGATGGAAATGGGGTGTATTGAGAGACCCCTAAGGTCACTTAGTGTCTAAGGAGACTGATTTAAGTGGTCAAAAGTCGTGCTCAATCCTAGCCCTTGGATTAGAGTCAAATAGTCAAAGTCAAAAAACTTAAAATCGTCGGTCGCGCTAGGCGCGGCTTCTAGCGCGCTAGGGCGCGCTAGGCGCACGTCCGCGCGCTAAGGCGCGGCAGGCTGAAGTTTTGGTCTGATTTGGTCTGATTTTTGCAAACTTCAGGGAACAGGCGCGCTAGGGCGCGGGTTTTGTGCGCTAGGGCGCACTGGGCTATCCAAGAATGTTCAAAATGATGTCTAAAAGTTCCCATATGATTCTAAGTTGATTCCAAACCCAAACCAAGTCCAAACAACATCCGAAACACAAACCAAACCACATAAAATGAAGCTACGATTGCACACCAAATCGAATGTGAACAACTACGAAACTTCTAACACATATTATCATACTCAAGAAGTGTACAATAGACTCAAATGCTAACACATTCGGATGAAATTCTCACATGAAATGACGATGTCAATATAAACGACATAACATAAAAAGAATGTAAATAATGCAAATGATGCGGGCGTTACACCCTCACCCCCTTAGAATAAATTCGACCGCGAATTTACTTACCAAACTCCACAAACAAAGAAGGGTACTTTTCTCGCATCTCATGTTCTAACTCCCAAGTGGCCTCCTCGATGTTATGACTTCTCCACAAGACTTTCACAAGGGGAATGGACTTCGACCTCAACACTTGTTCTTTAGTATCAAGTATCCTCACGGGTTGCTCAACATAGGATAAGTCGGGTGTCAAGTCTACCGGCTCATATTCCAAAATATGCGATGCATCCGATAAGTACTTCCTCAGCATGGATACGTGGAACACCGCATGAATGCCCGACATCGACGGTGGTAGGGCAAGTCTGTAGGCCAACTTCCCAACCCTTTCTAGAATCTCAAACGGGCCAATGAACCTTGGTGTCAATTTTCCCTTCTTACCAAACCTCTTGACCCCAATTCGTGGCGAAACCTTTAAGAACACATGATCACCCACTTCGAATTCTAGGTCCCTCCGCCGATGATCCGCATAACTCTTTTGTCGACTTTGAGCCGTCTTCAATCTTTCCCGAATGAGCTTCACACTCTCAACAGACTCGTGCACCATGTCAGGACCCCAAATCTTTGCTTCGCCGACTTCATCCCAACAAATTGGAGAGCGACACTTTCTTCCATACAACGCTTCATAAGGAGCCATCTCAATGGTCGACTGGTAGCTGTTGTTGTACGCGAACTCTATCAATGGTATGTGTGAATCCCAAACTCCCTTGAAATCCATCGAACAAGCTCGCAACATGTCCTCAAGTATTTGTATAGTCCTCTCCGATTGTCCGTCTGTTTGTGGGTGGAAAGCCGTGCTAAGAGTTAACTTCGTACCCAAAGCATCCTGTAGTGACTGCCAAAACCGCGAAGTGAACCGTGGATCTCGATCCGACACTATGCTAACCGGTACCCCATGTAATCTCACAATCTCCTGTATGTACAAGGTAGCAAGTCTATCCATCGAGTAAGTCATCGCAATCGGAAGGAAATGTGCCGATTTGGTCAACCTGTCAATAATCACCCAAACTGCATCATGACCCTTACGAGTCTTTGGCAATCCTGTCACAAAATCCATCGCTATATTCTCCCATTTCCACTCCGGAATCTCCAATGGTTGTAGCAAGCCTGCCGGTCGTTGATGTTCTGCTTTTACTCGTTGACATGTCAAGCATCTCGATACAAACTCGGCCACTTCTCTCTTCATACCACTCCACCAAAAATTTCTCTTCAAGTCTCGATACATCTTAGTACTCCCCGGATGAATTGTGTATCTAGACTTGTGAGCCTCCTCCAACACTTGTCTCTTCACTTCATCTATCGCCGGTACACAAATTCTGTTTCGAAACATAAGGATCCCATCATTGTTCTTCGCAAAATCTTTCGTCTTTTCTTCATTCAACCCATCAATCAACGCCTTCAATTCCGGGTCGTCCTCTTGTGTCCCTTTAATCCTTTGAATCAATGCCGGCGTAGCCCGAAGGTTCGCAAAATCACCCCGTCTCGATCTACACGGACTCCAATCTCGAATATCCTCAAGCATTTTCCATTCACGGGTCATTAAGCAAGACATGTACGCCCTTCGACTAAGCGCATCCGCTACCACGTTTGCTTTCCCCGGATGGTACAAGATAGTGCAATCGTGGTCCTTAAGCTTTTCAATCCATTTCCGTTGTCGGTTGTTCAACTCCTTTTGGGAAAATATGTACTTGAGGCTTTTGTGATCGGTGAACACTTCAAACTTGGCCCCGTAGAGGTAGTGTTTCCACTTGTGTAGGGCAAAGATGATCGCAGCCAATTCAATGTCGTGGGTAGGATAATTCTGTTCAAACGAGGTCAACTTCCGAGAAGCATACGCAATCACTCTCCCATTTTGCATCAAAACACAACCCAATCCTTCTTTCGACGCATCACCGTATATCACCAACCCATCCTGTCCATTCGGTAGTGCCAAGATCGGATGTGGTCAACCTCTTCTTCAGTTCTTGGAAACTCGCCTCGCATTTGTCATCCCATACAAAAAGTTTATTCTTTTGGGTCAAGTTAGTCATCGGAGTCGCAATCTTTGAAAACCCCTCAATAAACCTCCGATAATAACCTGCCAAACCCAGGAAGCTTCGAATCTCCGTTACCGACTCGGGTCTCTTCCATTTCACCACTGCCTCGACCTTAAGCGGATCCACCGAAATACCATCTCCCGAAACAACATGGCCTAGAAATGAGACCTCCTCGAGCCAAAATGCACACTTGCTGAATTTCGCATACAACTTCTTTTCTCTTAACACTGACAACACAATCCTCAGATGTTTCTCGTGCTCCTCCCGGGATTTGGAGTACACAAGAATGTCATCAATAAACACCACCACGAAGCAATCTAGATAAGGTAGGAATATCCTATTCATCAAATCCATGAACACCGCCGGTGCATTTGTCAACCCAAATGGCATCACAACAAACTCGAAATGCCCGTATCGAGTTCGAAATGCCGTCTTCGGTATATCCTCCGCCCTAACCTTCAGCTGATGGTAACCACTTCTAAGATCAAACTTCGAATACACAACCGAGCCACGAAGTTGGTCAAACAAGTCGTCGATGTGTGGCAAAGGATATTTGTTCTTAATAGTCACTCGATTCAGCTCCCGTAGTCAATACACAATCTCAAGGACCCATCTTTCTTCCTCACAAACAAAACCGGCGCACCCCATGGCGATACACTCGGCTGATGAAACCCGTTTCAATAACTCCTCCAACTGTACCTTTAACTCTTTCAATTCTGCTGGTGCCATACGATACGGTGCCTTTGACATCGGAGCGGTACCTGGCAACAATTCTACACAAAATTCCAACTCTCTATCTGGAGGCAAGTCATACTCCGAAGAAAACACATCCGGAAATTCCGCACAATTGGGACATCCTCCAACATAACAACCTTCTTAGACTTATCAACTACACATGCCAAATACCGGTACACCCATGTGACAACAACTTCCGGGCTTTCAAAGCCGATATCATACGAACACCACCCATGCATTTATCACCCTCAAACATAAATGGGAGCATATGAGGCAATTCAAAGGTGACAGTTTTCTTACGACAATCAACTATCACTACTGGAAAACCCGTCTTTACTGTCGGAGATTTCCGACAGTAATTTAAAAATTCCGACAGTAATGATGAATTTCCTGTCGGAAACGTTCGACAGCTTCCGGCGAAACGGTCGACGGTAATTTTCTCCGGCGATTCGGAAATCGACGGTAATTCGTCGGATTCGCCGACGTAATCCAGCCGGACCTAATCCGACAGTAATTACCGTCGGAATGTCGACAGAATTCGTGGAAAATCACGTCGGAATATCCGACAGTCATTCCTGTCGGATATTCCGACAGTAATCCACTAAGTGAATAGTGGCGAAATTACTGTCGGAATATCCGACAGTAATTACTGTCGGACAATCCAACAGTAATTTTCTTTCTCAAGCGGTAATTCGTCGGATTATCGAAAGTAATAAACTGGTAGAATAATATTTAATTTCTTGTCGGAAGTTCCGACGGTAATTACTAATTAAAATAAAAAAATAAAATTTAAAATTTTTAAATTTGTTTTTTGCACTGATATAACAATTATATATACACAAATCACACACACCACACTGCAATAAAACTAATTAACAACTAAAACATAAACTAAATTAAAATTAATATATATACAAATTAAAATATATTACAGTACGAAAATAAATGTATCTACTGTGGAGGGTCTACTGTGGAGGGGGGTCAAATAAAATACGCCTAGTAGGCTGCTGCTGCTGCTGCTTATTGCCCATAACCGATCGTCCTTTGCTCTGCTGCTCGGCTTTCCGCTCTCTCCTCGCTTTCGCTGCTCCATCCATTGTCGCGTCTGCTGCGCCTCCTCGGCTCTTCTTTGCAAACGCCTTTCGAGTCTGCGTCTTCTCGAGCAGGGCACGCTCGGTAGCTGACTGGTTCCGAGGACCGGAAGACGTGGTCGCCGAGGAAGAAGTCGATCCACCTGGTCTAAACGCAGCGGCGCCGTGGTCACCAAAGCCGTAGAGGCGATCTCCCCTCTTCTTCCTTGACTCCGCAGTGACCGAATGCCAAATGTCGGAGACAAATGGCGTCGCACCTCGGGGTCGTCGGACAAGCCCCTCGGCGACTGCGTGGACATAGAGTCCTTATAGGCTCTCTCGTGTCACAAAAACATTTTAACATTAATATTAACATTTACCATTAACTAATAAACAAAATAGAATTAAAATATTTTAAGTAATACTTACAAATGCTCTCTCTCGTCTCATCGACAAAGACAATCGGCGAATCGGCACCGGGAGGAGCAGGAGTGGTGTGGGTCGCGCAAATAAATCGGTCATCGGTACCTCGGTACCGTAGTATTGATTCTACAAATATAATTAATTAAAATTAGCAAAGAACACATAGTAAGCTATAACACGATCAACTTATAAGAAAACAATAAAAACAGCCTATATATACACTCAAACCCTACTAAGACACCTATTTGAACTCAATTCATTCTCATAACAACCTATTAAGACTCAAATCGTTATAAAATAGTCTATTGACCCTCAAACCCCTTCTAAAACAACTTATTTACACTCGGAACCTTCGAAAATAACCTATTTGCACTCAAACCCTTCTAAAGCAACCTATTTAAACCGAAAAACCCTTTCATAAAGGCTTTTGTACACTCAAACCCTTCTAAAACAACCTATTTACACTCAAACCCTTCTAAAACAACCTAATTGTTACCGATTGCCTGCTTTCACCATGGATTTCATAGCATCCACATGGCTACCCAACAAATCAATTTAAATCATAAGTAAAACAATAACATATAATATGTGTGTTTTGAGGAATTCATAAAGGCCTATTTACACTCAAACCCTTATAAAACAGCCTATTGACACTCAAACCCTTCTAAAACAACCTAATTGTTACCGATTCTTTCACCATGGATTTCATAGCATCCACATGGCTACCCAACAAATCAATTTAAATTATAAGTAAAACAATAACATATAATATGTATGTTCTGAGGAATTCATAAAGGCCTATTTACACTCAAACCCTTCTAAAACAGCCTATTGACATTCAAACCCTTCTAAAACAGCCTATTGACATTCAAACCCTTCTAAAATAGTACATTTACACCCAATCCCCTTATAAAACAACCTAATTGTTACCGGTGCCCTGCTTTCAGCCATGGATTTCATAGCATCCACATGGCTACCCAACAAATTAATTTAAAGCATAAGTAAAAAAATAACATATAATATGTATGTTTTGATGAATTCATAAAGGCCTAATTTCACTCAAACAAGTAAAACTCTACATTTACACTCAAACCCCTTATAAAACAACATATTTGCACTGATCAGTGCCCTGCTTTCAGCCATGGATTTCATAGCATCCACATGGCTACCCAACAAAACAATTTAAAGCACCGCTAAAACAATTAAAGCATGTATTAATTAATTACAATACAACACATTAAAGTCAAAGTTACCATGCGCAAGTGGTGCTCGGAGGTGTTGATCGACCCCGAGGTGTGCTTCACCCCCCTCCCCGTGCCGCTCAGCCTAGTTGTCTTTATCTGTTAGTGATTCCCTACAGTTAAATCTCTTGTTCCTTTTCTTTTCTTAGATAAAGGGCATGAATCACATAAAGTTTTATTAGGATATAAAATCGATGTGGGGACTTAATACTCGAACTTGGAGTACCGAAGGTACAAGGAAGACTTAAGGCCTTACCTCAAAGAAATACATGTGCCAAAAGATAAGGCTAAACATACTAACTTTTGAAACTCGAAAGCCAAATCTATCAAGAATAACTTCCACTCTAACCGACGTAGTAAACTCTGAAGATGATGTGCATTTGCGGTTAATTTGCTTCACAATTTTAGTGCAAAACCTCTAGTGATTTCTAGGCTTTTATGTCGTAATCTAGTCCTTTGTCCGGTTTTTAGCAAATATCAATATAAAGAAACGAAGTGTGGCATATTCTTTGCTTGATTAGGATATACAATACAACTGAAACAAAATTGATGAACAAACAACATGTTAGACAATCTTGTGAAACCCACCTTTTGTAGTTAGATTACTAAAGACGCTAATTGTTATAGTCGGCCATTTGTGTAAATAGTGACAACCACAGAATTAGACTCGTAAATAATGATTAGACAATAGCTTCCTTTTGAAGAAGTTTAGGAACAATATTATACAAGAAATCACGCCATCTGAGCAAGATAAAACATGAATATTGCTTCAAAATTGCAGATTTATAGTTTTGCATCCCTAGTGCAGCAAAAATTTAGATCTTAACATCTAATTTTCTACCCCTAATGTAATTTTGCACCCCTTGAAACCGAATTAAGCGGTGGGTCAAAATCAAGCGGTTATGCCTCATAAGCGAGTTTCCATCCGTCTTTGGGCTTATTTAGCAAGCCCTAAATCCACATCCTGTTGGAAACCAATGGTGGAGAATTTGCTTGTCAAGTAGATGGGCGGAAGAGAACTAAGTTTCTCTTTGTTCCTTATTGAGGTAGTTATGAGGACATAATAGCCTTCTGGTATAGTCAAATTGGTCAAACAAAAAAATTCCAACAAAAAAATTCCCTATCAGAGACTTGATAGAAGGGGTAAAGCGAGACAAATTCAAAAAGGAGGAAAGTGGAATAAACCCAAACCACAAAGGCGGCAGTATTATTGTTAAACATATCTAAAGTACAAGTAAAATTTAAAATTTAGGCACTGAAAACATTTTTTGAAAATGCTTAAACAACAATAGCAACAAGCCAGAAATGAACTAATCATACATTACATGCATGATCGACAGACAACCTTAGAACAACAGTAGATCTATGAAAAAGGCGATGAATCGAGAGAGAGAGAAAGAGAGAGAGAGAGGGAGAAATGATTACCGGCGTTGGAGGTAGTGCAGGGAGAGAGAGAGAGAGAGAGAGAGAGACCACGGCTGACGGAGGCGACGACGGCAAGCAAGCGACGACGGTGGGTTGGGGCGACGGCTGACGGAGGCGGAAACCACGGCTGAAGCAAGAGAGAGAGAGAGTGATCTGAGGCGACGACGGCAAGCAAGCGACGACGGTGGGGTGGGGAGACGGCTGACGGAGGCGGAAACCACGTCTGAAGCAAGAGAGAGAGAGAGAGAGTGAGCGTGAGAGAGAGAGAGAGTGAGAAATCTGTCGATTTGGGGAAGGTGCTGCTCGATTTAGGTTTAATTATAATTTACTGTCGGAGCTATCCAACGAAACGATCCGTCGTAATTACGGAATTTTCCGTCGGATTCACGAATATTAATCTCCAAATTCTGACGATGCAAAAAAGGAATATTCGAAGAATATTCCCTTATTTACTGTCGGAAACTTACTGTCGGAAGATTCCGACAGTAATTACTGTCGGATGAAAAAGTATATTCTGAGAATATACCTATATTACTGTCGGACAATTACTGTCGGAAATAATCCGACAGTAATATTTATCCCGCCAAAAAATTAACGTTACTGTCGGATATTCCGACAGTAATTTCCAATTTTTCGACAGTAATTACTGTCGAAAAATTCCGACAGTAAATCCTCCGACAGTAATTAGCGTGTTTCTAGTAGTGTATGGCATGATGAGAGTGCAACCAATCCATGCCCAAAATAACATCAAAATCACGGATTGGCAACACTACCAAATCCGCAAGCAAAACATGATCATCAACAATAACTTCGCATGCACGATGAACATCAGAAGCAACCAGGCACTCTCCCATCGGAGTAGACACCTCTAACACATAAGACAACATTTCAGGCATAGAATGTAAATGGCATGCAAAGTGAGATGCAATGTAGGAATGCGATGACCTGGATCTATAAGCACTCGGGCTCGCTCTCTCGAGACAAACAATGTACCTCCTATCACGTTGGGAGCATCAGGGACACCCCTCTGATCTAAGGCAAACACTCGACCTTGGACTCTCGGTCGACCTTCGTGGTCCCTCTTTACCCCCACGTTCGCTTGTGCACCCGCCGGCTGCACCCCCTTGTTTCTCGGGCAATCTTTTTGAAAGTGCGTGCCATCACCGCACAATATGCATTTGCCTTGCTTCTTCCAACATCGCTCTTCTGTATGTCCTTCCTTTTTGCAAAACCCACAAACATAATGCTTATTCCGTTGTCCACGATCTGCTCCCCCTTGATTTCTTGCTTGTTGTTGATTCGACCTCCCGACGATTAAAGTTATTACCCTTACTCGAAGTTCCTCTATTTCCATGTCCCTTCCACGTGCTGCGATCCGTGTTGACTCCCACTTGAGCTTCCCGACTTACCACGGTGTTCCTCAATGTCGTGTTCAATCTTGTACGCCTTATCCACCGCATTCGATAACTCGGCAAGTCCATTGGTAATAGTGTTTGCGGTATTCGATCCTCAAGCCTTTCACAAAACGGTACACTTTCTTCTCTTCGTTGGAACCAAGTGGGTACAATACCTTGCTAGTCTGTAAACTTAGCGAATATTGTGCCACCGATAAAGTTCCTGTTCAAAGAGAAATTCCACCTCTTTCTTTGCTTGCACCACATCCGGAATGAAGTGGTTTCGAATCCCAAGAAAAGCTCCCATGTACGAACTACCGCTCCCGAATCCAGTTAGCTTCTAACACTTTCCACCGGTGTTCTGCTGCATCCTCCAATTTGAATGTTGCAAACTTGACTTTATCTTCATCGGAACACCCAATTGCCACAAAAATCTTCTCAATTGATTCAATCCACTTTTCGCTTTCATGGGATCGGTTCGCCATCATAGCTCGCGGCTTCATCTTCAAGAATCTCCCAAGCCTACGATCATAATCCCCATTATCTCCAACTTGTTGACCCACTCTATTTCCTCTGCCGGTCCCAAACTCGCCATTGCCTGTCTTTGTAGCTCTATATTACGCCTATTCATTTCCATCATTGGCGCATGAATCGCATCATATTCACTATCCCCTCATTCGATTAAGCGGCCTCTCGGCCGTACCCCGTCTGTCCCGTAGGTTGAACTCTAGGTGTAGGCGGTGGTGTATTACCTGTTCAGTGCAGGATTCTCGGCTCCACTCGAGCCACCATCCTCGATAATGCCGTGTCTAGTCTCAACCATGATGAATCACCTGCAATAAACACTCGACGTTAACGACTTAAACACACAACCAACCCTCCTAAGCCAAAGATTCTCTCCCGGCTAGCTAACTTATGCTCTGATACCAACTGTCGCGACCCGACCCGAGATCCGATGTGAATCCCGTCCGGAACGCGAGACAATGCGGAAAACACGAAAATACCAACTCCAAAAATTCCATTTAAGAGAATGCAAAGTCATGAGAAAACCCTGTAATGCACGTGCAAGCTTTCTTTTAAAATAACAAAACCATTTTTAAACAATACTACACCTCGACGGCGAAACAAGCCGGAGAAACAACACGTTAGCTAGCAACACAAACTCGAGCGAACATGCTCGGTACATATCTAAACATATCAGAGTAAGCGGAATAAAAGTTAACCATTATACATACAACCGTACGGCAACCATGCCGGCACAACAAAAGAATATAACATACAACAACCAAGACATCTACCCAACAAATACATTGTTTAAGTAACAAGTACACCCTCGGCCTCACCAAAAGAAAACACTTAGGCACAAGGTGCACTACCAAAAGATGTCGCCCAACGGACCCGAACACGAACTCTAGGGATTCCTTGCCGGCGCTTGATCTAAGGAAAACAAATGAAAACAAACGGGGTGAGTTGAAAACTCAATAAGCTACTAATGCAACAATATGGCATGCTAGATGCAAGACATTAAAGATAACAAATAATCATGTCATCACAAAATCATTTCAATTCCAAATGAAAATAACATGTATTGCACATAGCCCAAACAATCCCATATGACACGAGAGGCTCGACGATCGCCAACCGTCCCATACCGGTTGGAAACCATGACCAACATTCGTTCATATAGGAAGCACAATAAAACTATAAGTAACAAGTTACAAAGGATACGGTGTCGAGGTACACCTCCGACCAAACCAATACTTCCAACCAACCAACCAATAATGTACCAATTGTAGAGCCGTTGTTGACGTGCTAGAACCATAACAAGACCATAATCTTTCAATAAAGAATTCGTGAACCATTTTATTTGAAATTCACTAAAAGAAAACCCGGTGCCACCGGTCACTACAACCCGGAAAGAACACCCGGTAAAATAGCTTACCAACGTTGCGGTTTTCGCCTACAAACACTTGGCGCCATTTCCCTACCGTGGCCAACGGTAGGGGCGAGAACCCAATGTATTGGCCTTCGACTATTACGTAGCCCCTGCTCTTGTAATAATCGAGTGCCAATACACCCTCTCTAACAATTAAGCCATGGACTAACTAAATGCTCAAGTAGAATATTTACTCGACATTTAAATATAAAAGGTCATACTCCAAAGTAGGGAGTATACCACAACAATAACCATTGACAATAACATGAATGTCACAAGTGAGTTATAACAATCTCACATCACAAATAACCAACTCACAATAATTACGATAATTCACGTAATATCAAACACACAATCGGTGTAGTCAAATATTCTAACGAATCACTCGAATCTTTCAAGTAATCCCAAATCACACACGTGGTCTCATTGATTATGAAATCCTAACGAACTCCGTTAGAGTCATTTTCGGTTTCTAATGAGTTCGAGTTTACGCGAATTAATAATACCGTAAACTTATCAATTAATAAACATACTCCACATCTCTAACATGTAAACATTAGCCTTTAAACACAACCAAAAAGTCAACCACGAATTTGAAAAGTCAACATAGCCAAACATACTCAAATTTGATGATTTCTAACATATATCACCATCTAACAATTCTAACATGTATAACAACTTATAATTTTGAAAGAACAAGGAATAGTAGCTTACCAATTTGAGAATTAAACCAAGATTTTCCACATGCAACCCAGGTACAATGTTCTCCTAGGCAAGAGCTTCGCGATGGCGAAGTCGGATCGTCGATCGGGTACAAAATGGCAAAGTTATGCCACTTCTCTCTCAAGAACACTCTTTACACTCTCTCTAGAATCCAAGGTTGAAGAAGATGGAAATGGGGTGTATTGAGAGACCCCTAAGGTCACTTAGTGTCTAAGGAGACCTGATTTAAGTGGTCAAAAGTCGTGCTCAATCCTAGCCCTTGGATTAGAGTCAAATAGTCAAAGTCAAAAACTTAAAATCTGTCACGCAGTCGCGCTAGGGCGCAGCTTCTAGCGCGCTAGAGCGCGCGGCGCGCTAGGGCGCACGTCGCGCGCTAAGGCGCGGCACCGGCTGAAGTTTTGGTCGATTTGGTCGATTTTTGCAAACTTCGGGAACAGCGCTAGGGCGCGGGTTTTGTGCGCTAGGCGCAGGGCTATCCAAGAATGTTCAAAATGATGTCTAAAAGTTCCCATATGATTCTAAGTTGATTCCAAACCCAAACCAAGTCCAAACAACATCCGAAACACAAACCAAACCACATAAAATGAAGCTACGATTGCACACCAAATCGAATGTGAACAACTACGAAACTTCTAACACATATTATTATACTCAAGAAGTGTACAATAGACTCAAATGCTAACACATTCGGATGAAATTCTCACATGAAATGACGATGTCAATATAAACGACATAACATAAAAAAGAATGTAAATAATGCAAATGATGCGGGCGTTACAGTCGCGACCTAACCCGAATTCCTATGTGGAATCCCGTTCGGCGTGCGATGACGAGAACACAAAAAGGGTATTTCAAAAATTCTTTTTAAAATGCAAGAGTAAAGTCATGTGAAAACCCTATAATACACATGCAAGTTTTCTTTCAAAATAAAATAAAACCTTTAAACAAAAACAAAACCTCAAGGACATTACAACAAACTGGAGAAACTACACATTAGCTAGCCATAAACACCACGAGCTATCGAGCTCGCTAAAAACATAAACTATTTCAGAGTGCGCGGAAAATAAAAGTTAATAATTACATCAAGCTCGACAACCATGTCGGAGACAACAAAAGAATAATACACAATGAACAAGTACAAAGACAACTACCCAACAATACAATGTTTACATAACATGTACACCCTCGGCCTCACAAAAGAAAATGCAAGGCACTAGGTGCATCTACCCAAAAGAACGATAGGCTAGCCCGTCGGAACCGAACACTAACTTACTAAGGATTCCTCGCGCGGACCGTGATTTAAGGAAAACAAATAAACACGAAATGGTGTGAGTTGAAACTCAATAAGCTACTAATGCAACAATATGGCATGCTAGATGCAAGACAATAATAATAACAAGTATACATGATATTGCATCATAAATCACTTACAAGCCAAGGTATATAACAAGTATAACATGTAACCATACAACCCCATACTACACGACAGGCTCAACGATCACCAACCGTCCCATACCAGTTGGAAACCATGACCAACATTCGCTTATATAGGAAGCACATAAGAGCGATACGTAAACACGTTTAAAGGGAAATGGCGTCGAGGAACACCTCCGCCCAAACCAATACTTCCAACCAACCAACCAATATAATACCAAATATCAAAGCCGTTGTTGACGTGCTCGATCAATAAACCAGAATTAAGAATTCAAAGACGTTGTTGACGTGCTCAAACCATAACCAAATTCAAGAGCTCAATAACACAAGAGCAAGAACATGTAAACCATTTTTAGTATTCACAATACCGGGTGCCCCCAGTCCCTATAACCCAACAAAATCACCACGGTAATAGCTTACTAAAGTTTCGGCTATACCATACAACACCTGGCACTATTTCCCTACCGTGGCCAATGGTAGGGCGAGGCCTGATGTATTGGCCTTCAACTATATATTACGTAGCCTCGGCTCCCGCAATAATCGAGCATCAATACACCGCCAAAACAAATATGCCATGGACTTAACTAAATGTTCAAGTAGAATATTTACTCGACATTTAAAATAAACAGGTCATACTCCAAAGTAGGAAGCATACAACAACAACAACATTCAATAATAACACGAATGTCTCAAGTAGGTTATAAAAATCCTACAACAACAAATTAACCAACATATGAAAATTACGACAATTAACTTAATATCAACACACATAACAGGTGTAACCAAATTTCCCAACGAATCATTCGAATCATCCAAGAAATCCCAAATCACACTCGTGGTCTCAAAAATTTAAAATCCTAATGAACTCCGTTAGAGTCATTTTTAGTTTCTAATGAGTTCGAGTTTACGTAAATCAATTATACCGTAAACTTAATAATTGATAACAATATTTTGTATATCCAACATGTAAGAGCAAGTCTCTCAACACATGTAACTAGTCAACCACGAAATTACAAAGTCAACATTGTAAAACATACTCAAATATGATGATTTTAAGATGGTTTCATCATTTTACAAGTCTAGGATGATAACCAAGACATAATTAAGGAAGAAAAGGGGTAGTAGCTTACCTCTTTGTGATTTCAAGCCAAGGACTCCTACATGCAACCCACGGAATGTCTTCTCCTAACCAAGACCTTCGCGATGGCGAAGACAAATCGTCAATCCGACACCAAATGACCAAGATATGAGACTTTTTCTCTCAAGAACTCTCTCTCTAAAGCCTAAGGAAGAAGAAGATGGAATGAGTTTGTTTTTGAGTCTCTAAGGGTGTTAGGGAGAAGAGGAAATTCTGGTCAAGTGGTCAAAGGTCGTGGTTTAATATCATCCCTTGGATTGGAGTCAAATACTCAACAACTTAAAAATTCGTCAAAGCTGTCACACGGGGCGCGCTAGGGCACAGGAATTGGCGCGCTAGGCCGCATGTACGGACGCGCAGCTCCCTGCAATTTTTGCATTTCAGACTTGAGATTTAGTGAGTTGCTTGCTAGGGCGCGCCCAGGGTGCACTAGGGCGAGCCTGGGATTTTCCAAAGTGTTCAAAATAATATCTAAATGTTCCCAAATGATACCAAGATGTTCCCAACCCCAAACCAAGTCTAAGAAACATCCAAAACACAATCAAAACCACATAATATGAAGTTATGAATGTAATCCAATACAAGTATGAAAGACTATGAAACTTTGATCACATATCAATATACATGTGAAGTATGCAATCAACTCAATTGCAAGCATGTTTGAATAAAATTTGCACATGAAATGACGACAACAATCAAAGAGACGTACGTATAAGTGAATATATGCAAATTAGGTGAATGATGCGGGCGTTACATCCTCACCCCCTTAGAATAAATTCGTCCACGAATTTACTTACCAAACTCAACGAACAAAGATGGATACTTCTCACGTATCTCTTGCTCCTACTCCCATGTGGCCTCCTCAATGTTGTGATTCTTCCACAACACTTTCACAAGATGAATGGATTTTGTTCTCAACACTTGCTCTTTAGTATCAAGTATTCTCACGGGTTACTCAACATAAGAAAGATCGGTTGTTAAGTCTACCGATTCATACTCCAAGATGTGTGATGCATCCGACAAGTATTTCCTCAACATAGACACATAAATACCCGGCATCGATGGCGGCAATGCAAGTCTATATGCCAACTTCTTAACTCTTTCCAAAATCTCAAATGGACCAATATACCTAGGTGTCAATTTACCTTTTTTACCAAATCTCTTAACTTTAATCCGTGGTAAAACTTTCAAAAACACATGATCACCTACCTCGAATTCAAGATCCCGTCATCGATGATCCGCATAACTATTTTGTCTACTTTGAGCCGTTTTTAATCTTTCCCGAATAAGCTTCACATTCTCGGCCGACTCATGAACCATATCGGGATCCCATAACTTTGCTTCGCCAACTTCATCTCAATAAATCGGAGAACGACACTTCCTCCCGTATAGTGCTTCATAAGGAGCCATCTCAATACTCGACTGTTAACTGTTGTTGTAAGTAAACTCTATCAATGGTATGTGTGAATATCAAGTGCCCTTAAAATCCATCGAATGAGCTCTCAACATGTCTTCAAGTATTTGGATGGTTCTCTCAGATTGTCCATCGGTTTGCGAATGAAATCTTTGCTAAGAGTCAACTTCGTACCCAAAGCATCTTGAAGTGATTGCCAAAACCGTGAAGTAAACCGAGGATCTCGATCCAATACAATGTTAACTCGTACCCCATACAACTTCACAATCTCTTGAATGTACAAAGTAGCAAGTTTCTCCATTGGGTAATTCATCGCAATGGGAAGAAAATGAGCTGACTTGGTCAATCTATCGAAAATAACCCAAACCGCATCATGACCACGACGAGTCCGTGGTAACCCTATCACAAAATCCATGCAATATTCTCCCATTTCCATTCCGAATCTCCAATGGTTGTCACAATCCCGCCGGTCGTTGATGTTCGCTTTAATTCTTTGACAAGTCAAGCATCTTGATACAAACTCGGCTACCTCTCTTTTCATACCGCTCCACCAAAATTTCTTCTTCAAGTCTCGATACATCTTAGTACTCCCCGGTTGAATCGTATACTTAGACTTGTGAGATTCTTCTAACATTCATCATTTTACTCCATCAATTGTCGATATGCAAACTCTATTTTAAAACATAAGGATACTATCGTTGTTATTTGTGAAGTCCGGTGTTTTACCTTCATCCAATTCGTCAATCAATGTTTTCAATTCTGGATCATCTTCCTGAGTTTCTTTAATCTGTTGGAACAATACTGGTGTAGCTCGAATGTCAGCAAAGATCACTCCATGTCTGGAACATACAAGGATCCCAATCTCGAACATCTTCAAACATCTTCCATTCACGAGCCATCAAACAAGAATCGTAGGCTTTCCGACTAAGTGCATCCGCTACTATATTGGCTTTCCCTGGATGATATAAGATAGTACAATCATGATCCTTTAGCCGTTCCATCCATCTTCATTGTCTATTGTTCAACTCTTTTTGTGAAAACAAGTACTTGAGACTTTTACGATCGGTGAACACTTCAAACTTAGCTCCATAAAGATAGTGCTTCCACTTGTGAAGAGAAAAGATAATCACAGCTAACTTAAGGTCGTGGGTGGGATAATTCTGTTCATACGAAGTTAACTTTCAAGAAGCATAAGCAATGACTCTTCCGTTCTGCATCAAAACACAACCCAAACCCTCTTTTGAGTTTTGAAGCGTCGTTGTAGATAACCAACCCATCATGTCCATTTGGCAATGCTAAAATAGGAGCCGTAGTTAATCTCTTCTTTAATTCCTGAAAACTCGCTTCACATTTATCATTCCATACAAAGGGCTTATTCTTTTATGTCAAGTTAGTCATCGAAGTTGCAATCTTAGAGAACCCTTCTATAAACCTCTGATAATAACCCGCCAAACCCAAGAAACTTCGAATCTTCGTTACCGACTTGGGTCTCTTCCAATTCACTACAGCTTCAATCTTGGTTGGATCCACCGAAATACCTTCATCCGATACAACATGACCTAGAAAGATACTTCTTCAAGCCAAAATACACACTTACTAAACTTTGCAAATAATTTCTTTCCTTTCAACATTGTCAATGCTACCCTCAAATGTTTCTCATGCTCTTCTCGGGACTTCGATTACATGAGAATGTCATCAATGAATACAACTACAAAGCAATCAAGATGTGGCAAAAACACCCTATTCATCAAATCCATAAACATGGCCGGTGTATTAGTTAAACCAAATGGCATGACCAAAAACTCAAAGTGCCCATATCGAGTTCAGAAAGCCGTCTTCGGAACATCTTCTGCCCGAACCTTCAATTGATGATAACCGCTTCTTAGATTAAACTTGGAATACACAACGAAACCCTAATGTTGGTCGAACAAATCATCAATGTGTGGAAGATGATACTTGTTCTTAATAGTTACCTGATTCAACTCCCTATAATCAATGCACAACCTCAAAAAACCATCTTTCTTCCTCACAAACAATACCGGTGCACCCCACGGTGATACACTCGGTCTAATGAAACCCCGATTCAGTAATTCCTCCAATTGAAGTTTTAATTCCATCAACTTAACCAGTGTCATGCGATACGTTGCTTTCGACAACAATGCGGTACCTAGTAACAACTCAACACAAAACTCCAACTGTTATGTCCCGACCCGGATCTCTATACGAAATCCCAAGGTCGGGTCACCAAACAACACAACACAACAACAACAAGAGCACGTGGTGTAACCACCCATACTTACTATGATATATAACAAGTAAAATAAAATTTTTTTTAAAAAAAAGTCTTCGGCGACACTACAGCGGAAACCAACAACTAAGCCACAAGTCCAAGACTTGGATATAAAAACAACTACAGCAACATTAACAACATCAGCCACAACATGCCGAAAATAAACATAAACCGCGAGCCACAACATGCTCGAGAAAAGAACTAAACCGTAACAAGTTATATACACAAGCACGACATACACGTGTCGACAAACAAAAGAATAAACAAGGTTTATAAAACAACCAAGAACTACCCAAGTAAAGTTGTTATAACTTTACATAACCAACGTCCTCGCCAAAGGAAATACTACTAAGTCAAAATACAACCTTCAAACTAAACACAAGCTTTCCATCCTCACCGCGAACTGCTAGGCTGGCTCAGATCTAGTGAGTCAAAACTTAATAAGTTACTAAATACAACTACATGATATGGCATAATGCTCAAGTTGAAATCATAACATGGTAATAGCATTTATATACCACAACAAAGTATGTATCATCATCATAGATATACAAATCATTCAACTCACATAGCACCTTGATTAACACATAAGTGCTTGTAAATAAATCACGTTATAAAGGATATCATTTCTCTTTCTTCTTCATCGCGTTACTACTGCAATATACGAAAAAACAACAAACGTGGACCGATACTCGTGCGGGATGGATCGATATTCCATCGACTACACCAGTCAAAAACTATCAAGCCAAAGTCGAGTGTATTGCTACAACAATGGGGCTACATATCAACTGTGGTCAACAGAAGAGGGTGTGTGATCTCCGGTACGGTGACTTATAGCGATCATAAACATTGATTTGTAAAGACTATAGGTCGTCCCACCATAACATTAGTAACGACGACGCCAGCTGGACTTACACAACGAATAAGCAGGTATTCTTATTCAACTTATGCAATTAACCATCAAGTTCAAAAGTAGTGAACTTGACAAATAACACGTAGATTATAATATTCTACAATGTATGATCATCAAACATATTGTCCAAGAACTTTAAATCACAACTTTAGAGCTAATTTACAAGTCTCTAATATATCAGTATTAAATACTCGAAGGACCAAAATTCATATCAAACGAACTCTAAATTTCGTAGGATTTTAACATGTTATTCGACAATTGATACTCTAACCGAAAATCCATTTCATAGAGTCATTTCTACACTTCCAAAAATTTGGATATAATTGCTATATGCAAGATTTCCCATTTTAAGTCTCCAACTTGTTCTTGAGTTCATTTCCATGGTTAAGCCAATTCTCTACACATTTCATATCATCCAAACTAGGTATTTAGTACAACAACATGTTACTCTGTTAGGTCCGAGGGTTGCTCAGTGTATAGGCTAGAGGGGGGGGGTGAATAGCCTATACTTGGTGTAATAAAACTTTCATCCAAATTTTACATTTAGATTGAAAAGTAGATGAAATGATTACTACACATAGATCATCTTCCTCATACTGAATGATTAGCTGAAGATAGAGTGATCGGACATCTTAGATCAGCAGATGTAGATCATGGACATCTAGGATCAGCAGATATGAAATATGCAGTTGGAAGATGTATGTTGAACTTAGCTGATGGAAATGAGTTTGAGCAGCGGAAAAATAAACAGCATAAGTTCAACAATTTAGATTAAAGTAACTGTAAAGATTTGATCTGAAAGAGAGCTTGACAGTTGACTATAATCTGTATTAGATGCATCATTTACTTTCCTTAAACAGATTGCACATGATAAAGCAAATTATACACGAAAGAGAAATCAAGGCTGAATGTAACAATTATATATTTTATATTAAAATTCAGAGAGGTTTGCTCAAAGGCAAACATGCTTAGTACATCAACCTAGAATCTCTAACCTAGCAATCTTCTTAGGAAAAAGAAGGAGAAATGAAGAAAGCGAAATCAAATATATCGAAAATACATTAGAAGATGTATTTAATATTTATTAAGACATCTTCCTGTAGTTTCAACTTGATATATTTGTTGTGAGAAGAGAATATTAGGAGTTGTTCAAATAGCATATATTTGAACAACTGAGTGCTAAGCACTCGACCAACAATGATGACACCTTATTGCACAATCGGCACGACTTATAATGTAGTATAAGTCCGCCGATATGAATGCAACTGGACATGTAAGTTCGGCTCTTCATCGGACATCTTCAAGCTTGCGGCTTCAACGATCCGTAAGATACTTGGTCTCTTTGTTGAATGATGGAGTTGAGGCCCATGAAGAGACCGAGTTCTTCGAAGGAAGAAGAACTCAAATCAACAACAAGGTTGTTGATCAGCGAGCTTCTCGGCTTTTGGATTTTCTTCTCTCTCTCTCACAAAGTGTTTGTTCTTACACTTGTGATTTCTCACTCAAGGAGTGGTTGGATTGAAGAAATGAAGATCAATACCACAACCTTTCTCAAGCATAAGCATACACAATTTGTGTGTTAGAGTGCTTGTGCTCTCTCTCTTGTTCTCTTGTGCTCGCTATTTAGAAATGAGGATGAGAGTCTTCTTATATAGCTGGAGAAGAAGATGTGACCGTTGGTGTATTGAATAGGTTTATGCCCGTTGGTGATCGAATCTCGTGATGTAGCGAATACATTTTTGGATTTGTTGGGCAAAGACCTTCGATTAGGTTTGAATCTTGAAGATGATCGGGACACAGTGGACATAGTTGGACGTGTCGAGCTTAGCCTGGATGCGGTGATTGATGTGGACGTTTCATTGCTTTGACCGTAGTGCGGCGTCCCGTGCTTGGCCTTTTCGGAAATGAAGCTTTGAAGACCGCGAACACCGTTCGAAGAGGAAATGTCTATTGGATAAACGTGAAGGTGCGACATCGATGCGTATCTTGGATTTGTCGACGATCTTGTAACGGATCTATTTTGTCTTGAAGTGCATTGAGTAACGACCGATGTATCTCGTGATCTTACGGTTTCTCGGCAGTTGTTTTGATGAGGATTTGGCGATTCGAGATCGCCATTATAGAAGCCGGTGTAGAAACCGCGATGGTCACGATGTTCCTCTTGAATAAATAGCTTCTCTGCAGTTGTTCGATGAAGTGCTTTGGCGGATACTAGAGTCGCCGATATAGAACTGGCGATGTAGAGATGGCTATTTAGGCGATCATAGCGAAGGGAAATGTCGCTAGTGAGACATCGCCGATAGTCACGTCAACGGCAAATTGAAGAGCTTGATTCATATGAAGGTTTGTCATCATTCGGTAGGACAAAGACTCGGATATGTACAAAGACTTCCTAGTCTAATGACCTATGCATTGTTTCAACAAGCTGCCACACTAACGGCGCGCCCTTTTAGCCACTTGTGAAACATGCGTTGTAATGGGAACAAGCAAATCACCGTGTTGGAATATGCATACATATATATCAGGTGATTTACGTGCATATTCCTAACAATCTCCTCCTATTTGCTTGGGACCATTACTACAATTGACTTATACATATAGCTCTATAAAGCAGTTGTTCAAACCTTAGTAATAACATGCCACTACTGAATATTCAGTTTATATCAAGACATGCCCTAGGTTGAACTTACAAGCGATAGCGTATGTATAGTCACCTATTGCTAAGTATTTACAGACTCAATAAATGGAAGAACAAATACGAAGCAATAACTGAAATGTTTATTAGGCAAATGATAATATTGCCTTAAGAGTGTGTTTCTTGCATCGGATGATATGAAGAATGTTGCTCAAGCAAGAAGTAGAAAGTATAAGTGACTTAATCGATTTGATTAAGCATCTTCATCAAGTCAGCATATTATAATAGTCATATAGTGTTAAGCTGTATGGGTAGATACTATCTTACAACAGTCCTACAAGTTGTCTACCTCTCCTTCTTAATAATTGTTTATCTCTCCTCCTTAATGAATATTGTTCTTAATAGTGTTAATCCTACTATAATTATAATTACTTGGAGCCTACAATAATTTCTCTCCTCCTTACTAGTTGGGGTTAATATTTCACA
Organism: Platycodon grandiflorus; assembly: GCA_016624345.1. Classification (NCBI taxonomy): domain Eukaryota; kingdom Viridiplantae; phylum Streptophyta; class Magnoliopsida; order Asterales; family Campanulaceae; genus Platycodon; species Platycodon grandiflorus. The sequence continues at coordinate 61,897,867 of CM028362.1, forward strand.
TTTACTTACTAGTTTTCTCCTCCTTACTAGTTGGGGTTATTATTACTTCACAATTTCTTGGGGCCATTACTACCATTACTACTTCAATTTCTCCTTTCACATATTCAATTGCTTGGGGCCATTACTACTTCATAATTTCTCCTCCTTAATGGCCACAAGTTGAAGATAGATTGATAGTTATCAATTGAATTTTGGAGTATTATAACCTAAATATGAGGGAGAACATGCTTATGGTAATTCATAAGGTATGCTAATTTTGACAGGTAGAGAGAGCATGCTGTCGTTTGAGAAATGCCGAGGTGATTTACAGGATGTAATTCTGCAGAAAATATAGACTTTATCGAGGGAATACAGTTACTTGTCATATTTACAGATTCTTAATGTGCAGATAGCTTATGATACACAACTTTTATTGTGATATTAATGGGTACAACTGCTTCCAGGGATAATATAAGCTGTTATTTTACTTCAAACGAGTTGTTTGAGTAAATTAATCAACAATAGAACAGCATTGGTTGTTTAAGAATGAATTGGGGACAGAATAACTTGTCCAAGCCATATGGCACAGTTGTACATGACACATATGTGGAGGTTTTAGACGAATGTGTCTTAAGATTGTCTGATATCAATCTTGAAGTTTGATACCAATTTTGGGAGATTTGAAGAGTCTTTTAAATGAAGACACTATTAGCAGGTTGTATTAGGTTTTTGCTAGAGTGGGAACTGCTGATATTGATTGTTGTGTCTATTATTGGGAGTGTGATTAATATCAGCTAAGTTAAGGACAGCTGATATCAATTGAATAGACTCTATTTATAATGGACATCAATCTATTTAAGATTAATAAAGCTTAGTAAGAATGTTAAATAGATCAAGTGAGATGTTACATGTGTACAAGTGATGTCCGTTCTTCTTTCTAATCGCAGATCTAGGCATTCTATGGCAAGGAAGAGATCTGCAGACTAGACTTGTTCTGAAGAGAGTGAGACGTAGCCTATATGAAACGGGGGTCATATCGGCTGTTCACTCCTGAGGAAGGACATAATATTTGAAAATATTAGTCTTCCCAAGATTTCTTGAATGTCTGACTATCTTGAGGATAGGTCGAGTTACTAGAGATTTTAACTACATCCTTTTTAACAAAGAATCACATGATAAGGTGTAGCGAGTGTTTTGGAATTCAATCGTATACCAATTAGCTGTTTGAGCCATTATAATGGAGACAACTAATCAAGCCTTTATAACTTCAATCTCATAGGGTATACAAGATTTGGTAGTTGTCATTACTAAGAACACAAAGTCTTTGTTGGATTGTCTTGAAAGGTTCAATTTAGCGAACGTTGTTCAAAGTAGATTTACTAACAATCTTGACCTTTTAATCATGAAGAATAGAGATTGAGTAATAGCAGATTCATCGATAGATTGACATGAAGATCATGAATACTGCAGTCTGCCTATTTGTTAAGAGACTATAGATTCTGGCAAAACTTGAATTTAATCATTGTGAAAAGATTAGATTCTGAAAGGCAATTATCATGGTGTCTAAGGATGAGAGTTAAGCAGTAGTAGAAGACCATAACTTGATTTAGCAGATTGTTCAAGAAAGGTTTGCTGATGGGATGTCAGCAGAGTTTGTGTCTCGGTAGAGTGACCATTTCATTGAGAGCAATTCTTTTAATCACCAGAATAAAATAGAGATAATCAAAGAATGATAGGTTTGATCAACACACTTTAACACATTATTTCATGCTATCAAAGGAATGCGACAAGTAGATGAGCATGAGAAAAGTTGCGAACTTGTATTCAATGATCCAAGTAGTTTTACACGGTATGATGCAAGGATCGGTGATTACAAGAACAATACAACTGGATTTTTGACCGACCGATTACATGAGAAAGATACAATGATTCAATTTACGTAAAGAAATACATGTTACAAATTTGTGTCCTATAGATCCTAATCCTAGACATTAGATTGGGAGTCATTGGTCAAGGATTTAGAAGGAGTTGGATGATAAGAAGATGGCCGTGTTCCCTTTTTGATCTCCTCCAACTCTCGGGGGAGGCAGAACATCTTCACTTCTTCGGGTCATTATGAGAACACCGAAGGGTGATGGCCGTCAAAGATGTACTGCTTGGCCCATGAATCCCCTTTGATATTCACAGGACTTATGGTCGTTGTTAGCAGTCATCTTTGTCAATTCCATATTAGCTACATAATTCACAGAATCGAATTATCTCGCATCGGCCATCTTTGAGGTGATGGTCGCATACCTACATATAACCAAGACTTGTTGCACATGGCAATATGTTAAATGTTTTCCAAACATTTGACATTTCTTTTCGGATCTTTTCGTGAAGTTCAAGTATGCAAGCGCACTTCCAAAAGTGGAATGAGTATGTGCTAATTGATTTTCCCAGTGATTCATCTCGTAGACATTTTAGAGTATCAATGAGATTGATAGCTAAAAGTTAGAAGAGAAAATGAAATCACTTTATCGGCATTAATTGATGGTTTTCTATCTTATTTTTAAAACTAATTGACTAAAAGAGTTCGTAAGTGTTCGACAATCATGTTTGCAGATATGAATTATGCTTGACGGCAAACTTCTATGATTATCTGACGAGACAAAAGAAGTTCTTTTATCAATTGTTTTCTCAACAAGATGTGGAACCATAATTAATGATTTTCGTACACAGACTTGATGCAATTTCTCTCATATTTGTAAACGTGTATTGAAAAAGATTTTGAGAAATAATTTTCACAGCTTTATGAATGATTTTGGAAATTCATTATTGAGAGAAATTTAGATCAGCTCTTGTGAAGTAACGAAATAAAATCGAAACAACATTGAATGAATATGAAGGAATCATACCCGTTGTTAAGGAATTGTCTTGATCCAATCTTAGGACTTGGATTTTGCAACATTTGTGAGATTTTGAATCATCGATTTGTAACTAGTGTAATCTATAGGCGTTTGTGAGTTATGTCATAGTAGAGATTTGAATGAAGAAGGAGCTCTACTTATACTCACGGAGGTTAGACGAAGGATACTCAATAATGGAGCTTTACTGTTGAATTGTCCTTCGATCACGCCTTTGTGGATAGGTGTGAAGTCTAGATATTTTCAAGATTCTTGGTAAGGATTGATGTTGACCGACTTGTCGTTTTCCAAGATTTTGAAAATAGTCTTAACTTTAATCGAAGCGATCAAACTTGAAAAGTGTGCCTCCACCTTTAATAGACTTGAGAGAGTAGGTCTTTAAAGGATTTTACTTCTATAAGTCAGCACATAAACCGAGCTTATGAAGTGTTGGTTGGCGATGTGGAAATTCACCAACTACGGGGTTTTCGAAAAACACTTGAAATCACCGATAGAAAAGTGCTGATTTGTTTTTGAAAATCATTTGCATAAAACAAATCATACAATCAATGTATATTAATGAAAGTGCAGATGACAGTTATTATGCATTGTTGTCGATGATATGTATAAGCATATTAGTTCACAGACATGAGCACAGTCATTGGAAAGCAAATAGCTAACCTGTTATGTATAGGCATGAGAGAGGGTCTTTATCAACTCCTTTGGACTTATCGCAGATTTTTCACTTCATTGTTGTAAAGTCCAGCAGGTGAAGATTTTGACCTTGAGTGAGTGAAGGACATGAGTGAGTTCTCATGAGTGATCGCTAGTCCTTCATGAATCGCGGCCATGTTACTATCTCGCCGATGGAGAGAGATGTTGCATGATTGACCTTTTCTCGTCATATGAGTTCCCGCCCAAAGTACTCATAGAGAAAATTAGCAACATTTATGAGCTAAAGATAGCTCTAGTAATCCAATAATACAAATGAGACTTAATAAGCATGACAAAAGAATAATTATTCAAAATACGACTTATAAGTGTAACCCATAGTGTTAAGAAATTTGGAGTCGGGTTACTTCCTCATTAGACTCTTTGAACGCGTCGCTCATAGTCGTTGAAGCACCATTTCTAATACCGAGCATAGGTTCCTTGAGTGTATTCTTGCTCTCCGAGGCTTTACATTGAAGAAAGACAAACTCATCATTGATGTCCTTAGGCCAAGATCTTACAATCACGGTAATTTTGAAGATGACATATTTTTGATTTCCTTTGAATTTTCTTTGAAACTCTTCTTATTTCCTCTGCTCTAAACTTTTATAAAAAGTTTTCTTGAGAAGGTGTTGGATTGGAACAATCGTTAGCCTTATGTCAAGAGAGCATGTTTTTGGAAGGGATTCTAAGTAATTCATCCATCAAATATGAGTTTAACCCATTTGCCAAAGAAGATACCAAGATTTGAGAACAGACTTATGAAACATGCATAATCCTTAGCAAATCAACTTCCACTATAATACTTATCTTCACAATATCAATGTAATTCGATATATGATAAATTTTCTTATAGTGAACACATTGTCATCATAATACTCTTTCTCACATATTTTTGAAAACAAAATTTATTTTGATTTGAAGATGGTTTTCAAAAGGCTTTCGTGATTCTCCGTCAAGAGGTTTTTGTGGATAAAAGATTTTGAAAAGACTCCTTTTGACTATGCATCTAATCGAGCGCAGGATCTAAACTCTCGTGTTATTAAGCCCGAAATAAGGTTTACGAGTACCGCTCTCGATACCAATTGTTAGGTCCGAGGGTTGCTCGGTGTATAGGCTAGAGGGGGTGAATAGCCTATACTTGGTGTAATAAAACTTTCATCCAAATTTTACATTTAGATTGAAAAGTAGATGAAATGATTACTACACATAGATCATCTTCCTCATACTTGAATGATTAGTGAAGATAGAGTGATCGGACATCTTAGATCGCAGATGTAGATCATGGACATCTAGGATCGCAGATATGAAATATGCGGTTGGAAGATGTATGTTGAACTTAGCGATGGAAATGAGTTTGAGCAAATGAAAAATAAACAAAGATAAGTTCAACAATTTAGATTAAAGTAATCAAAGATTTGATCTGAAAGAGAGCTTGACAGTTGACTATAATCTGTATTAGATGCATCATTTACTTTCCTTAAACAGATTGCACATGATAAAGCAAATTATACACGAAAGAGAAATCAAGGCTGAATGTAACAATTATATATTTTATATTAAAATTCAGAGAGGTTTGCTCAAAGGCAAACATGCTTAGTACATCAACCTAGAATCTCTAACCTAGCAATCTTCTTAGGAAAAAGAAGGAGAAATGAAGAAAGCGAAATCAAATATATCGAATACATTAGAAGATGTATTTAATATTTATTAAGACATCTTCCCGTAGTTTCAACTTGATATATTTGTTGTGAGAAGAGAATATTAGGAGTTGTTCAAATAGCATATATTTGAACAACCGAGTGCTAAGCACTCGACCAACAATGATGACACCTTATTGCACAATCGGCACGACTTATAATGTAGTATAAGTCTGCCGATATGAATGCAATGGACATGTAAGTTCGGCTCTTCATCGGACATCTTCAAGCTTGGTCGGTTTCAACGATCCGTAAGATACTTGGTCTCTTTGTTGAATGATGGAGTTGAGGCCATCGAAGAGACCGAGTTCTTCGAAGGAAGAAGAACTCAAATCAACAACAAGGTTGTTGATCAAGCGAGCTTCTCGGCTTTTGGATTTTCTTCTCTCTCTCACAAAGTGTTTGTTCTTACACTTGTGATTTCTCACTCAAGGAGTGGTTGGATTGAAGAAATGAAGATCAATACCACAACCTTTCTCAAGCATAAGCATACACAATTTGTGTGTTAGAGTGCTTGTGCTCTCTCTTGTTCTCTTGTGCTCGCTATTTAGAAATGAGGATGAGAGTCTTCTTATATAGCCGGAGAAGAAGATGTGACCGTTGGTGTATTGAATAGGTTTATGCCCGTTGGTGATCCGAATCTCGTGATGTAGCGAATACATTTTTGGATTTGTTGGGCAAAGACCTTCGTTAGGTTTGAATCTTGAAGATGATCGGGACACAGTGGACATAGTTGGACGTGTCGAGCTTAGCCTGGATGCACTGATTGATGTGGACGTTTCATTGCTTTGAGTAGTGCGGCGTCCGTGCTTGGCCTTTTCGAAATGAAGCTTTGAAGACCGCGAACACCGTTCGTAAGAGGAAATGTCTATTGGATAAACGTGAAGGTGCGGACATCGATGCGTATCTTGGATTTGTCGACGATCTTGTAACGGATCTATTTTGTCTTGAAGTGCATTGAGTAACGACCGATGTATCTCGTGATCTTACGGTTTCTCGACAGTTGTTTTGATGAGGATTTGGCCGATTCGAGATCTGCCATTATAGAACCGGTGTAGAAACCGATGGTCACGATGTTCCTCTTGAATAAATAGCTTCTCTGCTTGTGTTCGATGAAGTGCTTTGGCGGATACTAGAGTCTCGCCGATATAGAAGCGATGTAGAGATGGCTATTTAGGCGTCATAGCGAAGGGAAATGTCGCTAGTGAGACATCTGCCGATAGTCACGTCAACCGGCAATTGAAGAGCTTGATTCATATGAAGGTTTGTCATCATTTCGGTAGGACAAAGACTCGGATATGTACAAAGACTTCCTAGTCTAATGACCTATGCATTGTTTCAACAAGCCGCCACACTAACCGACGCAGCCCTTTTAGCCACTTGTGAAACATGCGTTGTAATGGGAACAAGCAAATCACTGTGTTGGAATATGCATACATATATATCAGCTGATTTACAGGCATATTCCTAACATACTCATATCCACATAACATTAAGGCATGAATTCAACAACAATACAAGCCATGCATGTTCATAAATGTTCATACATGTAACAATTTTTAAGCGTACATAGGGGGTGGTTTAATAACATAGAAATGAAGAATTAAGCCAACAACAACACAATCAAAGCCTTCCAAAGTAGTCTCCTAGTCTCCCTCTACACATGCATGGTCTTGGATTGAGAATCAAAAGGTTAAATCTTGGCTTTGGTGAAGAACACACACTATTCTCACCTTCCAGCACACACAATTTTTCTCTCTAATATTCTAGGTTGATTTGGGAGAAATGAGAGTATAATCTTTACTCCCTAAGGTGTTTTAGAGGTGGAAGGAGGTGTTGACTTAGGTCAAAGGTCGTGGGTACTAAATGGGCTGAAATAGTTTTAAGTTAAGAGTGAAATAACAAATTTTAGACAAACAGAGTCACCCTACTGCCCATAGGGGGATCGCTCTGGGGCAATCTAGGGCGATCGCCTTGTCCCCAGAAAGTTTTTGCCTACAAAGCTATCGCCCAAAGTGTGATCGCTCTGTTCCCAGGTTTGTGATTCATGGTAAAAACACTCCAAATTGGCTCCAAAATGATACCAATTAATACACAAGTGATTCTAACTCCTAAGCATGGTCAAAACACTCCACCAAGACTCCCAAATAGGCCGAGAACATGGCTAGAACCTAACATAAAGATTATAAGATTGAAACAGAGCTCAAACATGGCAACGTAACATGTTATAAATATAAATGTTATACAGTTTAAACACAATCAAAGCATAAAAATATGAAGGACAATATATATATATATATATGTATATATATATATATATATACACACTAAAACATGCATCAACAATATGCCAATCTAATGAGCCCAACAAGTATAGCAAAACAGAGGGTATTACACCAACTCCCTATCCGGAGGCAAATCATAATCAGTCGAGAATACTTCCAGAAATTCACGCATAATAGGAACATCCTCCAACACAACCATTTTCTTCGATTTATCAACTACACAAGCCAAATACCCTGTACACCCATGTTATAATAATTTTTGAGCTTTCAAAGCCGATATCATGTGAATACCACCAATTCACTTATCACCCTCAAACATAAACGAAGGCATATTAGGCAATTCAAAAGTAACAACTTTCTTACGACAATCAACTACAATATGATGAGTGTGCAACTAATCCATACCCAATATGACATCAAAATCACAGATGGTCAAAACTACCAAATCCGCAGGTAAAATATGACTCCTAATAGCAACCTCACATGCACGATGGACATCAGAAGCAACTAGGCACTCTCCCATCAGAGTAGACACATCTAAAATATAAGATAATGACTCAGGCATAGAATGTAAATGGCATGCAAAGTGCGATGCAATATATAAATGCGATGACCCTGGATCTATAAGCACTCGGGCTCGCTCTCTTGAGACAAACAAGGTACCTCCTATAACGTTGGTGGGATCAGGAATACCCCTCTGGTCTAAAGCGAAGACTCGACCCTAAAATCTCGGTCGACCGTCATTGTTCCTTTTTTACTCCCACATTCTGCTATGTACCACCTTGTTACACTCCTCTATTTCTCGGGCAATCCTTTTGGAAGTGAGTGCAGTCGCCGCATAGTAAACATCTTCCTTGTTTCATCCAACACCTATCTTCCATGTGCCCAGTCTTTTTACAAAAATTACAAACAAATCGTGTGTCCCTTTGGCCACGCTTAACGCTTCCCTAATTCCTTGGTTGTGGAAATCGACCTCCCTGACGATTTGAGTTGTTTCCCTTCCTAGTAGCTCCACTTGTACCCTTTTTTTTTTATTGTGTCCGCGATCCCTATTGATTTCCACTTGTTACTCAGCTTACCTCGATGTTTCTCAATGTCGTGTTCAATCTTATACTCCCTCTGTCCCTAAATTATTGTCTTCCTTTCCTTTTTCGTCCATCCCTAAATAATTGTCTTGTTTGAAACTTTCCTTTTTAAAATATCACTTTTACTATTTTACCCTTACTTTTTCTTCCTACTTTAATTATGGGCCACATACACAGGGGCATTAAAGGAAACAACACACTATTTCAATACTATTCCAATATTAATAATCAAGTCAATTGAGTGTTCTTAATCCGTGTGCCCCGACCCAGACAATAATTTAGGGACGGAGGGAGTATGTTTTATCTACTGTGCTCTGGTAGCTCGGTAAATCCATTGGCAACAGTTGTTTACGGTACTCAAACCTCAGGCCCTTCACAAAATGATACATTTTCTTTTCCTCGGTCGAACCAAATGTGCACAATATCTTGCTAATGCAGTGAATTTAGCAGAATACTGAGCCGCTAATAAAGTTCCCTGCTCCAGACTGAGGAATTCTACTTCTTTTTTTGCTTGCACCACATTCAAAATGAAATGGTTTCTGAACTGTCTAAAAAGCTCCCACGTACGCACTACCTGCTCTTGAATCCAACTTGCTTCCAACATCTTCCACCAATGTTCCGTTACATCCTCTAACTTGAATGTCGCAAATCTGACTTTATCTTCGTCGGTACACTCAATTGCTACAAAGATCTTCTCAAGCGACTCAATCCATTTTTTCGCTTTCATGGGATTCGATTCGTCATCAAAACTGCGAGGCTTCATTTTTAAAAATCTTTCTAACCTGTGATCATAGTCCCCGTTGCCCCGAGCTGGTTGAGTTATTCTGTTTCCTCCTGCCTGTCCCATTCCTGCCATGCCCTGCCTATGCAAGTCCATATTTTTCCTATTTATCTCCATCATCGTTTGCATGAATCCCTGCATAACATTCACAATTCCTTCATTCTGATTCACCGGTATCTCTTGTTGTACATCCAGTTATCCCACTGGTTGAACATTAGGTTGGGTGGGTGGGTGGTGGACTAGGCGGTGGGATGTTACCATGATCACCCAAAGCATTCCCGGCCCCACTCAAGCCAGCCTCCTCTGTACTAGTACCATGACGTGTCTCAACCATGATTAAACACCTACACAACAAACACTCGACGTTAATGACTTAAACACACAACCAACCCTCCTAAACCAAAGATTCTCTCTCGGCTAGCTAACTTATGTTCTGATATCAACTGTCACGACCCAACCCTAGTTCCTGTGTGGAATCCCATTCGGTGCGCGATGACTAGAACACAAAAAGGGCATTTCAAAAATTCTTTTTAAAATGCAAGAGTAAAGTCAACATTTTGTGTATCCAACATGTAAGAGAAAGTCTCTCAACACATGTAACAAGTCAATCATAAAATTATAAAGTCAACATGGTAAAACATACTCAAGTATGATGATTTAAACATGGTTTCATCATTTTACAAGTCTAGGATGATAACCAAGACATAATTGAGGAAGAAAAGGGGTAGTAGTTTACCTTTTTGTGATTTCAAGCCTAGGAATCCTACATGCAACCTAGGGAATGTCTTCTCCTTACCAAGAGCTTCACGATGGCGAAGACGGATAGTCAATCCGACACCAAATGACTAAGATATGAAACTTTCTCTCAAGAACTCTTTCTACTCTCTCTCTAAAGCCTAAGGAAGAAGAAGATGGAATGATCTTATTTTTTAGTCTCTAAGGGTGTTAGGGAGAAGAGGAAATCCTGGTCAAGTGGTCAGAGGTCGTGGTTTAATATCAGCCCTTGGATTGGAGTCAAATAGTCAACAACTTAAAAATTTGTCAAAGCTGTCACAGGGGGCGCGCTAGGGCGCAGGTATTGGCGTGCTAGGGGGCGTGTACGGACGCGCTAAGGCGCGCAGCTCCCAGCAGTTTTTACATTTCAGACTTGAGATTCAGCGAGTTGCTCGCTAGGGCGTGCCCAAGGTGCGCTAGGGCAAGCCTGGGACTTTTCAATGTGTTCAAAACAATATCTAAGTGTTCCCAAATGATGCCAAGATGTTCCCAACTCCAAACCAAGTCTAAGAAACATCCGAAACACAATTAAAACCACATAATATGAAGCTATGAATGTAATCCAATACAAGTACGAAAGACTATAAAACTTCAATCACATATCAATATACATATGAACTATGCAATTAACTCAATTGCAAGCATGTTTGAATAAAATTTACACATGAAATGACAACAACAATCAAAGTGACGTATAAGCGAATATATGCAAATGAAGTGAATGATGCGGGCGTTATAGTTGTTGTCCATTTACAAGTGCAACCTTTTACACAGTTGTAATGTCACTATGATTAATGTATTGAATAAATAAAGAAGGACGGGTTGCAGTGTAATTGCTGACTTGATTCTGGCAGATGTTCGCAGTCGACTAAGTTATTCCCCGACCGTCGTAGTTGATCACATGAGGACTCATTATGGCATGGTGATATCATACAGCAAGGTATGGAGGAGGGTTGACAAGGCTCTCAAGAAAATTTTCATGGTTACAAATAATCTTTTCATGAGCTGCAATGGTACGTTGAAGCGTTGCGTAAGAGTAATCCGGTTAACATTATTTTCATGGAATCGGAAGATGTTACAAATCGTTTCACTCAGTTATTCATCTCATTTTGCGCATGCTTAGATGGATTCAAGTATTGCCGTCCTATATTGTTCATAAATGGGGCACCTTTATGAAATCTCGATTTAAGGGAACACTTTTTCGGCCACGACCAAGTACAGAAATCAAGGTACGTTCAATTTTTTTCATTTTTTTCTTTGTTTGAACGTTATTTTGATCAGTATCTTACCATTTGTACGCAAGCCTGTTCTGTTTGTATCCGCCAATATAAGTTATGAAACTCGGACTGTTGGTCTTGGTTCCTTTCAAAAATAAAAATAAAAGTAATTAAAAATTAGGACGTGTTGATTGTATCAGATTAAAATGTTGGGTTGATGAAAGCTATACTCGATGTTTTTGGGAGTTCCAAACACTTCTTCTGCTTCTGCACCTATATCGCAACCTGAAAGAGATATGTAGAGGTAAACGTTATTCGAACGCGTTTCGCAGGAACATGTTTTCAATGCTTAAGGACTGCGCATATGCCCCCAACATCAGGTTGTTTGATGAGAAACTGAAAATATTCATTAAAGAAGGGGGACAGGTTGCCCGTGATTTCTTGATCAACCTTCCGTACGATAAGTGGGCAATTGCACATTGCCACGAGAACAGGTCTGCGAAACTAACATCAAATGTCGTTAGATCGTTCAACAATTAGATTTTAGAGGCTCGCGGTCTTCCCATCACTCATATGGTCGACTGCATAAGATCAAAAATCATGAAACGGTTTACAGAGAGGCTGAGCAATGGAACAAATTAAAATGGAACAGAATATTATGTTCGAAGATGGATAAAAAGTGGACCGAGTATTTAAATGTTGGGATCACGTGGCAAGTCCTCATGGTACGTAACTCCATTTATGAAGTTATATACAACCCAAGCATCCAGGTTGATTTGGTAAGTTGAACATGATCATGCTATCAGTGGCGATTCAAGGATTCCCGTGCTGCCACGCTGTTATTGTGATAGTGATATGTGGAAAAAAGATAGAGGATATGGTCGATAATTACTTCCTAAACAGTAATTACATCAAGTCTTACGATGGAAACTTAATGCCAATTCCAACGATCGAGATGTACGAGCTATAGAAATCTTCTGAAGTTTAGGCCATTTTACCCCAGATGACCAAGAGATTAGTCGGACGTCCTAAGAAAAGGAGGATCCCATCAAATGACGAATCAACAAGCAAAAGGAAAATGTCGTACATTAGATGTCACAAGCTTTGTAAGCACAACAGCAGGTCGTGTAGAGAGGCGATAGATTCTCGATTTTTAGTATTTCAAGCTTTTTTAAACCATGAATTTTTATTGATATTGAGTATTCCTATTCACATGGTTTTCGATTTTATTGTTTCCATTCATTCATGCATTGCAATTCATCAATCTTGCATCGTAACTACTGAAAGGCCCTTTAATTAATCATATACGGTGCATCGCGAATGATGTTGATGCAACACGACCTTGCACTATGTCACAAGTTTTAGAAAAGTTCATAAGTTGTTGCATCGCATCTTTCCAATAATGTATCGCGATTTTCCAGTATGTTGATATATTGGCATTGTGATGCACAGATTTTGAATCGTGATGCAAAGACTTGGTATTGAGGGAATAGGTAAGTGAAAATCCGATGCATAGGTTATCTAACCCGATGCAAAAATTCTACAATTGCGATGCACAAATCTTTTCAATGTGGTCGTTGACTTTTTACAATACAATGTAGCACACGTGCATAAAACAGAATTGCAAATCATTTCAAAATTAATTTCTTTCCACTATATTTTTAAAGAGGTGAGAAGGTTGTGTTTGCAATTGGTACAAGAAAAATAGAAAAAATGAAACTTCAATAATCAAAATTTTATTAATTCTTATTGTTATCACAAAAGTTATCGAGAATACAATCTATAGCACACAATTGACATCCTATGCTATCACTACAAGAAAATCACTATTTGTGACCCCCTTTATTTGGAAGGGCTAAAAAACCGTGCGGCAGCTGCTTAAGAATCCTTTGGTAAGTATTGCTCTCTCGCTTTCTATCTCTCTCGTTCTCTGATTTTACCCTAACCTTGCACATTTGTGCCCTAATTTTTAACAAATTGTTGATTTTCCCAAATTGTAGAGGAACAATTCTCACGATTCCCTAATCAATTTCCTGTGTACGTCTTTCTCTATTCGTGCATTCATAAAATCGTTTCATTAATGGGTTACTAGTGCTCTTACTTTCTATTTGTTGGTAGAACAATTGGTTCATCTTAGCAATGTCACAGCTACCCCTTTTGTTTGTCTTGGTTTTCTTTTGGTTCTTATCTCCTTTGAAAGTTATAATTTTGCGTATAGACGACTTCCATTATGTGTGTACTTTAGGTCAGCATTGTAAGTTCATGATACTTGACAATTTTAATTCCAAAGATTGGCCAAAACTAGTAAAAAGGAACTTGTAGAACGATTTCAGGAGTACTGATGCTATTATACTCTATTCCACAAGACCACTAGCGCTTTGCCTTAACTTGTTCGCCAAAAAAAATTTCGACACTCCTATTATTTAATGGAATCACTCTAACAGTTATGTGCAAATATTTTTGTTTTATAGTCTCAATTTTCCTGCAGAAGGTTTTTTTTTCTTTATTTCCTTCTTTGTTGATTTTGTATCTACACTTATTGGTGTAGATATGTAAATCTACTTTTTTCCAGACTACATTTTCATTTTCTCTTGGCTGGGTAGTAGTACCAAGAATGACAGATGTGTGTGGCCGTGTAGCATTGTAATGGCTCTATTATCCCAAGTAGTATGACCAGGTCTCATACATGCCAATGGTGTCAAATAGAATAGTACAAACATTAATTGGTAGTTAACCTAAAACATTATTGAACATGTTATCCCAATACACATTTTCCTATTGACTTTTGGTGTTGAAAAATATATACTAATTAGAAATTTGCATGTGATAGTAATGAAATTGGTATGTTGATCTGATAGTAATGAAATTGGTATGTGGATCTGATTTAGGACACATTTTAGTAACATTTTTCTTTAAGTCATTTCATAAAAGATCTTTCAAAATACATTTATCATTCTAGGACTAATTGGACATCATTTCACTTCTAGCATGGGAGCTGCTGGGTAAGTTTAAGAAAAGGGAAATACTTCAGCAATTATTTAGGGCCATCTCATTGATTTTGTGGACAAAGCACTGCCATAATTGGATCTAAAGATGCCCAATTATACAGTGTGTCATTATACAGTTGACATGTCTATACTTCTAGTATTGTTTATGCTAAATGATATTGATTCCAAATCATCGCTTGACTCTAATCTGTGTGCTGGGTATGCAAACATTGTGGTCACAACTACTGTTGGTTTACTCACAATATAGCATTCACAGTGTCATATTGGAGCTAGGGCTATTTAGAACCGACCTGGACTCAAACTTGGCTGTCTAGGACTAATTGATTCTGTTATGTGTGATTTCATCCAGCAGGTATGAAGCACAAAAAGATAATATTTGTAGAATTTTATTGGTTAATTTCATGTTACGTATTTTGTGGGTACAGTTGAATGTGAGATTCTTGGAAGAATGTAGTCATCTCGTCCTTGTTCGACTCTTGGGATACTTCTTGATGGATGAATACCTTTTCTGTACTTATGGATTCATTCAGAGTGGAAGCTTAGGCTCCGTTTGTTTCACAGAAAGTAATTTCCGAAAAATGATTTCCGGAAGTTAATTTCTGGAAAATGAAAATGTTTTACTTTCATGTGTTTGGCAAATGTTAGGAAAATGGGCAGGAAAACTTTTTCTAGTGTTTGTTAAAAATCTTGATTTTGGTATGAAAAACACAGTACAATTGCTAGTATTACTCAAGCAGACTAGCAATGAAAACATGTACTAGCAATTAAAATGATTCAAATTGAAAATTATGCCCCATTTCACACCTTTCGATGCTGCTCCCTCCAACCCAGTACCTTCTTCTCCTTCTTTCAAGATTTGAGCTGCCCCCCATCCCCACCCCCACCATCATCAATTCATCAGAAGCCATTAGCAAATCCCTCAAAACCTAACATTTCCCAAGGTAAAAATCAATCATCTTTTCCCTTAACGTTCTAAGATCTGAACATCAGAAAAATTGACTTTTTCTTGTAGATTATTCACATTTTCTGGCCGCAATCTCTCACGACTTGCCTAAGAATAAACCATCATTAATGGATGAGATTAAGGAGGAAGGTGGTTAAGATATTCGAAGGTTATTTTTGGGACTTTTGATTTCTAGAGAGACACAAGAATAAGACGAGAAGAAAGTGAGAAGAAAAGAGAAGAAAGTGAGAGCATGGATTTATTTTGAGAATATCACGATAGAAAAGAGATAAACATACATGATTTGGAGGAGGTAGAAATAATAGATCGGTTGGAGACATTTAACGCGTAATCAGAAAATGACTTACTGAGCCCGAGCTCAGTAAGTCATTTTACTGAGTATTGTGGCCATTTTTGGTTGACTTGCAAGTTATTTTCCGTTGACTATGTTTTTTTAATGTTACCAAACATTGGAAAATGTGGAAAATGTTTTCCAAAAATTATTTTTCGTGAAACAAACGGAGCCTAAGACAGACACCTTTTTCAAAGTAAGCAGCATTTAAAGAATTCCAGACAGTAATGAAAACAACATAAGGAAAAATATTAACCAATTCAAAAAGATAATTTTCTTGCATTTGTAGAAGCAGAGCCACTTCCATGGGCTAGACGGGTCAAAATAGCAGTAGAAGTAGCCAGAAACCTTGCTTCATTGCACAAAATAAATATGGAAAGCAGATTTAGTTAGTTCAAGACATATGTTATATTGCTGGATGGGGTACCTTGAGCTGTTTTTGACCATTTGTCCATGCTTATAAAAACATTCTAATTCATTTAGTGGTTTTTGTCCTATACTTAACTGCTATTTTGTTTCTTCTAATACCATATTCAGGATTTCAATGCTACACTTTCGGATTTGGAAAAGTCAAAGAGGTTCTCATTTGACCATGACACTTATTATGCAGCTCCTGAGTGGTATAATCATCAAGGATACAAGCTTGAGTCACAACCACTAGGTGCTCAATGTAAGTTGAACTTATCCATCCTTTTGTTTGCTGATAAGAATCTAAACATATCAGACTGTAACTGAGATTGATGTGGTATATTCTATGTATAACTCTGTAATGCTACACTTTCGGATTTGGAAAAGTATTGACCAGTTTATTGTGTATGAAATACTTATCAACTTTCTGGAGACTATATCTATGTGTGTTATCGTGGCTCTTGTGCAGACTATAGTATAAATATTTACATGTCCATTATTTTCTTTCACATGTGGCAACTTCATTGAACTCGTACACAAATTCATTCAACCTTGCTGATCCCCAGGAAAGCTTGAGGTGAGTTATCTAATTCATATCCCATTGAGATTACCAACAAGGCAACAAATTCATTTTTTTGATGAGCAAGTATACTAATTCGTACACAAATTTATTGGATAAGCCAAATTACTCTTATATGGAGTTGTAATTATGTATAGCTAATTACTTTTTTACCATTGATACTATGGTTAAGGTATAGAATGATGGTGTCGAGTCTCTTATGCATGTTTTTATCTAGTCGTCTGAACTACAAACAACCCTTGCATTGAATCTAAAGTTTTTGTACTTTTACTTCCTAACCCTTTCCTTTTTCTTTTTTTTTCGTTTCCACTTTTCCTCTATTACATGTAAATCTGTTAACTGTATATTTTAAATAATATAGTTTCACTGGCGTGGTATGGTTGAGAGGTGGCTGGAAGAGCTTTGGACATTGATGGTCAAGTTAAAGGATGTGGCTTTTTGAATTCCATTGGTGGTATGTACCAATTCCCTTGTTGTTCTGTAATTCACTGACCGCCATTGGATACGTGAGTATCATATAGTTTCTATGATTTGAAATATGATACCAATCTGTTTTCTTTCGAGTAACACATTTCATTAACTAATTTTAATTTACTTTTCAATATAACATCATCTCTTTATTTTACTTTGACTGGTTAGTTTGTACCCTTAATGCTGTTATAGCTTGTGATCTATGTTATGTGTAAATATTTATATCAGATGATAGAAATAGTAATATCACTTCTTTCAAGATTTGAAGTCATACACTGATCCTCTTGTTAGATACGAGATGACAAGTAAGAGAGTTTTCTATCTACTGGTATTAAGGCATTATTCATGCAGGGCACCATGTAGTGTAGTTTTAATTAGGTTGAGGACAACCCTGTCCCAACATTAAACATTTTTTTCAGTATTCCAGTGTTTCTTTAAATGGTACTTTCTTTAGATGGTACAAATGATTTTGAAGAAGAGGAGTTTGATGATATGGATGAAGAATCTAATTATATGAATGATGATGTATGGATGAAGAATCTGATGATATGAATGATGTTAACAAGTGTTATTTATCAAAATAAAAATAAAAATGATGTTAACTAGTGTTAACAAGTATTCAAGGATTGCATTTAAGATCTTTAGGAAATTTCTATTTTGAAACTCATCACTATGGTGTTTGATAACGGTTACAAGATCATTCAGAGAATCTTAGTGTAGAATGCATTTAAATTTGTTGGAGTGCACTCGTTTGATGGGTGTGCACCATTGTCTCATTGTTGTTCTAGTGAGTATAGATATTGGCATTGGAGAGATTGTTAAACTCTGGCTAGACTTGGGGTGCGGTTAGGAGGTTTACAACATTAGTTGAGTTTATTCTCAATGTCATTGAACAAGTAAAAGTTAGCTACTAACCATGTGGCTTTGAGTTTAGTAATAAGAGGAATTTTCAATAGACTGGAAATTGACAACATTTTTCAATCTTTGAATCAGGCTTCAGTTTCACAATTACATGAATGCAAACAGGTTTTGGGTAAATTGTTTTCTTGTGAGTATAGATATTGGCAAATAATATTACAAGCCAATGTATCCTAATCTAAATTTTTATGGAAACTGCCCTGATTCTTATTTCTTTTGATGAAATAGGAAAGATAGTGGATGCTAAGGTAACACAAAAAATATCTAAATTTGAGAAGAATCAAATGGAGATGTTTGAAAAGATGAAGCGCATGCAACACTTACTGGAGGCATCGTCTCCACGTCCGAACACAAATGGCTCTGGATCTAGTGTAGGGCAGGTAAACCCTTATCTTGTTTAAATCGTATCGTTGAGTTGTTCCCTTTTTTGCGTGATTTACACTAATTATATGATTTATATTGTAGGATCGGATCCATTCTCCAATGGACGACTTCAACTAGCTTTTTCTACGGAGGACATTTTTTAAGGGTTGTTGATACAAAATTTTAATGTACTTTCTTGAATCATTTTGATTTTGATTGTTTGCTTATGCTTTTGACTTGGGTACAAATTAGATACATCTTTAATTGTTTGGTGTTAGTTGATGACTTAAATTCTATGTGATATCGATGTGTAAATTAATATATATCATATCAATCAATGCAATTGTTTTCCATGTTATAATTTGCATATTAGTTTTAGATCAATTACAATAGCACATGGTTGGCATAATACTTAGTCTTATTGTGCTTGTTTAAATTGGAACAATGGCATTGCAACTAGTTCTCTGTTTAATTTATTCTTTGCTTCCCTTAGTATGAGGTAATGGGGTCATGTGGGGCATCAGATGGGGTTTGTCAATAAGGGGTGTCTTTGTAACAAAGAAGACACTAGCTAACCAAAGATTCCCAAGAAACACAAAATGAAAAGATTAAAAGCTTGAGGAGAACACTATGCACCTCATAAGTCAATACTCGAGCAGTTCCACATTAACATAAGAATAAAACTACTAGATCAGAGCTTGAGGAGAACACTATGCACCTCATAAGTCAATACTCGAGCAGTTCCACATTAACATAAGAATAATACTACTAGATCACAGCTACTAACAACATGAAGAGATAGATTCTACTCATGGCAAGAGTAGAATAATAAGACATGATGCCCACCACCAAACCCCCCCCCCCTTTTTATTTGGGAATAATTAAGTCTTTGAAACAACCAATTCCATATCCTCAGAACTCTCACTTCACTATGATCCCCTGAAACATATGTTCAGGCTACTTGAAAAGCTCATCTAATTCCTCAAAAATACGAAAGCGATGTTTACCAGAATTACAAGTCTTTGAAACAATCATAAGAACAACATTACATTGTCGAGTTCATTGGTATTTATACTTTGAAACAGGAAGAGGTCTGACTTGTGTTGCTTATTAGTAGATTACAGAACATCAACATAAAGTATACAGGAAGAGGTCTGACCTGTGTCGCTAGGTTCTTAAGTTTGCTGCTGATCCTGTGCCTTTGGTTACCTTCAACAATTTCATTGCATCCAGTATGAAGAAATTGAGGATTGTTAATCCAAAAACTAAAAAACCTAAAGGATTTTCTAGAATTAGGACGAAGCAATAATGTCTCAAGTATAAAACATGGATTTCACGAGCACATTAACAAATGAACTTGCATTCAGTTAACTTGCAGCATTTGTGAAAGAGCAATTGCTAACATAATGATGTGGCTTTAAAGTGCTGATGAACTTGCATTCAGTCCTCCAAACCTAATGAAGAAAAGTTCATTTTTGTAGTTGTATGTCGATTAGAACATTTGTGTGCTAATTAATTACCCCTTAAAGCATTATGATAAGTGTGTGAATCATATAAATATGATGATAAATGTGTATTTTATTAATGAAGTTATGTTTATTGTTGCAACATTTTGATTTGTTGTCATGTCTTCATGCACCATTGAATCTGATCCTGGTATGTTTTTTGAAATTTTGTTTCTATACTGACATGAATTGTGTGCCATCAACTGAATTTCCCTTTTTTCTTTTCTCTTTCCCTCCCTCCCTTTCTCTCCCTCTCCCTCTCTTTCTTTCTTTTTCTCTCTCCCTCTCCCTCTCTCTCCATACATTGTATCGTATACTTCATTCTATTTATAAGTCATAGTAGTATAAAATATGCACATACGTGAACATATGCACTCATCTTTCAGGGGTTACGGAATAGGCTGAAAGTACATAGTGGATTTTTTGGTTCCTGTGACTTATTTCCTTTCACCAGAAGGCTTTTTTTTTATCATTGATAGTGATAGGTGACAACAGCCGAGCATTCAAGGTAGGTTTGTCAAAACTTGTTATCACTTGTTGCACTACTTTGTTTAGAATCACATTACTCGAAATCCTACACAAGTAGATGATGTGTTATTATAATAGCCATTTCTTCATGAATATGTTTTTACCAAATGATCTTGTTTCTAAAACAAAGGAATCGATCAGGAAGTTCATACAATATTGTTCTGGCTTTTCCAAAACCAAAGTGCACAACATGATATAACTAAATTGCTTGTTGGGGTGCCCTTGTTTGATGGGTGTGCACCATTGTTGCATTGTTGAATGTAAATTGCTTGTTGGGGTGCCCTCGTTTGATGGGTGTGCACCATTGTTGCATTGTTGAACATAAATTACTTGTTGGGGTGCCCTCATTTGATGGGTGTGCAGCATTGTTGCTTGTATGCATTTATATATGCTACAACATTGATAAAGCACTAACAAAGCATTATGTATGGAAATACTCTATTCTGAGTCTAAGAACTGAAAAAGCAAACCATTCTTAAAATTTGCCACTTGGGAAAAATTCAGTTTCATTATATTCAGTTTATAAAAAAGAAACTCCAAACGATAATTAACTTCTCTATCTCTGAAGTAGTCTTCAAAACCGACATTGTTGATATTCCAAAAAGAGCTTATGAACAAACATGCAAACTGATTTATAGACCGACAATAGCAATAAAAGCTCCTTATCCAGAACCCCACTCTTTTTCAGAAAAGCTTTGACGAATTTTATCATGTTTGCAAAAAAATTATTTCCCATATAGAAATAATGTGGATCTCAGAACTTTGGGAATGTAAATAGCTGGATGCATGATAAAGAGTGGTGCTATTGATACATACAAAATCATACAGAAAGACGCTTTAGGCAGTTAGTCTAACATGCTGATATTATGTTTTTTTATCAAATGATGATATGGGCTTAACTAAAGATTCAGCATGATGCTTTGGACCAATTCCTTTTTGTCAAGTCATTGCAATAGATTTTGCTGACTTATTAAATGCTTTAGTCTGATTGTTTTGTAAGAATTATTAATGCCATGAAAATTCCCTCATCTTCAAAAGCCTACACAAAAAGAATGTATGACTTCGGTTGAAAGACTACCTTGATTTCACCACATTTACCAGAATCATAAGTCCCCACTACTAATCCCATGGTCACTACTCTCCTAAAGAAAGCAAGCTTCTGAGAGAAAATGGAGTGGGAGTACCAAAGAAAAAACAGTAAGTCATCAGGCCAAGAACCTTTAGAAATATGATGACATACAAAAACAAAATGAACTTCTAAGAAGAGAATAATAGGTTGGAGAATGGGCAGACAACAAAACAAAATTGAAAAAACAAGTCCAAAGATGAAAATGTAATGACAATGACCTAAAGGGGAAAAATTGCAAAAAGCTAAATATAGACTTTAAAGATATCTGAATAGTGATTTATCAAAATGTGAGCACCACATGTAGGAAAAGTAGAATTAACAATTATACTTTTTCAAAGATGGACATTTAAAATATATCCATACTTTCTATATTTGTTCCTTGGTTTCATATTTTCTTTGAAGAATTTTTTATTGGGAACATTTAAAATATATCTATCTTTTCTCAAAGATGGACATTTAGAATTTTCTATTTGTCGAAACGGGGTTCTCATAGCGAAAAATGAGCATACTTTTGTGGTTGCTGATCGATTACTAATATAAAGCACTTGTTTATGTTTGTTTGGTACTTTAGGTTTCTTTAAATTTGTCACTTGATTACTTTATTTGTCAATGTTTAGGCTTCAAAATGCATTTCATATAATCAAGTTATACGCTTTTAACTAATAAACAATTACTTTTCATATACAGGGCATACCGATATGGATGGAGTTGAACGCTCGGAGTTATGGTGAAGAGTAAACATTTCTTCACGTAGTTCATTGTCTTGTCAATTTTGAATAAGCTTTGATTTAGATACATTGATATAGAAATTTTTATGGATTTGTGTTAGGCTATCAACTTATGACTTGAAATTATGGATTTATGTAAGAGATTTATAATAATATTTTAATTATAATGTGGATGCAATTTGTTTTCTCTTGATCATTTGTTGGGTGATATTTATACTGATTTATCATAATGTGTATACGATGCAATTGGAGAAAAAAGTAAATGGTGGGTATAATGTTATATCGGTACGAAATACATTAAAGCGTCTCAAATGTATTTGGGAGGGCATAAACAATCGTGCAAATGATTTTTGGGAGGGCGATATTAAACTGTGCCAAATACTAATTGGCTAAGCAGAAACGTGCCAAATAGTATTTGGGAGGGTACACCAACCGTGCCAAATAGTATTTGAGAAGCCAGCCAAAACCGTGCCTATTACTATTTGGGAGGGTGCCAAAACCATGCCAAATACTATTTGGGAGGGCTACCAAAACCGTGCCAAATACCTATTTGAGACGGCTATTACAAAACCGTCCCAAATACAAGTCAAATGGTACACTTGTTCATAACCGTCGCATTTGCCATGCCAAATACTATTTGGGACGATTTTTGGCTATAAGAAATGTATTTGGCACCCTTGTATTTGGGAGGGAGTCAAAATCGTCCCTAATACTATTGGGCACGGTTTTGGCAGTATTTGGGACGATTTTTTGCCTTCCCAAATACCTCTTTTTCTTGTAGTGTATGAATTTTTGGTGGTATGGAATAGGAAAACCGTGTTTATAGACATGGGGTGAACCTACCCTATTATTACACAAAAAGACTCGATGTCGTTGAAAGGCGTCGACTCTGGGCCAAGATTTATGTTGAACCTTTTTATTCTGTCATGAGAAGCTTGCAAAGATGTGATACTACTCACGCAGACAGTTCCTTAGCATTTTCATGTCAAGGTGTGATGCTTCTCCGTAATGTGGTACCGAAAGAACAACCAATGCGTGCATCACCTCAAAGTATCTATCACGTGTAAGATACTCCCAGAATGACGATGCGAGGGCTCAGTCTTCGAGTGTTCCATTGGAGAAGAATATGAGAATGGTGATTTGGTGGATCATTCCTCTGTTTCTAACAAGAGTTAATCTTTTGCAGAAATGATCGTATGTTTCCTGCTAAGCTTCACTCATAAACCACCTATGGGGAAGAGATCTTCTACGGACATATTCTAGAGGACTACATCATCGTTGCCAGCATCGTAAAATCTCCTACAAACTTGGTGGAAGTTGAGGACATCTCTGAATGACGATGTAATAACCATTTGGAATATTATAATAGAATTTCATAAGGTATGTGGCTCAACATTTTTTGTTTGTTTTTGTATTTGATGAGGGAAATGTTTACAATTTGCTTGATTATTGTGTGTAAAAATCGCTTGATTTTGCTGGTGGATTGTATCTAAACAAGATCAATGCGTCTCATATTTATACGTAATTGAAGGTTGTATCGTTTAACTCGCATTGGACAGTCACGTCTTGTAGAATTCGAAAAGGCATTAATCATATAAGTGAATGTTCCATCTTTTAAACATATTTGTATTTAAATGAGCAGTCTATTAGAATCTGAGAGGGTCTAAATGATTAATTATTATTATTATTTTTTAAATTTGTGATCTGTGTTGGAATCGTGATGCACAAATTTATAATCGCGATGCACATATTTTGGAATTGGAAAAGAACAGTAGCATTTACTAGATGCATTGCGATGCCAAATTGGTGCATCGTGATGCCGAAATAGATCCATACAGATGCACAACCGGTGCATCGTGATGCTCAGCTCGTGTATCGCGCTGCCTTGAGTAACCGGTGCTTAGCGCGCTCCCCTTCATTAATGGCATTTCCGTCCTTTTGCCAAAAAAGTACGTTTTGCGGTTAAAAAAAAATATTGGGTGTAAAGCGGTTGAAAATTGTCTAGAGATGACCAACACAAATTTCTCCCATTACCTTTGTTCGATGGTTCAGCAGTGCAACGGGCTTTAGATTTAGAGCCTTGAATGTTTGACAAATCCGCTCTAGCCCCAAGTGAGTAGCCTAAGTAGAATAGGTCCAATGATGCAGCGGATTGGGTTTGCAATGATTCTGGATTGGAGGTTGAGATTCAAAACAACGGAGGGGCGCTGGATGGCTGGCCCGTCGAAATGACGCTGTTCAGGGGGAGCGTGATGGGCATTCCCAAAACAGCGTTGCATTGGCTCTGGCCTGTGATTCTTGAATCGGTTTGGGCTATTACTTGCGCATTAGTGCCTTTTCATCTGGGCACGCCTTGTCACTTTTACAAGACAAGACAGGCAAATCCTTATTGTAGAAATTGCTGGCCGGTCCATTTTTTCAAATTTTTTTTCTTTTCAGTACATCATTTTTTTTAGACCGCTAAAAAGCATTTTAAAAATTTTCTTCCTAAAATACCCTCAACAACATCGTTGCTTCAGATTTGAGATTCAAATTGATGTATAAATGATTTCATGTTGTTAATATAGTCTATCCTCATATTTGGGTATCAATTTTCATGCATAAAACACGAATTTGATCAAATTCAAATTTTTTGAGTTCATCCCCTTTTTTTTTTGTTCTTGAGCTGTTTTGGCCACTTAAATCTCTGTTTTAAGCTTCGAATTTGTTTAAAATCAATCTCATATTATTATCCTAACTTATTACTATATTTGTGCACAATTTTTCTACCAAAAAATACTAGTTTTGAGCTTCAAATCAAGCTTGACAGTGTGCTGTCCGAAAACAAAGGAAGATGTTCTTGGACTTATTTAATTCGCCAATCGCAGTATGCTGAGCAACGCAACGGGGTTCGAGGGGACAGCGTCCCTCGTGGGGGTTCGGGGGCAACGCCCCCGAAAGGTAAACGAAAATCAAGTTTCCTAAAGTGTGCTGCGATGATCGCGATGCACCAATTGTTGCATCGCGATGAATGATGTTTGTATCGCAATGCATGATTTCTGAATCGCGATACATGGTTTCTGAATCGTGATGCATGATGTCTGCATCGTGATGATCAATGATGATGGACATGTAATTTTGTAAAGAATCGCGATGCATGATTTCTGCATCGCGATGCATGGTTTCTGAATTGCGATGCATGATGTCTGCATCGCGATGAATGATGTCTGTATCGCGATGAATGATGTCTGCATCACGATGATCGATGATAATGACCATCGCGATAATCTTTTTGGGACATCGCAATGCAAAGAGTTACTGATTTGCGTGTGTTTTTGTTTCATTAATGGTATAATCGTCTTTTCGCCCTAAAAATATATTTTTCTGGTTCAAAAAAAAATGACTAGACTGTAACGATTACAAACTTTTAAAAAGGGACCGACCCGTAATTCACCTATCCTTATTCACCACACGGGCCGAATGCTTCTTGGGGATGTACAGGCTGAAACAACGGGCTGGGTGCTATTTGGATAGGCTAGTGGATCTCAGGCTTCTGCAACAAGATGTCCTTGAAAGTTTCTAAAGTTTCATTTCTCGTGATATGATAAGGTTGTTGAGGATCGAAAGTACTGCCACCATTTCTAAATTATTGTTTTGTTTTATTTTTTGAATTAAATTGATCACTTTTTAAATAAAAAATTTATGTATATTTTATTTTAATATCATAAATCATGTAATTTGTAGTTTTAAAAAGTATTACGAATTACGTATTTTATAATTTTGAATATATATTTATATACGTGTTAAATTTTTATTTAAAAATAATTAAATTGACTCAAAAAAGTCAAATAAGATAATAATTTATGAACAGAGGTAGTATATGATAAGGTTGTTGAGGATCGAAAGTAATTCCTTCATTCCTAAATTATTATTATGTTTGACTTTTTTTAGTTAAATTGACTTTTTTTCCAAATGAAAATTTTACATATATTTTTAAAAAAATCATAAAATATATAATTCTCATAATTTGTATTTTTAAAAATACGTTAAAATTTTATTTGAAAAAGTTAATTTGACTCAAAAATGTCAAATAAGACAAAGATTTATGAACGGAGGTAGTAAATGATAAAGTTGTTAGAGGATCAAAAGTATATGATTTGCCGATAGGCTGGGTATCACATATTCTTGGACAAAACAGATCAAAGGAAGATGTTCTCTTGTATATGAGAAGTGACGATTTTACTCCCCTAATAACATCTTGGAGTAATGTTACATGTATCTAATAAGTACCTAATTTTATGTACAAAATAATATGCTCTCATGTGTCATCTTATTTGACAACTTATAAGCTCCACTAAGAGTTAAAAACTAAAACCAACTAAATGACACATAAGATACCACATTATTTTATGCACAGAATTAGATACTCATTAAGTAGTTCTAGCACTGCTCCTAACGTCTTGCTTATAATAAAAGGCCTTTTCACTATTTACTTTTTGGGATAGCGGAGAGGTTAATCAGCAATATTCTCAAACATAATGACAAACATTTTATTTGAATGTCAATAATTGTGCTTCTTGTGGTTTTCCGAAATATTTTGAGTCCCAAAAATTTAAGACGAATGACTTTTTCGAAGAACCCACTGGTACGAGACTAATTCCCGTCCATAATGCTAAGCCAGCCGTGGCCATGGAAATTTATAGGGTGAATTATAGGTCGGTCCTTTTTAAACATTTGTAATCGTTTCAGTCCACTCATCTTTTTTAAAAATCAGAAAAAGGTATTTTTGGGGCGAAAAGACGATTATGCCATTAATGAAAGAAAAACATGCGCGCTTCAGTAACCCAATGCATCGCGATGCACCACTTTGGCATCGCGATGCATCACTTTTTGCATCGCGATGCACCAAATTGGGGCATCGCGATGCAACAATTGGTGCATCGCGATCATCGCATGCAGCGCGTGAACAACCTCAGCCTTCAGCTGGACACGTGACAGATATCGCAGCCTCATGAGCTCCAGCTGGCAATTGCCGAGGTGACATACGCTACCTCGAACATGACAACCTGGAAAACACAATATGACAGGTCGCTCACCTCACCGGTATACTCTCCCAGAACGCTGATACAGGGACCTACATTGCGACCTGGGAACGTCCCCGGCCGACCTCATCAACATCAAACGACCTAGCGTATGCCAGGCCGGCCTTGATAGCATCGAGCGACCTGGCGAATGCCAGGCCGACCTCGACTACATAAGAGCGACCTGGAAGCATTCAGGTCGACCTCGGCATAGTCCCTTCAGCTCGGCAAAGCAGTGTCCTATACGGAGTCACATTATGCCTGGGAGAGTCCTGTTATAATTCTTTAACATATCAGTCCTAAGCATATGAGGAAACCTATTCCGAAAGACATGGGGATCATATCACCCCTACTCCGAATCCAACCAGGATTATGGTTCCTATCTCTATAAAAAGCACCCTCAACAGGCCTCATAAGGTACATGCAAACTACTTGCTTACATACTTTCTTAGCTTTACCTTTCGCACGACGTATTGCTAATTCTCACGCCTGAGGGTTATCGCTGGAACAACCCAGCACCCCTTACGGTGTTCTTTGTTGATCACAGGTTCAAGACTGCTTGCGTAGCAAGGACCATCCCTGCAACACAGCCGGAATCCTACCTAGACTACACACGTGGACCAGACACGTTCACACAATCTTTTTTGGCGTGATCAGCGCGCTTTAGGTAACCAACGCATCGCGATGCACCACTTTTGCATCGCGATGCACCACTTTTGGCATCGTGATGCAACAATTGGTGCATCGCGATCATCGCAGCGCGCTTTAGGAAACCAACGCATCGCGATGCACCACTTTTGCATCGCGATGCACCACTTTTGGCATCGCGATACAACAATTGGTGCATCGCATGCAGCGCGCTTTAGGGAACCAACGCATCGCGATGCACCACTTTTGCATAGCAATGCACCACTTTTGGCATCGTGATGCAACAATTGATGCATCGCGATCATCGGATCGCGCTTTAGGGAACCAACGCATCGCGATGCACCACTTTTGCATTGCGATGCACCACTTTTGGCATCGCGATGCAACAATTGGTGCATCGCGATCATCGCAGCGCGCTTTAGGGAACCAACGCATCGCGATGCACCACTTTTGGCATCGCGATGCAACAATTGGTGCATCGCGATCATCGCATGCAGCGCGCTTTAGGGAACTTGATTTTCGCTTACTGCGATTGCCCAGCATACTGCGATTGGCGAATTAAATCAGTCCAAGAACATCTTCCTCTGTTTTCGGAAAGCACATTATCAAGCTTGATTTGAAGCTCAAAAATAGTGTTTTTTGATAGAAAAATTGTGCACAAATATAGTACTAAGTTAGGATAATAATATGAGATTGATTTTAAACAAATTCGAAGCTTAAAACAGATATTTAAGTGGCCAAAACAGCTCAAGAACAAAGAAAAACGGGATGAACTGAAAAAATATGAATTTGATCAATTCGTGTTTTATGCATGAAAATTGATACCCAAACATGAAGAAAGACTATATTAACAACATGAAATCATTTATACATCAATTTGAATCTCAAATCTGAAGCAACCATGTTGTTGAGGGTATTTTAGGAAAAAAAATTTCAAAATGCCTTTTAGCGGTTAAAAAAAGAAATGGTGTACTGGAGAGAAAAACAGTTTAGAAAAGTGGACCGGCCAGCAATTTCTCCAAATTTATACCCGTGTCAATTATTGTACTTCTTATCTGTTGCTAATCCTGGTGAGAGGGTCTAACATGGAATATCTCGTTTAACTAAATTGATCCACAAAAGAATTTAGTGATAATTAAATCGCGCAACCAATTCATTGAGTTTTTGTAATTGTACTTCAATCACATAAAAAGAAATCTTAAAATAAAAATGAATAAAAAAGTTTTACTTCAAGCTCTCCGACTATATATAGACTATAGTCGGTGGCGCTGTGAAGAGGTAAGGGATATTCGAAGCCATGGCCCCCACGTAACATAAAATATCATCACTTTTCACCTTAAGTTTTTCAATAAATAGATTAAATTAGTAGTTTGTTCTCTTCAAAATAAAATAAACATAGACTGACTTAATTTCTCTATATCAAAAAATTTTATTGTAAATATATCAAAATAAGGACATAAATTTCTTTAAAATAATTACTTAATTCTAATGAATTTTAATAAAAATCTAAATTATAGCATAACTTTTTTTCTTTTTTTTTTTTTTATAATTTTAAGTACTCCTTCCATTCCAGGCTAAAAGTTTATTATTCTATTTTGAAATGTTTCACTTAAAAAATTCTGTTAGGACCTTAGTTTTAGAAAATTTTGATGTTGCAAGACTACATTAGGATATTCTCTTAAACCAGTTTTAATAGGCTTAAATGTACAAGAGTTATTGTCAAAGAAATAGCAAACATCTAAAATGTAGTTGAAACAACCAAGGATGAAGAAACAGCCAACTACGAAGAACAAAACAACTAACAGCTTTGACAAACACAACCAAGATGGAAAAGCAAACTTTGTCTCATGAACATAGCATGAATTGGCACTCACTAGATGATCTGCTACTGAGACAAACCCTAAAAAGAATGTTCCAAACCCTAAAGGAATAATTGCAAGCTGTCCGCAAGTTGAGTGTCACATAGACTGCACTCATATTGCTAGATAATGATCATTTAGCCGTGGATGATTTTAAAGAGATAACTTAATTAAATAGTGATCATCAAATACAAGAGTAAGTGTTAGGTTTCAAGGTGCTCAAATAGGCTAAAGGGGGGGGGGGTTGAATAGCCTTGTCCAATTTTAAAAATTATTTTATAAAGTTACTTCACTTAAAGTTAGAAAGTATTTTGCAGCGGAATTGAGTAAAGTATAGGACAAGTTCAGGATGATTGATCTTAATAGGACAAGATCAGCTATTCTGAAAGTTGTTGGAATTCTGGAAATTAATAAGTAATAGCAAATCAGCTTGGAGCTTGTTTGATTGGAGTAATGGTTTTCACTTGTTGGGAGATATGGAAAGCTAGATGTAAAGCTATCTATGATAATGTTCCTATGAATGTTGGGAACATTTTTCGTAGCGTGGTTCAGGATTTGCAAGACATGTTGATGCTTTATTGCCCCAAGACCTCTATAGATAATTTGGGTAGTCTTGCCATTCAGACCTTGGGCCTTCAGATTATAAATGTTCCTTTCCATAGAGGTAACTGGCTTCGCTGGGTTCCTCCGGTTTCAGCTGTGTTTAAATTGAATACTGATGGTTCAGCTGTTAGTGGCTTTTGCTCAGGGGGTGGCATCATTCGGGATAGCCAGGGTAAGATGGTGAGTGCATTCTCTAACTTTTATGGTCCAGGCACTAATATGGGTGCTGAGATTTTAGCCCTTCGAGATGGTTTACAGCTTTGTCGCCAGCTTAATTTAAATTCGGTTGAAGTGGAATCTGATTCGTTTGTGGCAGTTATGGGTGTTTCTGGTAAGTTTAGTATACCATGGTCTTGTGCTTATGACATCAGGTTATGCAAAGCTTTGTTAGGAGACTTTTCTCTTCATCATGTTTACAGAGAAGTTAATCTTGTTGCGGATCGGTTGGCAGCTCATGCTTATTCTCACAAAAAGGCTATTACTTTTTCTTCTAAAGGTTCTCTTCCTGTGAGTGTTTGGCAGGCTTTAGGTCATGATGAGTTAGGTCTGTATAGTTTTAGAAAGTAATTTTTGCCTTTGGCTTTGTATTTCTTTTTAGAGGTCAGGCTCCTCTGTCCTCCCTGTTTTTAGGGCAAGGCTGGTTGTCCCCCTCTCGTTTGTATCTTTTTCTGTTATTAATAAAATTTTGCAGGGTCCCGTCCCTGTTTCTCTAAAAAAAAAAAATGTAATAGCAAATCACAAGCACAGAATATGTTGGTTGAGGAGGACAACTAAGATCCGGAGGGGAGGCCCCCAGCAGAGGTGCCATATGTGCTTGAGCAAAGCAGCATGATTCAAAGATTCCATTTTTTAGATTCTTAGGCAATCTAGAAAGACAGACCGTAGCCCAAGCAACCTTGGCCCTTCTATGGTCAAGATCACTTCTAGAGAAAGGCATGGAGAATAGAATATGCTCAACCCGCTGGATGACTCCTTTACAGAAAATAGATAGACAAGAAATTTAATATGGTTCACACTTATAAATAAGTGCTACGTCCACAACCAAAGTGGTCAACTTTTGATTTGAAAATTGTGTACTAAGTTTTTCACTAGAATCTTTACAAGATGGATCACTAATGGATCGTGTACAAAAATTAGTTGACCAAGTGTTTGCGGAAGAATTAATATCTACAAAGATATAATCCTCGTGTGCTTTGAATGCTAAAGATTGCAATCAATGAAGAGCCATAAAGACTAATCGTCTCAGTTTGGAACTATTCAAAGAATGTTTTTACAGATTTGGCTTTGAGGCTTTTAATGAACTAGCTTGTTGAAGATGAAAATTTCAGAGTTGTAGATTCAGAGCTATTAATTCGGAGTGTTCTTGAATGCTTCAGTGAAGTCTTCTATTTATACTCAGGGAGCCCCTTGTAGCCGTTGGAGATCTTCAGCCTTGGAGAATTTGAATTTAAATGCATTTAATGCTCTAATCTTGCTGTTGATTTTTGATAGGGAGTTCTGCAAGATTCAGTCCGTATTATGCCATTTTGCCAAAAATAGGTAGACAGTTGATGCAGGCAGAATGTCCTTTTCTGAGATGAATGCCTAATAAAGAAAGAATCATTGAATGAAGTTTGCAGGTTATCGTTGTATCAAAGTCAATGAATGACTTTACCGATAGCTTACGACATATCGTCAGACAAGTTTAGATCGGACAATCTTTAGGTCTTCAGCATTGCTGATGAAGCTTGACTGAGAAGAACTTGTCCGATGACTTGATGGACTTGGCTGGAACGAACTTGTACGATGTCTTGATGGACTTGACTGATATGAAGATAGCAAATCTGAACATGTCCGATATACAACGGGCTACCTTCTGAAGACTAAGCTAAGTTTAAAAAGCAATCCTAAGCTATTATAAACAAATGTCTAAGTACAAGTTGCCACTTTAACAGACACGCAGGTGCATTAGTCACCTTGGCTTAGACTTAGGTTATGGATACAAGCAAATCTATACTAACTACAACAATCTCCTCCTATTTGCTTGAGTCCATGACCTTATGAATACAATGGAAGCTGACCATGTCCGATTCTAGTAATAACATGCTATAGATGTAATATATAAAATGAGCATGTCCTAGATGGACTTACAAATAGGTCAGTGTATTCAAAATTACAAAGTGTTTACAGATAATGAATTGAGGCATAAGAACACTTGTAATAAAATTATGTTTAAAGACAAACAGATAAAGTACTTTTTAGGCAATGTCTTTAAGTCAGTGGTTTAAATTTCATGTACACAGAGTAATCAATTAGTTAAAAAGCATGAAAATTTAAAAAGATAGTCATTGTTCATTAAACTAGGAGTTTAATACAATGTTTTGTCAAGGATTTTACAAAATAGGGAACAAAGAAGGTATACCAGCTAAGTTGAAGCTTGTCCTTCTTGTCTTGAGCTAGCAACCGCTTTGAGGCTTGTAATTTCAGCTTTGGCTTCTTCTAGTTCATCATTGACATTTTCCAGTTCTGAGGAGAGATTTTTGTTCTTGAGCCTTAGCAAGGCATTCTTTTCAAGGAGATCGGTCAGCTGATCATTATGAATTCGACTCATCTCCTCCTTCATGGACACAAGCGAGGCATCCATGGTGGCTAACTGGTGGACAGAGGCCTTGAGCTCTTTCTGAATAAGGCCATAATGTTTACGAGAAGCAGTCCTGGTGGCCCAGGTAGACGTGTGCACCGAACGATTAGCACCTCGTTGAGCATGAAGCACTTGTTTGTAGCCAGTATCGATCATCTCAATCATAAAAAATAGCCCTTGAGAAAGAGCCTCACATTTGTCGTTGATGAGGGCTGTGGGGCATTAAAGGAGTTTGACAGACGACCGAGCAGGACATTTTGACATGCAGCAACAACTTGTTGGCATGCTGAGGCTGCATTCTTGGCATCTCGAGTGACAGCTATGACTTGAGTCATATAGTTGGCAGTGACATTTGTCGTATGAGATTGTTTGGCCGCCAGTTGCTGCAGAGGTGAGTTGATGTTGACTGAGATGGTGACAAAATTTTTTAAAAGATCCTCAATAGAGGAAGGACAGGGGGAGACCGGGCGAAGAGGTTGGCTAGCAGAAGGTTGAGATTGGCTGGAGGATGATAAGTATTGGTGAGAGGAGAATTGAGGCTGGCTGGTAAAGGGTGGAGATTGGCTAGTAGAAGGATGGCTGATGAGAGGGGAGGAAAGGATTGGATTGTAAAATGAAGTACCAGGCAAGTTGGACCATATGCGAGGTACATAGAAAAGTTTTTCTATGTAGGCTGTATAAGATTGGTCAAGAATATAAACGGGAAGAGAAAATGGAATTGGTAGACGAATGGATCGGAAAAGAACAGGAAAAATAGGATTAAAGCCAATATAGGTTGCAACCACTTCAAAGAAGTCACAGACTAAAGGCTTGGTGAAGATGGAAGGATGACTGATAATAGAATAGATAGGGGATTTTGTAAGAGAGAGACAAGGGGAGATGTCTGATTTGGTTGGCGGAGGTAGGCCTAGATCCCTGTGAATGGCAGTCCACTATTGAAGGATCAGAAGATCTTGCACAACAGAGTTGTGAGAAAAGAATTACTGGGACCAGGAAGGAGGAAGAGGGTCATAGAAAGCACCCCATTGTAGAAGAATATCCCCAGCAGACATTGGTTGGAAAGGGATACGCTTGGGATAGTCAAGAGTGGATAGAAACGGGTCAAAATTAGCTGGATTTGGTTTAGGTCGGCTGTCTTTAAAGAACGGCGTTTCTGAACTTCTGGGTGAAGATAGCTGTAGGGGTTGAGTTTGGTACGTTTGGGTGTAAGTTGATCAGAAGAAGAGGTTAGAGGACATTTAGAACGAATGAGTGATTGAGTGTCAGGTGAATGTTATGATTCGTCTGAGTCAGATGGTATCATTGTGGGAATGATAGCTGGGGCAGGTTGAACAGGTGAAGGAACAGAAATGTGAGTAACAGGTTCAACTTGAGTAGGGGAAGAAGGAGGTGAAGATGTTGGGTCGACAGAGGGTACACACTTAATCTCTTTGGCACTTTTCTTAATGCGTTTACCATGCCTTGATTTGGAGAGAGTTGTAGAGGTTTGAGCAGGTTGAGGGTTGTCCGATATAGGAATGTCTGGTGGAGAAGGAGTTGTGGTGGGAGGTTTGGGTAAGCCAAAATTTTCATCTGTGGGTAGAAGGTTTTGTTTGGTTTTGGGCTTGTCTTGTTTGGAGATGGGTTTTGGAGGAAGAGTTGAAGGTTGATTAGTGGGTTGAAGTTTGGCTGGTTGAAAAGTAGAAGTGTCTCTCTCAGCAGCCTTTTTGGATCTGGCTGGCTTCTTAGAAGTTTTGGGTTTAGGTGAAGATGATTGTTTGGATTTCTTGGGAAAGGGTTCATCAGGCTCATAAGGATCATGATCGAGCCTGGTGAGGTCAAAATCCTCAGGGAGTTCAGCACCCAGAGGCTTAGGCTCTTCCTGAACAGGAAACCCCTCTGAAGAGTAGGTCACCTTCCTCTAAGCACTTCTTATCTTAGGTAAAGGACCAGCAGTTGCAGTAGCAGTAGCCCTTTTGGTTAGATCTTCTTTGTAATGAGTGATGTTGTTTGCTGTGAATACATAGGTGTTGGTCACCTTAATAACGTCATCACCGCCATTTTTTTCTCAATATGTTCGAAGCATTTCATGAGGACATTAATAACCCTTACAAAGGGTCTTTTCATAGCTAGGTTGGCTTGAACTTCAGCCACACTCTAAAATAGCATAGAGAAAACTATCTTTGCCCAGTTGAGCTGTTTAACAGCCTTTGTCCAAACCAGCTGTTGAGAAGTGAAGATGTCCCTGGATCCATTCTTGAACAGGATGCTTTTGTCAATAGATGACTGATGTGATAAGGAACTTCAGGGAACAGATTTCGAAACATCTCAGAGAAAGCCTCAGGCTTGGCAGATCCTCTCATCATTTACCAAGCTTGGGTAGATTCTTCAGCAGTCAAGTCCAATTTGTCTTCCATAGGAAGTTCTAGGATATTGCCTATATCTTTGTATGTCAGCTTAATTAGGTAACCTCGAATATAACCTTTAAGATAGCTCATGTTCACCTTCTCGTCTTTAGAGGTAGGAGAAGGAGGAAGAGTCATCCTTGTGTAGAACTCCTCACCAATGGCAGTGCTGTAGTGACTGTCATATAGTTGAAAAAGTGGAAGAAGTCTACATTCCCCTAAGTCTTTCAGCAGGGCACCTCCTGAGGGATACCTTTGAATAGACTCAGCATCAATAGTCATTCCAGGGTGATAGATGCTCCTTGGAAGATTTTGAATCGGAAGCTCAGCAGCTTCAGCAGCCCTGGATGGCTTTGTTGGTTGAATGTCAGTACCAGCTGAGGTAGATGTACCAGCAGTCTTGGATGATTATGTCTTAGCCTATACACACAATCAGCAGAGTTAAGAGTAGCCGATAAAAGGGTTTCAGTAGTTCCTTAGAGAAACATGTACTGTTCAAATCCAAACCCAAAATATATTAACAAACAAAAGTTTATTCACAATACAGTTCATCTCCAGGGTTTTAGACAAGAGCAGATTCTAACATTTTCTAGAAAATCAAATTGCATGATTTGGAGATATTCATATGTAAACAACTTTAGACACATTTGATACTCAGAAATTAGACATAAACAACAAAATGATTTTGAAATCAAACATACGCAGTTCATCAATGGCGAAAAAATGAAACAGTTCATATGAGCTTGAAAATTAAAATATTGAATATAATAAAACTGAAATTGAATGAACTTATGAAGATAAGATTACTCACCATTGAAGATTATGCAGAAGAATGGAGGAATTGAAGATTTCAGATGAGTTTTGGGAAAGTATCAATTTCTGGAGTTTGAAATGAATAAAGGCAGTTTTTGCAAAATGTGAACAGTCGATAGGAGAATTTGCTATTTATATCTCTGACAAGTCTCAATAAATGGCATTTAATGAATTTTGAAATCTGCATTTAATGTCTTGATAAGTGACTGTTCATATAAAATCGATTTTGACCTTTCGTTTTAAAGATTGCCGATCATGAGAGAAAAGTATTTACTTATGGTTGTCCTATAATATCGGCAGAGTAATACTTGGTGGATAAGATAATCAGTTCTATAAACAAGCAAAGTGTAATAAGTTGAGACAATGTTTAAAAGTTTAAGAATTGAGATCAAGCATACCAAGCTCTCCTCTTAGATAGGAAAACCTGGTTGAATCAAGTGGTTTGGTGAAGATATTAGCTAACTGTTGGTCAGTAGATACATATTGCATGCTGATGTTACCTTTTTCGACATTATCTTTTAAGAAATGATATCTCACATCAATGTGCTTTGTTTTGGAGTGCATAACAGGATTGTGAGAGACTGAGATTGCTGATGTGTTATCACACATAATGGGGCAATCAGTAGTCTTAATCTCATAGTCTACAAGTTGCTGTTTGATCCACAGCAAAGTCTTGTGCTTTTCCTGTCAACCTTACAAGCAGCAAAGTCAGCATCAGAATATCCTATAAGAGTGAAGGATGAATCCCTTGGATACCAAATACCCAAGTTAGCTGTATCAATTAGATATATGATGATTCTTTTGACAGCCAGCAAGTGAGACTCCTTTGGATCTGCTTGAAATCTAGCACAAACACAAACAGCAAACATAATGTCAGGCCTACTAGTAGTTAAATACAAAAGTGAGCCAATCATGCCTCTGTAAAGAGTCATGTCCACTTTCTTGCCCTTTTCATCTTTGTCAAGATGGCAGTTAGTAGCCATAGGTGTGCTGAAACTATTTGCATTTTCAAGTCCAAATTTCTTGATGAGATCCTTTGCATATTTGGCTTGATTGATGAAGATACCAGTTGAGCTTTGTTGAATTTGAAGTCCTAGGAAGAAATTGAGTTCTCCCATCATGCTCATTTCAAATTTACTCTGCATAAGCTTTTCAAACCTTTTGCAAAGATTTTCATTAGTAGAGCCAAATATAATATCATCAAAATAAATTTGAACGAGTAATAAATGACCTTTATGCTTCATGATAAAAAGTGTAGTGTCAATTTGACCTCTCACAAAGCCTTGAGTTATCAAGAACTTTAAAAGGGTCTCATACCTTGGAGCTTACTAGAGTCCATACAATACTTTCCTCAATTTGTACACATCCTCTCTTCTTGAGTTATCCATGAATCCAGGAGGTTGTTCCACATAGACTTCTTCTTATAGTTCACCATTGAGAAATGCACTCTTAACATCCATTTGATATAACTTGAAATCTTTAAAGGATGCATAGGCTAGAAATTAATTAATAATCTGATAGCTTCTAATCTTGCAATAGGAGCAAATGTTTCATCATAGTCAATCCTTTCTTCTTGTCTGTATCCTTGGGCTACCAGTCTTGCCTTATTCCTAGTGATATTTTCATTCTCATCCATCTTGTTTCTGAAGACCCACTTTGTTCCAATCACTGTTTGTCCTTTGGGTCTAGGAACAAGTGACCAAACTTGGCATCTATCAAATTGGTTTAATTCTTCTTACATAGCCTCCACCCAGCTTGGATCTTTCAGAGCTTTATCTATCTTCTTTGGTTTAATATTGGAGACAAATGCTGTAGAGTACATGCATTCATTTCTTGAAGCATGTCTAGTTTAAACACCAACATTAAGATCACCAATGATTTGAGTGATAGGATGATCTCTAACTTCTCTAACTTCAGCAGGTACGTCTTATCTGATAGTATCAGCAGAGTTGAATTCTTGAGAAGTGGAGATGTCTGGAGCTTAGTTTTCAGAATGGTAGGTTATTTCCAATGTAGGTTGAAATACTTTTGGTATAGATGGAATAGTGGATTCTGGATTTTCTGAATCATCATTAGCTGGTCCACTATCACCACTTGGAGGTTCTATCAAGTAAATCCTTAGAGGAACTTGTGAAGATATAGCTTCAACAGAGTTGGAGCTTGACTGTTCTGTACCTGTCTCACACTCATCAGAATCATTAGATACCTTAGGAGGCATATGTGGCCCAATAAAATCAAATTCATCAAAAGAGACATGTACAGACTCAACAACTTTAAGAGAGGTTTTATTATAAACTCTATATGCTTTTGAAAATTTAGCATATCCCAGAAATATTCCTTCATCACTTTTGGATTCAAACTTACCTCTATGTTCTCTACCATTGTAAAGAACATAACATTTGTATCCAAATATTTTGAAGAAACTAATATTGGGAGCTCTGCCTCTCCATATTTCATATGAAGTTTTGTTATGAAACTTGTTAATAATAGACCTGTTTTAAGTGAAGCAGGCTGTGTTTACAGCTTCAGCCCAGAAATACATAGGCAGCCTTGCTTCAGCAATCATGTTCCCAGCTTCAATAAGAGTTCTGTTCTTCTTTTCAGCAACTCCATTTTGTTGAGGTGTACCAGCAGCAGAGAAATTGTGACCAATTCCATGGTCATCACAATATTTGGCTACACCATTGTTCTGAATTTCGTCCCATTGTCTGATCTAATATCAGTAATGTCATCTAGCTTCTGAGTCTGCAGCCTTCTGAAAAGTGCTATTATGGTGTCATAGGTTTCATCTTTAGAAGACAACATTTCAACCCAGGTGAATCTTGAATAATCATCAACTACTACTAGTGTATACTTACTACGACCAAGGCTAGTAATAGTGACTGGACCGAATAAATCCATATGAAGTAGTTGTAGAGGTCTGGTAGTTGATAAGCATGGCTTACTTTTAAATGATGACTTGGATAATTTTCCCAACTGGCATGCCTTACACAGCTTGTCATGATCTGCCGATATCTTTGGCAGACCAATAACCAAGTTGTCCTTTGATAACTTAGATATGTATTTGAAGTTTAGATGGCTGAGTCTTTTGTGCCACAGCCAACTGCTATCATTTGAGGTCTTTGCAATCAAACATAGGCTTGATTTTCTTCCCACAGCATTCAGATTAACCACATACACATTTCCTTTTCTGAAACCAGTCAAGATTGTTGTTCAGGTCTCACTGTTTTTGATAAAGCAATGACTTGAGGTGAATTGACATATCAATCCCTTATAACAGAATTGTGATATGCTTAGGAGATTGTGCTTCAAGCCTTCTACTAGAGACACTTTGCTGATGGAAAGATTTCATCGAACTATACATCCATAGCCAACTGTCTTCCCTTTAGAGTTGTCACCAAAAATTACTGAAGGACCTTTAGCTTCAGCAATGTTGGAGAGAAGATTCTGATTTCCAGTCATGTGCTTTGAGCAGCCACTATCCAGATACCATAAGTCTTTCTCTTCCTCATTAACAGCCATGAAGCATTCCTGAAATTTAAACATTTAAGAATATATGGTCCCCTTTTATTTTTGGGTCCTGAGGGTTAGCAGCCTTTTGGAATCCATACTTGTTTAACCTTTGGAGGTGTGAACCCTCTAGGTTTAGGTATAAATCTCAAAAGGCATTCATGAATCTCGTGGCCATGACCTTTACAGAAAGAGCATTTATGAAAACCTTGAACATGTTTGATGATTTCTTTAGAAGTTTTCTTATTATTAGCAGTCTTGGGAATGACCAATTTACTGAAGACAGGCTTATTGAATTTAGGCTGATAATGCAACTTCCTAGTGATATTAGGCTTAACAATAGTAGGCCTTTTAGCAAAAGGTTTTACATTTTCAAGCAAAAGTCCCTTGAGCTTTTTATCAGCAGGGTAGTGGTTAGCAATCTTTCCTTTGACAAATTTAATAGGCTTGAGTTGAGATTTCTTTGACTTGTTGTCAGTCATCACTGTTTTCATAGGTTGACTGACGACAGGTCTTTGTTGCTCAGCCTCCCTATTTGCAAAGTCACTGATGTTGACTGATTGCTTACCCTTGGACTTATCTGATTTGTTTTTAGAGTAGACAAATGGAACTTTGTTAAAACCAAGTCCTTGCTTTCCCTTTTGAGAAGGATGCTGATCATAGACAACTTCTTTAGCCATTTCCTTAACAATCACTTCAGCTGTCTCATTATCTTGAGAACCAGATGGACTTTCTACATTGAACTCACTTTGGAAACCTATACCATTTTTTCATCAAGAGGTTTTTGTTTTGAAAGAAAGGTATCAAAGTTTCCTTTGGAGTTATTCCAATCATCAACAACCTTTTGGAGGTCATCTTTCTCAGAATTGATTTTCTTTATGTGCTCAAGTAGGAATTCCACTTCTTCAGTCAATGCTTTGTTCTCCTTTTGAGTCTTGATATTCTCAGCTTGTTGTCTATTGAGATCTTTGATCTCAGACATCAAGGTATATTTCTCAGAGTCAGCCAACTAATGCTTTTTGGCTAATTTTACATAGGCAGTTTTAAATTTAGAAAGTTCTTCCAACATGTCTTTGTTGGCTTTAATGAGTTCTCCCCTTGAAGGTTCATTGAGCTCATCATCATCACTATCATCCTGTTGAAATGGCAGTGATCTTACTGAGTCATGGGGTGATTTCTTGGCCATAAGACATATATTTGCTTCCTCAGCAAAGTCACAGGAATCATCCTCATCAGAATCTGTATCACACCAAGTGGGCAAGTTGCTTTCATCAATGTCTTCAGCCACCATCCCTTTTTGTTTTTGAAATTTAGATTCGGGATGCTTTTTGTAAAATTCATATTTTGGCTTTGGACATTTTGATGCAAAATGACTTGGCTTCCTACAGTTAAACAGACAAGCTCATTTTCCTTTTGTGGAATAGCAGCTTTAAAAGGAGCAGCTGTTTTTGCAGGAGCAGCTGTTTTTAGAGGAGCAGCAGTCTTGTAAGGTGACTGCTTATAGAAAGACTTGTTAAATCTTTTAAAACGTTGATACTTCTTAACAAACATGGCAAAGGCTTCGTCTGAAAGAATATCATCACCATCACTAGATGTAGATAACGTTTCATCAGGTGTAGAATAGGAAGGTTCAATAGACATGGCTGGTAAAGATAAATTTTTAAAACTCTTTTCCATTTCTTGAGCTTGCTGAATTTCAAGCTCATAAACCGAAAGACTTGCATAAAGATTTCTGAGAAACAATTTATTCAAGTCTTTTGATTCTTTCATGGCAGTGATCTTTACATGCCATAGATTGCCTAGTGCGTTAAGAAATCTCATGTTTATTTCTTTCTTTTCATATTTCTTTCCTAAAGAATAGCAAGAATTTACTACCTCATAGAATCTGTCGTATGCACTTCTTAAGGTCTTTTTAGGATCTTTCTTGAATGAATCAAACTTCTGGATGCAGGTGTACAACTTGTTGTTCTTTGTTTCTCCATCACCTTCTAGGTATTCTAGTATAGCTTCCCACATTTCTTTAGCAGTTTCCAGATTGATGATCTGCAGGTAGGTGCTTATGTCAACACAAATGGTGATGATGTTGATGGCTTTTCCATCCAAAGCATCATTCTTTCTATCAATGTTCTAAAAATCGGCCTAGGCGCCCCCAAAACGCCGCGCCTAGGGCCAAATCGGGTAAAAAATCGTCAACGAAAAAAATCGCCGCCTAGGCGCCCGCCTAGCCGCTTGGCTGCCTAGCCGTCTAGCCAAATTGCATTTTTTTAATTTTTATTTTTAATTTTTTTTTTCAAAAAACATCGTCGTTTTGGTTTAAAAAAACAGAAAAATCTAAGTTAAGTAAGTTTGTTTTCCATACTTTATATGTTGTAGTATTGTTATTTTATTTTAAAGTTTAAACTTTGAAGTTTGGAATGATACTATTGAATTTGGTTTTAATTTTTTACTATTAATCTTGTAATGTGATCATTATTTTAGTTT
Source organism: Platycodon grandiflorus (assembly GCA_016624345.1). Taxonomy (NCBI): domain Eukaryota; kingdom Viridiplantae; phylum Streptophyta; class Magnoliopsida; order Asterales; family Campanulaceae; genus Platycodon; species Platycodon grandiflorus. Next base: position 61,940,195 of record CM028362.1, read on the forward strand.
ATTTTGTCATATTTAGTTATTTACTATTGTTGCAGCAAGTATTGATTATTGAATTAAATTGTAATTTTAACTTTTAATCTTGTAATGTGACCATTACTTTTAGTTTATTTAGTTATATTTAATTATTAATATTGTTGCAGCAAGTATGGTATAAACTTATAGTGTAATTATGCCTCGATTTTTAGATCCCGCCTAGGCCCCGACTAGGCCCCTAGGCGCTAGGCCCTGCCCTGGCGCCTAGCGCCCGCCTAGCGATTTTTAGAACACTGCTTTCTATGTTCTTCATCCCATTCTTCTTCAGGCTTTAGAATTTCAAGATCAGCAGTTGGATCAAGAGCAGCTAGAGTGTTTGGCTTTATAGGAATTCTTGGTCCATTTGTAACACATTACCACAAACGTTTGTCAATAGAGTTCATGTGTCTTTTAACCTTGTCTTTCCAGATATCAAAGTGAACTTCATCCAGTACAGGACAATGATTCACATTTGAAGTTTCCAACATTTGATGAGCAGCCATTGGATCTTTAATCTCTCAAGAGTTTAATCTTGGAAAACCTTGTTTTCAAAGAGTGAAGCTCTGATACCAATTGTTAGGTCTCAAGGTGCTCAAATAGGCTAGAAAGGGGGGTTGAATAGCCTATGTCCAATTTTAAAAATTGTTTTAGAAAGTTACTTCACTTAAAGTTAGAAAGTATTTTGCAGTGGAATTGAGTGAAGTTTAGGACAACATCAGGATGGCTGATCTTGATAGGACAAGATCAGCTATTCTGAAAGCTGTTGGAATTCTGGAAATTAATAAGTAATAGCAAATCACAAGCACAAAAAATAGATAGACAAGAAATTTAATATGGTTCACACTTATAAATAAGTGCTACGTCCACAACCAAAGTGGTTAACTTTGGATTTGAAAATCGTGTATTAAGTTTTTCACTAGAATCTTTACAAGATGGATCACTAATGGATCGTGTACAAAAATTAGTTGACTAAGTGTTTACTGGAGAATTGATATCTACAAAGATATAATCCTCGTGTGCTTTGAATGCTAAAGATTGCAATCAATAAAGAGCCATAAAGACTAATCGTCTCAGTTTGGAACTCTTCAAAGAATATTTTTACAGATTTGGCTTTCAGACTTTTAATGAACTAGCTTGTTGAAGATGAAGATTTCAGAGTTGTAGATTCAGAGCTATTAATTCGGAGTGTTCTTGAATGCTTCAATGAAGTCTTCTATTTATACTCAGGGAGCCCCTTGTAGCCATTGGAGATCTTCAGCCTTGGAGAATTCAAATTTAAATGCATTTAATGCTCTAATCTTTCTGTTGATTTTTGATAGGGAGTTTTGCAAGATTCAGTCTGTATTCTGCCATTTTGCCAAAAATAGGTAGACAGTTGATGCAGGTAGAATGTCCTTTTCTGAGATGAATGCCTAATAAGGAAAGAATCATTGAATGAAGTTTGTAGGTTATTGTTGTATCAAAAATGACTTTGCCGATAGCTTACGGCATATCGTCAAACAAGTCTAGATCGGACAATCTTTAGGTCTTCAGCATTGCTGATGAAGCTTGACTGAGAAGAACATGTCCGATGACTTGATGGACTTGGCTGGAACAAACTTGTCCGATGTCTTGATGGACTTGGCTGATATGAAGATAGCAGATCTGAATATGTCCGATATACAACGGGCTACCTTCTGAAGACTAAGCTAAGTTCAAAAAGCAATCCAAAGCTATTACAAGCAAATGTCTAAGTACAAGTTGTCACTCTAACAGACATGCATGCCCATTAGTCACCTTGGCTTAAACTTATGTTATGGATACAAGCAAATTTATACTAACTACAACAGTAGGATACAGAGACAAGAGAAATTATTCAAAGAAGTTCTACAAACATAACAGCTATCATTGTTCAGTTAGAGAATAAATTGAGATATTTTGATATCTTAATTTGACAAACATCTACTATCTCACCAAGATCAAGATCACTCATTAACAAACTACCCAGATTAAGCAACGCATCGGCTTAACTGTTTCATTAAATAGTTACACATCAAGCAGTAGTCACACAGTGGCATCGAGCCTACAACAACTGCTTCATTCAACTATTTAGAGTTATTCTATCAAGAAGAAAAACCCCCTTATGTATTGTGTAAAGAACCTAGTTGGAGAGCCAACTAGTTGAGAAGGAATTGTGATCTTTCCTTCGACCTCAGTAATCTGTGTAATTGAAAGAATTATAGTGGATTATTGTCTCACAAGAGCCAGAGGGCTGTGAGGAGCGGATGTAGGATATTGAGATCCGAACCACTTTAAATCATTGTGTTAATTTCTTTATCTCTCACTCTTTACTTATCACTTACTGTTACATTGAATAATTTTTTGTACTTGAGCTTAACTATTTTTTATATTTTGTTGTTCAAACAATCAACAAAATGTCTACTTACTGCAATCAATCATCACAACACATCACACATACAAGATAAGATCATAACTTGTATTGGGATCATTGATTATATTTAATTCCACTGTGCACAAATCTATTTTATCACCTTAACTGTTTTTGCAAATCCTAGTTATTTTATCATTCTATCGCCAACTGTCATTCTTTTATTAAGAGTTAATCAATCTCAGTGATCACATTGAAGTGTGTTATTATTAGATACCTCTTAACAAGTCTATCTATCTCAAAAAGGCCTTGTTTGTTCTTAAAAGGTTGAAAATTATTAATTAGGAAACTGTCTTCTTTCAATTGTTAATAAAGACTATTAACTGTGTATAAGAGATGATATTTTAATTGGTATCAAAGCAATATTAATACTGGATTAATTTAATTAAGCCTCTTTGAGTAAAACCCCTAAATTGGTATCAAAGCTAAGTAACAGCCAAATTATACACACAATCTCTCAATTGGTAAGCTTAGTTGTTCTGTACCAAAGCTTATTTGAAAACATGCAACAGTTTGTATTGGTCCTACAAAGTACGAATCGATCTCTCTCCCTCAATTGGTATCATAGTTGAGTAACAGCTAAAGGATACCTACGGGATAAAAGTCAACCCTGACCTTTCAATTGGTATTAGAACTGAGTAACAGCTAAAGGATACCTACGGGATAAAAGACAACACGAACTTTCAAATTCACTTTCAAATATTATGCCTACGATCTCTAAAAATAAAATTCAACTTTTACCTTCCATATGTGATATTAATAAAAGTATCTTGACTTTGCTCAAGCATTTTGGTAATTATGACCAACTCTAATAACACTTATATTTCATTTAATTAGTAGACATTTCAATCATGGACTCTCTCAATGGAACGGATGGAGTATTCTGTAACATTTTACTTTACTGATGTAGTTGTTGGCCCTTGAAAGAGAAAATTCCTAAATTCACCATTAAGTTATAGATTACTTTTACTTCAATTACTGGAAAACTATTAAGAAAATTATATATCTAAATATGCTAGAAATTTTCGTGAATAAAATGTTTTCTTTAAAGAAAACTAACAAGGATATAAACTTTTTTGTAAAAATATAGATATCAAGCATGTGATAGATTAAAGGGTGACATCAAATATTTAGTGATGACATTTTGAACCAACCACATTGATCACGCCAAGGTACGGATCGTGCCGAGTTACAAATGTGTAGATACATATGTCTCGGATATCTAGCTTGGAATTGAAGTAACATGTCAAAGATGAACAAACGTCATGACTGAAGTCGGGATTATCTCAATTCAAACCCTCCGGCGTGAGAGTAAGTCTCAGTTGTTTATGAAATTCTCGCCGGTCCAAGTAGTAATACTAAAAGTGTGTATTTGGGAGAGAAAAGCTTGAGAGAAATAGTAAGTAGTGTGTAAAGCATAGAGTGAAAAATGGAAGGTAGAGTTGAAATGTCTCACCAAGTGATGTATTTATATGTGGAGAGGGTTGTTGGCCATTATTGCTTGTCATTATGACGTCATAACGCTGCTAATTATTTTGTCATTAAGAGAGAGAAACTGTAACATCTAGCCAACGAACGAATCATCTTTCCGTCATTGATTGTACAGCATTGAAGTGGGAGTGTGCAATGAAGAAGGGCCCTTTCAAGACTTGCGGGATGTAGGGGACTTGTGAGACTTGTGGGACGTAAGGAACATGCGAGCATTGCAAGATGAAGGGGACGTTAGAGACTCTTGATCGTCGGGTACAACCAAGGTCGTGCTTAGTCATCCATGTCATTCTACCGAGCTTCCTCGCTTGTCACATGTCCCAGTTACAGAAGGGACGAGCTAGGCAACCTAGTATGGAAGGGACATGAGGGACAGAAGGGACAGGAGGAACGTAGGGAGCAGAAGAGGGCGCTACTTTGGTTTTCCTAGGCTAACCTAGGGAACTTGGTCGTCTAAGGCCGAGTTGGGAGCCTTGGTCACCTAGATGTCATGACTCGCTCCATAGTTTACTGACCCGTTCCAGGTGCGCGAGATCCATGTATTGTACGTAGATATTTTATGGGTCCTTCAGTAGCCTCCCACTTCTCGAGCATAAGGAGAAATTCTTGTGTCGGGAAGTAAAAATACTTTGTTGATAACTTACTTATTTATACAAAGTTATCATCCAAACAACTGTGGACGCGGCCAGGTTGGCATTATTGAGTAACATGGGTCGTGAGCACTCCAGGTTGCTTGGCCGACCCAAGAACTTCAAGGGGTCACTTAGTCAACAAAAGTGATTGGGTAGAGCACGTCGGCAACCAAACATTTGAGTAATAAAAGTGGCATAATCAGGATGTTTTTCCCATTTGTACATGTCATCGTTGGTCAAGTTGACCAAACATTTGAGTAGCACGTTGGCAAGTTGATGACTTGATCTCCTGGGTAACTTTGTCGTTCGAAAAACTTGGAGTTTTAGTCACCCGATCAACTTGAACGCCAGGGCAAAGCATGGTCGCCCAAGCAAACTGAGATAGACCGAGCTAAGAATTGTCGATTTCATCATTTATTCGTACTCAAGTAGGCATTTGGTCCATTGAGTGTAAAATATTCTTAAGGCTCATGAACCTTCCTCACGATATACCCCATGTTTTGAGGTGCAAGTCATGGCTGACCTCGTATTGGCGAGGTGTATTTTTATATAATCTGAGTAAGACATTTGGGCCTTATATGCAATCTATAACAGTTGCTAAATATAGGTCACGGTCGACCTCAACTTTGCAAGGTTGCAACTTGAATCCCCTTAGTAGCCTTAACTCATCGAGTGTGATGGGCTATCGTTTGGTCATGAAGCAATCTCAGATCCTGCTTGGTACTTTGATTGCCCAACCCTGCGAGTTGGAAAAATTGACCTAGGTAGGCAAGATGTATGTTAGAATGCGAGCTGCACTCTTGGACACAATCTAACTATTTACGAGCAACATACTTAGATACAAGCTGAACATATGAGTTGCGTTCTTTGGCACGAACTGTAGATCAACCCCATTTTGACGAGGTACCTTTAAAATTTCCCTTAATGACACGTGGGCCCTATTTAACGCGATCAACCCCAGCTTAGCGTGTATTCGATCATAGGTGATCTCGAACTTAGCCGAGGTGCCTTTCTTCTACGATCTACCATGTCTTAGCGAGTATTCGATCGCGGGTGACCTCGGCGTTGGCTGAGGTGCCTTTTTAATATGATTTACTGTAACACCCACTTCATTTACATCATTTATATCACTTATGTCATTTGTATACCTTGCATATCTCATGCTATTCAAAATTCATTCACGTTCATGTTTAACCCCATGCGTTCGTATGCCTTGAAATTGTTGCTTAATTCTTGTGATTGAGCGTGTTGGTAATGCGTTGAACTTTTAGCATTGTTTTCAGACTTTTCAGGAACCTTTCTTGAGTGTTTTGACCTTCCCATCGACTTAGAATATCTTTGGGATCATTTAGAACCATTTCGGGAGCGTTTCAGAGCATTTTCGGAGAGTTCGGAAAAGCTGGACATAGAGCAATCGCCCTTGGGAGATCAAAGCGATCGCCCTGCAACCAGGGGGCAAAGCGATCGCCCTGCCCCATCGCTGTTCACCCAAGAAATTTTTATCCTCTTCCAACTTGGATTTTGAGTGGCTCACGATGTGCCACGCCCCTTGGCCGGATTCACCCTCCTTCCTAGCCACTTAAACACCCCAAGAGAGTCCCCAAAACTCTCATTTCATCTCCTTAACACCATAGAAGATTGAGAGAACTTAGAGAGGGCTTAAGGGAGATAGAAGGGTGATCTTGCTATAAATTGATCATTCAGAGTCGAAATCGCGATCCGTCTTCGCCGGTGTGTAGTGGACGAATAAGGGAACGTTTATAACCAAAAAACATCTTCTTTTGGTGGTGGAATAAAGGGTATTCTCCTCCACCCACATTTTTAGGAAGTATAGTGTTGATTTCTCAAGACTTCAAGCATGGAAGTTGGAGATTCAACCTTGTGAAGCCTTAGAGACCTTAAAGAATCTCCCCCATCACTTTGATTTAATTCTCCATGGTTGATTTCGACAAGAGGTAAACTACTACCTTCCCCCCTTTTTCTTCTTAAATTATGTCTCATATAACATCTTAGACTTCTAAAAAGTGGAGTTACCATGCTTGATTTGTGAACATGTGATTCTTGTCATGAAATCCTTATGGACTTGTGAAACATGTTATTGGTTATTCTATGTTGTTGGGAATTAGATTTTGGGCGTTAATGTGCTAGGTTAATGTGCAAGACCACTTTCGTAACTCGACATCACTAGTAACTAAATGACTCAAACGGAGTCAGTTAGGGTTCGATAATGAATGTGACCATGTGTGTGTTTTGTGAGCCCTTGAGGATTTGAGGTACCCGTGGGCTATTGGTTACACGATATAAGTTTAATGTTATTGTGTTATTCTTCGTTAATATTGTTGATTAAATGGTTATGTGTAGTATATTCACTTGACCTACATGAGTATATTGTTGTTGTGTCGTTGTACTCCCATCTTTGGAGTATAACACGTTTTTATTAAATGCTGAGTAAACATCTACTTGAGCATTTTGATTGGTTATGATAATGTGTCGAATAAACATCTACTTGAGCATTTGTTAGGTCCATAGCATATTTGTTGGAGGTGTATTGACGCTCGGTTATTGCGTGAGCCGGGGCTACATTATAACCGAAGGCCTATACACTGGGCCTCACCCTACCGTTGGCCACGGTAGGGGTTATAGCACTAAGTGTTGTACGGAATAAACTCGACCTTAGTAAGCTATACCGTGATTGTTTCTCGGGTCGTGGGGACCGAGTCTTCATGTCGACGTGAATACAGAAAATGGTTCACTATAATACTTGGTTATGAGTTCGATGATCGAGAACGACAACAATGGTTTCTCTTTGGTATTATTGGTTGGTTGGTTGGAATTTTGTATGTCAGAGGTGTACCTCGACGGTATCTTTTATATGTGTTTACATATCGCTCTTACATGAGTTGCATGCTATGTGATATGTGTTGCTATGAGATAGTTGTTATCTATGATGCTTTGAGACTTATCCTGTTATGACAAATATTGTTATACATGATTCTTATTAATGTTCACATATCGCATGCCATATTGTTACATTGGTAGCTTATTTAATTTTAAACTCACCCCGTTCATTGTTTGTTATTTTCCTTAGATCTCGAATCGGCGAGAAATCCTCAGTGATCTTGCGTTGTCTTCGGTGAGCCCGACAGTTGTTCTTTTGGGTAGCTGCTCCTTGAGCCTCTGTACTTTTCTTTTGGTGAGGTCGAGGGTATACTTGTTAACTAAACAATGTTAAGTTGGGTAGATGTTCCGTACTTGATATTTGGTTAATATTCTTTTGTAGTGCCAACATGGTTGTCAGGCTTTCTGTAAATTGTTAACTCTTACTTTTTGCGCACTCTAAAATTGTTATTTAGTTGTCCCGAGCTCTCTAGCTCGTGGGTTTGTTGGCTAGGCAATGTGTTGTTCTCCAGCTAGTTGTATTGTCGTTGAGGTTTTGTTTTGCTATTAAAAATCATACACTTGCATTATAGGGTGGTTTTTGCACAAAAAGGATTTTTTAAATATGCATTTTTGTGTTCTCGTTTCACGTACCAGACGAGATTCCACATAGGATCTCGGGTCAGGTCGTGACAGTTGGTATCAGAGCATAAGTTAGCTAGCTGGGAGTGGATCCTTGGCTTAGGAGGGGTTAGTTGTGTGTTTGAGTCATTAACGCCGAGTGTTTGTCGTAGGTGTTTGATCATGGTAAAGACTCGTAATGGAGCTAGCACAAGTAGGGCTGGTGAAACCGAGAGAGAGAACCGCCGTACCACACCACCTAACCCACCTCCTAACCAATCTGGAGCCCAACCAACAGGGCAACCGCCAGAGAATCATATGAACCAGAATCAGACCTTCATGCACACTATGTAAGGATTCATGCAAACCATCATGGAGATGAACCGTTAGACCATGGATTTGAATAGACAGTCCATAAATGGACAGGGATAGGCAGGAGGACATAGAATTGCATAGTCGATTGGGGGAAACGGGGACAATGACCACAAACTGGGGAGGTTCTTGAAAATGAAACCTCGTAGCTTTAATGGTGAACCAGATTCAAAGAAAGCAGAGAGATGGATTGAGTCAATAGAAAAGATTGAGTCAATAGAAAAGATTTTCGCAGCAATGGGATGTACAGATAAGGACAAGATCAAGTTTGCTACGTTCAAGCTAGAAGATGCAGCTGAACATTGGTGGAAGGTATTGGAGGCTAGCTAGGTACAAGATCAGATAGTGAGAATATGGGAGATTTTCTTACAGTGTTTCAGGAATTAGTTTGTTCTGAACGTAGTTCAGGAAAAGAAGGAAGTGGAATTCCTTAGTCTTGAGCAGGGAAGTTTATCGATAGCTTAATATTATGCAAAATTTACCGAGCTATCCCGGTATTGCGCTCATTTACTTCCGATAAATGAGAAAAAAGTTTATCGATTTATGGAGGGTTTGAGGACTGAGTATCGTAAGCAACTCATACCCCTTGAGTTGACGAGTTATCAGAGGGCAGTTGACAAGGCTTACAGGATCGAGCATGACATAAAGGAGCACCGTACTAAACTGGGGAATACAGGTGGGACACAGCAGGGAGCACAGTCGAAGTGGAAGAATTAGAATACCAGTGGGACTAACAACAAGGGAGGTAACAATAATCGTCGACGAGGCCAGATTCAGCAAAGAATAGATAGGGAATCAGGGAAACCCTGTTCAGGGACAGCGAAGATTGGGGACTACATGTAATTTCTGTACAAAGACTGGGCACACGGAGGATAGGTGTTGGGATGGTACACACTACCAGAGGGATTGCCCAAGGAACAAGGGAGCCCAGCAGAGAGGTACGCAGCAGAATGTGGGTGTCAAGAGAGACAATGAGAGACGTCCTAGAGTCCAGGGTCGAGTCTTTGCCCTAGACCAAAATAGAGTTCCCAAAGCCAATAACGTCATAGGAGATACCCTATTTGTCTCTAGTATGAAAGCTTGAGTGCTTATAGACCTAGGATCATCGCATTCATACATTTTATCACATTTTTCCTGTCATATACATATCATGGGTGAATCATTACCATATGTGTTGGAGGTGTCTACTCCGATGGGAGAGTGCCAAGTAGCATCTGATATTTATCATGGTTGTGATGTGATTATTGATGGTCATCATTTGCCTGCAGATTTGGTTGTGTTGCCTATACGTGACTTTGATATGATTTTGGGGATGGACTGGTACATGCACATCATACCATTGTTGATTGCTGCAAGAAGTTTGTTACCTTTGATTTGCCGAATATGTCTTCTTTTGTATTTGTTGGTGATAAGAGTATGGGTGGTGTTCATCTTATTTCGGCCTTAAAAGCTCGTAAGTTATTATCGCATGGTTGTTCGGGGTATTTGGCTTGTGCTGTAGATAAATCGAAAAGGGTAGTTATGTTGGAGGATGTCTCTGTAGTGCGTGAATTTTTAAATGTGTTTTCGGACGATTATGATTTACCCCCGGATAAGGAATTGGACTTTTGTATTGAGTTGCTATTGGGTACCGCACCGATATCGAAAGCACCTTATCGCATGGCGCCGAATGAATTGAAAGAATTGAAGATCCAGTTACAAGAATTGCTTGATCGAGGTTTCATTAAACCGAGTGTATCACCTTGGGGTGCACCGATATTATTTGTGAGGAAGAAGGATGGTTCATTGAGGTTGTGTATCGATTATCGGGAGTTAAACCAGGTAACAATTAAGAACAAATACCCTCTCCCATATATTGATGACTTGTTTGATCAACTTCGGGGTTCTATAGTGTACTCTAAGCTTGATCTTAGAAGTGGTTACCATCATTGAAGGTTCGGGAGGAGGATATTCCTAAGACGGTGTTTAGGACTAGATATAGGCATTTTGAGTTTGTGGTTTTGCCTTTTGGTTTGACTAACGCACCTGCGGTATTTATGGACTTGATGAATAGGGTGTTCTTGCCGTATCTTGATTATTTTGTGGTTATATTTATTGATGATATTTTGGTGTACTCTAAGTCCCGAGAGGAGCACGAAAAACATTTGAAGATTGTGTTGACAGTTTTGAGGGAAAGAAAATTGTTTGCTAAGTTTAGTAAGTGTGCCTTTTGGTTTGAGGAAGTATCATTTTTAGGCCATGAGGTTTCGGGTCAAGGGATTTCAGTTGATCCGACTAAGATCGAGGCTGTGGTGAGTTGGAAGAGACCTGAGACTGTAATGGAGATTCGTAGTGTTTTGGGTTTAACGGGTTATTATCGAAATTTTATAGAGGAATTTTCTAAGATCGCAACCCCGTTAACGAATTTGACTAAGAAGAATAAGCCGTTTGTATGGAATGATAAGTGTGAGGTGAGCTTCCATGTATTGAAAGAGAAGTTGACTACAACTCCTATTTTAGCATTGCCGAATGGACACGATGGGTTTGTGATCTACAGTGATGCGTCAAAAGAAGGTTTGGGTTGTGTCTTGATGCAGAACGGAAGGGTTATCGCGTATGCTTCTCGAAAACTGATTGTGAGCGCCCCGATCCGCAGATCGTCCTTGGGCCTTTTCGCTCTTGTCTTGTGGTTTTCCTCTATTTGATTTTATGGTTTAATAAACATGAAAAACATATTTATCTTTGAAAATAAAGTCGCCACTCTCGTTTATAAAGTAAACGGGAGAAAAACTTTAGATTATGGGTTCGGGGGCCAAGTTACGATTTGGGAAGGTTTTACGCACCCAATTCGCCCTTTCAGTATGAACAAATGAACAGGAGGATTAATCCAACGAACCAAGGTAAGTTTTAAACGAACAGGGGATCTAGAATTGGAACGAGCAGTGACAATATTATCCAAATCAGTTTGAATGGCAGTCACTAAAGCATTTGGAGACTGACCAACCCCATCATATAAAAGAGAATTTTGGTTCTTCCAGAGGTGCCAGAGAATTAAACATGGAATAAGAATATGAACCAAGGAATGCCTGGGATGAAGCCACCAAGATAAACAACTTTGATGAATAGAGAAGGAGCAAGGAGTCACCTGGTACTTGCTATAGAAGTGAGACCAAACATTCATTGCCGTGTGTCTTGTGAGGAAAACATGATTAAAGGTCTCAATGTTTCCGGAATCACAACAATAATAATTAGAGACCAAATAAAAGCCTTTGTTGACAAGACCCTCATGTATGGGCAGCCTGTGTTGTAACAGGTGCCATATGAAAACACTAATATACCTCGGGACCTTGCGATGCCAATAGAACTTCGTAGATAAAATGCTGGGGCTGGAAGACCGCATAGATTGCCAAGCAGATGAAATACAAAAACGACCATTTGGAGAAAGAGTCCAGCAAGGAGCATCATCAATATCATTAAGAATAATTTCCTGTTCCTGAATACAATGAACATCATGGGAAGAAAGGAACAGAGAAACAGCAGGAATTAACTCGGATGAATCTGAGAACATCTCTCGGACAGTAACAGCAGTCAGGTTTTGCAGCTTGGAGATAAGATCTCCATCGAGCCACCTATCAAACCAAGGCGAGCAATGTCCACGCCCCACAAGCCAAAGTAGATTTCTTTCAACAAAGGGCCGAATAGCTATCATATGACACCAAATACGGGACCCCTTATTTACAGCCTGAGCTGGATGTATCCGAGGATAGTATTTAGCTTTAAAGAAATTAGCCCAAAGTGAATCTTGCGTTCTAAATCGCCACCAAATGCTAGCCGAATAGGCTCGAGTAATATCCCCAAGGGAGCGAATACCAATCCCACCTTCAGATATGGGAGAACAACATTTATGCCAGGCTATCCAATGGGATTTTTGTTTCCCTTCCATCTGCCCCCAAAAGAAATTAGCTAATAATTTTTCGACAGACTAAAGAACACCTTTGGGAGGATCCAACGCAGCCAATTGATAGGCTATAATAGAATGAAGAACATGATTTATAAGAGTAATCTTCCCAGCCATGGAGAGAAAATTCCCAATCCATGTAGAAATACGCGAGCGTAATTTTAGGATCAAAGGGTCAAAATATTTTTTAAGTTTGCAGCCACAAAACAAAGGGCAACCAAGATAAACCAATGGAAAATCTTTCTTGACACAACCCAGAGAAGAAGATATCAACACACTCCGATCAGCAGGCAATCTGGGGGAAACTGTAAAACTACTCTTACCCTCATTGATCTTTTGCCCCGAACACAATTCATATTGAGATAGAAGCTCTTTATGCTTGGAAAGAGACTACTGACTGCCATTACAGAAGATAATAATATCATCAGCAAAGGCTAAGTGAGAAATAATAGGACATCCAATAGCCGAGGAAAAAGCCACATGAGGATGAGAAGAATGCAATTCATTCAGATTACGACTAAGAACCTCTGCTGCAATAATAAACAAGGCAGGAGATAACGGATCACCCTGTCGAAGGCCTCTAGTAGAATGGAAAAAACCGGAGGGAGAACCATTAACTAAAACTGAAAACCAATTGTCAGAAATCAGCCACCAGATCATGTCTATAAAAACTTCACAAAAACCAAAACGCCTCAAAACTTTGATAAGATAGAACCATGAAACTCTGTCAAAAGCTTTGGCCATGTCCAGCTTCATAACAATATTGGATCCAGGTCCTTCACGATGCAAGCCAACATCTCACTGTTCAGGTGAAGCATTTCAAATAGCCCAGTCCTGTCAACATTTCATGTGTTTATGCAAGCTGAGATATTCAGGAGCGTCAAAATTTATGGTCTGATCTTGTGGACTTGGGATCGGTTTTCAGTTCCTCTTCTTGGATCGTAACCTCTTGGGGAAATTCTGGACATAGTGGCGGAGGAGGCATTGTTCGCAACTCGATGGGTGATTTTATTTATGCTTATTCTTCTTTTTATGGTATCACTTCTAATACGGTAGCTGAGGCAAAAGCTCTTCTTCACGGAGCTCGCTGGCTCCAAGCCTCAGGATTCCAAGGTGCTTTTATTGAATTGGACTCTAAAGTGCTTGTGGATTGTCTTCTGCATGGTCATAAGCCTCCTTGGAAGTGTTGGTATATTATTCATCATATTTTGAACATTATTAAAGATATGAATTTGCAGATTTTTCATTGTTACAGACAAGTGAATACTGTTGCGGATCTCCTTGCCAATTTGGGTTGTGATTCTTCTTCTTCTTCAGTTTATGCTTATGCTCGAGAGCTTCCCCCTCGTATTCGTGGTGCTTTTCTCCTGGAAAAGGCTAACACTCCTTACATTAGGCGCTCTAAATAATTTTCTTTTTGTTCTGTCTTTATTTGTTTTTATATTCTTGTAATTTTATGGTTTGTTCTCTCTTTTTCGAGGTTAGGCTCCTTTGTCCTCCCATTTATATGGGCAAGGCTGGTTGTCCCCCTCAAGTTTGTATTATTTTTATTTATTTGAATAAAATCTAGCAGGGTGCCGCCCCTGTTTCCTTAAAAAAAATTTGCCCTTTCAGTCTCTACACATTTGCATGCTCGTATTTAATTATCGTAAGTTTTTTATTTACAGAATATATATATTTCATGTATTTACAATGTATTGAAATAATTACATACATATTTACATCTATTTACATATCTAAACTAACGAACGGAAGGGGTTACCTTCTGTAGTTTTACAAAAATCAGGTCATGTTCTAGGTCGTTGTATTATACCAGATCAAGCTAGCTCGTAGCCTGACCATTGTGCTTCCATTGTTACCAATCGAGGAAAGGAAGACTTACGTTTTGTGTGTCTTGAGATAGAGTCAATACTCTTTTCTTTTTTCTTTCTCTCTTTTCTTCCTCAAAAAGAGGCTTGATAGAGAGAGAGATGTTGTATGTGTGTGTGAGCTCTTTGAGGGAGTTTAATCTGTATCTTTGTGGGAAAGCTGGGAGCTCTTATATAGAGGAGGAAATGAGAGTTACTCTCTGACCCAAGTTTGGACGAAGCTTCCTCAATGCCTTCAAAGTCTTCAGCAGCCGACTTAACCTTTGAGGACAAATGTCTTGTTTGGTGCGCGGCGCACCTGGCATGGTGTCCGCACACCAAACCCTATTTAGCTGTGTCAGTGCACCAAAAATGTCTTCAGCCCACCAAACCCTGTTTCTGGCTTTTTCAGGCTTTGTGTCTTGCACTTTAGCCCTTCTAAGCTGTGTATCTTCAGTTTAGACCCTTGATGTTGATCTAACGGAAGGATGTTTGTGTGTTAGACGTCGATAGTCCTGTTGTATCTTCAAGTTTGACCCTTGATGTTGATCTAACTGAAGTTTGTTGTATTTTTTGGACGTTGACATGTTGTGTATGTTGTTTCCTGAAATAATCATAGAAACATGTGTTAGTCCATTTATAAATGAATAGTTGTTTATTGGACAATTCGTATAATGTAGGTATACAAATTCTGGGTGTCTACAGAGCCCCTCGACAACGTTTGCTTAGAAGTAAGCGAGCGTCGTCGAAAAAGATAGACATCGAGCTTCGTACTAGCAATTAGATGGTCAAACTCTGCATCGGAGTTTGTGTGACCATGTGTATATGTGTGTATGTGACAACATGTGTCAAAGAGCGACCGGATCTCCAGGGGAGGCTGCCTACATATCTCTATAAAGAGAATCAAATCAAAACGTAGTTCAAATCTCTTTAGGGAAGAAATTTGAAATGAAATCTGCTGGGGATGGGCGACAAGGTCTACCCTGTGGTGACCAGATCTCCAAGGGAGACTGCCTACGTATCTCTATAAAGAGAATCAGGTCAAAACGTAGTTTAAATCTCTTCAGGGAAGAAATTTGAAACGAAATCTGCTGTGTGTGGGAATGGTTCATTTTCAGACCCCGAGTCTATACCCGTTGGGAAACGACTAAAAGAAGGTTATACCAATGCAAAATGAGGCAAATTGCAGTTTAGGATAAGCTGTAAATTGACATAAAGTAAAGATACTATTTTTGTGTGGCGTTCGGGGGACGAATTCTGAACTGTGTTGGACGGCAGGGCCGTTGAGCGGTTGATTTTCATATGCCTCAGGCTCGAACCTGTGGGGGAAATGGCCAGGTAACTGGGTGTGCAAACGTGTGTGAATGCACTGCAGAACTGTGTGGTGTACAGGGGACACTTTGTTGGGGATGATGCGCACGACCATTGGTAATACTTCTGTTGAGATATGCTATGTAGATTCCCATGGAAATTCTGCTGGAGATGATGGATTGAACGGCAGGGCCGTTAGGAGTAGCTCCGCTGGGGATTTCTCTTGAAAATATGTTGATGGTGGACTTCCGTTAAGGCGTCCGGTTAACGACCGTTAGTTGGACGTTAAGTTGCCGTTAGAAGGACTTGGGGGTGCAAATCGCAAAATGCTGAAAGTTGGAGGAAAAAGGGAAAATTCCCTTTCTTCTTAAGAAGAACACGGGTAGTAGCAGCAACATAGCTACTGCCGTGTTTTCTCTCTCTTTCAACTATTCAGTTCTTCTCCAATTTCTTCCAGATTTCTTCCGAAATCACTCAAATTTTTTGAGGTTTATCGCCTCAAAATTGTTTGTAGCGATAGTGGCTAACAATTCGGACTCAGAAAATGAGATTCCTGTCAATATCGGTATCGGTGACGAATAACCCGACGAGGTGATGGCGCGGAATCCGGTCCGCTATCCATTCTCGGATAGTAATCCGAACGATATTCACCGTGACTGGAACAGTCACATCTCTTCTTTAGATCCACCCGCGGTGAGTTTTCGGAAAACCCATTTGTTCCGCAAAGTATGCTAAATTTGAAATTTTTGTATGATTTGCTAGACTCTTGATGTTAATCATGCAATTGTTAGTGTCCAAGTAGCAAGTATATGTTGTTACATGTTGAATCTAAGCAAAAAATGAGAATTTATACAATATGGGTATAAACAAGTATATATGTTTTGTGGATTTTGCATGTTTAAAGTGTCTACTTTAATTGCAACTTTGAACATTTTAGGATAAAATTTTTTCGAAATCGAGAGTATGTATGTGTAGAGTGATGAACAGAGATGGAAACCCCCAAGTTGATTTCATTCGGGTGGCTTAAAATGTGTGAATTTTTCTTGCCCGAAGTTGCGCGAAAGTCACACACTAACTGTTTGAAAAAAAAGCTTCAATGAAGAAAAGTGAAGAAAAACCCTCACTAAACACTTGAAAGCATTTTATTTTGGTCCTGGGATCCCAGGGATGGGATTTGGAGGATGTATGAAAAAAATATAAACTTTCGAGTTTTTTTTTTTTTTTTTGCATGGCAAATATGAATGAAATGACATGATGTGCATTTATGAAATGACATAAAAAATGTGCACGTGTGCTTTGTGCTGACACGCTGGAATTTTTGTTTTGTTTATTTCGCAGTCACGGAGGAAGATCACTCGCATCCGGGCGAATGGGAACATGGTAAGGGAGATCTATGATCGACTCCCTCAGCTGATTCAGGAGAGGGTGAATGGTACCTGTCTTGGTACGTTCATCCAGAATTTGGACGGCTTTATCGGCTACAGCAGCATCCATGAGGTGTTGCGGTGTTTCTGGTGGGACACTACCCATACCTTTCACCTCCCGTGGGACGAGGTGACTATGTCTTGTTTGGTGCACGGCGCACTTGGCATGGTGTCCGTGCACCAAACCCTGCTTGGGTGTATCAGCACACTAGAAATGTCTTCAGTGCACCAAACCCTGTTTTTGGCTTTTCCAGGCTTTATGTCTTGCACTTTGGCCCTTCTAAGCTGTGTATCTTTAGTTTAGACCCTTGATGTTGATCTAACAGAAGGATGTTTGTGTGTTGGACGTCGTTAGTCCTATTGTATCTTCGAGTTTGACCATTGATGTTGATCTTACCGAAGTTTGTTGTATTTGTTGGACGTTGACAGTCCGTTGTGTATGTTGTTTCCTGAAATAATCATGCATAGAAACATGTGTTAGTCCATTTGTAAATAAACAGTTGTTTATTGGACAATTTGTATAATGTAGGTGTACGAATTCTAGGTGTCTACACTGACTCAGTATGAACAGAATTACTCGACACACGATCTTGAATTGGCCGCGATTATATTTACTATTCACAAGGGGAAACATTATTTGTATGGGGCTAAGTTTGAGGTGTTTACTGATCATAAAAGCCTTAAGTATTTATTCTCTCAAAAGGAATTGAATAATAGAAAGTGTAGGTGGATGGAACGGTTGAAAGATCATGATTGCACTATCCTTTATCAACCGAGAAAAGCCAATGTTGTAGTGGATACGCTGAGTAGGAAAGCCTATATTCTTGTTTGATGACTAGTGAGTGGAAAATGTTTGAGGATCTACGTGATTAGGGACCTTGTGAATCTAACCATGGGGTGATTTTTGCTAATATTCGGGCTACTTCGGTGTTGTTTCAAATGATTAAGGAGACCCAGGACAGTGACCTAGAGTTGAAAAAGTTGATTGATTAGTTAGATAAGGGTAAGACTCTAGATTTTGCTAAGAACAGTGATGGTATGTTGTATTTTAGCCTAGATTTGCTTGAATCCATAACCTAAGTCTAAGACAAGGTGACTAATGGGCCTGCGTGTCTGTTAGTGTGGCAACTTGTACTTAGGCACAACTTGAATAGCCTAGGGTTGCTAATTGTATAAGTCTTGAAGAAGATAGCCTGTAAGGATATCGGCCATCCTCTCTACATCTGCTGAAGTGTGCATCAGCAGAGTCCTTCAAGATATCGGACAAGCTCATCTAAGCCAAGCCTCATCAGCTAAGTTGAAGACCCCAAGATCGTCCGATATAGAACTGCCGAAGACATGTCCTGATTTGAAGCTTTCATTGACTTCGATGCAACGTTAACCTGCAAAACGCATTCAATGAAGCTTTCCATTCTTGGCATACAACTCAGAAAAGGACATTCGCCCGCAAACACGCTACCTATTTTTGGCAAAGTGTCGGAGACGACCGTAACTTGCAGAACCGCCTATCAGTGCTTAACAACACCATTAGAGCATTGAATGCTCTTAAATTCAAATTGAGCAACTCATGAAGATCTCCAACGGCTCCAAGGTCCTCCCTGCATATAAAAGGAGACTTCATGGCAGCATTCATAACACTTCAACTACTACAACTCTGAATCTTCTTCATCTTCTTCAAGTGCATTAAAGCTTAAACGTCCTATCTGTATACATACATTGAAGAGCTTCATACTTAGACTTCTAGTCCATTAAAAGCTCTTCATTGATTGCAACACCTAGCTTTTCATAGCTCACGAGAATTGTATCTTATTAATATCAATTCTCCCACACAAACACTTGGTCAACAAAATTTTTGTACACTATCCATTAGAGATTTAGTTTGTAAAATATCTAGTGGAAAAACTTAGTACACGATTTTCAAATCCAAAGTTGACCACTTTGGTTGTGGACGTAGCACTTATTTATAAGTGTGAACCATATTAAATATTCGTCTATTTGTGTGTGATTGTGAATTGATTGTGTTGCTTTAAATTTCCAGATTTCCAAGTCTGTTAAGAACTACGATCTTGACTGTGAAGATCGGCCATTCTCAACTTGTCCCGTGCTTCACAAGACTTCCGCCCGCAAAATTTTTAAAACCCTAGTGAAGTAAGATTTTTGAATCAATTTCAAAAATTGGATATAGGCTATTCAACCCCCTTCTAGCCTATATAGAGCAACCTTGGACCTAACAATTGGTATCGAGCTTAACTCTTTGAAAACTTGTTTTTCCGAGATTAACCTCTTGAGAGATTAAAGATCATGGCTGCTCACCAAATGTTGGAAACTTCAAACGTGAACCATTGTCCTGTCTTGGATGAAGTTCACTTTGACATCTGGAAAGATAAAGTCAAAAGACATATGAATTCAATTGATAAACGTTTGTGGAAATGTGTCACGATGGACCCGAATTCCAATGAAGCCTAATACACCGGCCGCGGTAGATCCAAGCCGCACTGAAGTACCAAAGCCGAAGAAGAGTGGGATGATGAAGACAAAGAATGATGCTCGGATGGAAAGGCCATCAACATCATTACCACTGTGTTGATATAAGCACTTATCGCCAGATTATCAACCTGGACACAAAGAAAGGAGATGTGGGAAGCCATCCTTGAATATCTTGAAGGTGATGGTGAGACAAAGAACAACAAATTATATACTGCATCCGTAAGTTTGACTCCTTCAAAAGGATCCCAAAGAGTCTCTGCGAAGTGCCTATGACAGATTCTATGAGGTAGTCAACTCTTGCTATTCCTTAGGAAAGAAGTATGAAAAGAAAGAAATAAACATGAGATTTCTAAATGCACTAGGCGGCTTATGGCATGTTAAAATCACGCCATGAAAGAGTCAAAAGATTTAAACAAATTGACTCTTAGAAACCTTTATGCTAGTCTTTCGGTTTATGAGCTTGAGATCCAACAAGCTCAAGAAATGGAAAAGAGTTTTAAAACTTGTCCTTACCACCATGTCTCTGAACCTTCCTGTTCAAAACCCGATGAAACACCTTCTACATCCGGTGAAGATGATGATATTCTTTCGACGAAGCCTTTGCTATGTTTGTAAAGAAATATCAACGTTTCAAAAGGTTTAATAAACCATCATCACATAGGCAGTTCTCGCACAAAACGGCCATTCCTTATAAAACAACCGCTCAACCAAAAATTCGCTCCTTATAAATCGCCAGACCATCAAAAGGATAATGAGCTAGTTTGTTTTAACCGTAGGAAACCAGGCCATTTTGCCTCTAAATGTCCAAAGCCAAAATATGAATTTTATAAAAACGTCCCGAAACTAAATTTCAAAAACAAAAAGGGATGGTGGTGAAGACATTGATGAAAGCAACCGCCTACATGGTGTGACACCGACACGATGAGGATGACTCTTGTGATTTTGTGAAGAAGCCAACATATGCCTTATGGCCGGGAGTCACCACATGATTCGGTGAGGTCACTACCATTTCAACAAGATGACAAGTGATGATGATGATGAGCTTAATGAACCTTCAAAGGGAGAGCTCATCAAAGCAAACAAAGACATGCTGAAGAGTTTTCAAAATTCAAAGCCGCCTATGTGAAATTAGCCAAGAAGCATGAACTAGTGTCTCGAGAAATCAACCTTGATGTCTAAGATCAAAGATCTTGATAGACAAAGTGAAAGTATCAAATTGCAAAAAGAGAACAAAGCTTTGAAAAAGTGGACTTCCTACTTGAACACATCAAGAAGATAAATTCGAGAAAGATGACCTTCAAAAGGTTGTCAATACTTGGAATAACTCTAAAGGAAACTTTGATACCATTCTCTCAAACCGTAAAACTTTAGATGACAAAGCGGTATTGGTTTCCAAAGTGAGTTCAAAGTAGGTAGTTCTTCTAGTTTTCAAAAGGATGAGACATCCAAGTGATTTTGAAGAATTGGTAGAAGTTTCTTATGACCAGCAGCCTCCAAAAGGCAAGGACTTGGCTTTAACAAAGTTCCTTTTGTTTATCCCAAGAACACAAAAGACAAGTCCAAAAGAAAGCAACCGCCAATGACTCTCGCTAATAGGAGTCGAGCAATGAAACTCGCCATTAGTCACCCTAAGGAAACAGGGATGACTAATAGCAAGTCTAGGAATTCTCACTCAAACCTATTAAATTTGTCAAAGGCAAGACCGCTGATCCCAACACGCCTATAAAAGGGTAAAAGAAGTGAATTTTGCAGATAAAAGGCTTAAAGGACATGTGCTGTAAATACAAAATCTTTTGATAAGAGGTCTACCTATGGTAAACCTAACATCAACAAGAAAAGGCATTATCGCCTAAGTCCTATAGGCCAATTATCGCCAGAAGGTCATTCCAAAGACTGCGATAATAAGAAGCCTCAAAAGAAATCATTACTCATGTTGAAGGATTTCACAAATGCTCTTTCGCAAATGCCATGGTCATGAGATTCATGAATGCCTTCGAGATTCACACCTAAATCTAGAGGATTTACTCCTCCAAAGGTTAAACAGTGTGGATCCCAAAAGGTTGCTAACCTTGAGGACCCAAAAATAAAAGGGGACCATATTCTTAAATGTCTATATTTCAGAATGCTTTATGGTGTCAATGAAGAAGAGAAAGATCTATGGTATCTAGACAGTGGATGCTCAAAGCATATGATGGTGATCCAAATCTTCTCTCAAGCATTGTTGAAGCAAAGGGTCCTCTCATATTTGGAGACAACTCAAAAGGGAAGACCATTGGTTATGGAAGTATAATCGAGGCAATCTCTCCATCAACAAAGTCTCTCTAGTTGAAGGTTTAAAGCACAATCCGCTGAGCATATCACAATTTTGTGATAAAGGTCTAACTGTCGTTTTCCTCTAGTCAATGTCTCATAAAGGACAATGAGACATGTTCAACTATCCCGACAGGTTCGAAAAGGAAATGTCTATGCCGTTGACCTAAATGCCGTTGGAAGAAAATCAAATCTATGCTTGGTTGCTAGGTCATCAACGACAAATGGTTGTGGCATAAAAGGCTTAGTCATCTCAATTTCAAATACCGGAGAAGCTATCAAAGGACAATCTAGTTGTTGGTTTGCCTAAAATATCACTGAATCACACCTCGCAGAGCATGTCAACTAGGCAAACTACACAAATCTTCTTTCAAAAGCAAGCCTTGCCTATCAACAACTGCACCTCTACGCTCTTGCACATGGATCTGTTTGGACCCGTAACTACTACAAGTCTTGGTGGCGCAAGTATACTCTTGTGGTAGTTGATGATTACTCAAGATTTACTTGGGTAGAGATGATGTCCTCCAAAGATGAAGCATATGACATCATTATCGAACTCTTCGAAGACTACGACTAAGCCGGATGATATCTCGATGTCGATCGACAATGGAACAGTTCAAGAACAATGGTATTGCCAAATATTGTGATGACCATGGAATTGGTCACAATTTCTCTAGTTGGCACACCTCAACAAAATGGAGTTTGAAAGGAAGAACGTAACTCTCATTGAAGCAGAAAGACAATGATTGCCGAAGCCAAACCGCCTATGTATTTCGGGCGGCCGTGAACACCGCCCGCTTCACACAAAACAGTCCATCATAAACAAATTTCATAACAAAACTCCATATGAAATATGGAGAGGCAGAGCTCCCAACATTGGATTCTTTAAAATATTTGGTTGTAAATGCTATGTTCTTTACAATGGTAGAGAACATAGAGGTAAGTTTGAATCCAAAAGTGATGAAGGAATTTTTCGGGATATGCCAAGTTTTCAAAAGCATACGAGTTTACAATAAAACTTCACTTAGAGTTGTTGAATCGTACATGTTTCTTTTGATGAATTTGATTTCATTGGGCCACATTTGGCTCCTAAGGTTACTAATGATTCGATGAATATGAGACAGTACGTAACACCAAGTCCCGATCCGCGATCCTCCTTCTTCACAAGATCTTCCAAGAGTCAACCCGTTAGAATCCTCAAATGAACCAACAAATGAACACTCAAAACCCCGAATCCCCTTTGCCTTCCACACCGAAGTCATACAACCTACCTTGGAATTAACCTACCCTTTAGAAAACCAAGCTTCACCACTTCTACTCAAGAATCCAACTGCCGATGCAATAGGACAAGTTCAACTCGAAGTTAGGAAGTAAAAGATCATCCTATCACTCAAATCATTGGAGATCTTAATGCCGGCGTTCAAACTAGACAAGCTTCAAGGAATGAATGCATGTATTCTACTGCATTTGTATCTAACATTGAACCCAAAAGATTGATGAAGCTCGGAAGATCCAAGCGGGTGGAAGCTATGCAAGAAGAGCTAAACCAATTTGACAGATGCCAAGTCTGGTCATTGGTCCCTAGGCCTAAAGGACAAGCTGTTATTGGCACAAAGTGGGTTTTCAGAAACAAAATGGATGAAAACGGCAATATTACAAGAAACAAGGCAAGACCGGTAGCCCAAGGATATAGACAGGAGGAGGGTATTGACTATGATGAGACATTTGCTCCGTTGCAAGATTAGAAGCTATCGATTATTCTTGGCCTATGCCTCTTACAAGACTTCAAAGTTTATCAAATGGATGTAAAGAGTGCTTTTCGAATGGAGAACTTCAAGAAGAAGTCTATGTAGAGCAACCTCCTGGATTCATTGACTGCTCAAGAAGAGAAGATGTCTACAAGCCGAGGAAAGCCCTTTATGGACTCAAACAAGCTCCAAGAGCTCGGTATGAGACCCTTTCAAAGTTCTTGATATCTCAAGGCTTTGTAAGAGGTCAAATTGACACTACTCTTTTCATTATGAAACATAAAGGTCATTCCTTACTTGTTCAAATTTATGTTGATGATATTATCTTTGGTTCCACTAATGAAAATCTTTGCAAAAGGTTTGAAAAGCTTATGCAGAGTAAATTTGAGATGAGCATGATGGGAGAGCTCAACTTTTTCCTTGGTCTTCAAATTCAACAAAGTTCAAATGGTATCTTCATCAATCAAGCCAAATATGCAAAGGATGTTATCAAGAAATTTGGTCTTGAAAATGCAAACAGTCAAGACTCCTATGGCTACTAACCGCCATCTTGACAAAGATGAGAAGGGCAAGAAAGTGGACATGACTCTACGAGGCATGATTGGTTCACTTTTATACTTAACTGCTAGTAGGCCTGATATCATGTTTGCTGTTTGTGTTTGTGCTAGATTTCAAGCTGATCCAAAGGAGTCTCACCTACAAGCAGTCAAAAGAATCATCAGATATCTGATAGATACTCCCAATTTGGGAATCTGGTATCCTAGAGATTCATCTTTTAATCTTATAGGCTATTCTGATGCTGATTTTGCTGCATGTAAAGTTGACAGGAAAAGCACAAGTGGGACATGTCAATTCTTAGGAAATAGACTTGTCTCATGGGCCAGAAGAAGCAAACCTCTGTTTCAACTTCAACAACCAAGGTAATACATAGCCGCCGGTAGCCGCCACAATTGCTGTGGATCAAACAAGAACTAGTTGACTATGAGATCAAAACCGCTGATTGTCCTATAATGTGCGACAACACATCAGCAATCTCAGTTTCTCAAAATCCTGTCATGCACTCCAAAACAAAGCACATTGATGTGAGATATCACTTTCTCAAAGACCATGTTGAAAAAGGTAACATCAGCATGCAATATGTGCCAACAGAGAATCAGGTAGCAGACATCCTCACAAAACCACTTGATTCAACCAGGTTTGCATATTTAAGAGGAGAGCTTGGTATGCTTGACCTCAATCCTTAACCTTTTTCTAGCTAACTCCTTAAGTTATTTTATAAACTGCTGTTATTAAACTGCCTACGTGATCAGCCGATCGCAACTCTGC
Organism: Platycodon grandiflorus; assembly: GCA_016624345.1. Taxonomy (NCBI): domain Eukaryota; kingdom Viridiplantae; phylum Streptophyta; class Magnoliopsida; order Asterales; family Campanulaceae; genus Platycodon; species Platycodon grandiflorus. The sequence continues at coordinate 61,965,015 of CM028362.1, forward strand.
CGAGTACATAGACAACCTTGAGTAAGTATCTATATTCATATCGGCAGTCTTCTATAAAATAGGCAGGCTTTGATAAAATAGGCAGACTTAAGGGCGCCATACGTACAGTAACTTAGCAAGTCATAAATGCGGATTTCAAATTTTATCAAATACTATTTATTGGCCTGACAGAGGTATAAAAGGGCAAAATGTACAGTGACCCTTCACAGTTTTCAACAACCGCCATTTTCAAAGTTTCAAAAACCTCTCAACTTCCAATCTGCAATCCTCTCAAATCCTCTAAAAATTCTCAAATTCCTTCTGTTTTCAAGCTAAAAACATCAATGGTAAGAATTTCTACACCTTTCATTTCATTTAAATCCAGTTTTTACGGTCTTGTTTTGACCTAATTTGAGTTTGTAAAACTGTCCGCCATTGATGAACTGTGCTATCTTGCGATTGTTGCTTGAATCATGCTTCTTTGGTGTAAAATGTGTTGTAGAGATTCCTGTGATACTATGTTTTCAGTTTATATCAGTTTGTTTGCTTGAAACTGACAAACTCAGTAGATATTTTAAAATCCAGATGATGAACTGTTCTTATATTATGTTCCAAATTGTCTATATTTTGGGTTTTGATCTCGAATTAGCTGTTTATGTTATTATCTCGATTGCATAATTATCTCGTTTCTTGCATATCCGCCGATTTCTATATATGCTGTTCTCACATCTCGATTATGTAGGGAAATCTAAATCCTCAAAGGCCGCCGCCACTTCTCATCCTCCGCCTCGCTAAGCCAACTAGGGCCGCAAAGGCCGCCGAGCTCCCAATAAGGAGCCTTCCTGTGTCAAGTTATCATCCCGGGATGACCATAGACCGAGATTCTATCATAAGCACATCCGGGTGATGCCTTGCTCAAGGATTTGGCTGAATGTGGACTTCTTCCCTTGTTCCAGCTCCACGACACCCACTACAGCAATTTTCTAGCTGAGGAGTTTTACACAAGGATGATCCTGCCTCCTCCTCCAGCTAATGCAAATGAGCCAGTCAACTTAAGCTACATCAAGGGCTACATCCGAGGCCACTACATCAAGCTGTCCTATAAGGATATTGGAGAAATCCTTGGACTGCCTGTTGAAGGCAAACTGGACTTGACCGATGCAGAATCGGCACTTGCCTGGGAGATGATGAGGGGGTCTGCCCAACCAGAGAGGTTCTCCGAGATGTCCAGGAACCTCTTCCCAGAGAACCCCTATCATATCAGCCATCTGCTCGACAAGAGCATTTTATTCAAAAATGGCTCAAGGGACATCTTCACCTCCCAAAGAATCGATGTGGACCAAAGCTGTGGTCCTTCGCAAGCAACTCAACTGGGCCAAGATCATCTTCTCAATGCTATCCCAGAGTGTTGCTGAAGTCCAAGCTCACCCTTCCATGAAGAGGCCCTTCGTAAGGGTTATTAATGTCATCCTCCGGCGTTATGAGGAGATTGATGAGTTAGTCGTTAATGACGACCTCATCAAGGTGTCTAACACCTATGTCTTCACGGTCAACAACATCACCCGCTATCGGGATGATATGACCAAAAGGACAACCAACGCGCCGTCGCCGGCACGCCACCGCTGCCGCTTCTGCTGCCGCTGCTATCGCTATCGGTGGCCCTCTACCCAAGCCAAGGGTAAGAGGAAGGTCTCCTACACCGCAGCGGGTTACTCGCCGAGGAGGAGGAGCCTACACCCATGGGCCGAGCCGCCCGAGCATTTTGACCTCGCAGCCGGACCATGATCCCTATGAGCCCGCCGAGCCTCCATCAAAAAGCCCAAACACTCTCCTCTCTCACTCCAAAACTCAAACAATCCAGGAAACCTGCCCGCTCAAAGGCAGCTGTTGAGAAGGACACATCATCCTTCCAACCAGCTGACCTCTCCAAACCTTCTAAAACTACCTCCCAATCCTCCAAACCCAAACCTACACAAACCCTCCTACCCACAGACGAATCATTTGGCCTTCCTAAGGTCTCATCCACCTCTTCCTCCACACCAGCCGTGTCTACACCGGCTGTTTCCACACCGCCCTTCTCCATCTACTGTTTCACCACCAGCTCCCACCACAACATCTCAATCACCAACTTCTGCCACCTCTACTCCTACCAAGTCCAAACATGGCAAACGTTTTAAAAAGAGTGCAAAGAAGAAGGTACATTTTGTGGGAACTGCCGATGAAACCACTTCTCCTCCACCTTCACCACCTCTGCCTACTACCACTACCACCTCACCTACTTCCTCACCTCCTCACTCTGCTCCCATCCAAACAACCACCACACACGAGCCATCTATCTCACCTGCCACCACCTCTCAACCACCATCCTCCAAACGCTCTATCTCTCCCTCTTCTGACCTGCCTACCCCCAAACGCCTCAAAACCAACCCCTATAGCCACCTACACCCTGAGGTGCAGGATCTGCTGTCCTTCCGAGACAAAGAGCCTAAACCCAACCCCGCCGATTCTCGACCCCTACCTTTCTTCCCTTGACTACCCTAAGAGATTTCCCAACCCTATGTCCAGTGAAATTATCTTCAAGTGGGGTGCATTCTATGACCCCTTCCACCCCCTGGTCCCAACTCTTTTCTCTCATAACTCAGCGGTTCAAGATCTTATGATCTTCAACCAATGGGTTACAATTCACAAGGACCTAGGCCTTCCTCTCCCAACCGAATCGGCCATCTCCCCTTTCCTATCTCTGCCGAAACCACCTGTCTTCACCCTTATCTGCTATCCTTCCATCCTTCTTCAGCCTGTGGTCTACAACTTCATTGATGTAGTCACCACCCTCCTAGGCTTTAACCCTCTCATCCCCATTCTTTTCCATTCTCCTAGCCTTTCCCCTTTCTTTTCTCCTCCTCCCTTTTTCATTCACCCCCTTTCCTATGTCATCTACATAGAAAGGCTATTCCCTATTCCTCGCATTTTCCCTAGCCATCCTTCCCCCTCAGCAGGTCCCTCCTCTCCTCCGGCGAGTCATCCTGACTCCTCAGATACCTATCCTGCTGAGGCTGTGCATAAATTTTTGAAAGATTTTGAAGTCATCTCTCGTTGACCCGACCAAGGCCCCGCACCAGCCATTCAGATCGCCTCACATCACCCATGTGTAGCCGACCGCATGACCCAAGTCATGGAAATCTCTAGGGGTGCCAAGGCCGCTTTTGATGCCTGCCTACGCTCAATCTCTGCCAGCCAAACTGCTCTAGCCAGCCAGATATCAGCCTCTTCCTCCACGACCTCTGCCATCTTCAAAACTAATTGGGACAACCTCTCAACAAAAATGATGCAGATCGTCGACATGGTTGAAGCCGGCTACAAGCTTGTGCTTCACTCCCAACGCCAGCGATCGCTCCGTTCACTCCTCGTGCGGCGACGCGCATCTCACCTCCAAGCACTTGGCCTTCTATCGCAAGGAGCACATCACTACTTCCAACCATCTTGCCCTCATTGATACCTCGCTTGCGTCCATGAAGGAGGAGATGGCTAGACTCAACAATGATCACGGACTAGGCTCATTGAGCATAATGCCCTACTCAAACGAAAAACAAATGATCCGTCCTCTGAATTGGCTGATATAAAAGACGAGTTAGCCGAGGTCAAACAGAAAAACAGTGATCTTTCCTACGACTTGGCCGACGCTAAAGACGAGCTAGCAACAGCAAAAGAGGAAATTGCAAGACTTAAGGCCGCGAATGGGCATCAAGAGGTTATGGGCAATCATCGCAAAGGATCATCCTCTCGAACCGGCCGATGAATTACGTATAATCTTTTGAAAAACTTTGTAAATTAAACTTCTTGTTTAATGAGCAATGTTTGTTTTTAAATCTTTCATGCTTTACTATGAACTGCTTATTCTGTGTGTGCATGAAATTTAAACCACTGGTTTAAAGACATGTCCTATATTGCCTAATCTGCCTATTTCGCATGTTTTTAAACTCAGTCTAATTACAAGTGTCTGATGCTTAAATTCCTGTTATGTAAACACTTTGTAATTCTTGAATACAATGACCTGTATGTAAGTTCATCTAGGGCATGCTTATTTAATATATCAATCTTACAAGCATGTTATTACTAGACTTGAACATGGTCACCGATATTGTATTCGTAGGGTCATGGACTCAAGCAAATAGGAGGAGATTGTTGTATTTTAGCCTAGATTTGCTTGAATCCATAACCTAAGTCTAAGACAAGGTGACTAATGGGCCTGCGTGTCTGTTAGTGTGGCAACTTGTACTTAGGCACAGCTTGAATAGCCTAGGGTTGCTAATTGTATAAGTCTTGAAGAAGATAGCCTGTAAGGATATCGGCCATCCTCTCTACATCTGCCGAAGTGTGCATCAGCAGAGTCCTTCAAGATATCGGACAAGTTCATCTAAGCCAAGCCTCATCGCCTAAGTTGAAGACCCCAAGATCGTCCGATATAGAACCGCGAAGACATGTCTCGATTTGAAGCTTTCATTGACTTCGATGCAACGTTAACTGCAAAACGCATTCAATGAAGCTTTCCATTCTTGGCATACAACTCGAAAGGACATTTCGCCCGCAAACAGTCTACCTATTTTTGGCAAAGTGTCGAGACAGATCGTAACTTGAACCGCCTATCAGTGCTTAACAACACCATTAGAGCATTGAATGCTCTTAAATTCAAATTGAGCAACTCATGAAGATCTCCAACGGCTCCAAGGTCCTCCCTGCATATAAAAGGAGACTTCATGGCAGCATTCATAACACTTCAGCTACTACAACTCTGAATCTTCTTCATCTTCTTCAAGTGCATTAAAGCTTAAACGTCCTATCTGTATACATACATTGAAGAGCTTCATACTTAGACTTCTAGTCCATTAAAAGCTATTCATTGATTGCAACACCTAGCTTTTCATAGCTCACGAGAATTGTATCTTATTGATATCAATTCTCCCACACAAACACTTGGTCAACAAAATTTTTGTACACTATCCATTAGAAGATTTAGTTTGTAAAATATCTAGTGGAAAAACTTAGTACACGATTTTCAAATCCAAAGTTGACCACTTTGGTTGTGGACGTAGCACTTATTTATAAGTGTGAACCATATTAAATATTCTGTCTATTTGTGTGTGATTGTGAATTGATTGTGTTGTGTTAGGTCCGAGGGTTGCTCAGTGTATAGGCTAGAGGGGGGGGTGAATAGCCTATACAGTATGTAATAAAAATTTCATCCAATTTTTTTTAACATTTAAAAATTGAGGAGTAGATGAAATGATTAATACAAGTTTATCATCTTCCTTATCGTAACTGCTTAGCCGAAGTTAGAAACATAGGACATCCTAGATCAGCAGATGTAGATCATGGACATTCTGAATCAGCAGATATGAAACATGCAGTTGGAAGATATATGTTGAACTTAGCTGATGGAAATGAGTTTGAGCAGGAAGAATAAACAAAGATAAGTTTAACAATTTAGATTAAAGTAACTGTAAAGATTTGATATGAAAGAGAACTTGACAGTTGACTATAATCTGTATTAGATGCATCATTTACTTTCCTTAAACAGATTGCACATGATAAAGCAAATTATACAAGAAAGAGAAATCAAGGCTGAATGTAACAAATATATGTATTATATTAAAATTCAGCAGAGGTTTGCTCAAAGGCAAACATGCTTAGTACATCAACCTAGACTCTCTATCCTAGCAATCTCCTTAGGAAAAAGAAGGAGGAATGGAGAAAGCGAAATCAAATATATCGAAAATACATTAGAAGATGTACTTAGTATTTATTAAGACATCTTCCTGTAGTTTCAGCTTGATATATTTGTTGTGAGAAGAGAATATTAGGAGTTGTTCAAATAGCAAGTATTTGAACAACTGAGTGCTAAGCACTCGACCAACAATGATGACACCTTATTGCACAATCGGCACAGCTTATAATGTAGTATAAGTCTGCCGATATGAATGCAATCTGGACATGTAAGTTCTGGCTCTTCATCGGACATCTTCAAGCTTGATCTGACTTCAACGATCTGTAAGATACTTGGTCTCTTTACTGGATGATGGAGTTGAGGCCACTGAAGAGACTGAGTTCTTCGAAGGAAGAAGAACTCAAATCAACAACAAGGTTGTTGATCAAGCAGAGCTTCTCAGCTTTTGGATTTTCTTCTCTCTCTCTCACAAAGTGTTTGTTCTTACACTTGTGATTTCTCACTCTGAAGGAGTGGTTCTGGATTGAAGAAATGAAGATCAATACCACAACCTTTCTCAAGCATAAGCAGACACAATTTGTGTGTTAGAGTGCTTGTGCTCTCTCTCTTGTGCTCTTATACTGTTGTGCTACTTAGAGATGAGGATGAGAGTCTTCTTATATAGCTGGAGAAGAAGAGGTGACCGTTGGTGTATTGAATAGGTTTATGCCCGTTGGTGATCTGAATCTCGTGATGTAGCAGAGTACATCTTTGGATTTGTTGGGCAAAGACCTTCAGTTAGGTTTGAGTCTTGAAGATGATCTGGGACACAGGCTGGACATAGTTGGACGTGTCGAGCTTAGCCTGGATGCAGCTGATTGATGTGGACGTTTCATTGCTTTGACTGTAGTGCGTCCCGTGCTTGGCCTTTTCGAAATGAAGCTTTGAAGACCGCGAACACCGTTCGTAAGAGGAAATGTCTATTGGATAAACGTGAAGGTGCGACATCGATGCGTATCTTGGATTTGTCGACAGATCTTGTAACGGATCTATTTTGGCTTGAAGTGCATTGAGTAACGACCGATGTATCTCGTGATCTTACGTTTCTGCAGCTATTTTGATGAGGATTTGGCCGATTCGAGATCCGCCATTATAGAACCGCGATGTAAACCGCCGATGGTCACGATGTTCCTCTTGAATAAATAGCTTCTCAGCTTGCTCGATGAAGTGCTTTGGCGGATACGAGAATCTGCCGATATAGAACTGCTGAGAGATGGCTATTTAGGCATAGCCGAAGGGAAATGTCTCGTGAGACATCTGCCGATAGTCACGTCACCGGCAAATTGAAGAGCTTGATTCATATGAAGGTTTGTCATCATTCGGTAGGACAAAGACTCGGATATGTACAAAGACTTCCTAGTCTAATGACCTATGCATTGTTTCAACAAGTGCCACACTAACCGACGCGACCCTTTTAGCCACTTGTGAAACATGCGTTGTAATGGGAACAAGCAAATCACGTGTTGGAATATGCATACATATATATCACTGATTTACGGCATATTTCTAACAATCTCCTCCTATTTGCTTGGGACCATTACTACAATTGACTTATACATATAGCTCTTTAAAGCATTGTTCAATCCTTAGTAATAACATGCCACTACCGAATATTCGGTTTATATCAAGGCATGCCCTAGGTTGAACTTACAAGCGATAGCGTATGTATAGTCACCTATTGCTAAGTATTTACAGACTCAATAAATGAAAGAACAAATACGAAGCAATAACTGAAATGATTGTTAGGCAAATGATAATATTGCCTTAAGAGTGTGTTTCTTGCATCGGATGATCTGAAGAATGTTGCTCAAGCAGGAAGTAGAAAGTATAAGTAACTTGTTATCTAGTTCTTAATCGAATTGATTAAGCATCTTCATCTGGTCAGCGTATTATGATAGTCATATAGTATTTTGCTGTATGAGTAGATACACAATCTTACAACAGTCCTACAAGTTGTCTATCTCTCCTCCTTAATATTTGTCTATCTCTTCTCCTTAATATTTGTCTATCTCTCCTCCTTAATATTTGTCTATCTCTCCTCCTTACTGCTTCACACTTTCGGGAGGGCATTGCAACTTCACAATCTCTTCTCCTTAATGAATATTGTTCTCAATAGTGTTAATCCTACTATGATTTCTTAAGGCCTAACTTCCTTCATAATCACTTGGGGCCATTATTTATAATCACTTGGGGCCATTACTACAATTCCAATCTCTTCTCTTTAATGGTTCATTGATTGTTTGCAATTTTCACAATCTCCCCTTCTTTCCTCATTTTCACAATCTCCCCTTCTTTCCTCCTTACTAGTTTTCTCCTCCTTCCTAGTTGGGGTTATTACTACTTCACAATTACTTGGGGCCATTACTCTTTCACAATCTCTCCTCCTTAATGGCCACAAGTTAAAGATAGATTGATAGTTATCAATGGAATTATGGAGTATTAGAAACTAAATATGAGAGAGAACATGCTTATGGTAATTCATAAGGTATGAATTTTGACAGGTAGAGGGAAGGAAGTTTGATCTTGTTAAATGATGTCTCTTTAGAAATGCCGAAGTGATTTGCTGGAAGTGATTCTGCAGAGAATATAGACTGTATCGAGTAAATACAGTTACTTGTCATATTTGCAGACTCTTAGTGCGCAGATGGCTTAAGATACACAATTTTCATGTATGAGATATACATAATGGGATATTGAGGTTAGGAGTTGTGTTTCCATTGCTTGTAAAAAGATTTTACAAGAATGTAGATGGACAAGCTTTATTTTGTAATAGGAGTATCAGATAGGGTAAGCTGTTTAATTAGTGATACTAATTGGTGAGTGGTAAAGCATTCAAAATAGTTTCCTTCTTAAGGTAAATCAAGTCGAAACAGGCAAGTATGGTTGAGTCTTATGTTGACTTTTGTTTGATGCATGAGATATACATCTAAAACATGAGATGTAAGGTCTGCCTACGAGGTATTGCTGAAGTTCATCAAGAAAGTAAACTGCATGCATGGACGAGTATGTACCAGGACAAATTTTGAATATTTAACTCAAAAGAAAATGTCAAATATAGACAAGCAGATGTACACAAGACTAAACACATTACATATTTATCATTGATATAGCAAAAGAAAATTAGATTGATAAAACAGAGACCTAGCTAGTCATCCTAATGAGATAGAGTTAGAGGATGAAGGTCTGCTGATTCTAATCGAAGGAACATTGACCGCCGGATTTGACGCAATTGGCGTTTGGGCCGAAGCTCCCCCGAGATGAGGGTTGCTCGAGGTGAGCATTTGAGGCGATGGGAGCAGTGCGAGTAGCTGTATTGTCTCTTGTGGGAGTCCAAGGGATGAAGTTGGATACATCGTTTCTGGGGTCTCGAAGACGATTCCTTACACGACGAGAGATTCGACGAGGTCGTTGAATCACTTGAGGAAGAGGAGTGGCAAGAAGGACCATCATACGATGACGCCATTCAGTGTGGGAGATGGGTCGATGCGGAGGACTGGGCAGATTTGGAGAACACATGATGCAAATGACTCTATTGATGGAGAGATTTTGAGGTACGCAGAAGTCAGTTTGTTGTTTTTGGAGACTGATATCAATTTTGTGCAACTTTTTGAATTTTTGAGAAGATGAAAGGGTTTCTTGATTAGAGGAATGGGAAAAGACATTTTGGGGGCTTAAAGATGTGAGTGCATTTAATGACATAGTAATGATAGTCTGATTTGGGATTATGTCATCATGCTTAGTGTAATTATGGCTAGTACATAGGCAGTCTAGAAGATATTTATATTAATTTCAAACAAGAGGTTTAAAATTAATTTGTGACCAGATTAATTTGATTGCCTTTATTGTGATATTAATGGGTACAACTGCTTCTAGAAATAATATAAGCTGTTATTTTACTTCAAGCGAATTGTTTGAGTAAATTAATCAAAAATAAAGCAGCATTGGTTGTTTAAGGACGAATTGGGGACAAAATAACTTGTCCAAGCCATATGGCACAGTTGTACATGACACATATGTGGAGGTTTTAGATGAATGTGTCTTAAGATTGTCTGATATCAATCTTGAAGGCTGATACCAATTTTGAGAGATTTGATGAGTCTTTTAATGAATGAAGACACTATCAGCAGGTTGTATTGGATATTTGCTAAAGTAGGAACTGCTGATATTAATTGTTATGTCTATCATTGGTAGGGTGATTCATATCAGCTAAGGTAAGGACAGCTGATACCGATTGAATAGACTCTATTTATAATGGACATCAATCTATTTAAGATTAATAAAGCTTAGTAAGAATATTAAATAGATCAAGTAAGTTAGATATTAAATGTGTACCTGAAGTGATGTCCGTTCTTCTTTCTGTCCAGCAGATCTAGGCATTCTATGGCAAGGGAAGAGATCTGCAGACCAGACTTGATCTGAAGAGAGTGAGACGTAGCCTATATACAGCAGGGGTCATATCGGCTGTTCACTCCTGAGGAAGGACTTAATATTTGAAAATATTAGTCTTCCCAAGAATTCTTGAATGTCTGACTATCTTGAGGATAGGTCGAGTTACTAGAGATTTTTAACTACATCCTTTTTGACATAGAATCACATGATAAGGTGTAGCAGAGTGTTTTGAATTCAATCTGTATACCAATTAGCTGTTAAACCATTATAATGGGAACAACTAATCAAGCCTTTATAACTACAATCCCATAAGGTACATAAGATTTTGTAGTTGTCGTTACTAAGAACACAAAGTGCTGTTGAATTGTATTGAAAGGTTCGATTTAGCAGACACCGTTGTTCAAAGCAGATTTACTTATTGAGTAATAGCAGATTCCTTGATAGGTTGACATGAAGGTCATGAATACTGCAGTCTGCCTATTTGTTAAGAGACTAGAGGTTTTGGCAGAACTTGAATTTACTCATTGTGAAAAGATTAAATTCTGAAAGGCAATTATCATGGTGTCTAAGGATGAATGTTAAGCAGTAGTAGAAGACCATAACTTGATGTAGCAGATTGTTCAAGAATGGTTTGCTGATGGGATGTCAGCAGAGTTTGTGTCTCGGTAGAGTGATCATCTCATTAAGAGCAATTCTTTTAATCACCAGAATAAAATGGAGATAATAAAGAATAATAGGTTTGATCAACATACTTAACACATTAGTTCATGCTATCAAAGGAATGCAGACAAGTAGATAGGCATGAGTAGAAGTTGCAGAGCTTGTATTCAATAATCCAAGTAGTTTTACACATTATGTTGCAAGGATCAGCTGATTACAAGAACAATACAACTGGATTTTTGACTGAACTGCAGATTACATGAGAAAGATACATAATGATTCAATTTACAGAAAGAAATATATGTTACAAATTTGTGTCCTATAGGTCCTTAATCCTAGACATTAGACGAGGAGTCATTGGTCAAGGATTTAGAAAGAGTTGGATGATAGGAAGATGGTCGTGTTCCCTTTTTGATCTCCTCCAACTCTCGGGGGAGGCAGAACATCTTCACTTCTTCGGGTCATTATGAGAGCACCGAAGGGTGATGGCCACTGAGGATGTGCTGTTTTGACCATGAATCCCCTTTGATAGACGAGGGGATTGGTGGTGACTATTAGCAGTTCGTCATCCTCATCAATTCCATATTAGCTACTTAATTCAGCAGAACTGAATTATCTGCATCGACCATCTTTGAGGTGATGGTCGGCATACCTACATATAACCAGAAGACTTGTTGCACATGGCAATATGTTAAATGTTTTCCAAACATTTGACATTTCTTTTTAGGATCTTTTCGTGAAGTTCAAGTATGCAAGCGACTTCCAAAAGTGGAATGAGTATGTGCTAATTGATTTTCCCATGATTCATCTGTAGACATTTTAGAGTATCAATGAGATTGATAGCTAAAAGTTAGAAGAGAGAATGAAATCACTTTTACTGGCATTAATTGATGGTTTTCTATCTTACTTTTAAAACTAATTGACTAAAAGAGTCCTTAAGTGTTCTGACAATCATGGTTTGCAGCATATAAATCATGCTTGATGGCAAACTTCTATGATTATCAGACGAGACAAAAGAAGATCTTTTTATCAATTGTTTTCTCAACAAGACTGTGGAACCATAATTAATGATTTCTGATACACAAGACTTGATGCAATTTCTCTCATGCTTGATAACTGTGAATAAGAAAGGATTTTTAGAAAATTGATTTTCACAGATGTTTGGAAATACATTATTGAGAGAAATTTAGATTAGCTCTTGTGAAATAACAGAAATAAAATCGAAACAACTCTGAATGAATATGAAGAAATCATACCCAGTTGTTGAGGAATTGTCTTGATCCAATCTTAGGACTTGGGTTTAGTAACATTTGCGAAATTTTGAATCATCGATTTGTATCTAATGTAATCTATAGGCAGTTTGTGAGTTATGTCAAAGTAGAGATTTGAATGAAGAAGGAGCTCTACTTATACTCACGGAGGTCAGACTGAAGGATACTCAATAATGGAGCATTACTGTTGAGTTGTCCTTCTGATCACGCCTTGGTAGGGATAGGCTGTGAAGTCTAGATATTCTCAAGATTCTTGGAAAGGATTGATGTTGACTGACTTGTCGTTTTCCAAGATTTTGAAAATGGTCTTAACTTTAATCGAAGCAGTCAAACTTCGAAAAGTGTGCCTCCACCTTTAATAGACTTGAGAGAGTAGGTCTTTAAAGGGTTTTTACTTCTATAAGTCAGCGCATACAACTGAGCTTATGAAGTGTTGGTTGGCAGATGTGGAAATTCAGCCAACTACGGGGTTTTCAGAAAAACACTTGAAATCAGCTGATAAGAAAAATGCTGATTTGTTTTTGAAAAACCATTTGCATAAAACAAATCATACAATCAATGTATATTAATGAAAGTGCAGTATGACAGGTTATTATGCATTGTTGTCTGATGATATGTATGAGCATATTAGTTCAGCAGACATGAGCACAGGTCATTGGAAAGCAAATAGCTAACCTGTTTTGTATAGGCATGAGAGAGGGTCTTTATCAACTCCTTTGGACTTATCAGCAGATTTTTCACTTCATTGTTGTAAAGTCCAGCAGGTGAAGATTTTGACCTTGAGTGAGTGAAGGACATGAGTGAATTATCATGAATGATCAGCAGTCCTTCATGAATCAGCAGCCATGTTACTATCTGCCGATTGAGAGAGATGTTGCATGATTGACTTTTTCTGTCATATGAGTTCCTGCCCAAAGTACTCATAGAGAAAGTTAGCAACATTTATGAGCTAAAGATAGCTCTAGTAATCCAATAATACAAATGAGACTTAATAAGCATGACAAAAGAATAATTATTCAAAATACAGCTTATAAGTGTAACCCATAGTGTTAAGAAATTAGGAGCTGGGGTTACTTCCTCATTAGACTCTTTGAACGCGTCTGCTCATAGTCGTTGAAGCACCATTTCTAATACTGAGCATAGGTTCCTTGAGTGTATTCTTGCTCGGCTGAGGCTTTTCATTGAAGGAAGACAAATTCATCATTGATGTCCTTAGGCCAAGAACTTACAATCTCAGTGATTTTGAAGATGACATATCTTTGATTTCCTTTGAATTTCCTTTGAAACTCTTCTTATTTCCTCTGCTCTAAACTTTTATAAAAAGTTTTCTTGAGAAGGTGTTGGATTGGAACAATCGTTAGCCTTATGTCAAGAGAGCATGTTTTTGGAAGGGATTCTAAGTAATTCATCTATCAAATATGAGTTTAACCCATTTGCCAAAGAAGATACCAAGATTTAAGAACGGATTTATGAAACATGCATAATCCTTAGCAGGTCAACTTCCACTATAATACTTCTCTTCACAATATCAATGTAATTCTGATATATGATAAATTTTCTTATAGTGAACACATTGTCATCACAATACTCTTTCTCACATGTTTTTGAAAACAAAATTTATTTTGATTTGAAGAAGGTTTTCAAAAGGCTTTGATTCTCGGTCAAAAGGTTTTTGTGGATAAAAGATTTTGAAAAGACTCCTTTTGACTATGCATCTAATCGAGCACAGGATCTAAACTCTCAGTTATTAAGCGATATAAGGTTTACGAGTACGGCTCGATACCAATTGTTAGGTCCGAGGGTTGCTCGGTGTATAGGCTAGAGGGGGTGAATAGCCTATACAAGATGTAATAAAAATTTCATCCAATTTTTAACATTTAAAAATTGAGGAGTAGATGAAATGATTAATACAAGTTTATCATCTTCCTTATCGTAATCGCCGAAGTTAGAAACATAGGACATCCTAGATCGCAGATGTAGATCATGGACATTCGAATCACAGATATGAAACATGCGGTTGGAAGATATATGTTGAACTTAGCGATGGAAATGAGTTTGAGCGGCGGAAGAATAAACAAAGATAAGTTTAACAATTTAGATTAAAGTAACGTAAAGATTTGATATGAAAGAGAACTTGACAGTTGACTATAATCGTATTAGATGCATCATTTACTTTCCTTAAACAGATTGCACATGATAAAGCAAATTATACAAGAAAGAGAAATCAAGGCTGAATGTAACAAATATATGTATTATATTAAAATTCAGAGAGGTTTGCTCAAAGGCAAACATGCTTAGTACATCAACCTAGACTCTCTATCCTAGCAATCTCCTTAGGAAAAGAAGGAGGAATGGAGAAAGCGAAATCAAATATATCGAAAATACATTAGAAGATGTACTTAGTATTTATTAAGACATCTTCCTGTAGTTTCAGCTTGATATATTTGTTGTGAGAAGAGAATATTAGGAGTTGTTCAAATAGCAAGTATTTGAACAACTGAGTGCTAAGCACTCGACCAACAATGATGACACCTTATTGCACAATCGGCACGGCTTATAATGTAGTATAAGTCCCGATATGAATGCAATCTGACATGTAAGTTCGGCTCTTCATCGGACATCTTCAAGCTTGATCTGACTTCAACGATCTGTAAGATACTTGGTCTCTTTATTGGATGATGGAGTTGAGGCCACTGAAGAGACTGAGTTCTTCGAAGGAAGAAGAACTCAAATCAACAACAAGGTTGTTGATCAAGCGAGCTTCTCGCTTTTGGATTTTCTTCTCTCTCTCACAAAGTGTTTGTTCTTACACTTGTGATTTCTCACTCAAGGAGTGGTTCGGATTGAAGAAATGAAGATCAATACCACAACCTTTCTCAAGCATAAGTAGACACAATTTGTGTGTTAGAGTGCTTGTGCTCTCTCTCTTGTGCTCTTATCCTGTTGTGCTACTTAGAGATGAGGATGAGAGTCTTCTTATATAGCTGGAGAAGAAGAGGTGACCGTTGGTGTATTGAATAGGTTTATGCCCGTTGGTGATCTGAATCTCGTGATGTAGCAGAGTACATCTTTGGATTTGTTGGGCAAAGACCTTCGCTAGGTTTGAGTCTTGAAGATGATCCGGGACACAGTGGACATAGTTTGGACGTGTCGAGCTTAGCCTGGATGCACTGATTGATGTGGACGTTTCATTGCTTTGACCGTAGTGCGGCGTCCGTGCTTGGCCTTTTCGGAAATGAAGCTTTGAAGACCGCGAACACCGTTCGTAAGAGGAAATGTCTATTGGATAAACGTGAAGGTGCGACATCGATGCGTATCTTGGATTTGTCGACAGATCTTGTAACGGATCTATTTTGGCTTGAAGTGCATTGAGTAGCGACCGATGTATCTCGTGATCTTACGTTTCTCGCAGCTATTTTGATGAGGATTTGGCCGATTCGAGATCCGCCATTATAGAACCGCGATGTAGAAACCGATGGTCACAATGTTCCTCTTGAATAAATAGCTTCTCTGCAGCTTGCTCGATGAAGTGCTTTGGCGGATACGAGAATCTGCCGATATAGAACGCCGATTTAGAGATGGCTATTTAGGCGATCATAGCCGAAGGGAAATGTCGCTAGTGAGACATCTGCCGATAGTTCACCGGCAAATTGAAGAGCTTGATTCATATGAAGGTTTGTCATCATTCGGTAGGACAAAGACTCGGATATGTACAAAGACTTCCTAGTCTAATGACCTATGCATTGTTTCAACAAGTCGCCACACTAACCGACGTAGCCCTTTTAGCCACTTGTGAAACATGCGTTGTAATGGGAACAAGCAAATCACTGTGTTGGAATATGCATACATATATATCAGCTGATTTACAGGCATATTTCTAACATGTTGCTTTAAATTTCCAGATTTCCAAGCTGTTAAGAACTGCTGATCTTGACCTGTGAAGATCAGCCATTCTCAACTTGTCCTGTGCTTCACAAGACTTCCGCCTGCAAAATTTTTAAAACCCTAGTGAAGTCACATTTTTGAATCAATTTCAAAAATTGGATATAGGCTATTCAACCCCCCCCCCTTCTAGCCTATATAGAGCAACCTTGGACCTAACATGGTATTTTGACGTTTTGAGGTAGAGTTTGTGTACTGGCAATCGAGGAAGTAAAATGACAAGTGTTAGATGAAGCCCATAAGTCTAAATATATAATCTACCTGGGAAGTACTAAGATGTATAGGAATTTGAAAAAGAATTTTTGGTGGAGTGGAATGAAAAGAGAAATTGCCGAATTTGTATCGAAGTGTTTGACTTGACAACGGGTTAAAGCGAAACATCAACAACCAGCTAAACTGTTACAATCTTTGGAGATTCCGGAATGGAAATGGGAAAACATCGCAATGGATTTTGTAACTGGGTTACCACGGACTCGACGAATTCATGACATAGTTTAGGTTATTGTTGATAGATTGACTAAGTCGGCTCATTTTCTTCCTATTGCAATGGCGGATTCATTGGAGAAACTTGCTTCGTTGTATATTCAGGAAATTGTGAGGTTATGATAAGTGGGTATTTTACTCATTTATTAGGTATTATTCGAGCTTAGATTTTACTAATTCTCGAGGTTTTTGTAATCTACTATTGGATTTTAGTGTTATTTTGTAGTTTCAGGGTTTAAAGGGCCAATCATGCAAATTTGGAGGACTTTGAAGCTTATTTAGAAGTTCAGGGGGTCTTTGTGCAAATTCCTGAAAGATGAAGGAAAAAGAAGGAAAATCTGCCCTTCATGAGACACGGCAGATTTGGTTGATTTGGTTCCCTTTTCCAAATCCTTTTTGGTTTCCTTTTTGTATTGGATTCCTTTTCCCAAAAGTATTGTATTTTAGGTAGGTATAAATATATCCCTTTTAGGCTAGGTTTTAGGGTAGTTAACAATTTTGAGAGCCGTCAATAGAGAATTAGAAAAAGGAAGAACGAAGAACGAAGTTTGTAATTTTGGATTCAAGTATCGATTTCTTGATTCTTATTATTATTATTATTCATCTTCTTCTCATGCTTAATCTTTTGAATCATTTATTTATTATTATGAGTTTTGTTTATTTTATTATGAACTAAATTCATATAGCTAGGGTAAGGGGTAGCCAATTCATGAAAGAGTCATTTTGATCCAATTAGGGTAACGATCAATTGCATGATTGTGTGAGTTTTAATTCTTGTGCTTAATGCTTTGAAAGACTGGCCACCTTTTAATTGTTTTCAATCATGTGGATGAGACCGAGAGGAGATTCCATGTGATGGATCGTAGGAATTAATACCATGGATCTATATTCATGCTAGAGATAGATGAGTTGATACATGCAATTAGCCATAGATCGTCTCGAAAGCTAAGAGAATTTCATAAAACCTAATGCATTGTTTTCTAACTAAATCTACCTAGAGATACGTAGGTTGCTAGGAAATAATAGGATTGATATTGCTCGAGAGAGAATATTGATTAAATTAGGAAAATCCGTTGTCACACAATAGTAATTGATTGGAACCCGAAATCGTTGATTGTTACCCTGAAGTGAATTGGTGAACCTAAACCCTAGCGCTTTTCTCTCATTGAATTCTTTAAAACTGTTATCTACTTGCTTTCTTTAATTTAATTAGTTTAGTTAAATTCACAACAACTTTCTTTCACTCTCTAGATTAAAGTTTAGAATACCAAAGTTTGATTTTGTTCCAGTCCCTTGGGTACGACAACCCCTCATATTTCCACTCTATTACTTGAGACTAGTACACTTGCTAGTAGTAGGTATTCACCTACTACGTGGGATGAGATGGCCCAGAAATTCTTAATGAAGTACTTCCCACCTTCAAAGACTATAAAAATGAGGAACGACATCTCGAATTTCTCTCAAATGGAAGGTGAATCAATCTACGAAGCTTGGGAAAGATACAAGGGACTCCTGAGAATGTGCCCACATCATGGCGTCCCACTTTGGATGCAAATTTCAACCTTCTACAATGCCTTAACTGTAAGCTGCCGTTCCATGATTGATGCTGCAGCAGGAGGAACATTCATGAAAAAGACTCCAGAGGACAGTTATGAGCTGCTTGAGGAGTTGGCAACCAATGGGCATAATTGGAATTCTGAACGGGGCCAATCAAAAAAGGTAGCTGGAATTCATGATGTAGATAGTTTGGCTTTTCTGGCAGCCAAATTAGAGGCTTTGAGCACCAAGATTGACAATATTGGAGCAACGGCAATGCAAGTGAAGTCTACAAGCTGTGATTTGTGTAGACAGCCAGGACATGCGAGTTTTGAATGCCAAGTGGGAAATCAGTTCGCAAGCCCAGCGGAGGATGTAAACTTTGTTGAAAATTTTTAGAAAACAAATAATCAGAACAATCCCTATTCCAACAAGTACAATCCAGGATGGAGGAATCACCCTAATTTCTCTTGGGGTGGTAATCAGAACAGTCAAGCTCCACCAGGTTTTCAGCAGCAGACTCAGATGCATACTTCACAGCAAGAGAAGAAGTCAGCATTGGACGATGCCCTTGAAAAGTTCATAACCAACACTGACTTGAGACTCCAAAGTCAGGAGGCCGCAATAAACAACATACAGGTGCAAATAGGTCAGTTGGCGAACCAGTTGAACGGAAGAAATCCAGGTGCTTTACCTAGTGATACTGAAAAGAATCCCAATGCTCAAGCCTTTGCTGTCACTTTGAGGAATGGAAGGGAGTTGGTGGAGCAAGAAAAGAAAAAGTCTACATCACGCCAAGCCCCAACCATTGAAGTAGAGGCAGAAAAGAAAGAAGATGAAGAAGAGGGAATATTGCCAGTGAAAACTTCCCCACCACCGTATAAACCACCTCCTCCATTCCCTCTTGCACTGAAGAAACAGAAACTAGACAAGCAGTTTGGGAAGTTCTTAGAAGTGTTCAAGAAATTGCACATCAATATTCCATTCGCAGATGCCCTACTTCAGATGCCAAGCTATGCAAAGTTCTTAAAGGATATTTTGTCCAACAAAAGGAAGCTTAAGGAGCATGAGACAGTACATCTGACAGAGGAATGTTCAGCAATCTTGCAAAATAAACTTCCGCCAAAGGTAAAAGATCCAGGGAGTTTCACTATCCCTATTACTATTGGTAAGCTGTCTTTCTCAAATGCTCTATGTGATTTAGGTGCGAGTATAAATTTGATGCCATTGTCAGTATTTCAAAAATTGGGTCTTGGGGAACCAAAGCCCACTACAGTGTCCCTACAGTTAGTCGACAGGTCTATCACTTATCCTAAGGGTATTGTAGAAGATGTATTGGTAAAGGTAGATAAATTTATCTTTCCTGCTAATTTTCTTGTGTTGGATATGGAAGAGGATATTCGAGTTCCTCTTATTCTGGGTAGACCATTTTTAGCCACTTGTAGAACTTTAATTGATGTACAATCCGGAGAATTAATTCTTCGTGTTGGAGACGAGAAAGTGGTTTTTAATGTTTTTAAAACCCAGAAAAGTGTGGGTGGTGGAGATTCTTGCTTTCGAATAGAAACTTTGGATGTTGGTAGCACAGATAATTTTAGTTCTTCTAGTCGTGAGTGCTTTCTGAAAAATAGGATTGAAGACCCATTGGAAGCATGCATAGGCAATCCAATTTACATGGATGTGTCTCATGATTTTCGGGTATTAGAAGGGGTAACTCTTGAAGAAATTCTAAGCAGTATTCCTGGCCCTAGAGTGGGACGTCAGATATATACAATACCCCGTCGAAGAAATAAGGTTGAAAGCCATGATCCAAATCTGGGTCTTACAAGTGATGGGGTACCCAAGGAAGCACTAATTTTTGAGATGTCAAAAGTGCAGAAGTATTTTCATCAGGGTTATGGTTTGACTGCCAATTGTGCTCCCCTGTATGATCCTCCTTAGTTGAGAAAGGAGGAAAAGAGTCGGGCTAACGACTTTAAACAAATGCGCTTGTTGGGAGGCAACCCAACTAGGTATGTTCTTAGTTGCTTTTATTCGCTTTTGTAATGTAATGTAGTCGCTTTCGCTCCCTTTCTTACTCTATGTGAATTCCGTGTTGCACTTTAACTTCTATGCATGTGGTAAGTTTGGGGGTGAAGGCGTTTTTAGTGTTGTATTTCTTTGTCTTAATTGTTTTTAGAGTCACCCTTTTTGGGTCTCCCTGAGTTTGTGGGTTTCTAGGGGAGTGTATATAGTGTCACCCTCACAAAAAGATTTTTAATTTCATGTATTTTTATGCTTTTTGTGCTAATGTTTAATGGTTTTTGTAGTTGTTGTTGTTGTATTGTTGTCACGCAGGTAACATGCCACTCAAATCAGGCAAGATAGGATGAAAAAGAGACAGTCTCAAACTAATAGGGTCCGGTTGTGAATTCGAAAAGGATATTTTAAGTACGGGGCTGGATGCTATTTCCGAAACTTGACACATTTTTGGAAGAGTAGGCAGAATCAGTGGCGCTAGAGCGGCCGCTTTAGCGCTGGAAGTTTCAAAAAAAAAAACTAATCAAACCCTTCCCCCCCTTCTTTCTTCTCCCACTCCCTCCCTCTCTCTCACCATACCCGCCAGCAGCCCCCCATACACATCAGCCATCGCAGCCGCACCCCTACGCGTTCTTCCTCCTTCCACAACAGCCACAAGCGGCTCCCACCCACACGCCGAGACAACCCTCACAGCTGCGCACACAACCCAGCAGCAGCAGCAGCAGCAGCTCCATCGCAGCTGCACCCCCTTCACCTCTCTCTCCACTCACCGCAAGCGTCTCCCTCCTCCAGCGGCCGGCGACTACCTCCCTCCACACCGGCGTCTCGCCCCTCCAATCTCTACATAAAAACCGGCGACCCACTGTCAATTGCAATTCCAAACCCGGTGCCTACTGTTATTCCCACAACTCTCTTCTGCAAATTGCAATTGCAACCCCTAGGGCTTGCAATTTGGGGTAATTTCTTTCAAAACACTACTCTTCTCCCCTTAATTCTAGTATACCCTTGAAATATTGCGTATTGTGTTTCTTGTTGATGGGTTTTTGCCTGTTGAGTTCAAAAGTGAAGGAAGTAAGTTGATATTGTTTGATTAGAAGTGATTTATTCTTGGCATCGGGTATAAGTTGCTCTTCATATACATTGTTGGGTGGTAATTTCATGCTCCTTTGTGATATTCTTGTGTTGATCAATGCTCGGCGGGTGCAAACTATTTCCCCCTATTTTGTATTGAATTCACATTGAGGACAATGTGCAATTTAAGTTTGGGGATGGGAATTTGTGCCTACGCTATGCTTGAAAGTAGCATGTTTTGCCTGTATATTTTGTGTCTTCTCTTATAAAAAAAAAATGTTTTCAAAAAAATCATTTTTGCGAGTCTTGGTTTGGCGTGGTTACTTCCGCCAATGATGATAATTTGTTTGATTTGTGACATCTTGTGGATAGCAATGCATGTTCGCTTGTCTAAATACTTAGCTTGGTATGTTTGATTGAACTTTGAATCTCCATTCCTTGAGCACTTTACATCATGAATTGATTCTTGAAAGATTTGGATGACTTTATCAGGTTCTATAGTACACATTTCATTTCCTTGGCCTTTGGTTATTTGAAAATTAGAGTATTTATGAAAATTTTAAACTGTTTTTACTCCTTGAAGTTAGGCCTAAACAGAGTTTAAGTAATCCGAATGAAAATAAAAAAAAAAAGTAGAAAAAAAAAGCATTTTTGTGAAGACTTAGTCTAGCTTCGTAGCCTTTTTAACTCGAGTTAGTAAGCTCGTTGGGGTGTTTTTACACCTAATGCCTTAAAGTCATTTGGTTTGAGAGTCATTGGCCTAACACTCGTTACATGGGTTAATTAGAAAGCTTAAGGGAGCTAGACATTGCACAAGTCCACAAGCGCGAGTTCTTGAAAAAAAAAAAAAAGAAAGAAAGAAAGAAAAGAAAAAAGTTCGGTATTACTACTTATGTCTGTAGTAATGGATGGGAGTAATTACGTATTTTTACGTTTCATGAAAAACTTTGATTATTTGCAAAGGTTTGTTCTTGTGACATTTGGGGGAACGAATGGAGTACTTGGCCTTATAAGGAATTTCAAGTTTTGAAAGTATTGAGACTTGGTTTGCACACACACACGGAGATTTAAAGTGAGATTGATGACTATTGAGTGAAAGTATAGACTTGTTGCTATGTGTTATTATTTGCAAATTGTTGTAAATCTTACTCTGAGGCATTGTGTAGTGCCATGCCGTGCCTCGACTTGTGAAAAGAAAAAAATTCTTGTAAATATTTTAGTTTTTGTTTTTATTTGTTTTCTTGTTTTACTCGAGGACGAGCAAAAATCTAAGTTTGGGGGTATTTGATAAGTGGGTATTTTACTCATTTATTAGGTATTATTCGAGCTTAGATTTTACTAATTCTCGAGATTTTTGTAATCTAATATTGGATTTTAGTGTTATTTTGTAGTTTCAGGGTTTAAAGGGCCAATCATGCAAATTTGGAGGACTTTGAAGCTTATTTAGAAGTTCAGGGGGTCTTTGTGCAAATTCCTGAAAGATGAAGGAAAAAGAAGGAAAATCTGCCCTTCATGAGACACGGCAGATTTGGTTGATTTGGTTCCCTTTTCCAAATCCTTTTTGGTTTCCTTTTTGTATTGGATTCCTTTTCCCAAAAGTATTGTATTTTAGGTAGGTATAAATATATCCCTTTTAGGCTAGGTTTTAGGGTAGTTAACAATTTTGAGAGCCGTCAATAGAGAATTAGAAAAAGGAAGAACGAAGAACGAAGTTTGTAATTTTGGATTCAAGTATCGATTTCTTGATTCTTATTATTATTATTCATCTTCTTCCCATGCTTAATCTTTTGAATCATTTATTTATTATTATGAGTTTTGTTTATTTTATTATGAACTAAATTCATATAGCTAGGGTAAGGGGTAGCCAATTCATGAAAGAGTAATTTTGATCCAATTAGGGTAACGATCAATTGCATGATTGTGTGATTTTTAATTCTTGTGCTTAATGCTTTGAAAGACTGGCCACCTTTTAATTGTTTTCAATCATGTGGATGAGTCCGAGAGGAGATTCCATGTGATGGATCGTAGGAATTAATACCATGGATCTAAATTCATGCTAGAGATAGATGAGTTGATACATGCAATTAGCCATAGATCGTCTCGAAAGCTAAGAGAATTTCATAAAACCTAATGCATTGTTTTCTAACTAAATCTACCTAGAGATACGTAGGTTGCTAGGAAATAATAGGATTGATATTGCTCGAGAGAGAATATTGATTAAATTAGGAAATTCCGTTGTCACACAATAGTAATTGATTGGAACCCAAAATCGTTGATTGTTACCCTGAAGTGAATTGGTGAACCTAAACCCTAGCGCTTTTCTCTCATTGAATTCTTTAAAACTGTTAGCTACTTGCTTTCTTTAATTTAATTAGTTTAGTTAAATTCACAACAACTTTCTTTCACTCTCTAGATTAAAGTTTAGAATACCAAAGTTTGATTTTGTTCCAGTCCCTTGGGTACGACAACCCCTCATATTTCCACTCTATTACTTGAGACTAGTACACTTGCTAGTAGTAGGTATTCACCTCATCAGGTTACATGGGGTGCCAGTGAGTATTGTATCAGATAGGGATCCACGGTATACTTCTTGTTTTGGGTAGTCACTTCAAAATGCTTTGGGTATGAGGTTGAATCTGAGTAAGGCATTTCATCTGCAAACCGATGGACAATCTGAGAGAACAATCCAAATACTTGAAGATATGTTGAGAGCTTACCTTATGGACTTTAAGGGCACTTAGGATTCGTACGTACCATTGATTGAGTTCGCCTACAATAACAGTTATCAATCAAGTATTGAGATGGCTCCGTATAAGGCACTCTATGGAAGAAAGTGTCGTTCTCCGATTTGTTGGGATGAAGTTGGTGAAACAAAATTGTGGGGTCCAAAAATGGTTCATGAGTCAGCAGAGAATGTGAAACTTATTCGGGAGAGATTGAAGACAGCTCAGAGTAGGCAAAAGAGTTATGCAGACAATAGACGTCGAGATCTTGAGTTTGAGGTTGGTGATCATGTATTTTTGAAAGTTTCACCTCGGATTGGGGTTAAGAGATTTGGTAAGAAAGGTAAATTAGCACCGAGGTATATTAGATCGTTTGTAATCTTGGAGAGAGTTGGGAAATTGGCTTATAGACTTACATTGCCGCCATCGATGTCAGGTATTCATGCGGTCTTTCACGTGTCGATGTTGAGGAAGTACTTGATGGATGCTTCACATGTCTTGGAGTATAGGCCGGTAGATTTGACACCTGATCTTTCCTATGTCGAACAACCCGTAAAGATTTTGAATACAAAGGAACAAGTACTAAGGACGAAGACTATACCCCTTATGAAGGTATTATGGAGAAACCACAATGTCGAGGAAGCTACTTGGGAGACAGAATAAGAGATGCGTGAGAAATACCCCGCTTTGTTCGATGGAGTTGGTAAGTAAATTCGTGGACGAATTTATTCTAAGGGGGTGAGAATGTAACACCCGCTTCATTTGCATCACTTATATCATTTATGTCATTAGTATACCCTGCATATCTCATGCCATTCAAATGTCATTCATGTACATGTTTAACCCCATGCGTTTGTATGCCTTGAAATTGTTGTTTAATTCTTGTAATTGAGCATGTTAGTAATGCGTTGAACTTTTAGCGTTGTTTCTGGACTTTTCGGGAACCTTTCTTGAGTGTTTTGACCTTCCCATCTACTTAGAATCACTTTAGGATCATTTAGAACCATTTCGGGAGCGTTTCGGAGCATTTTCGGAGAGTTCAGAGAAGCTGGACACAGAGCGATCTCCCTAGGGAGATCAGAGCAAGGGCAAAGCGATCGCCCTGCCCCGTCACTGTTCACCCGAGAAATTTTTATCCTTTTCCAAATTGGATTTTGAGTGGCTCACGATATGGCACACCCCTTGGCCAGATTCACCCTCCTTCCTAGCCACTTAAACACCCCAAGAGAGTCCCCAATAATTTCATTTCATCTCCTTAACACCATAAAAGATATAGAGAGCTTAAAGAGGGCTTGAGGGAGATAGAAGGGTGATCTTGCTATAACTTGATCATTCGTAGTCGAAATCGCGATCCGTCTTCGCTGGTGTGTAAGGGACAACTAAGGAAATGTTTATAACCTAACAACATCTTCTTTTGGTGGTGGAATCAAGGGTATTCTCCTCCACCCACATTTTTAGGAAGTATAGTGTTGATTTCTCAAGACTTCAAGCTTGGAAGTTGGAGATTCAGCCTTGTGAAGCCTTAGAGACCTTGAAGAATCTTCCCCACTACTTTGAATTCATTCTCCTTGGTTGATTTTAACAAGAGGTAAGCTACTACCCCCCCCCCTTTTTCTTCTTAAATTATGTCTCTTATGACATCTTAGACTTCTAAAAAGTGGAATTACCATGCTTGATTTGTGAACATGTGATTCTTTCCATGAAATATCCTTATGGACTTATGAAACATGTTATTGGTTATTCTATGTTGTTGGGAATTCAATTTTGGGCATTAATGTACTAGTTTAAAGTGCAAGACCACTTTCGTAACTCAACATCACTAGTAACTAAATGACTCAAACGAAGTCAGTTAGAGTTCGATAATGAATATATGTGACCACGTGTGTGTTTTATGAGCCCTTGAGGATTTGAGTTACCCATGGGCTATTGGTTACACGATATATGTTTAATGGTATTGTGTTATTCTTCGTTAATATTGTTGATTAAATGGTTATGTGTAGTAGATTCACTTGACCTACATGAGTATGTTGTTGTTGTGTCGTTGTACTCCCTACTTTGGAGTATAGTATGTTTTTATTAAATGTTGAGTAAATATCTACTTGAGCATTTTGATTGGTTATGATAATGTGTAGAGTAAACATTTACTTGCGCATTTGTTAAGTCCATGGCATATTTGTTAAAGGTGTATTGACGCTCGGTTATTGCGTGAGCCGGGGCTAGGTAATAACTGAAGGCCAATACACTGGACCTCGCCCTACCATTGGCCACGGTAGGGGTTATAGCACTAAATGTTGTACGGAATAAACGCGACCTTGGTAATCTATACCGTGATTGTTTCTCAGGTCATGGGAACCGAGTCTTCACATCGACATGAATACCGAAAATGGTTCACTATAATACTTGGTTATGAGTTCAATGATCGAGAACGACATCAACGGTTTCTACTTTGGTATTATTGGTTGGTTGGTTGGAAGTTTGTATGTCGGAGGTGTACCTTGACGGTATCCTTTTATATGTGTTTACATATCGCTCTTACATGTGTTTCATGCTATGTGATATGTGTTGCTATGAGATACTTGTTATCTATGATGTTTCGAGACTTATCCTGTTATGACAAATATTGTTATACCTGTTATGACAAATATTTTTATACCTGTTATGACAAATATTGTTCACATCTCGCATGTCATATTGTTGTATTGGTAGCTTATTGAGTTTTAAACTCACCCCGTCCATTGTTTATTGTTTTCCTTAGATCCCGAACCGGCTAGAAACCCTCAGTGATCTTGCATTGTCTTCGGTGAGCCCTACAGTTGTTCTTTTGGGTAGTTGCTCCTTGAGCATCTGTACTTTTCTTTTTGTGAGGTCGAGGGTATACTTGTTAACTAAACAATGTAAAGTTAGGTAGATGTCCCGCACTTGATATTTGGTTAATATTCTTTTGTAGTGCCGACATGGTTGTCAGGCTTTCTATAAATTGTGAACTCTTACTTTTCGCGCACTCTGAAATTGTTATTTAGTTGTCCCGAGCTCTCTAGCTCATGGGTTTGTTGGCTAGCTAATGTGTTGTTCTCCGGCTTGTTGTATTGTCGTTGAGGTTTTGTTTTGCTATTAAAGATCATACACTTGCATTATAGGGTTTTTGCACAAAAAAGACTTTTGAAATATGCATTTTTATGTTCTCGTTTCACGCACCAGACGAGATTCCACATAGGATCTCGGGTCGGGTCGTGACATCTACCCCGGCTTAGCGAGTATTCAATCACGGTTGACCGTAGTGGCTTTTGTTCGTAATTTACCCTGGTTTAGCGGGTATTCAATCGCGGTTGATCTCGACTTGGCAAGGTGTCTTTTGTTGGCAATTTTCCCCAGCTTAGCAGGTATTCAATCACGGTTGAATTTGTATCAGTACTTTGCATGTTTTGTTTTCAAAACATGCTTTTTTACTTTACATTTAATGATTACTCTGACATACTTTCTGTTAAGTCTATGTTGATATGCTCAGAATATAGGCTAGAAGGGGGGGGGAAATAGCCTATATGACCTTCATTAAAACTTCATCAATAAAGAACAAGGGATGAAGAGTGTAAAAGGTCAAGTCAATTTTCCTTGAATGCAACTCTGCTGATATGAAGAACAGCAATCTTGCATCATCAGTCTTCTATTAAAAACATCAAACAAGCTTCGGCAGTTTTTCATCAGCCAACCTTGTCAACTTGGTTACTGACAACTTGAAGATTTGCTAGAAAATTGAAGTTATAACATTTGCTGAGTTGGATAAGTAGGGCAACGGAATAAATAGCAGCAATTGTATAACATAGAAGGTTAAGTTGGTTGTATATGAATCAGTACAAGTACGTTACAACAGCAAGCTTAATTCTTCATTAGATGCAGTAGTTATTTTCCAATTGTAGATTGCATAATATATGAAAACATATATTACAGGAAAGATCAGTAAAGGCTGAATGTAAACAACTATATTTTTATATTAAAATTCAGCAGAGGTTTACTCTACGGTAAACATGCTTAGTACATCAACCTAGACTCTCTAACCTAGCAACCTCACCCAGGGAAGAGGAAAAGTAAATTGGAAAGAAAAAGGGAGAGATTAAGAAAGAAAAATCAAATTTATCGAAAATACATTGGAAGATGTAGTCAACATTTATCATGTTGTCTTCCTATAGTATCAACTCGATAAATTTGTTATGAGAAGAGAATATTATGGGTTGTTCAAATAACTAGTACTTGAACAACTAAGTGCAAAGCACTTAGCCAAATGTGATGACAATTCATTGCACAATTGACAGCCCTTATAATATAGTACAAGTCTACCGATATGAATGCAATATGAATTATTAAGCTCTGGTTCTTCATCGAACATCTTCAAGCTTGGTCAGTCTTCAACAGTAGGCTGGATGCTTAGTCTCTAGCTATGGATTTAAAGTATAGCTATTGAAGAGACTGAGTCTTTCAAAGGAAGAAAGAACTCAAATCAAGAAAGGAATTCTTGATTAAGCTGAGCTTCTTTGCCGTGAGAATTTTAGATTACTCTCACACAAAGTGTTTGTTCTTTCACTTGTGTTTTTCCCACTCTTTAATGTATTCACACAATGTTTTCTTTTTCACTTCCACTTTTTCATACTTGCACACAAAAGATGAGAGATAAGAGGTTTCATTTATACGTAGAGAAGATGAGAAAGTCGTTGAAGCTTTGAATAGATTTTCACCCGTTGGAGAGTTAGATCATCAATGTATTAGAGTGCATCTTAAGAACTCTTCATGTAAGCTTAGTCTTGAAGTCTGTCCGTGATCCAGGCTGGGAGCAGATGGGACGGGACGTGCACGCCAGGGTAGAAGCATAATGTGTTTGATCTTTTGTCTGGTTGTGTCTTGAAGTCTAAGACCAAACATGGAAGAGGAAATGTTCAGCAGATAATAGTAAAGGCACCAACATCGATACGTATCTTAAGCTATCAGGAAGATCTTGTAACGGATCTATTTTAAATTTTTGTAGAAATTGTAGCTTGGAGAACGACCGATGTTCCTCTTTGTATGTATCAGCATTGTTGCAGTTGTCTGATAAATAGCATGACTGATACTTGAGTAACTATTGGTGTAGGACTGCTGAAGTGGAGACTGCTGATTATACATTGCTGGTGAGACATCTTCTAATGAGACATCTGCTAGTGCTAATAGAGCTAATCCATATGAAAAGTCATCATCGCTTGTTAGGACAAAGACTCAGACATTTACAAAGACTTCTTAGTCTAATAACCTATGCATTGTTTCAGCAAGTTGTCACGCTAACCGGTACATAGCCCTTTTAGCCACTTGTGAAACATGCGTTGTAATGGGAACAAGCAAATCACTGTGTTGGAATATTCAAACATATATATCAGCTGATTCACAGACATATTCCTAACACTTTCCATTCCAAGCTTTTTATTTTTTTCAGAATGAAAAGACAGGTTTTAACCTACCACTTATGTGATAGCACAAAGCTCGAGGAATAGTTGTTCACCACATTTGACTTGCACAACATCAAAACATTTAATGCAAGGTCAAACATCTCCAATGGAAACTTTTCTAGCTCTACTTATATAAAGCCGAAAAAGCATTGAAGAACAACAACCATATTACAAGAAGTATTCAATAACACTTCAAGAATTCTCTAAAGCTTCTCCATTAAAGCGCATTTACTTAGAACATTTTTTTCTTATTTTCATTCTTTATACTTGCCTTTAAAGTTCAATCATTGTATTGAATCTCTTCCAACTACATAGTTATTAAGAGATTATTGATTGTAACACATGAAATTGATTTGTTTCCTTAAACATTCAATCTCTATATTTCATTGGTCCTTGTTATACACTAATCCATTAGTGATCACTTACATTATTAATAGTAGTGCACTTCAAAATCCGAGTTTGACCAACTTGGTAGTAGAATTATCAATTTTTATACTGTGAACCACTCTACATATTGTATTCATTTATTGCTTGTTTTATTTGACCAAACTGACCAAAGCTTTAAACATTTCATTACTTAAAGCTTCAATCAGCCTTTGCAATTTAACATCAGTCAGTCCTTCAAACTGTTCATAAGTTGATTCTTCAACTGATCACTTTCATATATCTTTAAAATCACTTTTCTTCTGCCTATGTT
The DNA here is from genome assembly GCA_016624345.1 of Platycodon grandiflorus. NCBI lineage: Eukaryota > Viridiplantae > Streptophyta > Magnoliopsida > Asterales > Campanulaceae > Platycodon > Platycodon grandiflorus. The sequence goes on from CM028362.1 coordinate 61,995,014, forward strand.
TCCAAAGGTCTTAAAACTTATAAAAAAAAAATTATAAGGCTATTCACCCCCCCTCCCTCTAGCCTTATTATTTGCCTCAAGTGGACCTACAGTACTGAATGTTCTAAATTTTAATAATAGTCACATCTTCACTATTGATTGTGAGTGCACAAAGTGTCACGCATAGGCAAAGGAGGTTGAAGTCAATTTTTCTTCCTGAGCACATTCATTATGTACTTCCTCGTCACGTTCAAGGGAGTGAGCACCTCGGGATTTAGTTGGGACTTATTTTTTTCTTTTCCCCCTGGGGCACTCAACTTGGTTCACCTAACCACATTACTAGTACGGCCAAAATCTTTTTCTTTAGTTCTTCCTTTCTCTCCCCCAGTTTCTACGACATTGCTTAATTTCTGGGCAGTCTTAAACATCTCGCCACTTGATTTGGGAGGGCAAAGGCTAAACTCGGTCCTCAATCCACTAGGAACCAGGTGTGAGCGCCCCGGATCCGCAGATCGCTCCTTGGGCCTTTTCACTCTTGTGGTTTTCCTCTGTTGATTTTTATTGGTTTGATAAACATGAAAAACACATTTATCTTTTGAAAACAGATTCACCATTCTCGTTTATAAATTAAACGGGAGAAAAACTTTAGATTATGGGTTCGGGGGCCAAGTTACGAGTTGGGAAGGTTTTACGCACCCAACTCGCCCTTTCGGTCTCTACATATTTGCATACTCATATTTAAGTATCGCAAGTTTGTTATTTTATGTGACAGAATATACTTTACATGTACTTACATATCAAAAATGTATTGAAATAATTGCATACATTTATTACATTTATTTACATATTAAACAAACTAATGAACAGAAGGGGTTACCTTCTGTGGTTTTACAGAATTCAGGCCACGTTTAGGCCGTTGTGTAATATTGGATCAAGCTAGCTCATAACCTGATCGTTGTGCTTCCACTACTACTGATCGAGGAAAGGAAGACTTACGTTTTGTGTGTGTTGAGAGAGAGTCAATAATCTTTTCTCTTTTCTTTCTCTCTTTTTTTCCTCAAAATAGGCTTGATAGAGAGAGAGTTGTGTGTATGTGTGTGTGTTTTCTTGGATGATGCTCTCTCTTCTTTTTTGTGAGAGAGATTTGATGATTATTGTTGTTGTTAAGATAGAGTTGATCATCTCTTTATATAGGAGGAGTTGGGGGAAATATTTGATGGTTACTCTCCAGCCCAAGTTTGCACAATGCTTCCTCCAGCCTTCAAAGTCTTCAGCAGCCAGGCGGCTTGACTTTTGGGGAAAATCCAAACCATGTTTTGTGGTATCAGCGCACTCAACAAGGCTACAGCGCACCAAAGTTATTTTTTGGCTTTTCCAGGCTTTGTGTCTTGCACTTTAGCCCTTCTAAGCTGTGTGTCTTCAGTTTAGACCCTTGATGTTGATCTAACTGAAAGTTGTTTGTGTGTTTGTGTAATAACCGAGCATATCATTAGCATGTTAATTATATAATTATGTGTATTCATTGTTAATGTGATTATCGTGGTCCATGGTATTGATTTGATCAGTCGTAAACTCATAATTTCATGTTTCGGTACTTTACTTTCTTGTATGTTTCGTAACGTAAATTGACCCGAAACGGAAGAGATGAATCATGGTACTTTACACCTAGATATACTTGATGTTATAGAAGTCTCATGTTATTAAATCGAGTCTTAAAAAAGTGAAATACGTTGTGTTTATTTGAAGTTACAAAACGAAGAATTTGTCGACATTGTGTTCGGTTTCGTGAACTTTCTTGTGACTTTAAATCGATACAAGAATGATATCGAACCCTTAGGGACATCCTTTGATTTGTTATAAGTGTTGTACAATCATACCTAGGGGTGTACGAGCAATCGAATCGAGAAAACAGAGCGAAACGAAAAAATTGTGCGAAGCTGATGAACAGTGGCGCGCCCTAGCGCGCCATGTACGGACAGCTTTGATAGTTTTTTTTTTCTTTGATTTCCACCTCATGCTTGACCTTCCTTATCTGGTCTAAAATGTGGGTAAGCCTTGGAAGAGTATATCCTAGCCTTCTAAACTCAGGAAACCCTCAAATCTCTCTCTCAAATCCTCCAAAATTCTCCTAAAATTCCACTTTTTAACCTAGGGTTTCTTGCATGAGCTTTTGTTCTTCCACCAAGGCAGCAACAAGGGACTTGTTTAAGTGAGTTTTTGGCTGATTCTACCACTGAAATATAGGGGTGAATCAAGGGTTTTGCTTTTTGATTTGGTAAGGGACCATTAACTTGTTGATGTTTGTGCTTAATCGGTTTATTTCGGCTATTATCAATTGCTAAGTTGTTATTATGAAAAGTTTGTGATTTTCAGTCATGCTATGATGTTTATTAGGCTAATATGATTATGGGTATGTGTTAATAAAGTGTGTTGATGTTCATATGAACCTTGAAGTTGTTGTAGTTTGATTGTATCTTCGAATTGGTGAAACCGACAAGAAATCAACTTGAATAAAGTATGTGACATGGCTGAGATTTAGGGTTTGTGACTTGATATTGAATGGTTTGAGATGGTTAAAGTGTTCATTATGTTTGATTTATGAATCTAGAACTCGAATTGATCCTTGGAGGATAACTGAAATGCCGAATTTGTAACCGAATATGGAATAAAGTGTAAACGTGAATTTGACTAACCAGATGTGCACATTCAAATACTAACTTTCAAGGGGTTTTGGTTGACTACCAATTGTCACGGGGCGGAGTGCAGTGATAGTCGGGTTATGGCGACCTTAATCCGGCCTGTCTCCCTATTTCTGGTCAAAGTAGGGTTTACACCACGTAGATTGTTGGACAAGAGTGGTATTGTCACATGGATGCCAAGGTTGTAGGGACTTGGGGCATGTTGACTTGTTTCGCAGAATATTTGATATATGAATTATATGATTACAATGATTTGATATGAACTTCAAAGCTAAATGGTGTATAAGGGGAGCTGGTGAGTCGGAGGTGTACCTCGACTCTTATATCCTGATATATGTGATCTTTACTTGTTTAATATGTGATATGAACTGTTGTTAGCTCATTAATTTATTGGCCGGTCATTATTTCCAACTGGTATGGGACAGTTGACATTCGTGATCCTTCTTACGCTGGTAATGGGACTTAGTTGATTGTTGATTATACTGAATACATGTGACTTACTTGGTTATAACTTATGATGATTACATGCTGCTTGTGTTAGCATCTTATTACTGTTGCATACATGCATAACATGCATAAGTTTAGTGGAATCTTACTGGGTCATAGGTGACTCACCCTTTTATTATTATTTTTTCTTAGATCGGAGCAAGGCGAAGGGTTTACGTGCGTGAGGCTGTGCAGCTCATCGCGAGATTAGAAGGTGGTTATTCGTTTGGGGTAGACTTTATTGTGTATATGTTAGACAGTGGTTGTTATGCTGTCTAGGTTTCAAACATTGTTTCTGTTGTATTGTATATAAAGGCTGCATGCCTTCTTTATTAGTCTGTATATTGGTTGGTTGAGTTGTGAAGACTCAGTTGTACATGTTCAGTTTATGAGGTGGATGGCTTATCGCCATACTTTTATTTCCGCTGTTATATTATTTATCAGGTGGTTATTTTGATTATGTTTAGCCGGGTCATGCCCGAATTTAGGCTATGTGTGATAGCTTGAATTGGAGTGTGACAGTTTGGATGTCGTTAGTTCTGTTGAATAGGTTGTATCTTCAACTTTGACCCTTGATGTTGATCTAACCGAAGCTTGTTGTATTTGTTGGATGTTAACAGTTCGTTGTATATGTTATTTCCTAAAATAATCATAGAAACGAGTGCTAGTCTATTTGTCAATAAACAGTTGTTTATTGGACAATTTGTATAATGTAACTGGGTGTCTACAGAGCCCCTCGACTACGTTTTCCTAGAAGTAAGCGAGCGTCATCAAAAAAGATAAACATCTAGCTTCATTCTGGAAATTAGATGGTCAAACTCTGTATCAGAGTTTGTGTTACCATGTGTATATGTGTGGTCGAACCCTATATCAGGGTTGTATGACCAAGTGTGTGGTGTGTCAAGACTTTAGCTCGAACTCTCTGGGGAGATGAACATTCAGTCATGATTCTGTGGGGAAAGAATCCCGCTGGGGAAATGCTGTGATGCAAGAGGATTGCAACACTGTTGGGGAAAAGGATGGTCATACTTAGGAAGTATGTCATTCGGTGATCGAACCTTCTAAAAGGCTGCCTACGTATCTCTATAAAGAGAATCAGATCAAAACGTAGTTCGCATCTCTTCAGGGAAGAAACACGATTATGATATGTTCTGTGGGAAAAAGTGACAGGGTCTGCTCTATGGTTACCAGATCGTCAGGGGAGACTGCCTACATATCTCTATAAAGAGGATCAGGACAAAACATAGTTCAAATCTCTTCAGGGAAGAAATTTGAAATATTTTCTGTGGATGACAAAAAAATGTCAAAGGGCGACCGGATCTCTAGGGGAGACTGCCTACGTATCTTTATAAAGAGAATCAAGTCGAAACGTAGTTCAAATCTCTTCAGGGAAAAAATTTTAAATGTTATCTGCTGTGTGTGGGAATGGTTCATTTCCAGACCTCGGGTTTATACCCGTTGGGAAATGACCAAAAGAAAGCTGTACCAACGTAAAATGAGGCAAATTATAGTTTAGGATAAGCTGTAAATCGACATAAAGTAAAGATACTATTTTTGTGTGGCGTCCGGGGGACTGATTCTGAGCTGTGTTGGATGGCAGGGCCGTTTGAGCGGTTGATTTCCATATGCCTCAAGCTCGAACTTGTGGGGGAAACGACCAGGTAGCTGGGTGTACAAACGTGTGTGAATACACTGCAAATCTGTGTGGTGTCCATGGGACAAACTTTGTTGGGGATGATGCGCACGACCATTGGTAATGCTCCTGCTGAGATGTACTGTGTAGAGTCCCATAGGGATTCTGCTAGACATGATAGATTGGACGGCGAGGCCATTGGGAGTAACTCTGCTTGGGGATTATCCTTGAAAATATGTTGATGGTGGACTTCCGTTAGGGCGTCCGGTTAACGACCGTTAGTTGGACGTTAAGTTGCCCTTAGAAGGACTTGGGGTGCAAATTGCAAAATGCTAAAACTTGGAGGGAACAAGGAAAAATCCCTTTTCTTCTTAAAGAAGAGCACGGGCAGCAGCAGCAACACAGCTACTGTCGTGTTCTTTCTCTCTCTTCTCTTCAAATTTCTTCCAAAATCACTCAAATTTTTCGAGGTTTATTGCCCCAAAATTGTTTGTAGCGAAAATAGCCAACAATTCGGACTCGGAAAATGAGTTTCCCGTCGATTTAGGTGTCGATGACGAACAAGCCGACAAGGTGATGGCGCGGAATCAGGTCCGTTATCCGTTCTCGGATAGTAATCCGAACGACATTCATCGTGACTAGAGCAGTCACATCTCTTCTTTAGATCCACCCGCGGTGAGTTTTCGGAAAACCCACTTGTTCCGCAAAGTATGCTAAATTTGAAACTTTTGTACGATTTGCTGGACTCTTGATGTTAATCCCGCAATTGTTAGTATCCAAGTAGCAAATATGTTTTGTTGCATGTTGAATCTAAGCAAAAAATGTGAATTTATAGAATATAGGTGTAAACAAATATGTATATTTGTGGATTTTGCATGTGTAAAGTGCCTACTTTAATTGCAAATTTGAACATGTTAGGATAAAAATTTCTCGAAATCAAGAGTATATATGTGTAGAGAGATGAACAAAGATGAAAACCCACAAGTTGATTTTGTTGGGGTGGCTCAAAATGTGTAAATTTTTCTTTCCCGAAGTTGCGCGAAAGTCGCACACCAATTGTTTGAAAAAAAAGCTTCAATGAAGAAAAGTGAAGAAAAACTCTCACTAATCACTTGAAAACATTTTATTTTGATCCCGGGATCCTAGGGATGGGATTTGAAGAATGTATGGAAAAAAAGGAAAAACTTTCAAGTTTTTTTTTTTGCATGGAAAATATAAAAGAAATTGACTTGATCTAAAATGACATAAAAAATGTGCACGTGTGCTTTGTGATGACACGCTGGAATTGATTTTTTTTGTTTTTTGTTGTTTTTGCAGTCACGGAGGAGGATCACCCGCATTCGAGCGAATAGGGATATGGTGAGGGAGATCTATGATCGACTCCCTCGACTGATCCAGGAGAGGGTGGATGGTACCTGTCTTAGTACATTCATCCAAAATGTCGGCAGTTTCATTGGCTACAGAACTATCCATGAGGTGTTGCAGTGTTTCTGGTGGGACACCACCTATACCTTCCATTTACCATGGGGCGAGGTGACCATGATGCCAACGGACTTTTCGGCAATCACGGGGCTACCAATTGGTCAGGGCCGGGCTATTGAGCTGGATTTCCAGTTGCGACATTGTCCTGATGTCGTTGCTCAGCTGTTGGGATTTGCTCTGGTGTAAAAGAGCTTCGACGAGATTCCCGTCAGCTATGTCAGGGAGTGGCTGCTCCACAATGTGAACCTTGTCGATACAGCCGACCGAATTGCTGTGACCCAATTTGTTTGGGTTTTCTTGTTCTTGGCACTGGAATCACCCTCTTCGCCAATGTCTCCTCAACTTTGCGAGTATCTCTACTCGGCTGTTTGAGACGATTGCGTCATCTGGGCGACTTTGATTGGGGACCGACTGGCCTGGCAGAGTGTTATTTCTTTATGGACCATGCCAGCAGGAACGTTTCCAGTAGTGTGACTGGCTACAACATGGCATGGGAGGTAATATTCGGAACAAAATCTTTATTTTAAAAACTTCTTTTATCATTTTAAAATAAATATTGACTCAGACAGGCTTGGGCTTATGCGATGTTCAGCTTTTACCCTTTCACGCTTCGCACCAGGGTGATGACCCCACCATTTTTGGTGAACTTCTGGACTTCAAATCGGAAGTACGCTCGAAGGTTCCTGCTCATCCTGACACCGAGGTGATTCGGACTGTGATTATTAACTCGAGTCCAAAGTCTATCAGCTTCTTCCCATGGGGTCAGCCGCCTGCTTCCTATGGTCCGACCCAGGCGGTCAATGGTTGTCGTATTTTGATGGTTTCCATCGTGTGCGACTCGATGTATTTGGGCGATCGGGTCAATCGCCAGCATGGGCCCAACGTGGGCCAGCCTCTGACACCGCCTTCACCACCCTTCGGGATGATGACCCTGGATGTGATGCCGAGATGCGAATGGTTTCTCGCGAGGGAGGCCATCGATCCACATAACTATGTGGAGATGGACTACGGGGTGTTCATGCAGACTGTCCTATATCCTCCTACTCCTCCTCCTGCTCAAAAAGTAGAGGGTCCGTTTCCTATCTTCATGGGAGAGATCGGGTCGTTTGCGGGACGGATACATTATCCGGAAGTCCCGCGAACGATTGGTTATGGAGAGGGTGAGAACTACAGGGAGGAGGACCTGAGCACTGGTGAGATTCCACCACACGACTATCTTCTCGCGAAGGAGAGATCTAGTATATCTCTGACCACTCTGTGCATATATTATTTGTCTATTTTATCTACACTTGAATATATACATATTGATAAAAAAAATGTTGTATAAACAGGTGCCGTCCAGCTCCTATCAGAAGCTATTAAGCAGATTTTACAAGTTGTCCGATCTATATCAGAAATTGAAGGCCGGGGCCAGTGATTTCACTTGCCTAGGAGGTGCGGACATGACTGGGCCGCATCGCAGAGGTGGCGGGAGAGGAGGCTCCAAAGGTGCCAGCACTAGTAGGTCAAAGAGAGGAAGACAATGATTTCCTTTCCTGTTATTTTTTCTTTTAAAAGAAATGTATTTGTAAGCAAATTTTATTTACTAGGTACATTATTTATTATTAACAAAAATGCAAAAAGAAAACCTAGGGTCTCAATTCTAATTGCTTTTAATTACACAAATTGTGCTGTGGGAGAAGAAAATGAGTATTTGGCTGGGGGCGGCTGTTGGTTGATGCAAAATTGATGCTCCTCCGACAGATGGGTCCTCTGCATGTGAGGCCTGAGGGAAAGAAATGATTTCAAATCCTAAAGGCTGCTGAACTGTTTGGAAAAGGTAGAAAGAAAATAGGCTTATTGCCTATTTCAGAGGGAGCTATTGTTGTGATTTATACAAAGGCAGGTGAGATGCTCTGTGGCTTCAAAAGAAGTAAATGGAGGAGGACCCTAGGAGATACGTGTATGCCTTTTGGGGCATAATGTGAATTGGAGAGCTGGACCAAAAAAAGTCCAAGTACTTGGTGCGCGGTGCACCAGGCTTGGTGCCCGCACACCAAACTGGTCTTCTCTTTCCTATTTGCTGACTTTGATGTGCTGAGACATGTCAGAAGATTTTCTTCAAGTCTAAGACTTAAGCTGCTGTAGACTGCCCTTAAAACCTACTTCTTTTGCCTTGTTTATAATACAACTGATCGAAACAATTCAGTGCCAAGCTCTTCCTTCTGTCTTCTCTTTCTTTTTCAAGAAATCTTCTCGTCCCAGACAAAATTCATTTTCCTTTATCAAAAACTCTTCCTTTAAAGATGAACCATCCCTTCGAGACTATTACAGATTACGAGGCCCGTATGAACGATTGGTGTCTTAGTCCCAGCACTACTGAAAAGGGATATCTTGCCGACACTTATGGTTTTAGATGTGCGTTCGGATGGAGACGTATTTAAATTCATTGGCACATGATACGGGGTGCATCCTACTTCTGGTCTTCAAAAAACCATCTTTTTAACTTCTCACTGAATGAGATGTGTCCCACATTTGAAGATTTTTGTGCTCTGACAAGCACATCCATCGGTGGTCCTATTGTGATACCATTGTTGAGGAAACCCCCTTTGGTGCTTATCTAAGAACTGTTTGGTTTCACCATTCGAGAGGCCCGTGATATGTTGCATGGTCAGCTTTTCGACCTGACTCCACTTCCGAGGTTCTTTTCCAATTACCAACCCAACGACATTTATTTAGTACACCAACAGACGGCTCTCTTCTTGTGTATATTAGGAAAATTCTTCCTAATTAACCTTGACAGTTATGTCAACATACGGGTCTTGGATGTTATATTGCATGCTAGGGGGGATGAGTGAGCAACATGATTCCTCTTATTCTGGCGGAGACTCTTCTCGACCTGGACAGTTATACTAACGGAGAAGAATAGTTTCCTTCTGGCAGCCCCATTCTCTTACACATGTGGATGGAAGAATGCTTCATGATGATTATCCCTCCATTACCTGGCACGAGATATTATCCAATCAATTACGCCCAGAGGGGTCACCAACATGATCATTTGGTGACTGAATAGGATTGGGTGGAGTATTTTCTATGTGTTCCTTCCTTTGATATTGTATGGGTTGCACCCCATTGGAAAATTCGGCGATTTATACCAGGGACTCATCAATTTGCACAAGTCATAATTGCAGGGCTTCGTGTTGTGACCTTTTACTATGCTTCCCGGGTGATGCACCAATTTAGGTTGGAGCAAAGGCTGCCTGATACTGGCCTCCTTGAGTTCGGGATAAGCGAGTTCAATGGTGACATTTGTAGGGACCTTCGAGGGTGGTGGGGCCATGAGATAGGGCCACGTACTGTCCTTTCCTTTGATCACATCCCTTTGGAGAATATCTGTCTTTCCATCAATTATCTGACATGGCTGGTCCCACAGTCGATGGAGCATTCATTCAACATAAGACTCACTCTGGAGTGTCTGCTTGGTAAAATTATGACCAATGGGGCAGACGCTCGTTTGCTGGAGATTGGTGAATCTGTGGAAGACTCTGGTTTAGAGATTTATCCAAGGGATCTTTGGCGACTTCTGCACAGTCAGGGATCACATCTCGTGGCTCACGAAGATCCGACAGAGCCGAGATCAGTGGCGGTGAAAGAAGGAGCACTGAGGAGAGCGAGGGAAGTTTAAGAGGCTGGCGCGGTGAACGCCGTAGGAGATAGAGTGTAATGATAGTTTATGTATTTGTATGTGAAATAGATTAAGACGGAATATGAATGCATGTAAGTCTTATCTATGTACTCCTTGGTTGCCAAACCGGGGATTTTGTTATAAATTAAAAGTGTGTTATTATTACTATGTGAGTAGTGGTTTTTCCCTTGTGTGATCAAGACAACATGACAGGGGGAACCAAAAAATATTATTTATAAAATGTGTAAGTAAACGACCAAACCCAAAGGCTGCCTACATATCTCATGAAGAGAATCAGGTCGGATCGTAGTTCAACCCAGATTTGCAAGAGACGGAGATTTTTATTCCTTTTTCTCCAATATTTTATCTCTCTTATTTTTTTTTTAACTCTAATTTTTGCCTATTCCGCCCTTTCGGGTTTTCGGCCTACCGAGTTATTTTTAGAAGGGGGAGAAAAGTATTTACAAACACAAGTAAAACTTAATATACTATAGCTGAGCGGGCAACTACGCGTAGTATTTCTTGAGCTTGTCCATGTTGAAGGGCTGAATGAGGTCTTCCCTATTTTCATTAGTGCGTCGCTTGACTGTATGAGCCTGACTACATACGGTCCTATCCATGGTGATTTCTATTTTCCAAAACTGTCAATGTAGCCAGGCGGCTTTTCTCGGAGAACCAAGTCGCCTACTTTGATGTCTCGGGCTTTGACCCGTTTGTTGAAAGATCGAGCAATCCTCCTTTGGTATGATCGTGTGTGCTCTAAAGTCAACAATCTCCTTTCATCCAGGAATGCCAGTTCTCATACCGATGCTTAAGTCAATCAGCTTCAGCCAACTTGGTTTCTATTATCACCCTTAAAGAAGGGATTTTAACTTCAATAGTTAGTACTACCTCCATGCCATAGGTAAGAGAAAATGGGGTAGCCCCAGTAGGCGTACGAACAGAAGTATGATAGCCCCAGAGTGCTAACGGCAATTTGTTGGGCCAATCTCTCTCGGTATCCACCATTTTCTGAATGATGTTTTCCAATGTCTTGTTAACTGCTTCGACAGCGCCATTGGCTTGCGGCCTGTAAGGTAAAGACTTGCGCCGTTGTACTTTGAACTCATCTAGTACTCGATTGATTTCTCCCTCGAAGTGTGTACCATTGTCGGAGATCAACTCAAAAGCTACCCCAAATCGGTAAATGATGTTTGTCTTGATAAATTCTGTAACCTTCTTGGCATTCAGAACTTTGTAAGAAGCGGCTTCAACCCACTTTGTGAAATAGTCAACGGCAACTAGAATATACTCATGGTCACTCGATCCTTTCGGATGTACTTGTCCTATGACGTCAATTCCCCATGTTGAGAAAGGCCAAGGTGCTATAGAATTGTATAACATGTGAGGAGGTAGATGTTGCAGGTTGGCAAACCTCTTACACTTGTCGCAAAGGTGCACCCATCTGATGCAGTCAGTTTTCATTGTACTTCAATAGTAACCTTGCCAGATTATTTTTTTTGAGAGCATGTGCCCATTCATGTGCGGACCACAAGTGCCTCTGTGCAGCTGGTCCATGACTTACTCGGCTTTTGCTTGATCGATGCAAAGGAGGTTAAGTCCTTGATAATGGCTTTTGTATAGATTGTCACCACTTATTACAAATTGGGAAGCCCAACTTCGCAAGGCAATCCTGTCTTTTCTCTCAGTGCTAGGTGGATACCCAACTTTCTTTAGCAAATTCCAAACATCCAGGTACCAAGGCCCATCGGCCCTTTCTTGGTCCTTTTCAATCGAAAAGCAAAATGATGGTGTATGTTTCGTCCCAATGACGAAGGGTTGGACATTGAACTCAGCGGGGATTTCAACCAGTGACGCCAAAGTTGTTAGAGCGTCCGCGAAGCAATTTCTATCTCGGGGAAGATAGTGAAATGATATGAACTTAAATTTTTTGTCAATGCTATTAAGCAAGCATGATACAACTGCAGTCTAGCATTCTGCATCTTCCATTTTCTTTCAACCTGATTTATGATCAGAGCTGAATCACCGTATACTTCTAATTCTTCGGCGCCCATTTTCAAGGATTCCTCCAAGCCAGCTATACAAGTTTCATATTCGGTGGTATTGTTGGAACATTCAAATTCTAATCGTATGGCCAAGGGCGTATGTGTATCTATGGGATCGATCAACAGTATCCCTATACCGTAACCTCTTTTGTTGGCAGCTCCATCAAAGAAAAGTTGCCATTTGCATGTGATGTCCTTAATATCAAGAACCCCTTCATCAGGAAAATCCAGTTTTCAAACTCTTCTGTTTCTATTGGCAGGTCTGCCAACTGATTAGCTATTATACTTCCTTTGATTGACTTTTCCCTCACATAAGTTATGTCGAACTTATTTAGCAAGAAAGACCATTTGGCAAGCCTGCTCGAAAGTGATGGCTTTTCGAGTATATACTTGATCGGGTCCATCTTGGAGATCACCTTTACAGGTAATGTTTGCAAATAAATCTTGAGTCTCTGCGTCGCCCATACCAGACCTATGCAACTTTACTCAAGTGTGGAGTAGTTCAACTCGCTGCCTTACAACTTTTTACTGACAAAGTAGATGGCGTTCTCAGCGTGAGAGTCTTTCTTTTCTTGTGCCAACATGGCTCCAATCGCGGTGTCTGTGACGGTTAGGTATAACAATAAACGCTTCAGTTTGTGAGGAGGAGTTAGAACTAACGGACTAGCTAGGTATTCCTTGACTTTTTCAAATGCTTGTTGGCACTCTTCATCCCATTCTCTATCCGTATCCTTCTTGAGAAGCTTGAACAAAGATTCATACATGGATTTCAGCTGCTGAATAAAATGACTGATGTACTGTAATCGGCCCAAAAAGCCTTTGACTTCACTCGGAGTCGTTGGCTGCGGCATGTCTGTGATGGCTTTGACCTTTGCAGGATCTACCTCAATTTTATTGTCGATTACCATGAATCCCAAGACTTTTCCTCGGGTGACCCCAAATGTACACATAGTGGGGTTGAGCTTCATCTGGTACTTGCGCAATCTCTCAAAGAACTTGCGAAGATCTCTCAAATGAGCAACGTCTACATCTACTGAATGAATAATCATATCATCCACATACACTTCTACTTCTTTGTGAATCATGTCATGAAAGAGCGTAGTAACCACTCTCTGGTATGTAGCCCCAGCATTTTTCAATCCGAAGGGCATGACCGTAAAACAGTAGGTCCCCCAAAAGGTTATGAAAGAAGTTTTCTCCTGATCTTCTTCTGCCATCTTGATCTGATTGTAACCGAGCATTCCATCCACAAAAGACTGTATCTTATGTGAAGCTACTACTCTACAAAAATGTCTATGTTGGGTAGGGGAAAGTTATATTTCAGAGATGCTTTGTTGAGATCCCGAAAATCCACACAAATTCGAACCCTACCGTTCGGCTTCGGCACTGTCGCGATATTGGACAACCATATCGGGTATTCCACTACTTTGATGAATTTGACCTTCAACTGCTTGATGATTTATTTCTTGACTTACAGGGACCATTTAGGCTTGATTCTGCGGAGCTTCTGCTTCACCGGCTTGGCGTCGGGGTATAGCGGAATCCGATGTTCAACAATCGCTAGATCTGCTCTTTCCTCATCTTACATGTAGCTTCCAATCTTTACCTTTCTGACTTCATCATTCAGCCCCAGATTGATTGTGGACAAGTCTTCTTGTAGAGCTTCCAATCGGCGGTCCCTTCGTTGTTTGATCACTTTAGCTAATTCAATTAAAAAGTCTTTGTCTTTTAGATTCCCATTATTAATCGATTCATTATTAACAAGATGATTTATCATGTTTTCAATTAATTTATCTTTTAACACATTGGCAACCAAGGAGTACACAGAAACACTTGCATTATCATTAATGAAAGGAAGGGTTACAAGGTTGACCACCTCATCGAGGTCCTCACAGGTGAGATCCTCGATTTTGGCATCGAGAATAGAATCGATTAATGACCAGTTCTTAACAAAAAGGGAAGAAGGGGGTAAGGTGTATCCGAAGCGCTCCACCAGGTCCTCGGCCTTCAGCAACGGTCCTGTAGTTGTGTACCAGTTTTGAAGCGAATTGTAAGCCATAGTCTCAAACTCTGCTACTAAATCATCTATGATATCTACTGCTTCATCGACCAATCCCAAAAAACTGTCTCCCATGAAGTCTTCTCTGAATAGGGCCAGGGCAGAATCTTTCTGATCAATAGTCCATGTTCTTGACTGTCACCACCTTGTAAGAGGTGTCACGAGGGCCGATAATCACTTTTTCCATTTCTTCTACTATGAGGCTAATGTCGTTAAAGATCTCCCATTTAGGGTGCATCTTTCTGCTATTGTCCATCCACGGCTCAAGAAACATGAGGTAAGCCAGGGTTTCTCCGTGCTTGACAAAGTATCCATTTAGGGTCTTCTTGTAGGGGTTCATGGGAGGTGCCGTGTACGGCTGGTTCCTTTGAACTACTCTGTTTCTCTTGCGCTTCTCTTCCATTACTGCTGCTACTTCTGTAGGTGTTGGCTTGTATCCCAGCCCAAAAGGTGGTATGCATTCTTTGATGTCGTCTTGTACTAGGTTGATTCTGCCTTGCTGGCTCTTGCCCAACCCCAGTCCTGGCACGTAGCCTATATTGCAGATCATGCAATAAGGGACTATCTCTCTAGGTTTCACAGCTTTCTTGTAACTGATGTCGTTTCTCCTGTATATTGGATTGCATTCACCCTCGCCTGAGGAATTACTTTGAATCCGCTCAAAAAGATCCCAGTGTTATCATGCTCAATTTCGAGAATAGGCACATCCCATTTTTCTTTGATTCCATGAGTTTGTCTGCCAAAATAATGACTATATGATCCTCGTGGATAAACTTCACACATTGATGGAATGATGAAGCTACCCATTTCATGCCATGAATCCACGGATGGCCTAACAGTAGACTGAAAGTAGAAGGGATATCCAATACTTGGAACTCAACGGGCATTTTCAACGGGCCAATAGTTAGCATAAGCGTTACCACCCCGAGCACACATCGACTAGTGTTATCATAGGCTCGCACTGATTGCGATGATGGAGCTACGTCAAAAATCTTCATTCCCAGCTTGGCTAAGGTTATTGTTAGACAGACATTCAAAGATGATCTGTTGTCTACCAAAACCTTCGGTACCCTCTTTTCTTGGACACTGACGGTAATATGCAATACATCAACATGGTCGACACCTCCTTTTGGTAAATCAAGGTCAGTGAACATGAGAACGTTCCCAAAATGAATGTTTTCAATCATCTGAGTCAGCTCGTCAGGCGAGGTCCCGATTGGAAGATAGCCTGACTTAATGACTTGGCAAGGCTGTCACGGTGAGTCTTGGAGGAACAGAGAAGACCCCAAATGGAAATATTGGCTTGAGTCTTCTTCATCTGAGTGAGAAGAACATCTTCAATGTCTTTAGCCCCAGTATCCTTGGTACTGGTATCAACTTCTTTATCTTTCCCTGATGGACCACCCATATCTTGAGCAGCTTGGTATGCACGACTAGATCGAGTGAGATGAGAGATATTGCCTCCTATACATAAGGCCTTTTCGATGATATTCACTTCTTCTTGGGAAGTGTCCTGGGCACTGGATAAAATGTCGCTCCAAAAGAGCATGTTTCATTCGAAATTCTCCTCTTTTGAAGACAAAAGGATTAAGAGGTACGATAATGGAGCATCGCTGATTTCAAATATGGCGGGGGAATTCACATCTTCTGTTTTAAACTGAATGGTATTGACATGGTTAGCTGACAGAGGATTGTTTACCACATTAGGCATGGGGTGTGGTTTCTCAATAATCTTGTCATCGACCAGGTTTTGGATTGCTCGTTGGAGCACGAAGCATTTTTTCATGAGATGCCCACTAGACTGATGATATTCATAATATTTTGCATGGTCCCATGTGGCAGGCAATGGATTGGGAGGTCTGTAATCTTCGATAGGTTTGAGGACTCCTTGTGCTTTCAGCCCCCAAAAAATCAGTGACATGGGAGGGTGCAACTCATCAAAATGTCTATCATTTCTGCGAAAATTATTTCTTGCACCTCTGTTATTGTTGTTTCCCAATGTATTTATAGACCCATCATGTGAATAATTGAAAGACATATTTCTATAATTCTGAGCAGATGGTACAACTGGCAAAGCCATAGTAGGTACATTTCCTAACATATTTACAACAGGTGCAGACGTTGATGCTGCCTTTCTTTTAGAGTATCGAAATGATCTTGGAGGGGGATCGACCTTGATCTGTATGGTACGAATCTCCATGTCGATACAAAATCTGACATCTTAGATTACAGAGAAATCAGCGTAAGAAATGTAATGCATACGATCCAGATAAATCGGCTAAAGGTTTCTAAAAAAGATCTTGACTTGTTGAGCTGGGTCAGGCCTATCCAGGGTTTGGGCAATCTTCTTTCTCCACCTTTCGGCATATTCAGAAAATATTTCCTTCTCCCTTTGGGTGCATGAATCAAGATCTCTCCTGTGCTTTCCCAATTACTGTTATCCTTGTATCTCTTCTGAAACTCATCTGCGAGTTTATCCTATGTAGCAATCACAGTGCTGTCCACAGACATCAACCATTGCTTGGCAACCGCAATTAAAGTTAAGTGAAAATTGGAGGACATTGATTCGAAACTTGTTCCTCTCTTCTGCATAGCATAGGCGTAAGACCTAAGATGGGCAATAGGGCAACCTGTCCCATCAAATTTCTTGATATCAGGAATTTTAATTTTTGGTGGTAAGATGGCAGCAGGCTGCAATGTCATTGCTCAGGCAGTGAATTCGCTTTTGTTCAAGACTTTTAGAACCATGTCCTTTAATTCTCTGATTTCACCTTTGTTTGCAAGTTCAGCATCATTGGTATCAACCATAGCCGTGCTCGGGAACTGTCCTACTGGAGGAACTAAATAAGGTGATGCATAGCCAGTAAATGGATAGATTGGTTTGGCTGAAGGCTGAAGGTTGTAACTGTTTGGGTTTAGGTGTGGACTATCCTGGATAGGATTAGTCATGTAGAATAGGAATGCATTTGGATTAGGGAAAGGAATGTTGGTAGACGGAGATGTGATGCGGGTTGTAGGAGGTGTAGTAGTGTTTAAAATTAGGATTGTGGTAGTCTGAGACTGGTGATAGATGTTTGAATTGATATTTGGTTGAGGAGGGAATGTATTAGGGTAAGATGGGTAAGTGTTTGGATATGAGGGATATGGATAGTAAGTATGCGGGTATGAGGAATAGGTGTTTGGATTGGGCAGACTATTCACGCTTGAGGGTGATGGGTCAATAGTTCTTACTAAAATAGGTAAAATCCTGTTATCAGCCCTTGACCTTGGATAAGGGCTGAAAACCTATTGACTATGGTATCCATGTTCTGGTCCATCCATTGTTGCATCGCTGGGGTTAGAGTGTATCCTAGAGCCCCTGTGTCATATCTTGCAGAAGAGCTATCTTCATGATCGGCCATCTGATTCCAATGCAGACTTCCTGTACTTGATTCTGAACCCAAACTTGAAACTCTTGTCAACCTCTCAGTGTTAGTCTTTCTCCAATTTAAGGCCAGGTTTCTAAAAGGTTGGGATATGGGTAGGAGTTTGGTTCTAGAAGTGTTTCTGAGTACAGAACAATTTTATTATTCCTCTTTTCATTTTGACTCGACTCACCTTATGAAGGTTGGACAAGCGACAATGCTTTGTTTTGACTTATGAATTATTCTTGGAACAGTGGATTCTCTCGCCAGAATATAGGACCTTCATATTCCACCTGTATTTCGACTACCTAAGATTGGACAGATCCCAGGTAAAAGGCCAATATCCTATTCAGGATCCACCATCCGAATTGTCTAGGTATATGTCATTGACCTCTTTGTTAATCCTATGCATGAGGACTTTGTTTGTCGACCTTTTGATCACCGTGATTTTCTTTTGGGAGAGTATGACTCTTTTTTTGATTTCTTTGGTGTTTATTTCTCAACATTTTTTTTCTTTTCTGTGATCAAACAGACTCTTTTGTCGGTCAACGACTTTTTTTATTTGATTTTTTTTTGTCTCTATGCACAGGATTGACAAAGCATGTTTGTGATAATAAGAATCAACCGGTCTTTGAAGTTTTCTAGGAATCTATATGAATTACGCGTGGCTATGCAGGGTTAGGATGGCTTACTTCCCGGAGGACGATTAGTAATCGCGCGAAAAGGGATAGTGTCAGCTGAAGGAATGTTGGGCGCATGACTTACCCAGTTTTACTTCAACGTGGCTATACCAGGGTTTGAAGCTTGGCAACAGTTCGGAATAAATGATTGCGCGTCTAAGAGACTCTTTTTACATTTATAACAAAAAATAAAAGTGAGACAGATATATACAGAATAAGAGGGAGATATGTCCATTTTTTCTGATTCATGTGATATGGGTTGTGTTTTGTTAGCAGTTGAAACTAGCAGGAAAGGAAACACATCCATAAATCGAGGGTTTAAAGCCTCGAGGAAAGAGAGGAAAAGAAATAGAAAAAAATGGGAATTTTATCCTATTTCTAATTATTACATTTGTGTCCTATTTTCCAAAATGAAAAATACATAAATGAATGTACAATTGAATAATGGGCATTGGCCTGAAATAAATGTACAAACAAAGAATAAATGAATTTGTACCTGCAGGGGTGAGTATGGACAGAGTAGTAAGTAC
This sequence comes from Platycodon grandiflorus, assembly GCA_016624345.1. Lineage (NCBI taxonomy): Eukaryota > Viridiplantae > Streptophyta > Magnoliopsida > Asterales > Campanulaceae > Platycodon > Platycodon grandiflorus. The sequence continues at coordinate 62,013,675 of CM028362.1, forward strand.
TACAAAAATAACATTTTAGCCATGTTATCGAAATCAAACAAATTCGCAATATTTAAATATGTGAGCATGCAATCGTGTAAAAAAATGAGTCTGGCTCTCTTTTTTATTTATTTAATAACAAACGTCCCCAGTAGAGTCGCCACTGTGAACGTACCGGATCCGCAGATCGCTCCTTGGCCCTTTTCGCTCTTGTGGTTTTCCTCTGTTAATTTTTATTGGTTTGATAAACATGAAAAATACATTATCTTTTGAAAATAGAGTCACCACTCTCGTTTATAAAGTAAACGGGAGAAAAACTTTAGATTATGGGTTCAGGGGCCAAGTAACGAGTTGGGAAGGTTTTACGCACCCAACTCGCCCTTTCGGTCTCTACATATTTGCATGCTCGTATTTAAGTATCGCAAGTTTGTTATTTTATGTGACAGAATATACTTTACATGTATTTACATATCAAAAATGTATTGAAATAATTGCATACATTTATTATATTTATTTACATATTAAACAGACTAACGAACGGAAGGGGTTACCTTCTGTCGTTTTATAGAATTCGGGTCACGTTCTAGGCCGTTGTGTAATATTGGATCAAGCTAACTCATAGCCTAATTATTGTGCTTCCATTGCTACCGATCGAGGAAAGGAAGACTTACGTTTTGTGTGTGTTTAGAGAGAGTCAATACTCTTTTCTCTTTTTTTTTCTCTCTTTTTTTCTTTAAAAGAGGCTTGATAGAGAGAGAGTTGTATGTGTGTGTGTGTGTGTTTTCTTGGATGATGCTCTCTCTTCTTTTTTGTGGGAGAGAGTTGATGATTATTGTTGTTGTTAAGAGAGAGCTGATCATCTCTTTCTATAGGAGGAGTTGGGGGAGATATTTGATGGTTACTTTCCGGCCCAAGTTTGCACGAAGCTTCCTCCAACCTTCAGAGTCTTCAGCAGCCAGGCGGCTGCTTGACTTCTGGGGCAAATGCAGGTGTGGTGCGTGGCGCACCAGGCATGGTGCCCACGCACCAAACCATGTTTTGTGGTATCGCGCACTTAACAAGGCTTCAGCGCACCAAAGTTGTTTTTTGGCTTTTCCAGGCTTTGTGTCTTGCACTTTGGCCCTTCTAAGCTGTGTGTCTTCAGTCTGGACCCTTGATGTTGATCTAACTGAAGGTCGTTTGTGTGTTTGGACGTCGTTAGTCCTATTGAATAGGTTGTATCTTCGAGTTTGACCCTTGATGTTGATCTAATCGAAGCTTGTTGTATTTGTTGGACATTAACAGTCCATTGTATATGTTGTTTCCTAAAATAATTATAGAAATGAGTGTTAGTCCATTTGTAAATAAACAGTTGTTTATTGGACAATTCGTATAATGTAGGTGTATGAATTTTGGGTGTCTACACCAGGCCCCCCTGGAAACACATGATAACTGTCTAGCACGTTAATCGATCTGGTCGAGTACATCCTTGAATCTGGCTAATTGTTAAGGGACTCATCGGCTATCGAATGCCACAAATTCTTATGCGTCTTTTGGTAAAGTGTAAGCCGTAGAAAACTTAGTCACGAAAGGCTTCTTGAATTCTAACCAACCGTTAATTGAGTTCTTCTCTAAGGTGTCGAACCATTTTAGTGCCTTACCCTGCAAAGTACTAGCGAACGCCTTGCACCAAACCACTTCATCAGCGGTTATTATCCACATATGCACCTCAAAGCCAATAATGTAATCCCTAGCATTGGTCATTTTTGCATAATTGTCAAATGATGGGAATTTGATCCGAGGGTTTGGCGTAATCTTCTGGTTCCATTTTGTTAAAGGTCCATCCTTACTATCAACTTTCACGTCCACTCGGTCCATCTCCAAGACATCCATCCACTCCTTTAACTTTTTATACTCTTCGTCAACCTTGGGCTGACCATTTCTCTCGGTCACTGTAGGACGAGCTTGGTCGTTCCCTCGGGGCAGTTTATACAAGGTTTCCCCAGATGATGTGTATTGTGCATCCTACCTTTTCCTCGAGGAAGGTGATCTTAGTCATACTCCCCACTTCCTGGTAGCCTCCCTCCTAGTCCTTGACAGGTCAGATTCGCCTTGCTCACTTCTAGCCCGCTGATGTAACCTAGCGAGGTAATAGTTCTCGGTCCTTGGACCCAGGCGAGAATGAACACTTGGCTTAGGTTCGGCGTCGGCCATCCTAGAACCCAACCTGTCCCGGACGCTAGCCCAGGGTCGCTGGTCGTGGCTCCTTGCCTTAGAATCCTCCACATCAATAAGTTTTACCCCCGAAGTTTTAGGGAGTAAGCTATTGCTCGGATCTGATTAGTCAATTCTTATGGCGGGCGGTGACGCTCCTGTTTTCTTTCTTAATTCAAACATCCTCTGTCTCATTGCATGGAGTTGGGCAAGGATTTAAATCTATCTTTTAAGGTGTTCCAACTCAATCTGTTGAGGAGTCAGTTGTTTTTCCTTTCCTTCCCCACGAGTCTTTGGGGCTTCGCGACCGCCATAATAACTGTCCTCATCGTGGGAGGAAACGTTCGTGAAGCGATCGTCCTCTCCGCTCCTGGCGTTCCCGCCTACTTTTTCCTTTCTATAAGCATCCCATCCGGACTTCCCTGCTGGCGCATTCCGCAGATAGGAATAGGTACCTTATGGAGGTGGGCTATGGGTAGTTGGTTGGCCATCCATGGTAGTGATTGAAGTTTTTGAAGATCACAGTGCAATTGAACTTAAAAGGTTGGAAAACTTTCCCAGCAACGGAACCAAACTAAACGCGCCAAGGTACGGATCGTGCGGAGTTACGAATGTGTAGATACATATGTTGGTCCTTCCCATGATTTATTTAAAACCATTCTATCTTTGGAATCACTCAGCCAAGCTTTATAAATGTTTTTGGCTGATTAAGTGACCAGTCATCCTCTTAACCAAAGATGACTAATCACATGACTAGCCATTCCTAACTGGCTGATGACTGATGTTCTCACATACATCAGTCACTGATTCCAAGTGACCAGTCATTCTCATTAACTCAAAGATGACTGATCACATTACCAGTCATTTCGTGTTGGCTAATGACTAATACACTCTAGTATATTAGTCAAGTTAATTTAACCGATGTATAGTGACTCATTAAGACTAAAATATTGTCCAAGTCAGTGACTGATTAAATGGCATAAGGACAGCAGACTGATATGTGTCCTTGTCTTATCTCTTTAAAGTCTACTGATCCTTAAACGGAAGCTTCCGTGATAAGCCTCCATAGTTATTTTGAATTTGTGTCAGTACTTAGCGTGTCTTGTTTTCAAACATGCTTTTTGCTTTTCATTTAATGAGTATCCTGACACACTTTCCATTCCTAGCTTTTTCTTTTATTTCAGAATGAAATGACAGGTTCTAACTACCTTTTCTGTGATAACACAAACTCGAGGAATAGTGGTTCACCTTGTTTGACCTACTCTGCATCAAAACATTAAATGCTTCGTCAAACAATTTCAATTGTGTCTAACGGCATTTTTCCTAGCTCTACCTATTTAAAACCGAAGGAACATTGAAGAATAGTGATCACAACTTGCACATCGAAGTCTCACAGAAATTCTCAAGCATTCAATACTCTCAAGATTTCTGGAACTTCATTGAAGAGAAAAATGCTTAGATTATTTATTGCTTATTACATTCTTTGTATTTACTCTTTAGTTCAATCATTTTGTTGAATCTCTCCTAACTACTTAGTTATTGAGAGATCATTGATTGTAACACACAAGATTATTTTGTTCCTTGTAACATACAATCTCCATAAATCACTGATCCTTGTTGTACACTGATTTGTTAGTGATCATCTAGATTATTAATATTAGTGCATTTCAAAAATCCAAATTTGACCACAACTTGGTAGTGGAGGTAGCAGTTTTCATACTGCGACCACTTTACATCTTGTGTTCATTACTGTTTATTTAATTTGACCAAACTGACCAAAGCTTTAAATATTTCATTATTTAAAGCATCAGTCAACCTTTGTCTTATTACTTCAGTCAAACCATCAACACTATTCATAAGCTTAATCATCTGCTGATTCATTGATCAGTTGGCTAATTTTTTCAAAATCATTATTCCCCTGCCAAAGTTTTAAAATGTTCTAAAACTTATAAAAAGATTTTATAAGGCTATTCATCCCCCCTCAAGCTTTATTATTTGCCTCAAGTGGACCTATAACATATGTCTCGGAAATATGGCTTGGAATTGAAGTAACATGTCAAAGATGAACAAACGCCGTGAGCAGAGTCAAGATTGTACCGACTCAAACCCTCCGGTATGAGAGTAAATCTCAGTTGTTTATGAATTTCTGGCGGTCTTGGACCAGCGCAGGAGTAATGCCGAATGTGCGGGAGTAATGTAGAATGCAAAATTGAGGGTAGAGTTGAAATGTCTCACCAAGTGATGCATTTATAGGTGGAGAGGGTTGCTGGTCATTATTGCTTGTCATTATGATGTCATAATGCTGCTCATCATTGTGTTATTAAGAGAAAGAAACCGTAACGTCTAGCAACAGACGAATCATTTAATCTGTCATTGATTGCACAACATTAAAGTGGGAGTGTGCAATGAAGAAGGGCCATTGAGAGACTTGCAGGACGTAAGGGACTTGCGATGGACATAGGGAACATGCGAGCCTTGAGAGACGAAGGGAACGTTGGGGACTCTTGATTGTCAAGTACGACCAGCTTGGTCGTCCATGCCGTTCTACCGTGCTTCCTCGCTTGCCACGTGTCCCATTTACGAAAGGTACGAGCTAGGTGACTTGGTACGAAAGGGACGGGAAGAACGGAAGGAACAGAAGGAGCAGAAGAGGGCGCTACTTTGGTTTCCTAGGCCGACCTAGGGAACTTGGTCGCCTAAGGCGGGACCTTAGTCGCTTAGATGTCACTCGCTCCATGGTTCCACCCGTTCCAGGTGTGCGGGATTCAAGTATTGTAAGTAGATATTTTATGGGTCCTTCACACATGGTTGCTAAATTGGGATAAAAAAATATGTACAAAAGTTTTGTTATCTTATTACCACTTCTTGTATATGTATTGTTGCATTTCTTGAAGAAATATAATAGGTCTGGTTAATTTTATTTTATTTTTTGTGATTTGTTTTAAAATAAAATAGCATGAGAGAAATAAAAAAATATAAAATTAGGGGAAAAAAATAAAATTATAAACAAATAATACAAACTACAAAATACGCTAATACCGTCCAAAAATAACTCATGCAACAAGTAGGGGTGTTCATCGGTTTGTTCGATTTTTATTTTTTCAACCTTAAAACCAAAAATCAAACCAAACCAAATTCTCGGTTTTTGGTTTGGTTCGTTTGATTTTCGGTTAAACCGAAAGTTTGAAAGTTCATAAAAAAATTATGGTCCTTAATATTGTAAATTCCCATAAATTTATAAATATTGTAATCAAACCAGAAAAAATTACAAATGAACTAAACAAATGTTAAAACTACAGTCAATTTCAAATTTTAAATATCTTAACAGTGAAAAACATTCAAAACAAAAATTAAAACTTCAACAGAATTACAAAATATCTCTAAAGACTAGTTATAAAACTAATAATAATATATTATTTTATTCAATTCAGTTTTTCTTTTTTCGATTTGAAAGACAAAACCAAAAATTAAACCAAAAACCATATTCGAATTCGGTTTGGCCAACCAAACCAAAACCAAATTCTAATTCGATTTGATTTTCGGATGAAATCAAATATTGAACACCGCCTAGAGGAAAGTCATTGATGCTCTTTGTAAAATTTGATTTGCAATGGCAATTTGAATTATTTCATTGATTAAAAGGGTATTTATACAATGTATTAACATATAAACAAATAAAGCAACAATCTCCTAATTATGCTAGGAATCGGTAATTGACATATAAACAAACAAGGAAACAATCTCCTAATTATGGTAGGAAATGCTCCTGCTGAACGTCCCCCGAATGTGACCACAGATGTGGTAACATCTACTACGACATCCATCACTCCCCCTCAAGTTGGACGGTGCAGATCTCGAACCCCCAACTTGCCAACCAAAAAAACGAAAGCGATCTAAGGGGCTTGGTGAGAATGTCCGCAACTTGGTTTGTCATTGTGACATATCGTGGATCAATATCATGAGATACCACCCGTTCACGAACGAAATAACAATCCATCTCAACATGTTTCGTGCATTCATGAAAAACGGTCGCAATATGTATCGCGACTTGATTATCACAAAAGAGTGGTGTGGCCTCGTGCTAAGGTGCATTAAGGTCAATCAACAACCATCGTAACTACAAAAGTTCACTTACCGTTGCGGCCATAGCCCTATATTCCGCTTCGGCAAAGGAACGAGAAACAACTGACTATTTCTTGGTGTGCCATGAGATTGGTGCGCCACCAAGGGATATAAAATAACTTGTACAAGACCGTCAAGACATGGGACAACCACCCCAATCGGCGTCACAGTATGCAGATAAACTTAAATCACCATCAGTTGGAAGAAAGAGGCCCTGACCTGTTGTTGTTTTTAGGAATCGAAGCACACGATTTACAGCATCCATGTGCATGCGTCGAGGATTGGAGACAAATTGACTGAGAAAATTCACAACAAAAACAATGTTAGGATGTGTCACGGTCAAGTACAACAGCCATCCAATCAACCACCGATATTGCGCCGCATCTACAGCGGGGCTGTCTGTATCATCATCCGACCACCAATTTTGTTCCATCGGGAAAAAACTGGGCTGACATCCTTGTCAACCTGTCTCCTCGAGTATGTCAAGGGTATACTTCCTTTGACTCAAGACTAGGCTTTGTGGCGAACGAGCAACCTCTATCCCGAGGAAGTATTTCAAAGGTCCCAAATCCTTTATACTAAATTTGTCATCAAGGTGACACTTGACAATATTGATCTTGTCAACATCATTACCAGCCAAAATAATATCATCCACATAAATGAGAGCACATACAAATATATTACCTTGTTTGAAGATGAACAAGGAATGATCAGCCTATGATTGGCGAAAACCAATATCAAGCAAGGCTTTAGTGAACTTGTGATGCCAATTGCGGGATGCTTGCTTGAGGTCGTACAAGGATTTGCATAAGCAACACACTCTTGTGTCCCCTTTCTTTCTCTAACCTTGTGGTATTTGCATGTAAACATCTTCCTCTAAATCACCATGGAGGAAGGCATTATTAACATCTAACTGTTGTATCAACCAATTCTTTTTTGCAGCCACAGCAAGCACGCTTCGCACTGTCACTAGCTTAGCAACTGGGGCGAAAGTTTCATGGAAGTCTATACCCTCAACTTACGTGAAACCCTTTGCTACTAGTCGGGCTTTATCTCTTTCAATTTCACCATTTGGCCGGTACTTGATTTTGTAAACCCACTTAGAATCTACAACTTTCTTGCCCGGAGGTAATTGCTCTAGAGTCCACGTTCCATTGTCTTCCAAGGCATGGATCTCCTTTTCCATTGCTTCACGCCAATGTAGATATTTCACTGCCTGATGAAAATACTTTGGCTCATCATGAGAAGTGATGGCCGCAAGAAAGACTTTATGAGCAGGAGAAAAATTTTCATAAGAGACAAAGTGAGATAAAGGATGTACCGTAGAGGTTCCTAGATTGGTGGTGGGTTGCGCATGGTCTATAGATTTCGGAAGCTCGATAACAAAATCTTCAAGATGCTTGGGTTTGACTGGCACGCGATTGCTTCGACGCAACTCGTGCATAATAATGTGTCCACTTTCTGAGGAACTCTGCTGCTATTCTAGAACAATTTCTGAGGGATTATGCTGCTGTTCTGGAACGACTTCAGACTAGGCAACATTCTATAAAACAGTATCAGTTGCTGCTGTAGATGTGTTCGAAGATGTGGCAACATTTGGCGGAACATCCAGACTGGTCTGTTCGAAAAAATTATGTGGCAGTACTGAGTCATCAAAAATTGTTGGATTGTGTCCCTATGTTGGTGGCTCTGTCCCCTATGCACTTTCGGGAAGGAGTGCTTTAAAAGGAAACATATCTTCATCAAAAACTACATCCCTTGATGTGTAGACTTTGTTTTGTTCCAAATCAAATACTCGATATCCCTTTTGTGCATGAGGATATCCAACAAACACACAAGGTCTCCCCCTTTCACTAAACTTATCACGCTCCCTTTTATTATCCATGGCATATGCAAAACACCCAAAAACATAGAGGTGGTCATATGAAGGTCTTTTGTTAAATAAAATTTCGAAGGGTATTTTATGCCCAATAACTTTTGATGGCAACCTATTTATGAGATAAGTAGCTGTCAAGACACACTCACCCCAAAAGGTAATCGGTAAACTTGCTTAAAAACGCAAGGCTCTTGCAACTTTGAGTATATGTCTGTGTTTCCACTCCACCACCCCATTTTGTTGGGGTGTGTCGGTACAGGACGTCTCAAAAAGAATTTCATGGGTGGCATAATAGTCTAACATGTAATTTGACTGAAATTCCTTACCATTGTCACTCCTAATTCTTTTGACGGTCTTCTCAAATTGAGTCTTGACCATGTTGCAAAAACTAGTCAAATGATGGCTCACCTCAGATTTATGCTTCATCAAAAACACCCAAACTCCACGACTATAATCGTCAACAATGGACAAAAAATAATATGCACCCGAAAAAGAAGGAATTTTATAACCTCCCCAAATTTCGCAATGTAATAATTCAAAACATGAACTATTCTTAATACTGCTAATAAGAAAAGGAGCTCGAGTCTTTTTCCCTCATACAAGGATCACATATTACATTGCTAGTTTTGAAATTTTTAACAAGAGGCTCCACATGTTGGAGTGCTGTGTTTGAAGCGTGACCCAATCTCTTGTGCCAAACTTCTGATGTAACTGAAAGTGCCATATTGATGTTCCTAGTCTTCACAGGCTCCATGCAATATAGACCATCACGGCATTTACCCACTCTAATCAGGTTCCCCGAGGGTCTGTCCTGTATAACACAAAAGTCCGAGAGAAAAATTAGTACACAATTAAAATCTTTTGTTAACTTGCTAACTGAAAGTAAATTGCACTTGAAATCTGGAACATTCAAAACATTGTGAATTTTCAACCCATTTGGCAAACAAGTTTTGCCAATTCCCTTCACGAGAACACTATCTCCATTTGGTATTCTAACAGGCATTCCAGATTCCGATTTCGTGTACTCCTCAAGGATCCTTTCATCACAAGTGATGTGTTTCGTTGCTCCAGAATCAATCACCCAAGACCTCTTAAAATAAAAATTACCAGCCATGTTAACAGTTGGCTGAATCTGTCCACTTCTCTGATGTTGTGGAAGATGTACGAATCTGATCAATTTTGCATGTTGTGCTGGAGTTAAATCTGGAAGGGAGCTTGACTGCAACTCCATGTTTACTGCCTTAGGGGTCACCTTTTGTTCTCCCTTCTTACCATCATTACGGGATACCTTTCTCCACCAAGAAGGATACCCAACAATTTTGAAACATCCTTCTACAGAATGGCCTTTTTTGCCACAATGACTGTACGTAGGTTTTGTACTCGAAATCTATGTCTTCACAATTCCAAACACTTCATCAAGACCCATAAGAAACTCATAGAGCTGTTCCTTCTCACGCAACGTCACAAGTCGCTTGGGTATGTCATATGTGCACTTGCCACAAGCACACTTTGGCATAGGAGACTCTCCCCAAAACCTTTTCAATTTGGTGTAAGCCGTGGCAACTTGCTTTTTCGCCATGGTTCACGGCTTGAAGCTAGCGGCGACGACCAGGGTTAGTTTTAGGGGTTTTTTTATATAAAAACCTGCTCTGATACCATGTAAAATTTGATTTGCAATGACAATCTGAATTCTTTCATTGATTAAAAGGGTATTTATACAAGGTATTAACACAAACAAATAAAGGAATAATCGCCTAATTATGCTAGGAATCGGTAATTGACATATAAACAAACAATTAAACAATCTCCTAATTATAGTAGGAACTGCTCCTGCTGAACGTCCCCCGAATGTGACCACAGATGTGGTAACATCTACGACGACATCTATCAAGGTTCGTAATATCTAAAAAAACGTTGATTGATGATTTTTGACTTTTTTTCTATTATTATTTTTCTATTTCTTTTATTTTTTTAATTTTATAAAATAAAATTTATTATCTTAAAATGGTCATGTTAAACGGATGGGGTAACTATACAACAGATAATGTGTTTTTCTCTATCTCTAAATAAGTATTTTTCATTTTATTCTGGCAGTTTCTTAAATAAGTATTCCTCTTCTATTAAAAATACTTATTCAACAAATTTCCTATAATACTTTTAATAACTGTGAAGAAAAAAAAAAGAAAAATCTATTGATGTAACACCTCAAGAGATATTTTTGGAATATTAAAACAAAAATTATATATAATAATTATTTTTTTTGAAATTTTTGTAAAATTAATAAAATAAACTTATTATTATTTTTATTCTTCCCTCCGTTATAACCAAATAATTTATTTTTGATTTTTTTGATTAACTTAATTAAAATTTTACGGACAATATACATAAATTTATTTATTTTTACAAAGTTATAAAAGTTATAATCTATAATATTCTTAATGTAGTTATTAGTGAATAGGATCTTATTTCCGAATACATAGTTAAAGAATGTTAAATTTTGATTTAATTTAGTCATATGTTAACTTTTAAAAATGAAAAACTGACTCTTTCATCGAAACAAACGGAGGAATTACATAATAATACTCCCTCTGTTCCATAATTGCCTTGCTTCTAAATTTTTTTCTAAGAAAACACTTTTAATATTTTATTTTTATTTTTTCTTCATACTATAAAGATGGTTTCACATGCAAGTGAGTTTTAAAATAAATTATATGAGCATATCATACTAATATTTTTGTAATATAATCAATTAATTTTTTTTAATCTGTGTATTGAGTCAAACAAATCATACCAATGTTTATACTCCCTCTGTCCCTAAATTATTGTTTTGCTTTCTTTTTTTATCAGTTCTAAAATAATTGATTTTTCTTAATCTGTGTGCCGGGTCAAACAAGACAAGGACAGAGGGACTAATATAATATCATATTAATTAAGTATTTAAAAAATAAATATATATAATTTATATTTATAAAACATCATATTTAACATTACCCTTATTTACTCGTGGCTCCCACCCCCCACCTCCTAAAAATAATTTTAGATATTTTTACCCTCCCTTAATCCTACAGTAGTCCCTCTAGTCCACCTTCTATCTCTAAAACCAATTAAATCATCCTCTAAATATAGAGTAAGTTTTAACATGAATAGTGACTCAAATCCTCTACATTTTCTTTACTTTATTTGAGCACAATATATTTTTTTTTAATATTTTAGAATAAAAATTATTAAAATATACTCTCTCCGTCCCTAAATTATTATTATTATTTTTTGTCCGTTCCTAAATAATTGTCATATTTAAAACTTTCTTTTTTTGGATATTATTTTTACCATTTTACTCTTACTTTTCTCTCTATTTTAATTATGCGACATATACACATGGGCATTAAAAGAAACTACACATTATACTAATATTAATAATCAAGCCAATTATTTTTTGTTAATCCGTGTGCCGAGTTAAATAAGACAATAATTTAGGGACGGAGAGAGTACAATATATTTTTCATAGTATATAAAATTTAAAATACTCTATTTTAATTGTGGTGGAAAAATATAAATAAAAAATATATATATATAATGATTTGTTAGTTGAGATGAGAGATATTTAATTTTTAGAGGGTTATATAGAGAGTGTTTGTTAGAGTAAATTTATTTGTAAAGTGTTAGAAAAATGAAATTTGAATAAAAAATAAGTATTTAAAATGTGATATAGAGAGATATTATTGTGTTACTGCCGACTCTCAGGATAATCAATCTATTCTTGTGGTGGGCAGTAAGTCCACGACGTACACACGAAACAGATTGTAGTGTCCCGTTTTCAAGTTCACCTGGCTGAGTGACACGTCATCAAATATCTGAGCATGTCCTTTTTGTTACTAATAATAAAATAGTACTCCACCACTATCATATTGTAAGTCGTTATCCAATCACAGTAAAACATCAGTATAATAGAAACGTGCCCATTCATTGGCAATTTGGCAGCTGTAAAGATATTTAAAATCTTCGTAATGCGGCCAACAAGACTGTTCACTGTTCAATACACGAATCGGTTTGAGTTCATCGTCCCCCACGTGACTTGTCAGTTCCCGATTCTTTCTGTTTTTTGGAAGGTTTTAGAACTTCGACAAAGTGCTAAAAATAGTACTCCACTAGTCCACTGTTCGTAAATAATTTCTTTATTTGATTCAATCAGATTAAAAAAATATACTCCCTTCATCCTAAATAAATATTTCTAGTAGATAAAATACAAAAATTAAAAAACATAATTAATAATATGCTATAAAATATGTTCTGACCATAATACCCATAAATATTAATTGAGTTCAACTACTTTAAATAATTGAGTTTGTTTTGGATGTGTTATATTAAATAAAGCTTTAAAGGTATATTAGGAAGAATGATAGAGAATAGGTAGATCAAAAGTCTTTAGGAACATTAGTTAGGACATCCCAAAATAGAAAGTATGAACATTTATTCGGGACAGATGGAGTAACTAATTTAATTATAAATATTAAGATAATGTATTATATATATATATATATATATATATATATATATATATAAGAGTAGGGTTCATAAACTAAACTAAGAATCAGTTCATGAATAAATATTTTAAGTGTTTTTCTTAAAAAATAAAATTTGAAAATTGCATTTTTTTTTAAAACAGACGTAAAAGAAAAACATGACAGTTAGAACGAATGAAATACTATGTTTTCATAAACTACTCGAATGAGATTAGACTTGTAGTTATTTTGTGGTTTATAATTTTGTTTTTTATGATTTTGTGATGATTAAATAAAAAAAGTAAAAATGATAGAGAAAAAAAATTGAAACTCATATGGAAGAAAATAAAAATCACTCAAAATATCACAAACTAGATAAAGATCACCATGGCAAACAGGGCATTAATTTTTATTTTTACTTTTTTATTTTTGATTCCACCAACTCTTATTTACTCTCTTCGTTCCAATTAAATAGTACACTTTTCATTTTTAAAGGTCAACATGTGACTAAATTAAATTAAAATTTAACATATTTTTATCATGTTTTCGAAAATAAAATCTCATTCACTAAAAACTATATGGATTACAACTTTTGTATATGTCTTTGCAAAAATAAATAAATTTATGTAATTATTGGTCAAACTTTAATTAGCGACCCAAAAAAATTAAAAGTTAACACTTTGATTAAAATAGAAGGAAAAACTTTTTTTTATACCTTTTCTTTAATTATTAACAACTCAACCACAAAACCTACTTATCAAACATACCCCGATTACGCCAAGCTTTCTGCGCCCGTAATTCAGATTGCCATGCGTTGTACAATAAATATTCAAAACGAATTTTATTTTAGTAATGCTATAACAATAGATTTTATTTATAGATTTAGTTTACAACAAGTACCAAGGTGTTGTACGGTACAATTTATTTATGCATTACTGTACAATACTACACTGCTAAATGTAATTAATTCTATTGCTCTATTATTTTTCATTTTATTTTGAGTTAGGCTAACTTAGGAATTGGGATAAAGAGCATGATAAAGCAACTGTGATTGATTTTCTAATGAATGGACTATGGAGTAATTAGGAGTTAAAGCAGAGGTTAACTTCGTACACGTTTGGCTTGTTGGTAAATTGTATGATGACAAAACCATGATTAATTTCAGAAGTCCACTGCAGTCTAATTGTTGAACGAACAACAATAAACATTTCTTCTAGCCATAAGTATATAGAGCATTCACAGTGATAACTCTCAATATTACACTTTAAATACCTTTTAATTTTATTTTTTTAACACTCTAAAAATAAATTCACTACAACAAACACTCTCTATATAACCCTCTAAAAATTAAATATCTATCCTCTCAACTAACAAACATAACAACTATTCTATTTTTCTTTTTTTTTTTATTTTTATTTTCTCACCACAATTAAAATAAAATATTTTATATTTTAAATATATATTCTATAAAAATACTCTTTCCGTCTCTAAATTATTGTCTTGTTTGATCCGACACACGAATTAAGAAAAAATAATTGATTTGATTATTAATATTGGTATAGTGTGTAATTTTCTTTAAGGCCAAATTACAATTTTCCCCCCAAAGTATACACCAAATCTCAGTTTGCCACCCATATTCCGTTTTGTCCCATTACGGTACCCAATGTTACAATTTGTCCCATATTGCCACCTGGGATGGACGGACGTTAGAAAAATAGCGTTAAGTCGCACGTGGTCTTCCACGTGCGGGGCAATTTCGTCTTTTTCATTTTGATTTCTATTTTTCAACCTCTTCCTTTCTTCCTTAGTCCTCACACACACACACACACACACACACACACACAAAAGCACTAAACAAACCACTCTAAATTCTCTTTCCTGGCGACGTTGAGGACTCACCGTCAAAATCGAAGCGTTTCGCCGGTAATGGAGATTCCGGCGATCGAATATTTCTTAACAATCGGAAACGTTGATGTATTGATTTCTATCAGTTTTAGCTTAAGCCTCGAATTTGGGTAGATATTATGGAATTTTTGGCTCATCTATTGGTTTATGTGTCGATTGATTTGGTGATCCGATGATGAGAAATATTGTCGAATCCTTGAGACAAGTTCATGTGCTTTGATTTTGTGCTACTTTTTGTAATTTTCTGTTTGCTTTTTTGATGTATTGATATAATAATTAGAGTTCAGTATTGAAATTGTGAGAGAAGAATCAAGGTAGAAGATATTTAGGGTTTAGAAATTCTGTGGTGTCGAAGTGGAGGTTGAAAATTGACAATCTGTTAAGAGTAGTCAAGATCGGCGAATCTTTCTTTTGTTCTTTGATCACTGTAATGCCTTTCCCGATGAAGATTCAACCAATCGACTTTTATTCGCCGGAAGATTTGAGCCATTACGAGACTGTGAAGCCTGCGGCAAAGTCCCAGTCGCAAACTGCAACGAATTTCGTCTAGGGCTCCGTTTATCTGTCGATTCAAGCCTTTCAACGAGGCAAGTCTTCGATAAAATTCGTCTTATTAGTTATTATCAATATGTTGCTGTTTTCTTCTTGATATACTGTCAACATTCGTTATGATTTATGAACTACGATCAGAACAACTGTCAACTGCAAGTTTTATATTTGTGTAAAAACAAGTTATTCATATAAATTATCCGTTCTGAAATTGTGTTGAGCCCAGCTCTGTAAGCTTGGACAAAATGATTCAGAATTTCATGGAAGATAGTAACGAGAAACACTCGGCGGCAATCGGGTGCGGCCGCAACCAGTGCAAGTGCTTTAACGGCGAGAGTGACGGTGATTCAGAGGACGAGCTGGACTCGTTTAATTGCTTTGGCAATTCCAACCATAGCTTCACAGAAATTAGTTACTGTTCCTCAATTGGAACAGACTGGTGCTTTTGTGTGTGTGTATATGTGTGTGTGTGTGTGAGAGGACTAAGGCACGATGAAAGGCAGAGGTTGAAAAATAGAAATCAAAACGGAAAAGACGAAATTGCCCCGCACGTGGAAGACCACGTGCGACTTAACGCTATTTTTCTAACGTCCGTCCATCCCAGGTGGCAATATGGGACAAATTGTAACATTGGGTACCGGAATGGGACAAAACGGAATATGGGTGGCAAACTGAGATTTGGTGTATACTTTGGGGGAAAAATTGTAATTTGGCCTTTCTTTAATGTCCATGTGTATGTGGTCTATAATTAAAATAAAGAAAAAAAGTAAAGGTAAAATAGTAAAAGTGATGTTCTAAAAAAGAAAATTTCAAATAAGACAATTATTTTGGAATGAGCAAAAAAAGAAAAAAAGACAATAATTTAATTACTATTCCTTCTAAATCACTCTCGATATTGAGAGAGTGATTTAATGGATTTTAGAGATAGAGAGTTAATAAAGGGAGTCATTGTAGGAGTAGAGGAATTAAAAATCTCTATAACTAATTTTAGAGGGATGTTAAGAGAGTACCATTGTGGATGTTAATTTTACCCTTCAACTCTTGAAAATTGCAGTGGACTACTAATTTATATAACTAATATTTTTATAAGCATGCTAAAGCAACATAAATATTACTCCATCCATTCTACCCAAAGAGTCCACGTTTTAAAAGTTTAATAATTAAGGGATACATTAGTGTCATTGGAGTTGATTTTAATTATATAAATACTTAAACACAATAAAAATGATTACAACCCAAGTGAAGGGTAAAAATGAAAGATTATGAAAATTGTAAGCATAATTTTTTGAAAGTGGACTTTTAAGTGAAACTTTCCAAAATAGTATAGTGGACTCTTTGCGCGGAACGGAGGGAGAGTAATTAACAAATTTTGAGGTATTGTACAATAGTACAACTTATCAATTTTGCTACTGTAACATTACTCAAGTAGAAAAATGATAGTAACAGAATGTATTTACAGATTTGACTTATAATTAATTTTGAGGTGTTGTACAGTATAATTTATTAATGCATTGATAGTTATACCCTATAATACAACAATGATTTCTATAAACCAAATCTGTAAATACATTATATTGCTCTATTATTTTTCTACTTTTATATACTCTTTCTGTCTCAAAAATATAATCTTATTTAACAAGTTAAACTTTTTAGAGATTCAGTTTGTACTTTATTTGAATTATACTATACATATTTTCTCTTTTAGGAAAGAACCTTTTTTGTGGAATAAACAAAAAAAGGGGGAAGAGAGTTATTAAAATAGAGGTTTACTATAACTTTAGAATATATAGCTTATTTTTAACGCACTTTTAATGTAAAAGAACTTTTACTTGAGTGTCTGAAAAAGCTCTAATATAATTAAATTAATTTAAAAACTTATTGTTATATGTTACTATATATTTCACTAAGAATAATGCTAAATAAGTACTTACTTTTGTATACAAAATTAAGTACTCATTAATCAGCTCTATCATTACTTTAAAAATAACCGTTTTTTTCACATTCTTTTAATATTAGAAAATACTACATGTATTAGCGTGTTTCAGTATTCTCGGATCATCAACCAATCAGATGTCTTGCAACAAAAACTCAATTAATTTTACATAATTAAATATATATGATTGAAAACTTTTAGATATACCTTGTATGGAATGAAGAACCCATGTACTAACTTTTTTCTAATGCTTGATATTAAATTAAATAATTTTTGAGACCCCTTGAATGGGAAATTAATCGCTAAAAGTTTATCAAAATGTGAGCTCATGGTTTATTTTGGACTTTTGGTAGTTTTGTCCAGATGACACTTACAATAAATATATAACCTCAGATTTTCTCCGCCTTCTGAAATTGTTATGGTGGAGAATTGGCTATGGTATGTCTACGTTTTAGGCAACATGGAATTTTAGATCTTAGGTGTAATGAATATTATTTACTCCTTTCATATCATATCGATCAAATATGTAATTAAATAAATTAAAATTTTACATACTTTAGTTATGTTATTCGGAATAAAATCTCATTTACAAAAAATTATATTATGGATTATAATTTTTATGATTTTATAAAAATAAATAAAAGTATGTAAATTGTTGGTAAAACTTTAATCAAGTTGATTAAAAAAGTCAAAAATAAACTTTTTAATTAGATAGAATCGGAAGGAGTATCATTTAATAGTTTTTTTCTCCGTCGTACATAACTAACATAAATGAAATGACTGATCAAATAGTAGAAAACAATTGGCAGTTGGAAAAACGATTTAGGCTATATACATTGTTAGATACTATAGTTTTAATTTGCTGGTATTTATAACTATAAGTTTTTACAATAGTGATGTTGGTCCTTCAATGATTTACTTAAAATTACTCTAGATTATTTTGGAATCACTTATGACCCAGCTATCCTTAAATCTTAAGTTAACCGATGACATATGATCGGTCATCCTTATAACTTAAGTTGGCTAATGACTAATTTTTTCATTAACTCAATTGACTGATTCCGCCTTATAATAGTGACCGATAATGACTTAAATAATTTTAAGTATTATTAGTATAAGTCAGTAGAGATATTGTTCTTGACTTTTCTCTTTTGTAAGTCTACTAATCTTCAAACGGAAACTTCTCTGATAAGTTTTCGTAGCTATTTTGAATTTGTGTAAGTACATTGCGTGCTTTAAATACAAACATACTTTATGCTTTACATTTATTGTATTCTGACACACTTTGCACTCTAAGCTTTCTGTTTATTTCAGAATGGAAAGACATGTTAAACATACATCTTCTGAGATAGCTCAAAGCTCGAAGAGAGTTGTTCGTACAAATTGACTTGCACGACATCAGAATATTTAATGTAATGTCAAAGGCTTCCAACGGCAATAATCTTAGCTCTGCTATACAAAGCCGAAGAAGCATTGAATAACTCTAACATGTACTTTCGAAGCTCTCAAACATTCAAAGCACTCTAACACTTCAAGAATCTCAGAGCTTCCACTTTAAAGAGCAAAATACTTAGATCATTTACTGCTTATTCTCAATCTTTGTATTTGCCTTTAGTTCAATCATTGTATTAAATCCCTCCCAACTACTCAGTTATTGAGGGATCGTTGATTGTAACACACGAGATTGATCTACTCCTTTGAACATTCAATCTCCACATTCACTAGTCCTTGTTGTACACTGATCCATTACTGATCATTTAGATTATTAATATTAGTGCACTTCAAAATCCAAGTTTGACCAACTTGGTAGTGGACGTAGCAGTTTTTATACTGTAAACTACTATACATTCTATGTTTATTTATTGCTTGCTTTACTTGACTACACAGACCAAAGCTTTAAGCATTTTAATATTACTTAAAGCTTCAGTCAGCCAAAAAAACAATCATTAGTCTCTAATTCAAAGATAGTCCATAGGCTGATTCTTCAACTGATCACTTGATCAGTTGGCTGATTTTGTAAAAACCTTATTTTTTTGCCAAAAATTTTCAAAGGTTTTTAAAATCCCTTAAAAGATTTTATAAGGCTATTCACACCCTTTTAGCCTTATCAGTTGCCTAAGTGGACCTACAAGTGACCATGGAGCCTACGTGTCAAATGGTGTGGCAACTCTTGTCTACACTTAGCTTTGTAACAGATTTAAGAAAGCTCTACGGCACCAACAATGTCAATCAACAATGTTCATCAACAGAGCTTGAAGATTCAACAGCTGTTGATCAAGCTACAAAGACGTAAACTACATATGAAATTAGCAATGTTGTTCAGCAATGTTATTATTGACAACAGCTCGTGGGTTCATTTATTAAACCTTTCCATTTCTAGGTATGTTTCATAAAAGGACCTTTTACAATATCACTTTGCTTAGCCATTTTTGGCATATTTTGCAATACCGGTTACAGTCAACTCACGATGACAGCTCAAACCAATCAGATTGATCCTCAATAGCTATATGTATTTAATGCTTGCAATTTTGATTAAATGCATTCAAATTTAAATCTTCTCAAAGAGTTATCATCCTCAACGTATACTTAAGATCTTTAAGTATAAATAGAAGCACTTGAAGCATTGAAGACACTTTTGCTACCATAAGTACTCATAAACTCTAATCATAAATTGCATTCAAGAGAGCTGCAACAATTTACTTACCTGAGATGTCATAGTTGACTTTTATCCCGTAGGTATCCCTTAGTTGTTACTCAACTCTGATACCAAATGAAAGATCGAGTGTAACAGTTGGCTGTTACTTAGCTCTAATACCAATTGAGGGGTTTTACACAAACAAGCTTAATAAAATCAATTCAGTATCAAGATTGCTCTGATATCAATAAAGAGAGATCGATTTGCACTTTGTAGCACAAATGCAAACTGTTGGAGGTTTTAAAATAATGTTTGATACAAAACAGCTAAGTTCTGATACTAATTGAAATATCACTCTTATACACAGTTAATATTCTTTATTAACAATTTAAAGAAGACAATTTCCTGATTAATAATTTTCAACCTTTTAATAACAGATAAGACCTTCTTGAGATAGGTAGACTTGTTAAAAGGTATCTAATAATAACACACTTCAATGTGATCATTAAGATTGACCAACTAGATCTTAATAAAAGAATGACTGTTGGTGATAGAATGATAAAACAACTAAGGTTTACCAAAACAGTTAAGGTGATAAAATAGTGTTATACACAGTGGAATCAAGTATAATCAGTGATCTCAAGACAAGTTATGATCTTATCTTTTGTATATGTGATGTGTTATGATGATTTATTGCAGCAAGTAGATAGTTTGATGATTATTTGAATAACGAAATATAAAAATAGTTAAGCTCGGGTATAAACAAGCATTCAATGTAATAGTAAGCAATAAGTAAAGAGTGAGGGATAGAGAAATTGACACAATAATTTAAAGTGGTTCGGATCTCAATATCCTACATACATTCCTCACATCCCTCTGGCTCATCCATTATAATTTTTTCAATTACACAGATTATTGAGGTCGAAGGAAATATCTCAATTTCTTCTCAACTAGATGGCTCTCCAACTAGGTTCTCTACACAATACACAAGGGCTTTTTTCTTCTTAATAGAATGACTCTAACTAGTCTAATGAAGCTGCTGTTGTGGGCTCGATGTCACTGCGTGACTACTGCTTTCTGTGTAACTGTTTAATGAAATAGTTAAGCTGCTACGTTGCTTGATCTGACAGTTTGTTGATGAGTACTGATCTGGATCTTGGTGGGATGACAAATGCTTAACAAATTAAGATATCAAAATATCTCAATTTGTTCTCTAACTGAACAATGATATTTGTTATGCTTGCAGAATTTCTTTGGATAATCTCTCTTGTCTCTGTGTCCTGCTATCGTATTTGATCATCACTTTATATGTAAGATATCTCTCTAAAACCATCCTCTTACTACTATGTAGGGAGAACTTTTCCATATATAGACATTTGCTTAAAAAGTTTCTATTATGATCTAGTCGTTGGACAACAACTAGATGATCATTGTCTAGCTATGAGTGTAGTCTATGCAGCATTCAACTTACAGACAGCTTGCAAGAATATTTCTTTAGGGATTGGAACATTCGTTTAAGGTTTGTCTCAGTAGCAAATCATCTAGTGAGTGTCAATCCATACTATGTTCCTGAGACAGAGCTTGTTCTTCCATCTTGGCTGTTTTATCGAAGCTGTTAGTTGTTAGCTTTTTTCTTTGCAGATGGTTGTTTTTTCATCCTTGGCTGTTTCAGATACATCTTAGTTATTTGCCTTTTCTTTGACAATAACTCTTGTGTATTTAAGCTTAATAAATCTGGTTTATGGAAAATTATTTTAATATAGTTTTGCAACATCAAAACTTACTAAAACTAAGGTGTAATGACTCGAGCCTGAAGCCGAATTTTCCACGCATAGCCGACCCACTAAGTACCTGGGTTAATCAGGGCCTACCACAAGCCCACCCAATAGTCCATGGAAGGTTGTTGCCTAGTGGCAGTGGGGGGCCACTTATAAGACATACACAAATCCCACATCTGATGTGTGATATCACAATCTCCCCCACTTGAATCCTTGATGTCCTCGTCAAGACCCAAAGGAGGTTCAAAGGATCGGCATCCCCGGCGATGTGTTACAACACATTTTCAGTAGTTTTTAATTAATAAAATTATTATAATTTAGTTTTTAATCAATATAAAAATTATAATTTATAGTATTCTTAAGATATATTTTAATTAATAAAATTTTATTTTATAAAATATAAATAAAATACGTAAACTTTTAATTTAATTTAGTCGGATGTTAACTTATAAGAAAAGAAAGTAAAACTCTTTATTGGAAGGATATTATTGCCGCTTGACTCCAATGTTACCAATAATAACCTAGAAGTTTAAACGGTGAACCAGGTCTAATAATACGATTAACTTTTCTCGAGAAAAGTAATTTTGCTTAATTAAAGCAAGTAAATGGTAGTCGAGTCACCCAATGATTTCAATCAAAATTAGAAAAAATACTTAAACAGGACTATTACCAAAAAAGGAATGAAAAATCCCCCATATTTAGAAGGTCTGTCAGCAAGCAAGCAGGAGCCGTCACCGAACAGCACGAGACACGACCTTCACACCCGCGTGCTTATCGTTCCATCGCAAACGTGTGCCACGTGTACTAACCTTTCCAGGCCCTTCGCCTGCTCGTCAAGAGCTCTCTCTCTCTCAGACACACACCCACACACATAATTAACTCCTTTTTACTGTTTCCTATATAAATACATGGATCAGTTACCGTGAAGATCAACGGCCGGCCCCGCGCCGTAGATCCGTGGCCTTTGATATTTTCCTTTTTCACGAATCGCCTCCTGTAGCCATTGTACTTTTAACTCTATGTTCTTATTCTGATAACTTCAGAACTAGGACTTGTAGAGAGAGAGAGAGAGAGAGAGAGAGAATGGGGCGGAGGAAGTTGGAGATGAAGCGAATCGAAGACAAGAGCAGTCGGCAAGTGACGTTTTCGAAGCGGCGAACCGGTTTGATTAAGAAAGCGCGGCAGCTGTCGGTGCTCTGCGATATTGAGGTCGCCGTCATCATCTTCTCCAGCCGCGGCAAGCTTTACGAATTTTGCAATGGCAATAGGTACGTTAATTTTATCTCTCTCCATCGCCCATTTTTTGACCACTGTTTATCGACTTTATCTTGTTTCATTCTAGGGATTTGGTGTGGATATTTTATTACTCACTATAGTCTAATGCCTTCGACCCTACGCCTACGCCTACGCTTAACCACAGTGGATTATTACATGTACAGTACACGTTTTTTTCTCAGAATGTACATTTTGGAAAATCAGACCAATTTTTTAGTTACTATTCGACATATTTTTGTGGATTAAACATAATGTTTCTGAATAAATAAATTAGCTTTTTCTTCAAAAATATTCTTTAAAAATTAACTTTGATTCGTCTAGAAAAGCCAAACGGTTTAACTTGAAAAATCAAAATTTATCTCTTAAATTGAGACGAAGAGTATATAATTGGTCTCATTTTTTAAGAAAATAATTTACATAGTCAGCTGATTTTGTTAATACTCTCGTATTTTCACTATTTTATTTTTGATGATGTATATCATATATATTTTTCTAGTTTTTCGAATATTAACTTTTGATTGAAACAGCATTTTTATATTAGGAGAGTAGATTTTTTTTTGAAAAACTCTAATTCACTTTCATTTCATTAAATCTCTTTTTTTTAAAATCACTTCTATTAATGTATGATTAGTCATTCGTAAACAATTCTAGTGCTGCATATTGCTGAGTGGGAACAGCATCACTCTCAGTCCCCATCACTTGAATTGCTTATTTCACGTTTGTAAATTTGTTTTCTACTTTGATTTAAAGCTTTTGAGTTAATTGTGTTCTAGTTTCTTCTAACATTTCACCTCATGTTTTCATCATTTTGTCTATTTTGCACACTTACTGGTTTTGGTTATTTTGATTTAATTTGAGTTAGAATTTTTTCAAGAATTTGGTTATTTGTCAGAATTTATAGATCACGTGAATTCTATTATTTTTGAAAATATTTAGTATTTTAGTATAATTTTCAATGGTTACAATTTTATTTCATCAAATTAAATAGGAATTTATTAAATATATCTCATACAATAGTCTAGTTATCTCTTCAATTGGGCAAGATATTCTCATTTATATATAGATCACTAATACGAGGGACATGACAAGTTTAACTTGTACTAGTTGTTGATTTAAGTGAAAATAGTCATTATAGCTTTAGAAGGATGATATTTTCTTTTTTTCTTTAATTCAAACGGAGTGCTTATTGTACAAAAAATTCTTTAGGTTTTGATGGGTATGAAGTTATATAGCTTGAAATTGGAATCGGGGTCTCCAATACGAATATCACTTTTTGGACGTGAAAAGCAAATGTGGAATTTATTGAATTACTATTCCATAGCTTCTAAACCTTATGATTGCTTGAATTTCTCATGGTCCCTAATTCACAGTTAACCATTTACTCTCTTTTCAAGTCTTACTGCAAAGAGTATATTTTGGTGCTACTCTCCTTGTCTGTATAACCACATATACCTATTAATTGTATCACTTGTTGCTGGAGATGGTGGCAAATCTCTCATTGTTCAATCTCTTTTTTTTTCTTTAATTCATTCTTCGTTTCCATATGAGCATAAGAAAAGTGTCTCGTTTGTCTCTAGCTCATACGTTTTATCTCTCTCTCTCTCTCTATATATATATATATATATATATATATATATTTAATTCATTTGTAACTCCTTGACTAAGCCTCAACGGTGGCTTTAAATCCCGGTAATATATGGCCAACCTTTATTTAAAAGTAGATATATTGTCATATATTTCTTTTAAGATTTTGCATTTACGGCCACATTCTCAGTTGTAAGAACCTATGAAACCACCTTAACAACAATCGTGGAGGAGAGTGAGAAGTGGAACTTAGCGTAACTAATCTTCTGCCTCTTTTGTCATACATGGAAATTTCTTTCTTGGAAATGATGTTTGTGAATTACTAGTGATGCATGAGGTAGTGTAAGCACTGATTTCAACAGAATCGAATATGTTGTGTAAAGTTGAGTGTGAGGGAGAATGTGATATAGAAAGTAGAGTGATGAGGGAGGATGATATAGACTTTCAATCACATTTTGTTCTAGATATAGCTTAATTGGTAGATACTTTTTTGTTTCTTCGCTTGAACTTTGGTACTTCTAAACGTTTAACGGTCGAAATTAAGAACCCTTTTTTGTTCTGACTTTGATAAGTCGGAACTTAGTGTAACTGATCATTGATGTTGAGTATATACAACTAACTATAGGATTGTTTGTAATGGTTTCTGTTAGTTGAGAAAAGGTTATACGACAAACAATATGATTGTGATGAAGAAGTCATAACCTCCGGTGTGACGTATTCATATATATTAGACCTATATATATACTACTAAACCCTCACGACTACACTAATCCTTCTAACACTCCCCTTGTTATGGATGCCCAACTTGCTACAATTATAGCCCTTTCTATTCTGATTTAATGATACATCTGTTATTTGATCCCCGGTCCTCGGTCTTGAAGTAGCCCATCACAATCAACTTCTTTTGAAGTTTCTCTCGAACAAAATGACAATCAATCTCTAGAAGTTTCTCTCGAACAAAATGACAATATGAATAGCTGCGTGATTATCACTCCCCAATTGCATAGGTAATGGGTTACTAATGGCAATATCACTCAACATGTGACGAATTCACACAAGCTCACATGTAGCATTAGCCATAGCTCTATTTTTAGACTTAACGCTCGATCTCGTCACGATTGGTTGTTTCTTACTCTTCCAAGAGACCAAGTTGCCCTAACAAATATACGTTATCCAGTAGTAGACCTCTTGTCTGAAGGAGAACCTGCCCAATCAGCATCTGCAATCCCCCTCAATTCTTGTTTGTTCATGATCACGGTATAGCACACCTTGTCTCGGAGCTCTTTTAAGATGGTAAGATCCTCACAGCAATGTCCCAATCAATACTCCGTGGAAAGGCCATAAACCAACTTATTATACTGATCGTAAAATCAAAATTTGTCTGGTTACAACTAGACAATTCTACTTCCCAACAAGCTGATGATACATATGTGGTTCAGTCAATTCCTCACCACCACCCTCTGATGTTAGGTTTAGATTCGGTTCCATGGGAGTCTTAGAAGGTTTCACCCTTAACATTCTTGCCTCACTCAACAAATGACGCACATACTCTCTTTGCTTGCAACTGGAAACCTCAATCCCTAAGAAATATTTCAAACTACCCAAGTCCTTAGTTTGAAATCACTTTTGAAGAAACTCATTTAGTGTGCGAATAGTTGCACTATCACCACCAGCAATAACAATATCATCTACCCACACAAAACAAAATATTACCTGCACTATTGATTAAATATGGAGTGATCACTATGATACCTCGTAAGGCCAAACTTTACCTCCGCATTAATGAATTTGCCAGACCACGGACGTTGAGATTGTTTCAGTCCATACAACGATCGTTTTAGCTTGCAAACCATTCCAGAAAACTCCCTTCCAGCAACAAACTGTGGAGGTTGCTGTATGTAAACCTCTTCCTCAAATCACCATGAAAAAAATGCATTCTTCACATCTAGTTGGTAAAGAGGCCATTGATAAAACGAAGCAAGTGATATTATTCTTATCCACCCATTATATCTGAACATAGCCTTTTGAAACAAGGGGAGCCTTAAGACGAGCCAAAGTACCATCTGGGTTTATATTAATGGTGTATACCCGTTTACCAATTGCTTCAAACACAATGCTTTGAAGATAAGCCATTATAACTCTCAAAGTTATACATGGAGTGTGAAGTACAATTGCGTTTACTTTTACTAAGAGCAATAGGAAGATCAAGATCAAAAGAAGTTTCAATCGTTGCAGGATCAGGTGACTATTGGACTGGCTCAGCAGGGTAGAATCAGGAGGCAAATCCCTTTATAGGCACGGTCGACGAGTGTATACGTGCTTGATGGGAGGTCTATTTGTTGAGTAGGATAAGTTTCGGACTGCACTACTCGATAAATATGGAAGTCATCGTCAATCAATCGAAGATGCGACTACCTGGGATAGAAAGGTATAAACTCATGTAATGTAACATCTATATAACTCATGAAATGTAACATCCACAGAGATCAAATGTCGATTCTAAGTTGGGAGAGTAACAACGATATCCTTTCTGAGTACGAGAATAACCCACAAAAATGCACTTGAGTTGTGCGACCAAAGTCACCACCTGATTTCTTATCCTTAAATCACAATCAGAGTCAACTTAAACTTGTAGAGGAAAGAATATATACTCAGATTTCCTTAAAATCACCCTTCTTATATATCAAACAAACTTGGTCACAACATAAATGAAACCTAAATGATATAACTATCACTTCTATCAACTAATCACTAGGCTCGCTCTCTACTGTACCACGCAGCTATCCTCACTTTCATTGTGCACTTTAATCAAATTAAACCTACAAAACTCAAATAACTAGCAGGGGTGAGCTTGTCAGCCAACAAAAGGAGGTGATATACAATCCTACAGAATAGAACAGTGACACATGATTTAAATACAACTTGGAATGAAATTATGGACAATAACTCATGCTCAACGAGAAAATATACTTTTAAAATGATATCATGCTAGTAGCAAATTATCGTATTTAGATCGAAACATGGTTTTCATGCACGAAGCATCATAATTTAACTGTTCAATCATATATGACAGTTTAGTTCACTATTGGGCTCTGCTCAGAGGCTAAACAATTACCAAATCATATTAGACATGTCTTTTCGAGACATGAAATTTTTTAGAAACGATCGTGTGATTAAATTAACACAGAATTAGTACTGCATAGTCTCCCTAACTTCAAATTGAGATTGTTAAGAATATGCCTGTAAAACATGTGATATATACGTTTGTATTTTCCTACACAATGATTTGCTTATTCCCATTACAATCCATGTCATGATGACCTTTCATATATTTTAGCTCTTTAAAGCACTAGCACACATTCTTACCAGTAATGTCTCACCAGCAGACTTCAGTCGTGTAGTTCTATATCGGCAGTTACTCACGTATTTGTCGTGCTCTTTATCAGACGATTGCAAAAGTACTGCTAAGTTTAAAGAACATCGTTCGTTCTATAAGCTTTAAAGTTTATTAAGATTTGCAAAGGACACTCTGCAAATTTTCTTAATATTTTAAAGATACGCATCGATGTCTGTGCCTTCACTATTATCCTCTGAACATTTCATCTTTTGTGTTTGGTCTCAGTCCTCAATACATAGCCTGACAAAAGACCAGTGTGCTATAATCAATGTCTGCACGTCAAGTCTCATCCAATCAGCCTGAATAACGGACAGAACTTCAAACAAAATCTTTATTGAGATTTTTACACAACAGTTCCTATAGTGCACTCTGATGCATTGGAGATCCAACACCTTTCAACGGGAAAAAATCAATTCTAGTTACAACGGACACTTCCTTTTCTCTGCCTATAAATGAAACCTTTTTTTCCCCTATAATAATGGCGTGTGTGTGAAAAGTGTGAAGATATAAGAGTGGTTCTAACACAAGTGTAAGAACAAATACTTTGTGGGAGAGTGATCTGAAATTCATACGGCAAAAGGAAGCTTTGCTTATTCAAGAACTACCTTCTTGATTTAAGTTCTTTCTTCCTTCGAAAGACTGTCGGTTTCGCAGCTATACCTCTCATCCATAGTTAGAGACTAAGCATCCAGCCATTCGTTGAATTCAGACTGCACTCGCTTGAAGATGTCCGATGAAGATGCAGAGCTTAATATCTGAATTGCATTCATACTTGCAGGCTTACTTGATTGTAACTGTTATTGGTTGTGGAATAAAGTGTCATCATATTTGGTCGTGTACTTTGCACTCAGTTGTTTAAATACTTGTTATTTGAACAACCCTTAATATTCTTTTCTTACAACAAATTTATTAAGTTGAAGCTACAGGAAGACAACATATTGAATGTTGACTGCATCTTCCAATGTATTTTTGATAAAATACATTGGGGTAAACTTCTGAATTTTAATATAAAATACACTTATTTACATTCAGCCTTTGGAAAGCGATTGTTGCATCTAATGTAGATTCAAGATTGCTGATATGATATACTTATATATATTTATGCACAGAGCTATCTTTAATCTTCTAAATTTTACTCATGCTATTCTTTCGCTTCTTAACTCTTCTACATCAGCAAAGTATAACATTCTTAACTTTCCAGTTGTCTTTAAAGTCTTATATAACTACTCAAATGGAGTCTCTTGATGCACATCAATTGAATATAAAAGGATGTTGACCTTACCTGATAATCATTTCATCGCTGTTCTTAAAACATATTTTAAAAATGGATGAAATTTTTAAATGAAGGTAATATAGGCTATTCACCCCCCCCCTCTAGCCTATATTTTGAGCATATCTACATGGATCTAATAGAGATATACCCAAAGCATCACAAACCAAATCGATCCATTATCGTGTCTTCCAATAATATCGATCTACACTTCAAGCACGTCAAGTTTGTTCGTCAATACTCCAAAGCATCACGAATTAAATTGATCACGTATACTAAATATTATATGCGAGTTATGTATGAACGGACGAGTGGAAGAAAGGTAACGGGTTGATTATTGATTGAATTGTTGTATTAAGGTTGATATTTATAAGATTGACGATTTTTGTGAATATGAGTGTTATTTCTTTTCCGCTGCAAATTTGTGATATGATTTGTTGGTATATGGTTTTAGAAGCAGGTGATGATTTTGGGTTGTCACATCAGTGCCCTGGGATCTAACTTGGTAAGATGAGGACAATGATCACGTAGAAAACCAACACTGCCAAATATCTTAGGAGAGACTAAGATTGGAAGAAATATGAAATCTCTCCCTAAAGAATAGAGGAAGGCATTTGATTGATGAGATGACTATCAATTTCAAAAACATCTGCCCGAAAATCTTTAGGAACTTGCATTTGGAACGAAAGAGCTCGTGCAACTTCGAGTAGCCCATTTTGCGGAGGCTTATCAGCACAGGCTGATTGGTGGAGCGTACCACGTACTACCATGAACTTAGAATAAACAGTAGAAAAATACTCTTTGCATTATTGCTACGAAGGAGTTTAACATGCAAACTAAATTGGGTCTAAATTTTTGGACAAAACTTGGAAAATACCTCAAATAACTTGGAATGATTTTTCATTAAATTTATCCAAGTAACTCGAGAATAATCATCAATAAAAGTGACATAATACCGATAACCTAGAAACAAACTTTAGAGTGTATGACATCAAATGAGGAATTTGCCCTTTTATTAGTCCTAGGAAAATAAGAAATACGATGGTGCTTTGTAATATGAAGGATGACTCAAGCTACAATAGATTATTAATGGAGAAACAAAATAACTCAAAAACACACTCGATGATGTAGCCTCAAAGAAGTTGAGTCGACTAGTTTCAAATCTCCTTTTCATTACATGATTTTTCTAATCTCCTTTTCTCCTCTCACTTTTTAATAATTTATTCTTACCATAAATATTTTATATTCTCTCATTTCCTAATTTATCTTTTCAATTCTTGCGGAGCACATAAATCAATTAATAAATGTGAAGTCAACAACATAGTTTCTTAACTTGTGCACATTTTTCTAAATTGACACTTGTTTTGGATTGGAAGGGGTAGAATATCATATACGCCCTCATTTCCTAAATTATGGTCTGGCTTTCCTTTCTTGTTAGTTCCAAAAAAATTGTCTTTGTTTGTAATCTTTCATTTTTAGGAAAATATTTATAATTTTGCCCTTTTATTTTTAAATTTTAACTTTTGGGACTCACAATATTGCTGTTAGGAATATGCCTTGCACAACGTTGCTATATATGTTTGCATATTTCAATACAGTAATTTGCTTGTTACCATTAAAACACATATTCCACGAGTGACTAACAGGCTGCCTACCAGTTAGTGCGGCAACTCGTTGAGTATTGCATGTCATTAGACTAGGAAGTTTTTGTTCATGTTCGAGTCTTTGTCGTACCTATTTATGATGATCACACATGGATTGGCTTTACAAGTGCCAGCACCAGCACCAACACCAACATCAACACCATATCTCATTAGCAGATATCTTGCCAAGCAGTTACTCGATTCAGCTATTCAGCCAGCTGCCTTCAACCTGTAGACCTTGAAGTTTGGAAGCTTCAGTATGATGATGTGGAAGTTCAGCACAAATTAAAAGAAGATTATCAACTAGATATTATCTCTGATATATCTAGTTGATTAAACTTTAGCTATCTTCTCTATCACACTTCTCAAAGGACCACATGAGCGAATTAATTATGATTTTCTTATTTGTGTATCCTGAAGAAAAAGTGTTAAAAAGTGCTTTTCAGTTTAAATAGGAAAGTTAGCCGTTTCTTCTAAGCTGCCACGATTATAGGGATTTGCAAAAGCATTTTTGGTAGATCTCCTTTTCAGCATAAAGATACGCCTAAATATTCAAGCCTCACTTTTATCCATTGGATATTTCCTTTCTTGTACTTGATCGCAGCTTTCAAGACAAATCAACGAAGGTTAAGCTACAGTGCACTACTCACAGGTATGCCTGCAACATCAAGTCTTATCCAACAATAGCCTGTTTCTTCGTGCATAATTCAAAGACAAGATCTTTAGGAAGATTTCTTTAACCATCAGTACTTAAGATACACTTTGATGCACTAGAAGACAAACACTCCAACGGTTAGAAATCTACTCAAGTCTCAACGGATCCTTTACCTTTTCGCCTATAAAAGAAATCTCTCATCCTTATTCCAAAGTACCGGTGGTTGCGACTAGCAACGAGCGACTGTGGGAAAAACACGTGTTAGAAAAAACACTTTGTGTGAGAGAGATCGATTTGAAATTCACAAGGCAAGAATCTTCGCTTAATCAAGAATCTCTTTCTTGATTTGAGTTCTTTTTTCCATCGAAAGACTAAGCCACGGTCGTTTTACGTGGAGCCACGTGAACTCAAAGGAGTCTACCCATTCCATGGTACTGGGTTTTTGCTCTTCCTCATATCTTGAAACTGGGAGCTCCCCTAGTTTCGAACCCCTAACCTTATGGTTGTAGTCATAAGGCATGGGACATGAGTACTACTTAAGCTAGTAGTTCGGTTCCTATCTACCGTTGTTGTGAAAGGGAGAACTACGAGAAGCCAACCCTAGCACGAGAGGACTGGGTTGAACCAACCTATGGTGTACCGCTTGTTATACCAATAGGAGCACCGGGTAGCTAAGTTTGTATGGAAGAACTGCAGCAACGCGGGAAATCGGTTAGTTTGACTGCTATCATCGAGAATAGATCTTTTTGGGTTGTGTAGCTCGGTAAATCTCATTCCATTTCTTGCTTAATTCTTATGGGCTGAAAGGAGAGGTTTGTAGGCTCTACTCAATAACGTGATTCACTGTCCGATTGAAAAACTACCTTCAACCGAGGAGAAGCGGATTGACAAGATATTCCTAAAAATCCCCCAAGGATAGCCCCTATTTATTTTACGCGAACGAATCCAGTAGCTTAAGTGGTACTCACGTTCTATGCCTTATGACTACAACTATGTGATCAGGGGTTCGAAACTTTGGGAGCTCCCAGTTTCAGGATGTGAGGAAGAGCAAAAACCACTACCATGGAGTGGGTAGACCCCTGTGAGTTCACGTGGCTCCACGCGAAAAAATAATGGCTCATCAGAAAAGGCGCCCTTTTTTTGAGTGGGTCGGACCCTCACCTCATGATCTTCCCCGCCCCTCGCAGCGGTTTTTTTGGCTTCCCCATGGTTTGAACCGGTGATCTCTAGGAGTACTATACTGTCCCTGCACCATGGGTACCACTTGAGCTGTCTCTTCAGCCGCTATACTCCAAATCTATAGCAAGACACTAAGCACTTAGCCTACCATCGAAGACAAAACCTTGTTGAAGATGTCCGAGGAAGATCATCAGGTAACCATCTACTTTGCATTCATACCGGCTGACTTGTATTCCATTGCAAGGGTTGTTGGTTGTGCAATGATGTGTCATCATAGTTGGTCGAGTGCTTTGCACTCGGTTGTTCAATTACTTGATAATTGAACAACTAATACTATTGTCTTCTCACATCTAGTTTATCAAGTTGATACTACAAGAAGACACCATAATCATAACATCTATAGTCTGATTGTTTTTCCAACGTATTCTTGATAAATTACTTTCCTATGTTTTCCCTTTCCCCTTGACTTCTTTTCCATGAAACCCTGGAGGTTCGTAAGAGAGTCTAGGTCGATGAATTAAGCATGTTTACCTTTGAGTAAATCTCTGCTAAATTTTAATATAAAATATATTTTTTCTACATTCAGCCTTTGCTTATCTTTCTTGTTTTACATGTATTATTTAACAATCTGTTTATGGAAATGATAGTTGCATCTAGTGAAGAATTTAAGTATGCTGTTGTATTGTATCAATACTAATCTAGTTATAGCTACTTTGAACACCCATGTTATATATTTGTTGTAAGTTCTTTCGTTACTCAACTCTTTTGTAACAGCAAATATAATAACATCAATTTCCGAGCAGTTATTTAAGTCCAATAGTGTAGCAAAAGTCTGTCTTGCTTAGTTGCTTTGTAAGGAAATTAATTAGACCCGATAAACATTTCATCTTTGTTCTTAAGGATATTTCAAATTAAGATAAAATTATAAAAGCTATAAAACTGTCTTATCCCCTCTAGACTATATTTTGAGCATACCTAAAGGACCAAACAATTGATATCAGAGCTAGTACTTTGTGTACTTCATTCTAGGTCTAACAACCCGAGTGTTTGATCCTGTTGCTTAGATTAGATGCAAAGTCAAAAGGTTTGTGTTTCAAATCTTGTTTTCTTTTTAAACCTTTTGACTGGGAAATGAAGAAATCATTTTGAAAAACCTTTTATAAACTCGAAAACATTTTGTTTTTCAATATCAATGTAAAAGTCAATTACTATGATGCTGTTTGCTTGTCGTGAGGAATTCTTTCGAATGACAGAAGTTATCTCTTCAATTGGCATTATGAAGAAAAGTACCATAGTTATGTTAAAGTATGATTTGCTAGGATATAACTTAAAGATGTTCATTCAAACCTCTCTGCGAAAAGTCTAAGAAGAAATTCTTTTATGATCTCGAGTTGCTTCATTTAAATTTCTTTTTGGTATGATACAAATCTCTCTGCGAAAAGACTAAGAAGAAATTTTTATATTTCTTTTATTTTCAAAATCTTTGATATATCCTTTAGCAAATACATTACTTCATATTTGATGGATGAATTTCTAATGTGTCTCTTTTGTAAACTGTTTTCTTGATATAACGCTAACGATTGTTTTCATCTAACACTTTTTTAAGAAAAACTCTCCGATTCAAATAGTTATGATCTAGTATCCTAAGATATTGAGTTCTTACTAGTATCTGAACTTGTCTAAGCGACAAACTTCCTACCATGGAGTTTGCTAATCCCTTCACTGTATGGTACCTAGTTTTTGAAGACTTTTCCTAGTTAACCACTTAGAGAAAGTGAATCACTGAGAGTTTAAAGCAAAACAAGAAGGACATTTCAAATTTTCAAAGGAAATCAATTAAAACATTTTTCAAGAATGATGGATGTTAGCTCACGGCCAACGACATATGAAACTGTTCTTTTTCAACTGAAAGTTTCTGCCTACAAGATACACCCAAGACATCTTTCCTTAACTTCAGATTTGAATCCTCAAACGACTATGAGCATGTGAGATCAAAGGGAAGTTAGAAAATAATTCAGGTTCTGAATTCGATTTAATGCTAAAAACCGAACCAAATCGCCCGATTCGATTCGATTCAATTCGATTTATCGGTTTATCGGTTTATACTTACACCCCTACTTTTAAGAACTCCTATAATGTTTTTCTTAATCTTTTAAGAGGAAGCTTCAAATTCATTTCAACTAAAAGACTTCTCGTATATCTGTTGTAAACAAAGTTGCTTTTTGCTCAAAGTAAAGTTTGAAATAAACTTGGTAAAATACGAAAAGGAATTATTGTTAAAAAGTATATGAAAATACTTATGTGCTTCAAATCTAATTTCCTGCACTTCCATTCAATATCAAGGTTTATGTCTCTCTTTCTCAAAAGCAACATCAATTCTTGCTTCAGTTCAAGACAACTTTCAAATCTTGTAAGTCTGTTGAGACTAATGTAAATAAGTGGTAAAATTAGCTGGTATCACAATGATATTAACAATTGATATATACCTTGGTAAATAGCAATTGGTATCATTATGATAATCAACTAAACATAGTTATCTACTTTTGGATTCTTAGGAAGACTACTGTTGTTAAGACTTAGTCTTACCCCTCTAACGACAAAGAGCTAAAAAACTCTTTTTATTTAGAAAACTTTGTCTTATATGTTGACCTTTCTTCAGCAGTCATCATTCTTAAATTATTGTCAAGAACGTTTAAAATCTTCAAAAAGACAAATACTTGTTTAAGTAATGAGTGTCTCGTGTCTATGTGATTCTTCAACCTCATTATCAACAATTGATGTTTTTATATCCTTTGAATGTTTCTTCTGTTCTTTTCTAAAATGATCTTTGACTCTGAGATTGTGATACTCATTCCTTCTCTGTCCTAACTTTGCTGATTTTTAGCTTACCCCTATCCCTTCTAAACCTGACTAAATCATTGACACCTCAGCAGACTTTCACTCCAACTCTTCTCCCTTCCACTTCCTAAGGAACTAACAAATGGTGGGATCTAACAATTGGTAGGTCCTATCAATGGGATTTAACAATTGGTATCTCTATAATCGTTAGACCTTTAGCCCCTGCTGAGGCTGAGGAGGAGCCAGAAGAGGAGGAACGTGCTGATAGTTCCAAAGGAAGATATACATATTCACCCTTCCACATACACATTCACCCCCATCTCTCGTATCTTTCTCAACCTCTCCCATAGACTCTCCAAAACATTCCTCTTCGCCATCACCATACCTATTTCCCCCTCTAGCCTCACAAAAATTACCTACATCCCATTCACCTCAACAGTCCCCTATACCATCCTAGCGTGCTGACACTCTTAAGATTCGTCTTTGATATATCATCAGCAGCAGACTTTTCCCCTCAATCCTCACCAACGCCTAAATCTTTCTCGCCTATCCCTATCTCCCCTGGGAATCATTGAGGAGAAAGCCTCTTATTAGTCTTTATTTAAAGCATTCGTTCAGGAGAAGTAACTTGTTATTTTTATCCCTCGTTCAAACTCACATCAGCTTATCAATTGTCTATCATTTCAACCGATGCTACCCTTGATTGCAAAATCTACTGAACCCACAATTGGTACCAAGTATTTAGATCTTTAGCGCCTTCAGGAAAAATGGTAGTGCTGAGATCCTCATTCCACTATCCTTCCCTTAGCCTAAACCTTACCTTGACCCTATACCTAACAACTGGTACCACAATTTGAAAGAATTTAAGATACTCTTAGACAAAAACATGACAATAATTACCGTTATTTACTCCAAAATGAATATATTGTCTTCCATTTATTCATTAGTCTTCTCTATGCATATTGTCTACCTTACCCCTATTGTGCCGATAAAGCATACACTCCAAGTTTGCTTTATTCTCCAGTACTGCTTAAGTGCCTTCGTGGGTGCTCCATTGTATTTTTGATGATGCTGTATGCTTGCAACCATTAAGGAGTAGAAATGGTGTGACACATACATAAAGAATAAAGAAGAAGCTTCAATTAAGAAGGAGAAATGCATTGCTAGCAAGACAAGGAGAAAATAATTGTAATGTTAGTTCACCTCAGTTCAACCTTTCCCCTGATAAACCTTTGTGAATTATCTGATGGAAATAATTGCCTATGTGGCACACTTAATGAAGATTGTAAAACACTTTCAAAAGCTCTGCTGACGTTCTATCTACTTCAGCAGAACATCACTATCTTCCTTAAAGAAACATTTTTTTTGAAAATATTTTTTTGATATTTAAATAATTCATTTGAGTATTAAGCAAAATTCTAAACAAAACCTTTTCAAAAAGCCTTTCAAAACACTTTCTGAAATGTTTACAAAGGCTGCTGTTAAAATACTTTCTTGTAAACACGAAACAAGAAAAATACTATGTTTTCAAAATTGGTCGCTTGCAGCAATTCTTAAATTAAGCTTACACTACTCTTTTAATGAATTGCTCTCATTGCCTAAATTCTTCAATTTGTTTAAACCATCGTGCAAGAAAGATCTTTTCAAATTTGTTTTTGTGGCCTGCTTATCTATTATATCTCATAATTGCCTAAAGATGTTTTTACTATTGCTATGTATTCGTACTTTTATTTATCGAGTCTGTAAATATTTAGCAATAGGTGACTATACAAAAGCTATTGCTTGTAATTCAGCTTAGAACATGTCTTGAGATAAAGTGATCATTCATTAGTAGACATGTTATTACTAATGTCTGAACGTATGCTATAAAAATTTTATGTATATGTCAAATGTAGTAATGGCCTTTAAAAATTTTATGTATATGTTAAATGTAGTAATGGCCTCAAGCAAATAGGAGGAGATTATTAGGAATATGCCTGCACAACATTGCTATATATGTTTGCATATTTCAATACAGTGATTTGCTTGTTACCATTTAAACGCATATTCCACGAGTAACTAAAAGGGCTACGTACCAATTAGTGTGACAACTCGTTGAATATTGCATAGGTCATTAGACTAGGAAGTCTTTGTACATATTCGAGTCTTTGTCCTACCTACTGATGATGATCACACATGGGTTAGCTCCACAAGTGCCAGCACCAGATATCTCTTGAGCAGATATCTTGCCAAGCTGTTACTCGATTCAACAGCCTTCGACCTTGAGGTCTTGAAGCTTCAACATACTAAGAAGGCAAATGACGTGGAAGGTCAAGCTACAGTGCAGTACTCACAGACAGGCTTGCAAATATTAATAATGGTCAATTGTTTTTTCTTAATCCTTGTCCAAGTCAAACAATACAATAATTTAGGGACGGGGGAAGTAACTGCTATCCAAGTGCTCATAAAAATTGTTTAAGCTTGTTGACTAAGGCAGGACATTAGTTATGTCATAGCTTACGGTGGAGGATGTAGATTGGAAGGGGGAGGGTTCCGTTTAAAGAAAGGTTTTCATTGATATCGAATGAGGGGATGCTAATCGTTTCATGTGGTATTGTTATAGACCGTGGGAAGTAATGGAAATGCTTTGGCGCTCGGTCTCGGAATGAGGAGGTCTATTGTGTAGAAGAAACACAGTCGGTCCATAGCCAACCATTTCCCTCGATAAACTCATCAGTAAGCTATCATTATGATTCAACCTTGAGTGATCCAGCAGCCGTAACTAATTGACTCTAACTGATAACAAAAAGTGCCATTTCCCAATTTAGGATGAGGAAAGCCTCATAGTTATTCCTCTTTTCCACCCAAGGAGCTAATTGGTTATTAGTCGGCCTAGCCTAGCTTCCTCTAAATTAAAGGTGGTGTAGCAGTCTCCCATCCACCTTTTTGTTTACTCTGCGTTTATGCTTTTGCAAGAGGAAATTGCTATTTTTGGAATTGGAGTGCTTATAAGCCCAACCACGTCTCTATAAGGGTGAGAGAGTATAATCTCATATTTTCGATTTTGGTAAATAAATGGAAATATCACAAGGTGCTGTCGTTAATATTGAGTTTGCTTAGTCACTCCATGCAACAATGTTGTTTTGTTTGCTAATTGTGTAGGATGTAGATTGTAAGGGGGAATGTTCCTTTTTGTTTAATGTGTGGGGGAAATTCAATCCTAAACTGACTTTTGTAAGAGAAAATTGCACTTTTCGGAATTAGAGAGCTTATAAGCACAACCACCCTGTAATGGGTGCAAAAATTCTTGTAAAAATAAAACAATTAACTTATAAACAAAATTTGTCCACTCTTTTGGTTCCCCACGCTTGTAAAGTACTAACCCTCTAAGTTGAGAGTAATAAATCGAAAGAATAACATCGAGGCCTGTTTTTATATGACATAGTATGATTGGAAAACAAGTCAAAACTTCTTAAAAAGTTGCATAACCTATTTAATAACCTATAGGACATCAATTAAATACCTAAATCTACTTTTAAATATAGAAATACTACATTATTAGATGGAACTTCAAAAATTACAACAAAAATAGACTAAACATAAAATTATATTTCGTCCACTCTTGTCCTCCATCATTATTATTACTGTTTGAAAATACTTTTGTTGGTCATTTCTATCATAGTTGACAATGTCTCAAAAATTGTTTCCTTTTCACTCATCTTTTGGTTCAGCTTCCTAATTTGAATAGAGCTTTTCATTGGTGTTTAGTTCTTAATAAGTTTCATACTAATGACAAGTAAAAAATGAAGTTCCTATAT
Organism: Platycodon grandiflorus; assembly: GCA_016624345.1. NCBI lineage: Eukaryota > Viridiplantae > Streptophyta > Magnoliopsida > Asterales > Campanulaceae > Platycodon > Platycodon grandiflorus. Next base: position 62,052,782 of record CM028362.1, read on the forward strand.
TCTGCACTCCACTAAATCTCACCACCATTTGTTTCTCCATTATGAAGGTGATCATTTCCTTTGGCGAAACCTCCTCAGGTTGGCAGGCTAAGGTTACTCTTGCTACTATTCTTTCGATTTTTCCATTTCTACCTATGCAAGTTGAGAAGAGCTGCTGTGTAATTTAGTAGTCTTTGGCTATCTGTTACCTTGTGACGCATGTTGACTAGACTGGTTTGCTTTTTATTCTACACCTTTATCATTTTATTTTCCCTTATGATTTTGTTTCAATGGAATTTTGATTCATCTTCTTTGTACTTTATTTTTTTTCTGTTTCTTTTCGAGTTAAAAACTTAAAATAGACTACACTATACAAACTAATTGTAAATATATGGGTAGCACAATTTCTAAGAAAATTGTACTTTTGTTATTGCATCAATTCTCACCTCTTTTGGCGGGTTCCATTTCAGCTAATTTATGTTCATTCCACAGGTATTAATTCAATAATTCTTTTCCTTATTCCTTGGAAATCTTCTTTGCACCATTAACTTAGGGGATGAGAATATATAAAAATATTCTTTGCACCATTAACTTAGGTTATGACTATATATAAAGTATCAAAAATTGTAGGAAGACTTATCTCCCTCTTCTGAGCATCTTCATGTCTTCAGAACTGCCATCAAACACCTTTGCTTTGGTTAATCAATCAAAGGCCTCAATTTGACCTCAATAACCTTCTCCTAGCTTGTCTCGTCGACACTCTGTCATATTTTAACCTAATTGGCTGCAGCTTCATCATTAATCCTAGACATACAATTGTTGTGGTAGGCTAAACAAAGATACAATTATTTATTCTTATGGTTTGACTGCCACTAGTTTGCAGGTGGAAATTTTGTATTTCTGATTGATTATCGTTTTTGGACAATATTAGACTCTCATGATATCATCTAACTAGTAATGATTCAGTTTGGGCCAGATTCTCAAGAGGTATGGGAAAAGCTGCCTTGAAGCAGAAGCAAGGGTTGCGGATGGAACTTGTGAGGCAGAGGTGAGCATGTTTTTTTTCCTAATCTTCTGGGATTGAGTATCTTAATGTTACATGGCCTGAATTTTGGGACTTTCAAGCTGCATGGAGTTGCTTGGGTTTACTTTTTATTAATTTGTCATCTTGTCTAGTTTCAGTTGGTATTCAGATTTGATAAATTTAGTCTAGAAGTTGCTCCAGCGCAACTGGTCGTATTTGTTATGACATAAGCATTGCGCGCTAGGACGTGATAGTTGGGAGAGAAGTAATTATTTCATAGTAAAATAGAAACTTATATTGGGCCAAGAAAATCTTGAAGTAGATGCTAATTTTCAGATGGAAGGACTAGATTTTTATTCTTTTCGGAGTTGCGATTGGAGGTTATGGCTAAGGTGCTTTCGGTAAGTTTGTGATTTCATTACTGGATACGAGTCTTGTCCATGCATGAAGTCTATGAATGAAATGGCTTGCTGATTGCTCTATAAAAAACTGCTGATGTGCTGCTGGTAAATCGTTTTTCATGATTGCCTTATGTTGAAAATTTGGAACCTATCTGGAACTCTTATTTGTACATTGTTTGTTAAGGCTTGTATTTTCTAGTCATTAATTAAAATTGATGTTCTGTTTAAAATTCTCTGTTGTTAATCTGATTGAAGGATATCTTTGATACAGGAATCCCACTCCCAATCAGCAGGTTTCCGCACAAGTGGAGAGCTTTTGCGGATGGTTCAAAGGCAACAAAATCATCTTGTTTTTGTCTTCTTAAGCTTGTTTTTGCTGAAAGCATGACATCATTGTTCCTTTTGCTCAGATATGCTGAAGAGCCCTGTATTGAGCAGCTTAGTGTGACTGATCTGGTGCAGTTGGAGGAAGAACTTGATGCTGCCTTGATGCAAACGAGATCAAGAAAGGTGAGTTTTTCTCTACTGTAAGTGTGCATCTTTAGTTATTGTGGTTTTATTTCTGTGCTAGAAACTGTATTTATATATCTTCTGGAATCACTCTGTGCAAAGTATATATGTTCTTTGGGTGGCTTAATACTTTGTTTGGCTGCTTGGACCCAGCCAGGTTTCTTATTTACTACATGGAAATGGTAGACTTCTAAAATATGAGTCAAATGTAGCCGTGACTATCGTAATGGGTATGTTCAATGGAAAGGAAATTATCAACGAACATGAACATGCATTGGGCTTATGTTATTTTCTGGAAAAAATGATTGGATTTTCTCGTCACCATGCTGACTTATCTCTTCAAATCCATTGTGCCTTAACTTGAGGCTCAAGGATCGCTGCATATATAGCATGTGTGAACCCCTAAACTTCGTGGTTAAACCACATGCTATGTAATGGCTGCTGTGGGTGCTGCACTACAAAGCTCGGAGGGGTTGCAAGAAGTCTAATGTTTGTCAAGAGTAACAAGAATTGTATTTTCAACCATTTAGATCTTTAGTTGGTTGCTGTTTTTTTTTTTTCCTAGTTTTTCTTCATTTACATGTGACCTATTTTGGGGACCAGCCTTGTGTCTTGTACTTGTCATCTATGGTTTGCTGGCCCAAATACATCATTTGGCTGCTCAAGCATTCATTATTTTCCTCATCCTTTGGTTTTGTTGTTAATTATATGTGGATACTAAAATGCAAGTGTTACAACTTCTGATTTTTTTTTTCCTTGTCTTATTTTTTGGAATGATATTATTAATTATGAATAAAAATATGGTAAGGATTGAAACCAAGAGAAAGGCTATACTTGGAAGATCATAGAGAATGACATGTTATTCAAAATCCCTAACTCTTTCTGAAATACCTCTCAATCTATTTGAATGTTGCTATGATATGAAATGCAAATACTCTACTTGTTGATCTCTAGTCTTGAGAAGTTTTTCTCATCAGCATTACGACTCCAATCTCTAAGTATGCGTAAACATGCCAATTGTTTTTTGACATAATTATGGTCATGCAATAGCATCTTCCCCATACTCAACTTCTAATAGTGTCCCAACTTTGCCACATACTCTGATAGCATCTCTCTACGTCTTACACCCTATCCTATTTGTTTTATATCTTATTTTCCCCACCATATATACTCTATTGGATTACCAATGGGTTTGCACCACTTAGATACTCTTGTCACGTGAT